>ML675620.1:56065961-56228451 GCA_007922155.1 Mesoclemmys tuberculata | reverse complement strand
CTGTGTACTGACTGGGCCACAAGCAGCCCATGTGTTGAGAACCACTGGGATAGAGGACTGGAGCTTTATTTTGCATAGTATGTTTCAGATACACTCTATCCTGCAAGACACCTCAGAAAAAGGCCCCAGTCCTGCAATGGGATCTGTATCAATGGATCATTATCGCTGCAAAAATTCCATTGCAGGGCCAGAGCCTCGGAGCACAAAACCCAAACTGTGCAGTTGTGCACATGCTTAGCTTTAGTCATGAGAAGCATTAAGTCAACAGAACTACTCACATGCTTTGTTAAGCATGTACCTAAGTATTTGCCGGATGGGGCCTTTGTTTATAGATATATATATTAAAATATCTGATATGCTATTATTTAGAAAAAATGTAAAAGTAAACATTTTGTGAAAATCAGAGTTCGGTGCTCCCTCTGCTGGCTCATCAGAAGAAATTAACCAACCAACACACTTCCTCAGTGAAGGTGCCAATGCACCAAGAAAGATGATTTTGCATTTGCCATGAGTTTGGGCAGACATTTCTAAGACAGCATTATAAACAGAAAGTATAAATAATGGACATTATACAAAATTACTTGACAGTATCTTTACAAAATATGGGTTTGTAGGAATAAAAGATAATCTTCTTATGACTTTGTGCTAACCTGTAATTAACACAACAATAGAAACTCTTAGCTGGGAATTTACTCTGGATTTTGAAAAAGGAAGACCTGGGCTTTTTATCAAACCTGGCTGACTCTTCAATAAGGCATTTTCTTCTGTTTAAAATAAAGGAAAAGTTTTCTAGAAGACTTTACATCACTTTTCTGTTTCCTCAGCTGTTTCTTCAAATCCCTCATAAAAAAATTGGGCTTCCTTCCTCCAGCCCTTGACTCCTCCTTTCATCACTTGCAAAGCTCTTGTGTTGGATGATCCATCAGTCTAGCGAAGGGAGGTTGGATGTGGCTCATTTTGAACAGCAAGAGCACTGCCAATAAGGCAGCCAGAGGGAGCTGACATAAAGCGAGAGGAGACATTTTCTTCCCACAGCAACTGAATATGTTTGCTCAAATAGCACTCTCAGCCCCTGCCAGCCAGAGAATGAAGGCCTGAGCTTGATTTGCTGATTCACTGTACTACAGGTGAACTCCATCCCAGACCCTGAATACTTTTTTAGTATTTTCTGCATGGCACTCATTTGTTGGCAAAGTTCAATATATTTTGCCAAGGATCTCCCACTCATTAGAATGCACTAGATGTGTCTAGCCGCAATGTTGTTCAAGTTGCTGAGACAAATGCAGCATACAGAGCATGGCCCATAGCAGCCTTCAGCTTTAGTTAACATGGAGGTGCAGCTCCTGTGACTGACAAGTTCAAGTCTGCAGAGCTCCGTGGTGATATTGATTAGAGGATGCCTGAGATTAAGATGAAAACGATCCATGCTGGGACCTGTTGTCTTATTAGAGATGTGTGTGGCTCCAATCTGCTCCACTTCATGCAAATTATGTGCTGCCCTTGGGTTTCTGGTATGTTGCCAGTCAGACCTCACTCAAAATTTGGATGCCTTATCCTACTGTATTAATCTTTAATTACATCTGATCATCTGCTTCCAGGACTAAATAGCTACAACATGGCTCTCCAGGACTTACTATTTCCTGCAATTCCTGAACTTGCTTTTTCAGCAGAAGACACATTATGGTATATAAGAAATAAAGCAGCTATATAGGAACCACTTCCCCCTTTTGAAAGAAGGGCTGCTATAGGAAGTTAAAACAAGTACCAAATTCATAATATGCTGCTAAATGAAATTCTGATGCCCACCAACATTAGAATTGAACAGCAGTTTGCTAAATGAAGACACATGTAAACAAGCCTGACAGTTATGCAAATATTAGTTCACTCTCTAAGACAGATATGGAGCCATAAAACTAAAAAGACAGAGTAACACTGATCAACAATCCATGAGAAATTGATCATTATTGACAGTTAATGCCTACTTTATCAGTTAATGGACAGTGAGAAATCAAGGATGATTAATATTCCCATAAAATAATCACAATCGAACTATGGCAACACTAATTATGCAAGGGGATTACTACAGTCTAAGTAGAAATAAATGTAAAACCATAGTTACCACTTTAGAAACAATAAGAAATACCTTTTAAAACATTATTGGATGTGTCCTATTAAGTTAAAAAAAGATAGTCATTGTTACTCCAAACGGAGGCTCCTTTTTAAACCTTCAGCACTACAGGGACTAATTTAATCTGTGAGTAGAAATAGTAGGCGGCCCCTTGGCCTCAGTAGACCAAGGCAGGGCAACTAGCTACTTCTCTCTGATGACAATGGCAGAATTAGAGAGAGGGAAGGTGGCTGATGATCTTCTCCTCTACTCTGAAAATAACAATCTTCTCCTGACTTCTCTGAAAACCTGACCCAAGTCTCATTGAAATCCATGTAAAGGCTCCCATTGATTTTAATGGGAATTGGATCGGGTGTTTGTTCAGACATGCTTGCTTCTGCTATGTGACCCTGACAGCATTAAGCCCATATTTAAATCCATTTCTACTTCAGAAATCACTTGGGCATATACATAACTTAAAGCACGTGTGTCAGTCTCACTTAAGTCCAAGAGATTTGGACCCAACTGATTTCCTGGATGGGGATGTTCTCCTGAACTGGGGTCAAGGCAATTTACTTTTTTGCACTGTGGTCTGCTTTTGAGTTGAAATAATAGTATCTAAAAAACGTGTTGTTTTCTGTTTTCAGGCTAATAGCAGATCTGGCTACTTTTTTTAAAGACATTTTTATTTTAAACAGAAAATGGAAGAGTAGTACTGGAATAAATGGTAGTGCATTGGTTAATCCCACACAGCCACATAACTCAGAAAGAAGAAGTATGAGCTCAGATATATCAATTTTACTTTGAAGGACTTACTAAAAATCAGACACTAAAGAAGCTTATTTCCCTTGGAGACAATTTTTTAATATAGTGATATCTGACAGCACTGTAACTAAGGCAGTTTCCTCTACTGATACAATGATGTGCCTCAATGTGCTATTTACACATTTGGCAGTAAGTAAACTCCTCCACGTTAGTGAGTAATTTATTAGTCACTATACAAAATCCAGAGTACAGATCAACAAATCTAACACAAATACCACAAAGCAAAAGGAAGGGGGGGCACATTACCACAGCACCAATGGCAGAATGATCCAATTCCTCTGCAAATGGCAGGAGGAAATCTGCAAATGAAATGTCAAATTCTGCCTCTAAATTCCCTTTTCCCATGAAGCCTGGAAATGCTAACCCATGTTAATATAAATGCTCTCAGGCCCCCCCCCCCATTATTAAAAAGAAAACTTCTGACGAGAACTTTCCCCCGCGCTCCCAGTATTTGTCTCCCTATTGCTAGTCCCTTTCCCAAGGAGCATGCAATCTATCTTTTCTTCTGTCTCTGTTACAGAGCTAAGCACATTCTTGAACTTAATATCATTAACCACAAAACAAAGCAAAACAAAACCTACTTACCTTTGATATAGGTCTTATGCCCGTGCCTGCCCCCATATAAAGTCATAGGAGCTTTTGAAATCTTTGGAAGGAAGACTGGCTTGTTAGAGAAGGTGGTAAACATACTGAACGCAGGGAGAGGGGGACACTAATATATTTTATTGGACCAACTTCTGTTAGTTAAAGAGACACGCTTTTGAGCTTACACAAAAAGGTGACAGAATTCTGCTGTGAGCTATGTGGCTGGATTTCATTATACTTAGTTTGATGATTGCATTACAATTTAAAATGATAGAAAATCCTGTTATTAGGCCTATTAGGCCTAGGTTATTGATCTGAGATACCAGAGAAACATCTTTTCTTTTTGGTGCCAGGCACTAAAATGTCAAATGATATCGATGTAAGTCTGATACTCCAGAGAATAAAGCGAGAGAGAGAATACCAAAAGTCATCATTTTGCTGCTTCTGTTTCTTCAGGTACTTCCCACAGCTTCTCCTCTACACAACTCAGGGCTACTACATGCTGGCATCCACATTTCTGTCTATGGTTTTTACAGGAAACTGCAACATCTGAGAACCAATGGGAAAAATTCCTCTGGTGATGCGTGCATTAGTAATGCCCTAGATAGAAATGTTTTAGTATTGTGTTTTACTGTTTCATTTAGGTAGGGTCACATTGCGCTTGGCACGTGACAAACACATATCAAGACACAGTCCCTACCCCAAAGTAATTACCAGCTTTGAAGTGACCAAACCTAAAAAGGATTAATATTACATTTACTTCTCATGAACGGAAAGCCAAGCAACAATACAGCTTAGCAACACTGGATAATGCCCTTGCATCTGAGTTTTTGAAATAAAAATCATGGCCCATCTTGATTATACCTGCGCTTATAGTACTTAAGTTGTACTCCTTCCAGCATTTATTCTAAACCCATCTTCATTGCAGCTGGGAATGTTGACAGTAGCCAAGCAACTGACTTCTAACAACATCGAGACCTTACACCCAGAAGATGCTGGTACAGATGGTGATGTAGACTTTGACCTTGACAGAGTTGTGCAGTTTATATACAGTCAGATCAAAAGCAAACAGTCCCTCTTAACATTAATCCCAATGGCTTCATATTATCATTTGCAAATAAAACCTGACTTCCATCATGTACCATTTAGCGACTAGCCATGCTAATCTTTCATTGCTAGATTGCTTTTTAATATACATATACTAGTTCAAGGGTCGGCAACCCGCAGCTCCGGAGCTGCATGCGGCTCTTCAGCCGCGGCAAGCCGCGGCTCCGGAACGCGGCTCCCCTAGTGACTAGGGGACCAGAGAAAAAATTCTTCCCCTATTGTAGGCATGTCCAAAGTACGGCCCCACTCTCCAGCTCCGCCGCCGAAATTGACAAGGGACAGTCAATTTCACGGCGGAGAGTGGTCTGTGTGTTGGGTGCTGTGTGCATAAATGTGTTTATTTATGGCCCGGCCCCTCTGTCAAATTTTAGAACCCATTGTGGCCCGTGAGTAAAAAAGTTTGCCCACCCCTGTACTAGTTTGTTTGGAAAATTCACCCCAAGATTACTTTGGTATAAAGGGACGATGACTGATTATGGTTGGACAAGGGAATAAAGTAACTAAAATCAACACTGGACAGGAGACCAATATTTGCAGCAATCCTATCAAAAAGAAAATGACCAAACATTTCCATTATATAGCCAACCATTCTAGTAGAGGGCAACTGGATGTGTACTACTGCCTCATTGCAATTTTCATAGGATAGTCTTCCTCCTTGGTATAATACAGCATGACCCCTCACATCTATAATAACTAGCATTAGATTCCTCTGTCATCTACCATACTGTTAGCAACTAATATAATCATTTTATTCATTTTTTGCTCACCTGATTCCCCCCGCCCTCCTTCACTTTTAAATTCCCTATTGCCTAGAATTAATCTTGTATGGTTGGGAAACTCATTGAGTTTTGAAAGCAAGCTTTGCTGGCTCACTAAATGTCTTCTCCCAAGTCTATTTTCAGTCAATTTCAGAAAGATTAAATACCTTGTGACAAATGTAACTTACTGTCATCAAATCAAAAACCAAGAATGGAATGAAAGATAGCTAAAGGAAAATGGCACATGAGCAGTAGTTTCAATTCAGGTGAAAACTTCCTTTTGGAGATTACAGAATATTTCTTGCATGGGGAAATTAACCATACAATTGTCTCTAAAATTAAGGAACGTTGTGCAGCCATATCCATGTGTGTAAGATTGATTTCCTTAAAACTCTTTCCTTACTTAGTGGTATGTTATGAAGGCAAAATAAACATCGCTTATACATTGAAAAAATAAAAAATAATATTTACGCATATAAACAGCAGTCCTAGATTCTTATTACTTGAGCTGTTTACAGTGTGAAGCCATGCTAACAGAATGGATCATGTGATGATATCCTCATGTGTGATGTAAACAGCTGAGTCTGATGAGGACATCCCCTTTTTATTGCAGTGATATTAGAAGAGAGCTCATAGTATACATGGGTGGCTCATGTTGTGTACCTAATGCAACCTTCTGGGCTCGCTGAGTGAAATGCAATGAAATCATGAGAGATCAGATTGTGATCTTAAAGTATTTCAGGCTGCTGTAATTACTTGTGGACTCCATAGACCCATACAAAAGAGTCACTCACTTCAGAACTGCTTATCTGCCCTTTACTAACTACACTAAAGGGGGAAGGCAAGGGGTTTGGATTTAATTGAATGCACTGTACATCGGTAATGAAGGAATTAGGACAACTCCTGAAATGAAATCATACAAACTGCAAGAGTATTCTGCCAAACAATGAAGGATTAAGCACATTCTCGTGGGACTGAATGAAGAACCACCATGTATATATAGTGAACTGGACAGGGCTGAATGATCACTGGCACCTATTGAAATATCGTAACTCTTTACACTTTTTCCTCTTACCATAACACTCATACAGTGAAGTAATATGCTCTAGTCCAAATACAGCAGGTGCACTTGCTGTTTCTACTACTATTCAGCATGGTATTTATAGGAAATCTCATTCAAACTGGGACTGGGACACAGCATGATACAGAAAGTGTTTCTGTTCACGTTACCAATGCCATGGAATGTAGGGGGAAGAGAGCTCCAGTGTGCGCTCCTGATGAACGTTGTAGTTACATTTTGTAGCTTTATTTACTATGGAAATGAATGTCATGCTTATTGTACTGCAGTAAATGTCTCACTCTCTTGTTGATTATGAAGAACCTCAATTCATAGTAATAACTCCCAACCTTTCCCTGCATCCTGTAGAGAACAAAGGTCCAGATATCCATGTGAACAGCTGGAAGAAAGGGGATTATAAATAGCCATGGGCTGTCTTTAAACCAGTGGGAAATGCTCTTGACCAACGGCATGTGGTGTGTTATACAATCACTCAATAACCCCAGATGTGGGGCTGCCTACCAGTTTGCTAGCTCTCTTAAATAATTGACTGCACATTCATTCTGTAAAGCAGGGCTAGTCCAGCACAAGACTCATTGATTAAAGGAGCATGGAATGGATATTGAATTGAGGAAGAGAGGGGCACACATATAGCATGCCATTTACATGCTCTATTTCCTACCACTAATACATTACCTGGTATATTCTAAGCTGAGGTGTGCTAATGCTAATTTAAAAGAAGATGCTTTCACCAAACATCCCCTCATTCATTTTATGTTCACGTTAGCAATGTGAGGGAATATGGGGGCAAGGAGAATGTGAACAGGCCTGTGCAGTAGTGCAATCAGGGGAAAAAAGGGTACACTTTATTGGGGCCAAGCACCCTGGGGGGCCCAGCCCAGGCTGCAGCCCCCAATTACCATGAGGAAAAAAATGTTCATGGCTCATGAGATTGTGTGTATGGGATGAGGGATTGTGGTATCTGTGTGGGAGAGGGCCCGTGTTACACGTTTGTACTGGGCCTGAAAAAAATATGCTTGGGCCCTGAATGCAATTAGTTTCCATCAGTGCTTGATTTGTGCCAGGACTGAGCCCCAGCACCTCTAGGCTTGGCAGTTCATACCCCTGGCATCTCTGGGCTTGCTGTATCAGTTATGAATGTAAAAAAATGGCTTGAGCCACAGCACCTCTTCCCTTACAAATTAAGCACTGGTTTCCATGTATGCTGAGCCATCTTGAACACCTGGGCTTGCTGTTAAGAGCAAGGTTCCATCTATTCCACAACTGGAGAATTTGCCATGGAAATCACCCCTGGCTTCAGAAAGATCCCTTAAAATCTCAGCTTTCATTTATTAAAATAAATAAACCTCATGGTTATGAAGAAAACACTAATCAAGTGTAAACTGATGCAGTGATGCTCTCTGCCTAAGCCAATAATGAGCCTGCATGGTGTGAAGTGCTCCCATCCATCTCAATCAGTACCACAGCCACTTTGAGGTTCTGTGGCTGCAGAACTGTGCAAATTAGCATTTGTTTCCTGTTTGACATTTTGCTGTTGTTAGGTGCCCAGCATTTTGTTTGGTCTTCCTGGCCTGCTGGAACTTTCCTGCAGCTGCCCCTTGTCCTCCAGCTTTCCTAAATGGTAGAGTTCATCAGACTACAGAATATGCTCCCTCCATTGTTCTATTGAGCCCAGAACAGGGCGGTTGCAGAGCTAGAACTGGAGTCCAGCTTGCAGGCAGGGAGCAAGGGGAATCTGTACTGTAGGCTAGCACAGATTGATGCTCAGAGGCCATGGTAATCGGTGCGAGAAGAACCTAGGTTCTTAGGTATAGATCTAAAATCGGCTAGGCCATTCCAGCTGGTCTGGCTAGGACGGATAAGTGGGGCTTTACAAAGTGTAGAAACTACTTCAATCAACAAAACATATAACATTACCATAAAGTGTTACTAGTGACAGACAAACCCTAATATCTAATCTTGAAACTTCTCTTATGCATACCACTTGATATTAATTACAGTCTTATTAAAATAGGCATTCTGGAGATTATGTACACTACCTCTTTTGCCTTCTTTGTGATTAGTAGTCTGACCTCTGAAAGTCAGTTTAGACTCTTCTAGTGATTATCTAGCTCTGCTTAAATATTTCTGTGCAGTACCTACTGAGAAGACTGCCAAATTAAAAAAATATCACTCATATTTAATTGTAACAGCAATCCTATTAACTTTTGCTATTCTGACAAGGCATTAGGCTGAAATGGTTGTGCATATGAATTACATATCCATTTATTAGCTAAAAACTGTTAAAATCATCTTGACTTAAGAATTCAGTAAAAAGAAAATAATTATGCAGAGGTACAGGTGGAACAAATATGAATGTTTATTGATCTTAGAGTTGTATGGTGATTCAATTTATGCAATTTCACCCTACAAAAATGTTTTTGTTTTAAAAGTATTAAGATATCCATATTAGTTGAGAGTTTGTATCTGTGAAGTGTTTTATTTCTCCTTGTCAACTTTTCGATATTTGCGCTAAATAAGCTTCAAATTCAATTCCCAGATCTTCACTTGAATCAACCCAGATGAGTAGGGCCTGTTGGTTTTTCTACACCACAAATAATTTAAATGAGACCTTCCATAATACGTATAAAATATGAATGTACTGCTTGCAAACACCCAGAAATAAAGGTGCTAAATTGGCTCCATGGCTTCAAGGGGATTTGCATTTACACATCCCAATTATCACAGGCCTGATCTTGCAGAGCTCTGAATGACCACTACTCCCACAGATGTGCTAGGAGATGGACTGTAAGGTAGGTCTGTTGTAGTAGAGACACAATTGGGGGTCTCTCCACCACCACAAAACTGATGCAGGAGTTACTGTTTTCAGTGCTCCATTTTTCCCTCAACTGTTTTGTTTTAAACACTTCAAAGCTCAGGCCTCTCCATCTTCCTGGAACACCCAAGACAGGCATGCAGTTTTGATGTTCCACACAAAGGCTCCAAAATTCAAGATGCTAGTTTTCAAACATTGCTGCTGCTGCTGATTCTGCCAAAATTCACTCACAGAAGGAGCCAACGGCTCTCAACTCATTTACTTGATCCACTGAATAATAGAAAAATCCAGTCAGTCAAATGGCCAAAGCATGCACTAGGGAGAGAACTTTGGCTTTCCTAGATGACACATTGGGTTGACTAGCCTCCATCAAGTCACCAGTTTGGTTTAAAATGATGAGCCAAACAACATTGATACAATGATGCAATTGCTGCTTAGACAATAATTTTTAAAAATGGAGTTTCTGTAAACAGATAACAGTAATCTCCTATTTAGCCACTTGCCATTACTGACTGCTCAGTGCTGTGGTGCTATAAACTTCTTAAAATACTCTGTGGTATGTCAGGTATACCTTGACTCAGAAGCAAGTGTTGAAGGCATTTTAGCTGCCAGACTCTACAAGCACTAGTCTTCATGGGTCCCAACAAGCACATAGCAACAGAGAAGGGATATTTTACTAGGAGTGGCAAGAAAGACAGGTTGCAAATATTGTACTTACAGTGGCTTAAGCAGTTACTCTTCAAGGTAAAACAGTAGTTTGACCCAGAAGGTGCTCCTCAGACCTAGTTCCTGAAGTGCCCAATCCAGTCTATACCTCTATTAAAGGCAACTAGATAACCAGAGGTTTCCTGGCCAGCATCACTCTGTGTGTCTGCACTAGGGTGCCTTCTATCTTGGCCTCCTGCTGCTGCACCAGTGCTTCCTGCACAGCTCCTGACAGCAAGCTGCTCCAACTGCAGTGGAATGAGAATACAAGACCCCGCACATTCCCTGGTTGTATACAGTTGTCTTGTACAAGGACAGTGGCCCCTTCTCCGATCCAGTCCCTGGTCAGAGCTCACTGCCCGCTTTGCAGACCACTCACTCCCAAGTGGCTAGGACACTGTCCGCAGTAATTTTCTCCAGGCTCATGTCCCTTTTAAGAGCCAAAGCTGGCCAGCAGCTCTGGGTCCCTGAAAGTTCCCCATAGGTCCCTCTCTGTTCAGCTTTTTGGCTGCAGGGTGCCTGCCTACTCTCTGCAACTTCACACAAGTTCTTCATGGACCTGAATCCTACTCAGTGTCTGTCAGTCATAGTCCACTGAGCACATCTCTAGGCACAGCCTGTTCTTTTGCAGCTCCCCCACCCACCATGCAGCTGCTGCCTTGCCCCATAGACATGGTTACCTCCCAGTCTCCAGGTCTGGGTCTTTCAAAGAGTTTGTCCTCTTGCCCCTACTGGCCAGGAGAGGAGGATGTGCCTGTGTGTCTAAACTGGTAGCTGTAGGTCACCATGGAGGGAGTGATGGAAATGGTAGTTTCCTGTTTAGCAGACTCATCACACACTGTGGAAGGAAACAATAAGATCCAGCCTTATGATAAGGAGCCTGTGATGTATTTTTAAATATCCTGGTGAATTTAAAAAAAAAAAGAAATAGAAAAAGAGATCTGAAAGCAGGAAAGAGCTGCAGCTGAAGTTGGTTGGAAACTGAATCTAAAAATGAAGTGGATGGAGGTGGCTTATAAATAAAGACCCCCCTATTGTGTCAAGTGGATTCAGTTTTTGTTATTCATATCCAATTAAAGTCATTATAGTTAACTGAGGGCATGAAAGGTTTACTGGATTCAGAGGACATAACTGAACTGTCAGAACCTCTTGCATCTAAAAAATAGGTACAAATCTAGCAAAGGTCTATTTTCTTTTGGTATTTCATATGCATCCTGGTTTCACTTAGTCTAAAAATACAGGTGAAAGAACAACCTTGCCCCTGGTCAGACTCCAAGTCCGAGTCTGACTCCAAGTCCGAGTGGCTATATTTGCTGACAGTGCCAAGCACATTGTAGCCATATCGTAATGCAAATAATAAATATAACAACTTCTGATTGGTCAGGATAGTTCATGAGAATGAGTTTTTGCATGTGTAATTGTACAAAAGAAATCAAGGCAAATGTTGCCTACCATCAGAAAAATGTAAATAACGTGCCATAATTTATCAAATGTTGTCCCGTCTCATCTTGGCCATTTTTCCTTCCTTCCTTCCTTCCCCGTCCCCCCCGCCAAAAAAAATTAGTCTTAATCTCATCACTTGGTTTATACTAAGGCCTTTTTACCAATTCCATGCTGGGGGGGGAGGGGGGCATCCTTTTGGTAAGTCAAACTTCTGTTTGGAGTCAAAAGGGTGTCCAGTCTAGTGAAAGGTAAGTTTGGTGGCTCCCATTTTGGGGGAGAACATAAAGTAAATCTGGGGCGGGCTGGAGATCTCAGGATTTGGAGCCATCCAAGGAACCCTGCACTAAAGGCCACTTCCTGTTTGTGCAGCAGTCAGGAGGACCAGAGCATCTTTGTTAGGCATGGATCATAGGCAGCTGTCTGGCAACAACCACAGCCTGCTCAGTTATGCTGGGCACATGGCTGGGGGGCTCCAGGGCTGGGACCAGGGGTGGCACAATTGTGTGCCAGGGCTAAGTAAGTATGAAAAGCAGTCACACACTGTGATGCCACAAGACCAGGTTGGCAGCAAGATGAGCTAACTGACCTGGTGCAGTCACTTGATGCAGGGGGCCATGTGTTACTTATCCTGAACCAGGGGACAATCAGGAAGGAAGGAAGGAAGGAGAGAGAGAGAGAGAGAGAGAGAGAGACACACAAGAGGCCAGAGTCTTAAGCAGCCATGGATATGGCAACTTGTGAAGATGTTGCAGTCCATTTCAGATCAGCTTGGAGCACTGGAAAACAAAGGTCAAGTGCAACAGGACACACCCTGCTGCACAGACCAGGCTGAGTTCACAGATAGGCAGGGTCCAATGGGAGTACAGTGGTCTGGCCCCCTCAGCGGCTGTGTTTGGGGGTCAGCACATTCCCCCTGGTGTGACTCCATGTTCTCAGACAGTTCTGGAGTGAGCAATGAGCAGGTCTCTTGATGGCTTCAAGGTCAGGCCTGTGGGAGAGCATATGGGGGACATGAATGGAGGGTCATGGAATAAGCCAGCTGACTGCAAGCATATGGTGTGGGAGCACCCAATGCCCAGCGCCCTAGCTGCCAGCCCTCCAGCTGATGGACCCTCATTTGACAGCTTTACAGTCATTCAACAAAGCAGTGCACATGGACCACTCATGCAGCCCAGCTACCTCGCTTTCAAAGAGCAATATAAAGTTGGCCTTTCACCTCCTCCAGTTCCATCCCCCAGACTTGACCTCTTGGGCTTTTCCTTCGGTCAGTTGTACATGGACAAAGCAATGCCCATAGGCTGTGATATTTTGTGGGTGGCCTTTCAAAAATTCAGAACAACGCTGGACTGAGTGGTCAGGAGGCACGCAGGATGCCAAGAGCTGATGCACTACCTGGACAATTTCTTGTTTGTGGGGAGGGCCAGATCAGGTGAGTACAAGAGTGACTTTGGGTTTTCAGAAGCTGATAGGAGAATTAGGTGTGGTCTTCACTAACGAGAGAACTGAAAGCCCTCCTACCACATTGACATACCTAGACATTGAGCTCCATATAGTTCAGGAGTAGTGCTGCCTTCCTCAGGACATGCTCACAGAACAGAAATGGTTGTCAGTAGCAGCAAGACCAAAGACCTTTGTCTGAGGAGTCTCCAATGCTTGTTAGGGCATTTGAACTTTCCTGCAAAATCCTAGCCCCCAGATATGTCTTCTGCTCATGGTTTGCTACTGTGACAATTGTGGTACAGGCCCTATATAAGGATCACTATGGGCATGAAGGAAGATCTGACAACCTGGTACCACTTCCTTGCTCACTATAAAGGAATGTCCATAAGGAGGGATGTTTACATGTTTGAGGTTGACCTGCGTGTCCACTCAGATGCAATGGATGGGATAGCTTTTGACTTGTATTTCAGAGGCCCTGGAGTGCCTGCAAGAGGGCCTAGGAGTGGAAGGAAGTTGCATTTTTGCAGGACATCTTCATTGTGGTGGTGGTCATCCTCAGTTGGGGAGTTCAGGGACAAGAGGATCAGGTTTGGTGACAGAATCAAGAGGTTATCCATATGGAGGACCCGCAGTCTGCTAAGTCTGCCAGGGTAATGAGTTCTCTGCTGGTCCAATAGAAGATTTTACCTCACCCACCTTGTCTCTCTAATATTCATTTCACTGCCAATCATGTACTTGGGTTTAACAATGGGATAACCTATGGTCTCTCTCACTGCAGGTAGACAGATTCAGAGCACAGAGGCTGTGGAAGTGCCTGAAAAGATATCAGCAGCCCTGTGGAATCTTTACTGCTAGAAGCAGCATCCATGGCCAAGGGACCACTTGAACCACACACCTTTTTAGTCTTACGTGACAGTGTTTGAGGAGTTGCAGGTATTCCAGGGGGCAACGGGTCTGTCCAGGGCCTAACCTATACCTCCTATTTGGCAGTTCATGAGCTCACTACGTAGGCAGGGGCTCACACTATCGGCAAGAGCTAGCTAGCTAGCCAGGGTGACTTTTGCTGCAGGTCTTTTGGACCCATCAGAGATCCATGCAGGAGCTCAGGCTGCCAGGACATGAAGTGACATCAGGAAGCCAGTAAGCTTGCTAACCCTTAGGAAGTTAGTCAAGGTTCTTCCTCACATCTGCCCTTGGGAGGGGAAGAAAAATGAGGTTCTACTCTTCAAGGCAGATCTTCTTTTGGCTTTCTTCAGGGCCTTCCAGCTCAGTGAGCTGCTCCCTTCAGTCAAGGGACACTCTTCTGGATGGGCTCTCAAAACTGTAAGACATGCGACAGGAAGTAGAGCCAACTCAGTCCACAAGTCAAATGCTGATGAAATTGAGGTTGGCAAAGCTGTTCCACACCACGCTGGTGAGGGGGGACCTGTCTCTGGTTCGGGCACATGTGTCAGTGGTCACCCAGTAAGGGGCCCCTGTTGCTGGATGGCAACTGTTCCTTCCTAACTAAATTCCAGTTTGTGTGAGTGTTTGGGAAGGGACTCTCCTTTTGGAGCGTGCCAGCAGGAGAGCGAGGCTCCCACTCCCAAACAGGGGCTGCAAGAGTTGCTACCTGGTGGGGTTGGCATGCAGCAGAGCATCCAGGCTATAAAACAGTGGCCCATACTGTGACACCATCTGGATGAGGGGAGACCACTTGTTAGAATATTGATATCAATATTTTAAAATTACAGTAATTTGTATGAGCTATGCCATGTCAGGTACCACTGGAAAGCTTATAATTTGCTAAATATGATAATATTGTTTAGCTGTATGTAATACAAAATTGATACAAAGTTCTAAATATGTATGGTATATTTATATTTCAACTTCTGCTGTGTTTCTGTGTGACATCTGAGACAGGATGGCAGCAGCACTAAGCCTGCTAAAGGGCCCATCAAAGGAACTTGAAGTTACAATGAATCCAATCAAAGAAGCCAGAGGCTACAACTTATGAGGCACCAGAACATGTAAGAACATACCTAGGGACAAGAGACTCAGGCTTTTCTATGCCATGTGATGTGTGGCTGTGTTTGGGACAAGCCACATGACAAAGGGACATAAAAGGCACCATCCCTCCTGCTTCCTACAAATCCTGCCTCTGGATCAACTCATCTACAACTGAATCTGTGAAACGAAGGACTGAGACCCATCCAGTTACTGGATGTACACCACAGGCACTGTACAAGTCTGCAAACTCCACAATTCTGCTGAAGATCTGATATATATATCTGGACTTAAAGTCATTTGTATGTATCAGATTGTTTTAACATCTCACATTATTTGTTTCTTTCCTTTATAATAAACCTTTAGTTTAGTTACTAGAGGATTGGCTGGTAATGTGGCTGACCCTTTAGGGATCAGGCAAACATGTTTGGTAAAGAGCATGGAGTTTTAATAACTTCTCTTTACAGGACCTAGCTGCTAATTGGGGCCAGAGACTGAATTGCAATAGAGGGAGCTATGTAACTTCCCCACTGATGTGTACAATGATGCTTATGAGGGTAAAGAGCCCCTCCCCTCAATGCCCCGAAAAGGGGAGGGATGCTACTGGGTGGGTAGAGGCATGCAGAGAATCACCTACTACGAGACTCCCTTCCACAGCAGTGGGAGCCATCCAAGAATTGGCAAAGGATCCATGGGGTGCAAATGACTGCAGGGGGCTTTACCCTGATGGGAAACTTGGATACATTTGGACTAATGAAGTTGCAGCCTGCTTAAAACCCACAGCATATGCCTTTATCTTCCCCTCCCACCCCCATGTCATGAGCAGACCAATCAGCAGGTGGAAAAAGGACTTCTTGTAACAGCTCTATCTTCCTAGTGTGCTTTGACAAGAAACAATGTTATACTTCAGTTCTAGCACATTATGGGCCTTCTGCAGCTCAAAGATTTTACACAGTGCAGCCAATTTGGTACAGAAAGGTTTTGCCTTGGGGCCTTTTATGGTAAGTAGTTTGGGCATTTGACAAGCAGTGGCTAAATCTGAAAATTTACATCACAAACGTCTCAGATGAGTGTCCTCCCTGTAATTTAGTTGGCCAGAATGCAGTTTAGAATTTCACTCTGCTTCTTTTGTATGTTGTGGTGTTGTAGCCCTGTTGGCCCCAAGATATGAGAGAGAAGGTGGGTAGTAGAAGTTGGTCCAATAAAAGATAATCCATTGGTGAGAGAGACAAGCTTTCAACCTATCCCACCTTCACAAAACACGTTTTTCATATGATGCTTGTTATTGCCATTCTGGCATCTAATTTTCCCAGGTGAGTTGCCTGAAGATTGATTTTGAGTGTGCTCTGAAGTGACTCATTTTCTGCATTAGTGTGATAACTCTGTTAGATGTCACTCATTCAAAACAGATCCAGCTGCCCATTTTTCTTCTCAGGTTGGAGGCCCTACCTCATTGGTTGAATGTTATATGAGAAACAAAGATAAGCATTACTAATTATAGAGATGTGTTTATACTGCTCTAATTAAGGTGGTTCCATTAACCTTTAAGTTGCTGGTATTTCCCCCCCACTGTCATCCACATAACTAACAGCATTTAAGAAAAAAAAATATCAGTGGATTTAGTGTATATTAAGCATCTAGAATTCAGAACAAGTGCCACAGACCTGGTGCCAGTATAGTGCTCTTCCATAGAAGAGCCCACAGCTCTCTCAGGATCTCAAAGTGATGTGGGCACCTGTCCAATAGGAGCTGGTCAGAAACCTCCGATGTATTTCTCATAGGCCATTTGAATGGAAATTGGATGATAAATATTGCTACCAACCTAGGCCCAAATAAAAACCAAACGATGTTCAAGAATACAAAATAGAAATGTTTTGCTTCCTTTTCTTTGCCTCAACTTTCAGCTGCTTTAAGGTTACACTTTTTTTTTTTTTTAATTCCATTACAAAGCCTCATGGTATTTTTGCTGCAGCAAACCTCTGAATGGAAAACTCACATTTAGAGAGGCTACAGAAAGGATGTCTGTGACGGAAACAATGGTTTGTGAAATAGAGGAACTAAGTCATCTATATATTTCTTCTAGATGTTCCAAAGAGGATGTTCACAGATGTAGCTGTGTTTAATAAAGGAAAGATATTTTTCTTTCCATATTTTACAAACTGTTCAAAACCACGATTCATTCTTCAGAGGCAGTGTGAAAATACTTCCCCATGAACATCTAGGAACAAACAGAATCTCTTGTTGGAATTTTTTTTAAGACTGTTGTTCCTGCCAACAGTGCCTTCTCCCTGACTGAATGTCCTGTTCCTTAGGTACAACAAGAAGTACTCCTGCAGTGATGTAATAAAAAATTCTGTTTACTGTAGTGCATTCAACAGCTTTGTATAGTGAGAATAAAAGAGCACAATGATGGAATAAGACAACTCTGCCACCTTACAAGCCACTCTAGAAATCAAGAGCGGATTTCTCAGAGAAATAATTCTATTTTCTTTTTCTGACAGCCCCAACACTAGAGTGAGTAGTCTAGAGAAAAAACTGTGAGGAGACCTTTGTGGAGTTGTCATCTCACTGGATCCTTCTGCAGGACGTAATGATCTGACCAACTGTCCTTATCTAAAACTGAAGAATATTCAGTGTCTTGTATCACTATAGACTGACGCCAGTGTCTCTCCCAGCATATGGATGATTTAGACACCCTGTTGATCCTCCTTTCTTTCCCCCAAATAGCATAGGGAGCTTGTATAAACAGAGGACTCAATGTTTTGCAGTTCTCCTTTCTTCAGTGTTCACAAGTAGTCTAAATTCTTTCACAGACTCCTTCCACCACCTACCATATGGGAGTTGAATCACCTCCCTGCAGCCAGCTACCTGGCTGTATGTAGGCCCTTCCTGTTCCTGCACAGGTAAGCCTGTCTTTAATTAGCTGCTTCCAGCCTAAATGTCCCCTGCTTGCAGCCTAATTAGCTGATTGGGCCCACCTGGTTTAATTCAGCTCTTGCAAGGCTAGCATGGGGAGTCCACCCCCATCACACTCCCACATATGCGCCTTTCTGGGAGGGACAACAACATGACTCTCTGTTGCCAATTGAGGCTTTTGTACTGCCAGACTGAAGGAACATGCATCATACATTCTAAAAATAACTGAAAATGAAAGGCCTGCAGTTAAAGGCAAATTGTGTAGTGACAAAAATTGTTTTAAAAAATTGTTCTAGGCAGAGACTTTGGATAGTAAGTTTCTGCCCAAATTAAAATTTTATACCTGAGTTATAATTTCTGATAAAGATTTAATGGAAATTCAGAGACTATTAATTGCAACAGTGCCAATATATTAGGAGGAACAAGAAGATTTAAAAAAAACATATCAAGTAGCTTGGATACTTTATTAGAACTGAAACCTTCAATGGCTTATTTCTTGAACTAGCTTGTATTTTGGACATTTGAACAGAAACTGAACATGAATACTTCCATTCTTCCTTCTAGTATTACAAAGAGATTACCAGCTCAACTCTAGTTTTGGAGGTAAATTTACACTATTCTAGAACAATTTTGCAAAGCATACTCAGGTAAGCAGTCTAAACATACAGGACCATAGGGATTCAGACTTAAAAGAAGACAAGGAATGGGACAACTGGCAAACTTGTCCATTGGCCTTAGAATTACTTAGAGCATATGGCATGCACCATGAAAACAAGTACATAGTTTCATGGACACTAATGCAAAATACTATATGCCCAAGTAACCACCAAATTCCTCACAAAATAAAAAGGAGGGAAGTATATTACAACGATGAATGAAAAGGCACTTGTAACTGAAGAGCATCATTTCCCAGGTTAGGTACAGAAACTGAGGGGAGAGGGCAGGTCAATTAAATAATGCTATGATTGTGCTATTAAATTGAACTAGTGTGACATTAAAAACAGGAAGTCTTATTTTACAGATATTGGGGGAGTGCATATCTGCCTCATTCCATTTATGGATGTAATTAGTACATGCCATTGTCTAGAAACTTCTGACTATTAAAGAAACATTAGCCAGGCAGGCATTTATACAGAAACTGCTTTGTTTTGACTTTCTGGACAACTCATCTGTACAGGCTAGTATCATGTGATGGATACGTATCCCATTGCCAGAAGTTACAGTACTTGCAATATTATATATGTATGCATATATAATATCAATAAGGCTAGTAGCTCCACCCATTAAAGAATTCCGACACTTCTCATTATAAGACCCTTTAGATTACAGCTTTACCAAACTTTAACCATTTGGTCTGAAATTTTCCATGCTGGGTGTTTGCATCAGGCTTTTTTTTTTTTTTTAAGGTTCAGTCAAAATGGTTTAGCTGTCTCTGAGAATCAGGTTAGGAAAAAACAGTTTCACAACATTAAAAAATTCTGGAGACCTTTTCTTTGAGACACTCTAACCTCCCATACTTTGGGGTGTGCAACCCTATGCTGCCCAGTATCAATAAGGAACAGGCAGTCACAACAGAAGTTGTGTTTGTACTGTACCACTATATCAGAAATTGTAGATGTTCTGCTTTAATTTTATGCAAGACGTGTCAAAGCATGATGAGGCTGGATTAGTATCTATGTTAAAGAAAATCTAATCTAATTTTTTAATTAGAAGGAAACATTCACATAGTTCCAGTAACATGTTTGTTAGTAGAGGATCAATTTTTCAAAAAAACACTGGTTGACTTATACAACTGAACTCATGCTGAAAACCAAGAACCAGCAACCATGTAAGCTAGGGAAACACTAGTGCTGAACTAAACTAGTTTCCCTGTGAATGGGCAACAGCCTTGCCTTACTTCAGATATAGCACATACATATGCTGGATTAGAGGTCAAAACTAATTCTTTTAGTAGGGGTGTCTTTAGGTTTAATTAAGCCTAATTTAGCTATTTGTAGGGGGTTCACACATATACAGTATCTCCTCCCAAAAAGAGACCAAAAATCCTTATTTGCATTGTAGATTGGAGCTAATGAGAGCCACTGCTGTGCTTGCAGGAGTCTAAACAGCCCTGCTTCTCTATTCAGACTTAGTATCTGCCTATCAAATTCATCTATAGTGGTGGGGTCATGTTACCCCTTCCTCTGTTGCAACCAGTTTATTGTATGTTGTACCTGCAGCATATGCCCCCTGGAGACCTCGGATATTCTGCTTGGGTCAGCTGCAATTCAGTCCGGAGCTCCCCTTAGAGCATGGGCATTCCTACACTCCAATCCATAGGAATGTTTTCATTTTGGAGAGAGACCTAGGAGATGGTTGAGAAGGGAATATATGTAAATACATTACTGAAATACTCCAGCTTTGTTTGATAATATCTATTGGGTCACGGCTGGCTAATGTGATACTGTGAGGGGAGACCCTGAACAGGGTTTATAAATTCTAAGACAAAATGATATTCATTTGAAAGAAGTCTCTCAGCTTAGAAGCTGTTTTCTACTATGACATATTGAGAGACTCCAGTACAATTTGTCTTTTCAAGTTGTCCCTGAAAGAGTCTGGCGGATGTTTTTCAAGTGTAGAAATGTGTACTGTCGTCTTAGCTTTCTGTTCATATCCAAGTTATAGAACAGAAAATTTTATATCCTGTCAGTTTTAATGGCTGTGGGACTACTTTTATAATTGTGTCACTTGTGACATTTTGTAGGAGCAGAGGCACCCTTGTTTGTAAAACTGAGGTGTAGAAGCTCTCTGCAGCAATTTAAAGAGACAACAGTTTCAGTAATCACTGAAAGAACCGGTCACATGCTATGTGCAAATTCTCCTATGGAGGGTCTTGAAAACTGAGTCCCCCTTCCCCCCACCCAAATTTCCCCATGTGGGAGATCAGATTTGCCCTCCAACCCTGTGGCAATGGGTTCTGCCCCCTAAATTCAGAGGTATCCTGTGATCTTCAGGTATCATGAAATCTCATGTAGGAGTCAGAATCATTCTCATAGAGGCAACTGCTTCCACAAAACTACCTAGGCTTCCCCCCCAACGTGGATGTGGTATCTTCCAGTAGGTGCTGCAGAATTCCTTTGGTGTGCAACCATGAGGGGCTACTGCTGACTGCACCATTAGATCCTGGATGAAATTCTGCATGGAAGTCATTGAGCACCCAAAAGAGCATGCCATGTCCAGCAGCTGCTCTCTGGCCCTGCCCCTCAGCCAACTCCTACCCTGCCCACTCAGCCCCAACCAACCCATGAAAGACTTTCCCAAGTGTCTAGGGTAAATGCTACAGAGTCGCTGCTCTCCTCCACTGCCAGCTTAAGTCCTCTTTATACTGCAACATTATGGCATTGCTAGAACTAGTCCATCTCCTAGCTTGCCTCTAAAATGCCATGTATCAAGACAAAAGGTTGCAGTAGTGCGCACGCACCCACACACACACACACACAACTCCTGTGATTGCACTTGTTCTGAGTAAAGCCTTGTCTTCACTGCTAAAAAGATGCATTTTTCACTGTGGGATAATTAACATGTCAGCTACCCCAAAATAAAAACCACAGTGAAGGGGAGGTACTTTAATATTACCATGATGCAAACTTGGTGAGGTCAATACTACACAACTAGTGTTTGCCTTGTGGCAGGGGCACAGAACTGATCTTCAAGGACACCAATTGTGGGGCAGGAGCCATCCTCTCTCCCCTCCCCCAAGTTTTATACAGGAGGTCTGCACCTGGTTCACATCCTAGGCCCAGACAGCCTGCGTGTGGAATGTGAGTTCTGCAGAGGAGGGGCTGCTCCCAGCTTGTGCCCCTGGAGCAGGGAGTCAGTATTTTGTTTACAAATGGAGACAGGATGATTAAGATAAGAAAGGGCTGTGATTAGATTAAGGATCTGGAAGTCTTACCTGAGCCTGTAGACATGAATCTCTATGGGGGAGGGAGGCAGTGGAAGGTGGGTGTTGGCAAGAATGCAGGGGACACAGAAGAATTACAGCCAAGCCCTGAGTCAAGGTTACATTCAGAAAAGAGGGAGAGTGAGATCTATGAATGGAGGCTCTGATGGCAATAGAAGTTCTGATTAAGGACCAGTTCAAATTGATTCTTCCAGAACTGTCCCATGCTGCACGAGGCAAACTTCCAGGAGATTTTTCTCAGCCATTTGAATACAGAAGGGCCCTGAAAGTCCCTCATCTGTACAAAAAGAGCTGCTCAAACCTTAGTTCTCATTGTGTACTCTTTCTCCAGCCTCTCCTACTGTGGGATGGACTACATTAGTGTATTTTGCTAAACTTTCCAACACAAGAAGAGGGTAGCTTGTCAATGATTGTAAAACACTGAGATAGCCCCTTTCATCAGACTATTTAATTGCTAATTACTGTGATTAGTAATCTTACTATTTCAAGTAGATATTTTGCTAGAATCATCTGTTTAAATAAATCAGACAATACCCTTAAACCAGACTTCACAGGCAGAAACATCTGCCTCTGCTGAGAGAGCATCACTCACCAATTGCTTTTGGTTTGCTCTTGTGTGATCATGTGCATTTGAATAGAAAATAACCAGACCTTCAAACTGAGATGACATAGCCTATGCATCTGAGAGAAGTATGGGCATGTGTATACACACACCCATGCACACACACTTTCTAGCTGATGTTCTTCTGGCATCCTACTGTCCACATTAACCTCTCCCTTACTTTTTGGGCACAACCAAATGACAGTTCCTATGAAAGCTTGCTCTTCACGTGACAGGAGGATATCTAAGGGAGACTGTTGCTCTAGATTAATCATGACTGGGATAGTTAAACTAGGATTCAAAACCCACTGGGAATTCTCTTGCTTAGGAAGGAGACCACATAGTTAATGATGGGACTTGTTAGTGTAAACTGGCCTTGGAAGTGGTTATTTTAAGATGGCTTGGAGAAGGCCTGCTTGCTAGAAGTTGGTAATTCTGGACAGGTTCAAGAGTGGCTCTTAAAGGGACTCTATAGATTAAGTAAACAGAGTGTGTTGGAACTTCCACAACCTCTTTCAGGGTTTGGAAGTCAAAAGTTAAAGTCCTTCCCTGGATTGAAGGAAGGGAATCAAAGATGTTTGTGTATTGTCAAATGAGGAGGTTAGGACCGCTGCAGAAAAGAAGCAGATAGATATAAATCGGGTATAAAAAGAGAAACTGTTCACTGAGGTGGGGATTCATTTTTTCTAGTAAAGGAAAAAACAAAGTCTGTATAAATGAGCTGAAGACCTGTCTTTTGTAACTGAACATGTGCAAAACCCTGAGACCACTCCTAGTGACTGGGTGTAATGGGAGTGCACTTGTGCAATAGGAGAAGTGTAGCCTCAATGAAGACCAGAGGCAGAGAAGCCTCATTTTCAGTGAATGTTTCACTTTCCCAAATACAGCCAGGGGTTTCCCACAGTTCTGCGCATCAGTGCTGAGATTATCAAAGATGAAGACATGTCTACAGGAGGGCACATTTTCATAGGTAAAAGACCTCTTCAAAATGTACCCTCCTCTGGGCTGATGTGAAATTCTGGAGTTTGGCCACTTGGAAGCTTTTCCATCACTTGAAGTCTTTAGGCTAAGAGTGGAATGCCTTCTGAAAGAGGAGAGCTAGCTCAACCAGAAATTAGTCAGGTTGATGCAAGCATTACTGGCTCAGTGGTTAGGGCACTAGCCTAGCACTTAAACTTAGGTTTAAGTCCCTGCTCTGCCATAGACTTCCTGCATGACCCTAAGCAAGTCACTTGGGGTCTGTGCCTGAGTTCTCTATCTGTAAAAATGAAGATATAGTTCCCATATCACAGGTGTGTAGTGGAGATAAGTCACCTAAGACTGTGAAGCACTTAGGAATCTAGTGAAAGTAGTGCTATATAAGAGCTAAATAGGATTATTACTCTGAAATTCTATGGACTGTTACAAAGAAGGTCAGACTAGATGATCACATGGTCCCCTATGGTCTTAAAGCCTATGCATATTCAAAAATGCACCTGCCTATAGACCAGAAGTGAGAACTAGGGCTAGGTACATGTTTTTGAGGCTCACCATACCCATTAAAATTTACATCATTGATTATGTTGCCAGAATAGCAGAGAGGCACATTAGGACATAATAGTCTCTAGTTTAAACTATAGACTGGTTGATGTAATTTCTGTTGATGCAGTCTGACCACCTGCCCCCAGCTCCTTGAGAGCAGTTGCAGAGAGACCATATTGAAGAAAACAAGTCAGAGAAATTAATCTCCCTAATGGCTGATAAAGCCCACTTGGCCAACAAGGAGAGGTTGATCAAAGTGCTAAAACTAGTGATCTTGACACTCTCTCCAGACACTACCAAATTATTTATTCTTTCACAGACTATTGGCTGAAAAATAAAAGCAGATCTCTACAACAGCCAGAGACCAAAGCCACAAATCAAAAGTATTTTAAACAGACATTTTGATTAACTGAACTAAAGCTCTCTCTTGTGCCAATTGATCTCAGTTTCTTTTCTGCCAGGTATCATTGCTGATCTATGTCTTGCATCTCAAAACACACTTATCTTATTCAGTACTGTCCTTAAAATCATCATTAGAGAGACATGACTCAAAGAACCTTGGATTGCCTCAACCTACTTTATGTATCAAGACTATTGCTTCCTTTGCATCTCTATTTTTAACCCACTCTTATTGTCTAATATCTTAGACCTTGGTATACTAACATGTTTTTTATTACAAGCCTTCTTTTTCACTATACAGTTTGAAGGCATCTTTTAAAAGTTTCATTCATGGCTGTCAATGACTTTTAGGTAACACTATTTTCAGGAGTGCTTTAAGGCTCATATGACAATTCTGTTCTTTACAGAACAGCATAAGCATCTTAATTTTTGGGGAGTGTTACTAGATTTGCCTGTTACTTTGAGGTATGCTCATTTATTAGGGTTACCTTCCTGGAAGAGGGTGTGTGATTCTATTAATGTGCTGCTTGTTTGTTCATATGGCTACAAGCCACCTCCCAATGGAGCTATCCTGCAGGCCTTAAGGTTTTCAGGGCTGGGTTCCCCCAGCCTCAGATTCAACCCCCCCTCCAGATACACACAACCATTCCAGATTAACTGAGTGCATCTGAGCAGACCAGGCTATCAGCACTCTCGGCTGACTCCTTACATATCCCTGGGTCAAACAGCACCTTTGAGCTGTCACCCTTATACACCCCTGGACTCTGTAGGTTAGGCAGAGCAGCACGTCTCAGCTGACCCTTTTATATGCCTCTTTGCAACACACCAGAATAGAGCACACTTTTGAGCAGGCTGGGTCAAACAGCACTTTCAGCTGCTCCCCTTATATGCCCCGTGGACTCGGCAGAACAGCACTTCTCAGCTGCCTCCCACCTTGCTCTACAATTTTCTAGCAGTAACCCCTTTGATGAACAAACCCCATAGGATTTTGGGCACTCCTGGGATATTTGGCTTAGGTAAAAGAAGCATTGCTGCAGAGCAAGATAGGGAAGCCAAGAACACAGTAAATGCATTTGGAGAGAGAGAGAGTGGCAGCCAGCTTGATTGTGTTAGTTTATTGCCAGGTATATAAAATTTATGATACTAATAGTGACACCATACAAGGAGAGAAAGACAATCTAATGCTTACACTACAACAAAATTACAGTAGGGGTATTGGAGAAGGCTAGCCTAGGTTTTATTACAAAAGTAGAAAGTTATACCTGGACTAAAAAAAGAGAGCAAGTGTAATAGAGAAAGATGGGGGGGGGGGGAAATCTCACCACTCCTTGCAGCTCAGAAGTTCCTAGGAGACAAGTTCAGCTTCAGTCAAAAACACTTTAGAGACAGGGGCAAAGCCCACAACAGGATCAGTCAGGAAAATGGGGAGGCATGCAGCATTTTGGGTCCAGGCATCAGAACAGGGATTTGAACTTGGGTAGGGGGCTTTTGTAGAACCAGGTTTGTTTATGGGTAAACAATGTCTCCATGAAGTGCCCCAGAGTGGTTTTCTTTATGCTGGACAATAGGAGCTGATCACTCCCAGCTATGGTCAATGTTCCTTGAGGGAGCTCACAGCGCAATTAGGCAGATTCAGTGTTTTGCATATCTATAACTAGAATGGTCTGATAACTGCCAAGATGGATGGGTGTAGGTGAGAGTTCATTTACACCAAGAGCAGAGATCTCCCATTATGCAGTGTATGCCTGCTTTGCCAATCCCAGAGTTCAGTGCAGTCCCTACTTTGGATTTTGATTCTCCATGCTAATTCTTGTTCCATCTTCCATGTAGATGAGGCTTCTGTTCTCTATTTGAAGTGCAAGTTGAGATGCCTCTTTTTACATCTTCTGTGTAGAAGAGGCAGGGGGAGTTGTCTTAATCCTATCACCCTTGTTTGGAGGGTTTTAGGTGTCTCCTACAGCTTTTTCATTGCTTTTGTTTCTGGTTCAAGCAGAGGCAGGGGGAGGGGGTTAGCAAGAGAGAGTAGGGGTTTTATGCCCTGGTTCCCCAAGAACACAGAGCTGCCAGGTAACAGGGGGAGAGGGGGGACAGGATAATTAAACAAAGTTTATCCAACCACCACCTGCTCTAAAAGGATATTATCAGGATCAACATATTTTCTTTATCTGTGTTAAGACAAGTTTAGAGCATTGAAACTGAAAGAACAGAATACATTCACTCATGATCATGCAGATACTTAAGCCCATACTTATTATCTATGCACTAAAAAAGTTGACATGTATAAGTTAAGCATATGCTTAAGTATTCGTATTATCAAGGCCCAGGTCTTTGCTTAGGGATCTGACAGAAAGTTGGACTTGCAAATGTTGCTCAGCCACATTTGGATAGGCAAAGTGTAACAACATGGGCTCCATCTCTCACAAGTGCTCCTTCCAGTCAGGTGTGCTGCAGTGTTTAAACAGTCCCAGCTCTGGTATCAGGTAGTACTCATAGGGCTTCCTCCCTGTGGCTAGAGGCAATCATTTCACCCTCTCTAGGCCCATCTGACCTCAGCTCAGTCATTAAGTAGTTCAGAGCCCTTTCTGTCCAATTGGAGGCTACTTCCCCAGAGTCCCACAGAGGGGAACACAGGCCTGTCCACTGCTCCAGGTCCCAGCACAAAGACCCTAAAAATAGCAGCCATGTGCCACCATACCCCTGCTTTCAGTTCCATGGGTCACTTCCCAACGGTCCCCACCTTCACTAATGCTTCACCCTTACCTCCAGACTCTTCTATGTTCAGGCCTAGCAGCACTTTCTCACTCCCCTGTGAGCTGTCACAGTGCTGCACTTCCAGCTAGGTGCACCAACAACACTCCTCTGGCCCCTGCAAGGAACTGACTGTTTTCCTAGCTCTGCAGCCTTTTTATATGGCCCTCCTGGGCCCTGACTGGCTGTTCCCTGCAGCCTCACTGATTGGCTGCTTCCCCTGCAGCCACTCTGGGCTGCTTGAAGGATTCTATTGCTCCTTTCCTGGGATGAACTCTGAGGCTCCAGCAGGGGACTTTGGGCCTAATCCACCCCATCACACATAGGTTTTGCTATGAAGTGTAAAATGAAATTGCTGCAGTCTCTTGTTTTCAGCATTTTGCTGTATGCATGAAAGATATGGATGCTGAGGAAACAGGACAGTAAGAAATCTTCTGCTGTTGCATTGAAATACTATAGGTGATATGTCACACATGACTAATGAAGAGGTAGTCAACTGAATTTACAACATACCCATAGCATGATACCTCATAGTTTATGTTCTTATATCATTAAGATGATCAGACATAGAACCCTTGATTTGTGAGAGAAATGGGTCAGATGAGCAGAGGAAGATTGCTGAAGCAAGTTTTCCAGGGACTGATGCCAAATGCCAGGAGCAGGGTTCAACAAAGTGGCTCACTAGATGGAATGTGATATGCTGTACTTGTCAAGGCCATGTGAAGGCTGGCCAATGTCTTCCAAGTGTTGTGTTTACTGTTTCTTGTGATGAACTTTATGGTGTTTTGCACTATGAGAATAATAATAAGTCTGTGCAGGCCTCACTTCTGCAACTGGATCTGTGTAGATGGAACTTTGTCTCTGCATGGAGCCCTTAGGTGGAGCTCCCTGTGAAAGCAAGCATTTACCTGTATGAATCCAATTGCAGGATCAGGGCTGTAATTTCCTCTTTGCTATTTTTTGCTGGCTGTTTGTTTTCTTTTTATACATCATTGGGTTTATACAAAAAAAATAGACTAGTCAGCCTGACATTCTCGCTAACCCCAGACATCAACATTTGAACTGCAAATACTACAGGGAAAAATTTAAATTCAAACAAAAACTGTTTTTCTTGAAATTAAATGCTAATGGTATTTATTATTTATAATAATATAGTATACAACCTAATATTAAGTCTAAACTACTTCTCAGGGTCATTTTGAGAGAGAGAGAGACAATTCTTTACCAAACACGTTACCAAACAACTGTATCTGAGTCCATAGCAAAAGATTATCACAAGCAATAAAAAACTACTGTAAACCATATGGAGCTCACCCTTGTCTCTGCAAATTAATCTATATTTTAAATTTTTAAATTTATTTTATAATATTTAATTTAAAAATCACTCCTAGTAGGTTGGCACTTGTGGCATGTGAGATAAATATCGAACTGATCATATAGCTGAAATGAGATTCCTGGGTCAGGCAATGTAATCATAGAAGCAGCAAAGAGAAGGATTCTCCCCGGAGACAGCAAAATGTGAGGGCACCTGCTATCACTGGCGGAGTGAAGGGCCTGCCAGTCTTCTTAATATAAATGCCGAGCTTCAAGTTTTTACAACTGATCATAAAAATGCACTCTGGGCTGAAGGTCTCTGACAGAGAGCATTTCTAAAAAACAAATGTTCTCAAAAATATGTATGGCTATTTCTATTCACAGTGTAAGCAGGGAAAAAAAGAGGGGGGAATCTGCAATGGATAACTTTTAGAGGCATAAACAACTCACCTAAACATGAGGCTCTTTCCTAAATTAAAACCCCCAAACATATGCCTTAAGTGATGTAAATATGCAGCTTTGTTAGGCAGGGACATTAACTATTTATATTCAGATGTAAGTGCTGCATCTATCAAAGTAAATTGGTAAACCACATTCCCACCACTAGGAAATAGGTTAATTAGTGTTAAAGGAGGAAGGGGAATGTACCAGTTTTTTTTCCACAGGTCTCAGTGATGTGGCTTTGCATCTTGTGGTAAACAGAGGCACAGCAAATGGAAGAGAATGGGGACTGTTTTATTTAAATTTTTAATCTAGGCCCATTACGATATTTGGGATCAGGAAGGAATTTTCCCCCAGGTCAGACTGGAAGAAACTCTGGGTTTGCCTTTCTCTGCGGCATGGGGCATGGGTCAATTGCAGGTTTGAACTAGCATAAATGGCAAATTGTCTGTAACCTGAAGTCTTTAAACGATGATTTGAGGACGTCAGTAACTGGGTCAGAGATTAGGGGCCTATTTCAGGAGTGGGTGAGTGAGGGTCTGTGGCCTGCAATGTGCAGGAGATCAGACTAGATGAGCATGATGGTCACTTCTCAACTTAAAGTCCGTGACTCTATGAGATTAAGAAATTTCAGGAGCATTTATGCAAATTCTGTGTTACGGATCCACAGGTCCGGTGCTCTGGAACAGGTCTAGAATAATCCCATGGGAGAATCCCTTTGGATCTCACTCTTTCATTAGAATAAGCCACTTGGCTTCACTGCCTCCTTGGACCAAACTTCAGAGCCTTCAGCACCGCTGCTTCCCATCATGAGCTCCCTTCAGCAAGTCCACCTGAGAGAGACTTGTACACCCAAAGGGAGCAATGCACCTGCACCTTCAGCATCTGCAGTGACTCTCAGTCAGTGTTGTAAAAACAGTAGGGTCTATTCAATGTCTGGAACACAGAATAGAAAGTCCTTGGCATAGAGAAAAGAATGTTACAGCATGTCCGATTCTGGTTACCCAGAGCCCCAGCCAAGGGACCCTTTGGTCCTGCTCTGTCCCTCTGTATCCCCTTTATTGCAATTCCTGGGCCAATCCCACTGGCCCTCCTCAGTCCTTTGCTGTCCAGCTGGTCAAACACAGCTGGCTTCCTGCCAGCGGATGGGTCATCCTGCTCATTAGTTGCTTGGTAATAAATGTCACGGTGTTTGACTTTGCCATTTTCTTCATGGACCTGGGCTCCAAACCCAAGACACCTAGGTATCAGTCACACCTGCCTCTCCGGGCCTCTGCAAAGCCCTTTCCCCCACCTAGTTAAAAATGCAGCATATAAGGGAAACTCAGGTACACATACACAGTATTCATACAAAATATTACAAAAAATTCCCACTCCGTTACACTCTGTTTTCTATCATTTATCTGTCTCCACACACAAAGATGGATGCCATGGGGTGTATGTGTATCTGTGTGGTCCATCTTCCAATCTTGTCCTAGAGAAGAAGGGGAAGCATAAGGGGATTTCTCTCTTCCTTTTCCATCCTGGAGAGAAGGCAGAACCAGCAGGGGGACAGATTGTCCTTTAAAGAAAAAAGGAGATGCATGACTCCTCACTGGGATCTCACTTCTTCTCCCAGCAGCTGCTTCTCCACCTACTAGCTGAAACTCCTTAGTAAGACATTGGATCCTCCTGTTGCTCCCACTTCAGGTTCCCTTGCCTATTGGGTCTTCACCTCACCAGCCAAGGATGAGAGAGAGCTCTGTGATAGCAGGGCTCCCCCAAGATGGGGTTAGGAAGCAGGGGGTGCTTCATTAGTACTAAGAAATAAGGCATGCTGAGTTGCAGAAAAGAGATCTCTGTTAAGTAAATTGAGTGGCCAGTGTTATGTGCTGAGACTTAACAGTTAGAGATTGAGAGCAGCGGCAGCTTGAGTCACCTCTTACAGTCCTGTGCATCTGATATCATGCCAAACTAGATCTCTTCTGAAACTTCTGATCCTCTTTCTCCAGGCCTACTCACTGTACTACAGGGAAAGCCACACTCTTTCATTTACATTCTCCCCTGCGGCTAGTTACCTCAGTATTCAGAACTCAGTAAGTAATCAAACAACAACTGAGACATGAATCATGCTTTTGAAAGTTCACCTTACCAAATATAACAGGTACAGTCATACTCTAGAGGCCCTCCAAATAGCGTGCAATCTTGCATACAGCACCACATATGCTGGAATATCTGTGAGTTATAAAGGATTTTCATCCTTTAAATCTGAATATCTTCGAATTATTTAGATTTAATCCAGCACTTAATGATGTTTCTGGTCACAGTTTCCGATTAGAATGATTATTTTACACTGTAAATATGATGAAGACAAGCTCTTATTCTTCTTTGTGAGTCTGTCATCTTGTTGAGAAGGCTCAACCATAGCATTAAGATATCTTGTACATTCTCAAAGAAATGTGCAGCAATTTAGGTATATGATTCCCATTAACATCACTAGCAGCAGAGTGACTAAATCACAGTATACCACTTTGATAATGTAGGGAGAAGAGATTAGGGTGGCCTTTAAGACCATTTTGAACTGAAATATACTTTAATACAGATAGGTTAATCTTACTAAGCAGAATTATTGAAACTCATACTTTGATTGTAGCTGGATAGGTCTAGAGTATGTTGGTTCAAACTATTAATCTTTGCTTAAATCATATGAAAATTCATTGTACAATATACTCCTATTCAAAAGGACTGCACTACATGTCTTCAATGCATATCTCAAATCATATTTTGAATTGCTTCTCTAGTTTATCTGATGTTATAAATAGCTGAGATTAGAATAAGAATTAACTCATCAGAATTCAGTACCATTTTCATGGACAAAGATATCTATCTGGCCCCCATCACCAGGTCATGCTACTGAACTATAATTTATAAGTAATTTATTTGAACAGAGTAATGCGCAACAATTGTTGTTCTATGGTCAACCTCGGTTTTTTGAAATGTGACCCTTATAACCAGAAGGCCTGATTTTCTCTCATTTACACTGAAGTAAATCAGGTCTAACCCCCTTGAAATCAGTAGAATAACTCAGAAGTAAAACTGGCAGGAGAGCAGTTCAGACTTTAAACTCACAGTATTTAGGGAAAAGCATTGCCAGAATATCATGCCAGAAATCAGTCAAAACAACGGAAACGATTTCTCTTTGAATTTTAAGAACCCAGGGCTTTTTATGGATTTAAATATGGAAATTTTAGTAATTATAGAAGTAAAAAAAAATACAGGGAGAAATTTGCATACTAGAACACACATCCAGTGCAACTAGTACAGTCATGTCTTTTGTCCAGAAAAACCAACAGATTACTTCAAGAAAATGTTCATTAATTTCACCTTTGATAAAAATGTTTTTTTGTTTTTTTTAACCTTTTCAGGATAGTATGAATGAGAGCTTAATGTTTAACTTTCCTCACCAATTAGCATTTATTATATAAATTTGATATAGCAGCTGAAGATAAAATACCTAAAATCTCAAATACAGCATGTATACAATTACAGTATTACAAACTGATTCATGGGCAGACAGAAGCTCATTACACTTTATGTCTGAGAATAGAGTCTGAATCAAGACATCAAAACAGACAGTGTCTGTTTTAATCCATTTCTCCTGACCACTAGTTTTATACTTTCTATCTAGATGGCATATACAGTATCGAATGATGCATTCTACCCACATTACATTATACCTCTGTGCTACTTGAGTTAATGCTGCTGCTCTAGGAATCTGGATGTTCACATTTTGGTCTATCAACCCCAGAGTGAAAGGAAACTATCAAAGTTATGAATCACAGTACGTCATGAGATTTAAAATGCGTGTCAACGAGGACAAAAACTACAAGAAAACATCTTCTGTGGGATACCTCTATTAATGAGAAACATAGAACTTACAATACCGAGCTGTAAGAAAGATATTAAATCTGGGTTAGTGGCAGTAACAGTCTATGGTAGGCATCAAACACTGGAGAGAGAGCTCCACTGTTTATGACTTCATAGCAGCATTCTTGGAATTGCCACATGCAATTTCAGTTTCATTGTCTCCTTGAAATCTAAGCCCTATTTGCAAATTAATTTCAACAACACAGTTAGTGTATATACTTAAAAATAGATATTTGAATCTAGAAGACAGTATTTTAAGATGATACCCTCTTAATGGATGTGAGTTTATTTTGAGGGCTTATGTGGGGCTAAATTAGTGCATGGGACTTGTGTGTTGTGCTGGGCTTCCACACAGAGTGAATTGCATTTTTAAAACTTCGGCTCAAAATAAACTACTTAATTATAGGTAAAACTTTCAAAAGTGCTTAGGTAACATAGGATCTTAGGTCCTATTGACTTTAAATGGGACTTAGACTCCTAAATCACTTCAGTGTTTTCAAAAATTTTACCATATTTATCTTTAAAGTAGTAATTTTAGTCTGTGACAACATATTCTTCTGTCAGGCACCTATATCAAAACATTTAGGCACTCAACAAACTGACATTGTCTTTAAGACAAACTGGGCATTGTCTTAATATAGAACACTTCCTCACGATTTTATATACAAAACATAATTGCATTAATGAACACCATACAATCATTTATTATCTGTAGACTGGTATTCAGCACCTTTATTTGTGTCCTTCTAGACAGTGGTGCAAGACATTATTATAGATTTTTTGTATATAGTACAAAATATTGGATGCCATTATTAGAGTTGAAAATGAGTAGGGAATCAGAAAGTCTCTAAACTTCCAAAAATGTGTTTGTCAGGGAAAACTTAGTAATGCTATGTCTGCCCAATAGAGCTCTGAAAGCATTCTACTAAACATCATAGATATCCCTATAGCACCTTTTATTGTACCCAGGTTATACAGATTTGTTCCTGTTCATTCATAAACTTACATTATATGTCTATAAGCTGAACAGAATGCTATTTAGCTGCTCTTTTTCCCTGAGCTCAGAATACTTGCAATCCAAGCCACAGGTACGGCAAAAATTTCACACAGAAAGTTCGGATCAGGCCGAGCTGAAGGTAAAGGTGCTGAATTCAACAGAAGCATTAAAGGGCACAACTTCAAAAAATATGATTTTTTATGTAAAATAAGCAGAATTGGACACAAACAGATAACTGAATGTGAGTACCTCATGCACAAGGGAAGATTGCATGTATAAATGCACATTTGCACAAACTAATGCATATAGTAATTATTTGCTGGTGTATTTGGCAGGCACTATTTAGACATCTATTAAAGGGAAATACTTTTGCTTTAAGATTTTATTTGGTTTATTAAAAATCATGGGTATAGTGTTTTACACTTGTACTGTACTCTACAAAGTAAAACTTTTCTAACCCAAAGAATCTACCATTTGAGTCCAGTTCTGTGAGGTGCTAAGATCAATGGAACATAAGGACATTGAATTTCTCAGAATTGGGTCCAAAGTTAGCCAAGACATAGTATAGCAGTTCAAGATAAGGTGAATGAGGGGCTTGTTGATGAGAAGGTAGAAAGGATTCCTGAAAGAAGTGCTCTGAAGGGGTGTTGAGAGGGTTAAGGGAGCCTGAAAGTGCTAATCACCTCACTGATTGCACCTGGGGAGCAGAAGCATTGCCAGAATTGATTTTTTTGGCAGGGCCTATGGTTGACATGGGTGGGCACAAGCCTTGTGTCACAAGCAAAACAGAGGCTGATAAAAATGTGGGATGAATTGCTTAAAATCTGACTGGGTGGGACCATAGCTACACCACTGCTGGAGAGGGTGTAGTCCAGTGGAGAAGAATGGATTTAACAGGAAATTTGGCAGAGTGATAACACTGCAATCCAGGAGTAACTTTGCCTGTCCCTGTGAATTTATTCTGACTTGGCTGAGTTAAAACTTTAAGATGCCAAATATCGCCATTTGTAGTCTGCATTATGCTGCTATAAACTGTGAACTTTCCAACTGTACAGAGCATGCTCTGTGGAGGAAGTTGCCCTGCAGAGCCTATCGTACGAAGCATCCTCCCTTACATCTTCCTAAATAACCACAGGGAACCATAGCCTAAACCAGGGGACAGGTGAGATGGGAAATGAGAACCACAAGACAACCTCCCCACAAACCTCGTTTTCTGGCAATGCTCCCCAACCTCTACTTCTTCTTTCTGGGGAATGCAAATATCCTTCAAAACATGTTGCCCTGCTGCTTATCTCTGTTTAATGCCCCCTCAACCAAACCATTTTCTGTTTTCCCACCCTAGCTTAGAGCTTGTAGTGGGAAGAGGATGCAAAATATTGCAGGACTGTCCTGCAACAGATTCTCCCCCATTGCCCAACTGCTGTTAGCACTAGGAGGCTAAAGGAGTGGGGAGAGTTGAGAAAGCGTGGGGAGAAGGATGAGAGAGCACAGCTGTTTGGATTGGGGAATGGAGAGCTAAGATGTGTTGCATATCTGCTCCATGGGGAATGTGAGGGAGAGGGATAAGGAAGGTATGTGAGACTTTAAGGGGTGGTGACAAAAGAGGTTGTGCAATTTTGGGATGGGAGGCAGCACAGCATATCTCCATTAGAGCATTTTCTGGGGAGCAAAAGACAGCTATTTTTTTTCCCTCTCATTTTGGGGGCTCGGGGGAGGAGAGATTGCTGAAGAATTCATGTTGTTTGTTGTGTCGGCCAGAGTCCCCAATGAGGAAAATGGCTCCATTGTGCTGGACACTGTACATACATGTACAGTAAGAAGAAATGACCCCTGCTTCAAAGAACTTACTGTATAATTTAAGACACAACCAATGAGTAACAAACACAAAAAGGGAAGATTGGGGAGAGGTATATATAAAAGCTGTAACTCTTTGTTTCAAAGTGTCAGTCATCACTCTTTAGTGGCTGGGCCATAGAGGATAGCTTCCTGTTCTTTTTGCTAGTGAATGTAGTTGATATATTAGCTCTACATCTCCATATATTGCTGAAGTTTCAGCATTTGAAGGCAACTTACGTGTAAACTAACAACTCATGCATTATAACAGAACTTTTTTCTTTCATTTTAGGAAGAAAATCGCACACAAACTGCTTAAAAGAAAAATGTTCAGATTGTACAGTCAAACATGGAAAGTTGGGAAATGCCTTGACCCATGGTCCCCAGGTAGCTGCAATTGAAGTTAATGGGAACTGTGACTCTTCTGGCAGCAATGCAGTGGTCTGAAAAAATGGATGTGAAACTGAGATTCAGGCGGTCCTGAGTTCTGTTTCTGTCAATGACTAATTAGGTGGCTTCACGCAAATCACTTCATGCTTCTCTCTTCATTTCCCCACCTATAAAATGGTGGTACTAATATAGTACTTAACCAACTACTACTCAGTGGTGTTGGGAGGATTAATTATTTAATGTCTGTACAGTGACCTGAATACATAAAACGCTAAATATTCTGAAAAACAGAATAGGTATCTGAGTTTGGGCACCTAAATTTAGCAGATACTTTCACAAGTTTAGGCTTTAATATGTGTGCCTCAGTTCCCCATCTGTTAGAAAGCTTTTCTTCATAATTTAACATTAAGATAGATGGGGATAAGGTATTTGTGAAGCACTTAGATACGATGACAAGTGCCACAGAAAACCCCCTGAGGAAATGAATAATTGTGTGTAGATGGTGTGCAGTAACTAAGGTATGGGACCACTTACCAAACAAGGAGGGTAAAAAAAGTTTGAACAGATGTCTCATGCCTTGAGCACCATATGCCCTCTACAACGAGGCAGAGGTCCTGTGAAAACAGTATGTGATCATATACTTAAGACTGCGTCATAATATGACCACATAAGCAAGGTGAATAAAGGTTAGATTGCCCTATTTGAGTGCTGGACTTAGCAACCTTCTTAACATTCCTTTATATGTAATTTATATAAATAGCATATAAATTGTCAACTCTACCTTTTCCTCAAGACAGCATTTACAATAAATATTTTCCTTGTTTCATATGAATTTCTTTATAAATAAACATAGTAAATTTCACAGCGCTGGAAAAAATCATTAGGCTACCCTAGCATATAAAATTCCTTGTACTCCTAGTGCAAGGTCGCAACATACTGAAGTATTACAAGTGGAATTTCTTAAACTTTTGAAGGTGCTCATAAGACAGAGAAACTTGGTTGAGATTTTTGTTTTTTTGCATAGATCAGATTCTGCATTCAATCACAGCAAAGGCAAACTCAGGCATAGCTCTATCTGTGCATACCATATTCTTCATTTTCTTTCTTGAAAGTATACAGGGTTCAACAAAATGAGATGTTCAGTACTTATCACAGTGCTTCTGTGAAGTACCTTCTTTTGAAGAACAAAGGGAAAGGCTACAGCTTATTTGTGGCATTTTGAGTGACTAATTGATTTTCTAGAATAACTTCCACTGCTCAGGTACTTCTTGAAAATACTAAAAAATATTGTGCTTGAGAAACAAGAGATGAAATGACTACTTTAAAACTTGGCTGAGACTTTTTAAAATTATGGTTTTGTGACATCTCATGGGGTGCAACCTGGACTGTGGAACCATTGTGCCCCCTTTAAGTCTCCAGCCCAGGCTGTCTCCTAAATTGCTATGCTGGTGAACACCAACCCCTTCCAGGCTGTGTTCACATAGCCATCAGGGTGCAGAGGCACACCCAGCAAGTTACATGAAGACTCTCACAGCCACTCATGAACTGGAGATAGGGAGACACCAGCAAATTCCCTACAGCCCCAACCTTGCACCCCAGAAATGTGCACTTGTACTGCTCAAGACCCCCTTGTCAAAGCAAGATCATTAATTAGTTCATCATACCATCAGAGGTATGCACCTTGTTAACCTGAGTAGATTTCCCAAAACACTTCAGACAAAATTGGTTTAGACTGAATATAAAACAGATTTATCAACTATACAAAGATAGATTTTAAGTGATTAAGTGGTAATTGCATAGAAGATCAGATTTGGTTACAAAAGGAAACAAAATATAAAATGGCAAGCTAATTCCTGAACTGTACCATGCTAATAATTCTAGAAGTAAATAACTTTTCGCATCCCTCTGAATGCTACAGGCAGTTTCTAATTCTTAGTACACAGGCTGGCTTCTCCCTTGCCTCGGACCAATCTCTCTAGTTCAAAGTCTTTCAAGCACTCGGGAGGGGAGGGGCAAGGGATGATGTCACTGTCCCTCATTTATACTTTTCTCCCCGTGCTGGAAAATCCATGCTGTGTCATGGGGTTAGGTAGCAGCTGACCATCCTTCATTGTGAATTGTAAATTTCTTGTTTACAACTCCCCAGCTGGTGAATGACCAGTGATGGTCGCTTTGCACCTGGCTGGGTACTGGTCACTCCTATGTTGCCACTGAAGAGCTAGGCTGGGGTGTTTCCCAGATGCACGTTTCAGCAATAAACATATAGCAAAATCTCATAACTTTATGTGTAATGATGATACGTACATTTCAACAGCATAATTTGGATCATCAGAGCAAAAGTTTTCAAATGATACTTCACAAAATATACTTTGTACAAAATATATCAAAGCCATACTCTAGTGATGAATGTGGGGTGCAGGAAGTAACATGGGGTACAGCATGTCACAGGTTTATAAAATCTAACAGCAGAATCTGAAAAATGTTATTGTACCAACCACTCTTTCTCCTGGTAATATTACCTTTTTCGATAATGCCTTTTACTAAATTGGCTCCCAAAGAGCTTTACTATATATAATTAATACATATAGTTTACCTCTGAAATGCAGATAGCTTTGAGGTAAAGAATGTCAGCCACCTACACCTAGGGTGACCACCTTTTCAAAAGGCAAAAGTGGGACACATGCAGGAACCTTGGCCTCCTTCATAGCCCTGCCCTACCTACACCCTGATCCGGCAAACCACATAGTAGTATCAAGAACTCTGTTCCTTATCCACCAGAGCATTGGTTAAAAATACAACTGTATTTGATAATCAAATGTAAACCTTATTGAAACAGAACAGCTGATTTAAAACATCTTCCAGCTGAGGCAGAAGCCTAAACTGCAGATTCACTATTTCAAACACTGTGATGGCCTGCAGTATGGTCTAGGGCATAGGTGTTCAAACTTGGGGGAGGGGACACAAGGTGGTTAGCAGGGGCACACGAGGACATGATGAAGTATAACAGTCCTGCATCCTTGCTATTTTCCAAGGAGCAGGAGGCAGCACCACTCCATGTGCAAGAGCAGCAGTGACAGGTGGTGCACCAGGATGAGGGATTGCAGAACTAGCCAGCCCCCAGTGCCTGTTACTGGCCTGGTGTGGAGGAGTTGATAGGTGAGCCTTGCCCCACACACTCTGCCCCAGATACTTCGTCCAATAGGAGGAAGGCCTAGGCAGCAGCAATGTAGACAAAACAACTGGACTCAGTGAGTGAAGTCAGCGGGTGCAGCCTGGATTATGGCCTGGACAGGATGAGAGAGGGGCTGGCTGGGGCTGCAACAGGGGGCAGCAGCCTGGGATAGTGACAGCAAAGAGGCAGGGGGTCAAAGCAGGAGGTTTGGGGGAAGAACTGGGGAGGGGCAAAAGAAGGGGTGTGTGCATGGGACATAAATCTTCAAAGAGGGGTGCAGCAAAAGAAGTCTGGGAACCTCTGGTCTAGGGCACTAGGACTGGCAGGCAGGAGACCTGGCTTCTGTTCATGGCTCTGCTACTGACCTGCTGCATGACTCTGGACAAAACACTTCATATCTCACTCTGTTTCCCTCGCCCATCCTCTGTCTATTTCATGTAATTAGATGGTAAGCTGTCTGAGGCAAGGACTGTCTCCTACACTATACAATGTCATAAAGGGATAGTGATCTCGACTAGGGCCCTTATGTGCTACTGTAATACAAATAATACTGATGTGGGTTGGCATCATCCTGACAGGACCTAACAATCTTTAATTTCAATGTAATAATTATGATGTTTTTGCATACACAGAGGACTTCCACACATGCCATGTCAATGCTGTAACGGGAAGATGTGCCGGTGACACAATGCGTGGATATCATGCACTTTGATGCAGCACTATGTACCTATGTACCTGAGTGGGAGAAGGTGAATAGGACTGTGGCTAAAATTCCCATTAAAACCAATGAAACCCCAGATTTTGCATGACATTCTTGCCATCTTGTTACACTGGCCCATATATCAGGTAGAATATCATGCATATGAGATAGGGGACAGGAGACCTTCTCCCTGTAGTTGGGGGCAGGCGCACTGCACTGGTAGCCAGAAGGCGTTGGGTTGTAGTCTCACAGAGTCTAGTGTTAATATTTTGGTGTAGCTCACAACCTATATTACTGACCAATACATCATTGACCTTAACTTGACTAGGATTTAAAGATGTGATGGTAGCTAATGCGTTTTAAAGGTCTACCGTAGATGAGGCAGGCAGCCTTTACTCAAATTAAAGCCTAGGCTACACCTGATTTGCGAGAACCAGAAGTGGGATTAGAACACAGGTCTCTAAAATGACAGGCTCAATACTTACCTATTCAGCCTTCCAGAATACGCGCAGTCTTGGCCAAGCCACCTCTAACCACTGGAACCGAGGCCGCGCCAAGAGCCAGCATCCTGCTGTCCCCCATTCCACGGCTGTCATCCTGTACTGCTCAAGGGCGTGTTGTGTCCCCCCAGGAGCCAGGCCGGGTACAGGACGCCAGCCTAAAGCTAACTGCCAGAGGCCTATGCCCGGGAGCTGCAGGCCTGGCATCCAAACCCTCCACTTAGGGATGCAGGAACAGACTAGCCCTCATTTGAGGCTGCACGCGCCCGGGGCGGCGCGGAGGTTGCAGGGGTCGCCTGAGCTCTGGCGTCTGCCAGCCCCGGTGTGTAAAAAACGAGCCTCTCTAACGTGGGACTTTGGAGAGCTCGGGAGGCCCCGGGGCCAAGTGACGGATCACAGCGAGGCGGGAACTGAAAGGCGGGCTGTTGGAGGGCTCCGAGCGCCCTCCGGGCCGCGCCGGGCCTGCCCTGAGCTGGAACCATCCCTCGGGCGCTCTGCCCGACCAGCCAGACTGCGCCAGCCGGGCGGTTCTCCCGCCCCTGCGCTTTGACAGAGCGCCCCGGGCACAGCCCGGCGGGGGGAGCCCTCCCCACCGCTGGGGCCCGGTCCAGCCAGCCCCGCCCGGCGCTGCGCCCCGCTAACATGCAGGGCCTCGGCCAGGCTGGCAGCGTTACCAAGGCAACCGGGCAGGCACCGTCCCACCCTGGTGTGGGCAACGCGCGCCCCCGTAGGCTCGCGACGAAGCCCCGCCCATCGCACCTGGCTCAGGCGGCGGGGCTCAGACGCCGCCGCTAGAGGGCCGGGGGCGCGGCGCGCGGGGAAAGAGAGGGAGACCTCGTTCGCCTGCGCAGCACGTGGGAGGGAGCGCGGCTCTTCCCGGATGTGAGGTCATCCCCGCACGCCCCGTGACCCCTCCCCTGCCCGGAAGTCAGGCGGCTGTGTGTTGTTGGGGCTATACGGGAGCCGGGAGGTGCGGCGCAGGGGCAGGGGCGGGTTGGGGAGGGGGGGTCTCGGCTTACCCCGGCCCTGGCGCTCGTGGTAAGGAGGGTCGTGAGGGGGCGGAAATGGGGCTCCGCCACCGCCCTGCCTCGCCGCTCGCGCCTCCCGCCGGGCCCCAGTGACCGCCCGCCAGCATGAGACGAGCCGCCGAGCCGCCCAGCCAGCCCCGCGCTCCGGTACGTTCCCGAGCCCCCAGGGCTCCTCAGCCTGCACCCGCGGGGAGGGGGTCTCCGCCCCCGGCCTTCGCTGGTAGCCCGGGGCTCTGGCGCCCCTCCCCGCCCTGGGGCCGCGGGCCCCGCAAGTAGTAGGGAGGCTCCAGGCCAGCGGCTTCCGCGCCCGGCTCCCATGGGAGGCACGTTTGCGCACCGCTCCGTCCCCTCCCGCGGACCGGAGCCTTCCTCCCCCTGTCAGCACTCGGGGCAGCGAGCTCTGCCTGGCCCCGCGGGGGAAAGGCCGCGGCCTCGGCCGTTTTCTCCTTACGCATGGGTCTACCCCGCGAGTCATCGAGTAGCGAGGCCTGCGGCCCCCCCGGACACTGGACCCCAGCCTGCCTCCGCCTCCCCCCGCCGGGCACAGCCTCCTCCTTCCTCCCCAGGCGCACTGGACCCCAGGCGGGTTGCGAACGAGGCCTCTGCCCGCACCCCAGCCACCCACGCGCCCTGGACCTTAGAGGGGTTGGGAGCAAAGTCTTGCCCTCAGTCCTGTACATTGGGACGGTAAATAGGCAGGGCCCCTCCACTCCCCTTCTGCTGCCAGATGCTCCCCAGGATGGGGGGATGTGGGAAGAAGTCATGTGGAGTTCAGCTTATCTAGGGGGTTGGGCAGGGCAGAGTCATAGAAAAGGGTCATTGCCTTGTCCCCCGCCCCACGATTTCCATCCCTCTTCTCTACACACCCCCAAGGAAAGTAGCAGGGACAGGGTTTTCTGGCTTTCCCTCAGACACCTTCTTAGTTTTCAGGCACAGAGAAATGTATCAGATACCCAACCCCTTTTCTATCGAAGGGTGTGAATAGGCAATGGTGACTAGAAACACCTTCCACTGATTGATGGACACTTTGTTTTAAACGTGGACCTTCTATTCCTGTTGGGGTAATAGCTTAGAAACAAGGCAGGGAGGTTGGTGTATGCTTGCTTCCTTTTGCAGAGCTCTTGCTACTTGTGTGTCAAATACTGCAGCAACTACTCTGTGGATGAGTGCTATTCTAACAGGGATGGGTTAATGTTGTGAAACTTCTCAATGAACTGGGACTGTAGAAAACACTGGTCTGTTTCTTTCCCTACCCCAAAAATAAATTCTCAACCTGATCATTAATGTACCAGAGGTAGAAGGGTGGGTGGGTGTGTGTGGGAGTGTGTAATATGAACTAATTAGTTTAGACATTGGCACAAATGCTCTAAACTGAGAGGCTGAGGGAGACAGGAACATGACCAAAATTCTATTTCATCGGTGTTTGTTTATGCTATGCTTATTTCCTGTACGGTTCCTACTTCTTTTCTGACACACTATCATGAGTGGGCTTCATCCTTGTAAGAAAATCCCGTATCTCCCTCCTCAGAACAACAAAAAAACTTTTTGTTGCTGCCTTGCGTTGGATTTTGTAACTTGCAGAACTTCCATCTAAATGATGGCAATGAATAATATTTTCAGTACCACATTTGATTAATCCACTACAATTTGGCTTGTTAATGAATATAACTCTGTTGGGGATATGGTCATAACACAGTTGTCTCTTGTCTGGTTAAAATAACTAAAATTTGGAGTGTGGACAGAAAATGAAGTTGTCTAAAGCAGCGTTTCACTTGGTTGTGTGATCCAATGAAATCCAATTTACACCTCAAATTTTGCCGTTTAACTTAGTGTCTTGATATGGTTGGTGGTTTTGTTGTGTAGACAAGGCATTTTAAGATATAATATTTTAATAAGGGAAGAATGAGTAAACTAAAATTAATCTGAATAAAAATATTACTAACTTTTTGAAAGAATAACTTATGAAATGTATTCTATTGTAGTAAACTATTAACTTTGAAGATATTGTGATTATAGCTTAATTTACTTTTAAAGAGCAGTTTCACTCTGTAAAGGTATTTCATTGTTATTCCTATTATTGCCTAGCTCTTGTATAGTGCTGTTCATCCATAGATATCTAAGGGTTAATATTTTTTTAGTCATTTGCTCCATGTCTGAGGCTCAATGGCTTCCAGATTAAATGTGTGTATGTGAATCAAAAGATGGAGTTTCTAGCTGTCAGCCATGCAAAGTCAACTTGGTATCTGAGAATGAAGCTGGGTTCTTTTCTACTCTTTAAACAGTTCTGCAGAATAAATTATGTTGTCAGTGTCTCTTGTGGTTTGAACAGTGCAAAGAAATTCTTATGGTTCTGGAACTGAAGTTGAGGAATCACATGGGATAACATTGGGGGAATTTTTATTTAAAGTTTTCAGACAAAACCAAGTCTATTTCTAAAGGCTTTTTTGAGATTGATTTGTTCCTATTTTCATAATTTTGCTAAGCAGTCTGTTTTTCTCAACTGTTCCTGAAGGAATAAAGCATAATGAGCATATTAAAGGGACATAGGAAATTTAGAAATCATACTCCTTACTTTACTTAATGTTGTTATAACTCACTCCTGGAAATCCTATACCTGAGAGTAGGGAAAGCTATTCTCTCCCCCCCCCCATTTTTGGTTTGTTCTTCGCATTTAACAGCGTTTTGGTATGCCAATTTCACTGTTTCTGCTGCATAGTCATTTTTCCATTTGTGTGGATCTTTCGGACAGTCATAGGGGAAAGAGAAACATTTTAAAATAATATTTATAAAACCACAAAATGCTGCAGGGTGAGTATAATATCTGACTACTTCTAAGTCACTCTTTTGAAACTAACTAGATTTCAGGTTGACATTTCTTTAAAATATACAGAAATACACTACTGATGTCTCTGTGCTACACTGAATGTCTTAAGCAGGCTTCTGCCAGATTTCAATTTCAACAACTAACAATTTGTTTTCAAAATGTGTAACTTGCTGAATTTTTAGGTACATGATTAAGGCCCTATTTATATTGCAATAATTGTAGATTCCACAATATTATGCTTCCACCGTAATTTTGGTAGTGAGAGTCCTGCTGTGCGCAGACGTGACACTGGGAGACCAGGGTGGCCGACAGCGGAAGATCATGGAAAAGTAATAATGGACTTTATTACCACAAATAATAAGATCCATTATTACTTTTCCTCAATTTTACCTGGCTTGTCTGCAGCTCAGTCCCAATTTTTTTACAATCATCTCGCAATTCAAGTAGGACCTTATACACGATTACCCATGAGGCCCCAGAAGAGCAGGGCAAATTAAAGCTGTCAGTAGCGGTCCATAAATGTATATGTCAGCAAAAGAAGAGAAAAGGAAACAAAGGCAAAAATCTCCTGATAATTAAAAATAGGAAAACCTTGTCTATCTTTAACAGTCAATAGATACTGATTACAATTCTTAGAGGGATACCAGCTTGAAAGCTAGTCATTTTCAGAAAATTCAATAAAAGTAATTTCAGTTAGTAAATCCCTGTCAGTTTTTGTGTTTTTATGAGTATCTGACCTTTTTGTGCTGCAAATAAGAGAAACTGACTGATTATGCTGAGGAAATAGTTAAACCAGTTACTGTCAAATGCACAAAGAAAACTATTGGAAAAATATTTTTCTCTGTAATCTTTTGCTTATTGTAGTAATAGGTGTTCAGATTCAGATATGAGCAAAGTTTGTTGATGATTTCTCTTTCTACTAACTCTTGTTTTGTTTTGGGGTTTTTTGCCTTCTGTTTCAGTTTCAACCTCAGCCTTTTGAATAGTCCACTTTTCTCTTTTCCTCCTGCACCTTGCAGAGCTCGGTTCCATGAAACTGTTTCTTACTGTAGTAAGGTGCTCATATACTATGGTAATAGGCACTATATTATAACAAAAGTTACTAGTACGAAGATTCCTCATTATTTTTACATTCTCTGTTGTTTTCACTGTACTGGTGAGAAATAGATTTGGGATGGCTTTTCCTCCAGAAGCATTCTCTGACGGGATCATGCTGTTGAGAAGCATTCATGTGTTTTTTGGAAAAGAAAATCCTCAGGCAAAACTTCAGTAAAGTAAAGAATTTCTGCCAGAATAGGGCGTTTTAAATGAGGCCACTAGATGTTAAACTAAGTTAACTGATTGCAAGCAATGTTGGACTAAGTATTGCTTTTGTAAAATACCCTGACTTGCATGGTACTTTATCAGTGTCTTTTATTTTAAATCCATCTTTTTTTGCTTTCTGGGTATATTCTTGACTTATTTAAGATTTACATATGCAGCTAAATATAAATGAAAAAGACACGACTGCATTATGTGTGTGCATACATTTATTCATGTGTATATAAATTACTTGCAAATTTTACCCGACACCCAGTAAAGCAAGGTTTACACCTGCTCGTCAATCAAAACATATGGAGCCCAGAGCCATGCCCTCTCCTGCTCTTCAGCACCACTCGGATCAGAAGATCCTGGCAGAGCCCTGCGCAGGACTATTTTTTTAAATTCTGCTCCTGTCCTGCCCTGCAATACACACCCCTACCGGTATTGTTCCTTGCATTTTTATCCCACCTGCAAAATCCTGAAATCCTGTAAATCCCGCATGCTACTAAAAAACAAAAACAAAAAATCAATTATTTTTATATATAAAAAAGAATTCAGACACAATTTTTACCACTAAAAGAATAAAACAAATCTTGCTTAAATCATGTAAAAAATTCCTTTAATTCCTGTTATAATAGATATCAAATCTTTCTATCCCTTGCTTAAATGTAAGTATTAAAACCTTTATTTAAAAAAAAAGAAAAGCTTGCTTTACAATGCTGAAATTCTGTTTATGACAAACTGATGAGCGATTTAGTGTTTTCCTGAAAATTACTGCAGTCTTTTTTTGGCCCACCCAGTCCCTCCTGCAGCAAAGTACATTTTATCCAGTCTCGCTGTTATGGCAGCAGGACCTGCAGGATCCTATTCCTGCTGCAGGGCGCTAGATCCTGACTTTCCAGTGGCTGAATTCTGCATCACCAGTTATTCCTGCTCCAGTCATGCATGCTGATCAATTATGTTGACCCTCCTCGGACAGGATCAACCGTTGATTGGTTAGGTAAACAATAAATTAATGCTGGATTTACCTCCCCCAATTAATTTAGACAGATTGCATTACATTTAAGAGTCTTCTACTGGTATGGCACTAGTGGTCTGGGGTCCCAGGAGACCATGGATGTAACAGCCACCCTGGTGAAGCTCACTCCTTCCCCCTCGCTTGTCTTTGTCAGCCAGCATTCACATCCATCCCCCAAAAGTCCCCTTTTAAGGATCCCAAATGGGAGAGATGGGTGGAACAACTCATCCCTTAATTATTTCATCAACCAAATAGGCCTGATTTTGACACATCAGTTTTGGTTCACTGATTTCTGGTCTCTCGCTTTTCCTGTTTGCCCGCCATTATATTAATACAGTCCTTGAATTATATCATTCAATCTTCTTGTACTAATCCCTTTATCACCTTCAACATTTGTTATAAATGCTGCACGGACATAGAACAAAAACGGTCCCTCTCTCAAAGACTATAGCCCAAAATGCATAACATCCTTAAAATGGGATGTTAGAGCCCTGCTAGCTTGGCAGCCTCCCTGGTTCTCAGCCTGATTCTCACAATTTTGGGTAGAAGGGGTCTGGTTTAGGAGAGAAACTTTAGCCCCACCAACCCCTTCTTTGTTCTGATTCTGATAGATGTCCTGTCCAGTCTGGGCTAGAGGGAGGGATCCTGATGACATCTCCACTAGCTCTGGCTAAATCCCAAGATGTGAGACCTTGTCACAAGCCTCCCAGCCCAATGTGTGCACTTTCCCTTCCCCACCTTATGTTCCTCCCCCATCCTTCTACTTTTGCCTTCTGTTTAATAAGAGTTCAACTCATCTGGCCAAGACTATATTTTACAACACTGGAGTAAACCTGTGACCAAAGAGACAGCTAAAAGCAATGCCCTGAACAGCCAGATGCTGGTACAAGTTTGCCAGGTCTTGGAGCGATTGATAAGACAGACAAACAAGCACAGAACAATCAGCAAGGTTGCAAGTGACAGTCAATACTAGAGACAGAAGCTGCATTTTCTATTTCTGCTGTTCTTTTCTTTCCCCTGTTGTGTATTTCTTGTTTTGCCTTCTAGGTAACAGGATCAGACTGGAACAACAGCAACAAAAAACATCAGCTCCAGCCCATCTCAGCTAACTTCTTTTAGGGAAAAGAGAAGGACAGTTATTACCATTTTAATACCTTTTAAGAGAGTTGGAAACCAGAGTATTCCTTTCTAAAAACTATCTAGCTAAAGAGAGAGGAAACAAGGGATGTTGTTAAATGAAAACGTTATTTAATATTTTATGTTGGAAATGCTTTAACTATTTTTCCTTTTTCTGGATCTTTATTAAAGGGTTTAAAAAAGTAATGATTTGGTTTCCATGATTCTAAATAGGCAGATGTCTCTATATACCAAACCCTGAACCCTATTTAAACCTATTAAATATTGGACAGTTTCCGGATCACGTCATTTGACTCCTTGGGCCCATACCCTATCAGAATTAATACAACAGACCTCGTCTGTGTCAATCCCAGTAAGTTGTATTGGTGATTCTTTGTTGTGTTGATGCTCTTGTTTTTTGTTTTCTTGGTGCTGAGTCAGCCCTGTTTGTTGTGCATGAGACTGGAGATCATTTGTTTTACCTTGCATATCTTTGTGGGTATGGGACATCACGTGGATGTCATCTGCAAAGTCAGTGTCCTCTGGCTTCTCTGTGAAAGTTCATTGTATCCCTCTTGGATGTTCTGTGGTTTTTTCAGCACCCAATCCATTACCAGTAGGAAGGTCTTTGGTGATGTAAGACATCCTTGTCTGACCCCAATGATAACTCTAATGTAGTAGTTCCCAAACTTTTTGAGTGAAAGCCCCACTAGTTAACACTAGATAAAACACATGCCCCCCACTCCTCTCCTCACTGGCCATAAATGCACATAACCCCTATAATCACTTAAAATGATGATGATAATAGCACTAAATTACATTAATAATAATAAATGACTGTTACCTGAGTAAGAAGCTAAGCCTTCCCTGACACAGCTGCCACTGCATGCCCCATGTGGCCCCGCCTCTTCCTGTCCCTAATGGACTAACAGTAATAGAGGCAGGCCCTGGCAGGTTGGCCAGGGCTGCTCCAGGTCCCCACCAGCATGGGGCTTCTCCTCTATAGCCAGGTGGTGTGGAGCTATAGGAGCTGCTCCTCCACTCTGGCTGGAGTGGAGCTTGAGGCTGCTGCTCTGCTCTGGCCGGCACAGAGCTCAGGGAGAGGCTGCACCCAGCATGGAACTTGGGGGGCTAAATGACCTCAATATTACAGAAGAGTCATGGACCCACTGTGGTCTTTGGTACCCCCCAAGGGGGTCCCATACCCAGGTTGGGAACCTTTGCTCTAATGGCTTAGTCAATTTGCTGTTATGTATTAGTTGATGTGTCATATTTTTATAGAAGCTCTGAATGATCTATGCAGTCATTTCTGGAGGAATTCCATAGTAGCACAAAAACTTCCATAAGATGCTTCAATCCATTGTGTGAGAGGCTTTTTTGCAAATCTTTGAAATTCATAGTGTCTGACAACAATTCTGAGATTAGTAGAGTTACTACTTGAAGTATGCATGATTTCTCCTGACTGAGTCCTGGCTATTGTTGTTATAGCCTTGAATCTACAGCTTTCTTTATTCTGTCTAGAATGGTGCATGTAAATACTTTAATTGAGATGGATAGCAATTGAATGCCTCCCCAGCTTTTGCAATGACTGAGGTTTCCTTTGTCAATTTTACTGTATACCCATTGTCCCACTTGTTTGCTATTTTTTCTTATTCCCATATCTTTGTAAGAGGCCTATCAAAATGTCTGTTGTGTTCTTTGAGTCCTCCTTAAGCACTGCTGCAATAAAAATAATCCCACTCAACAAATGATTCTGTAGCAGGGCAGGATCCTGTGGAAAGCTCTTTCTGGGAGCCTTTCACTATCACCCCAGGAGAATCCTCTGCATGTTGAAGAGACAGAAACCTCCCTTGCCTCCTTTCCCTTTGTCCATACCCTGAATATCCCATTGCTAGGTTAGCTGGGTTTCCCGGGATATTTTTGTTTTAAGAGTTATCCTCTTAAAAGACCCTACTTCCAGTGCAGTGGCTGTCCCCTACAGCAGAGGCAGATACACTACCGTGCTGCAGCTGTTTTTCTATACATTGGGACAGACATCACTGCCTTAATTTACATTGATTCATGTTTGGGAGGTAATGTTTGCACCATAAAGGCTAGAAACTTTTTTAAATTTTAAAGCCTGGATTCTGTGTAAATTGTTGTTCTGCTTGAAAAAATGACTACTCACTGTAGCGTAGTAGATTTTTCTAGCACTCTATGAGCATATGTGTATAAGCAGAGATGTGAAACTAAGCCTATGTAATGCAGAAATGTCTCAGTTTTAGGAACGAGGTGGGTTAGGCAACATCTTTTATTGGATCAACTTCTGTTTGTGAAAGACAAGCTTTTCAAGCTCATAGACTTTAAGGTCAGAAGGGACCATTATGATGATCTAGTCTGACCTGCCCTACGCAGACCACAGAACCTCACCTACCCACTCCTGTAATAGACCCCAACTAATGACTTTGTTACTGAAGTCCTCAAATAATGATTTAAAGACTTCAAGTTAGAGAATCCATCAGCAAGTGACCAGTGCCACATGCTGCAGAGGAAGGTGAAAACGCCCCAGGGCCTCTGCCAATCTGCCATGGGGGAAAATTCCTTCCTGACCCCAAATATGGCAGTCAGCTAAACCCTGAGCATGTGGGCAAGACTCACTAGCCAGACACCTGGAAAAAAAATCTCTCTAGTGACTCAGAACCTATCCCATCACAGGCCTTGGGCATATTTATGGCTAGTTGTCAAAGATCAGTTAATTGCCAAATTAGGCTGTCACTTCATACCATCCCCACCATAAATTTATCAAGCTCAGTCTTGAAGCCAACTAGGTTTTTTGCCCCCCACTGCTCCTCTTAGAAGGCCTTTCCATAACTTTACTCCTCTGATAGTTAGAAACCTTTGTCTAATTTCATGTGTAAACTTCCTGATGGCCAGTTTATATCCATTGTTGTTGTCCGCATTGGTGCTGAATTTAAATAATTCCTCTCCCTCCCTGGTATTTTATCCCTCTGATATATTTATAGAGAGCAATCATATCTTCTCTCGTCTTTCTTTTGGTTAGGCTAAACAAACCAAGCTCTTTGAGTCTCCTATCATAAGACAGGTTTTCCTTTCCTCAGATCATCCTAGTAGCCCTTCTCTACACCTGTTCTAGTTTGAATTCATTTTTCTTAAACATGGGAGACCAGAACTGCACACAGCATTCCAGATGAGATCTCACCAGCACCTTATAGAATGGTACTAACACCTCCCTATCTCTACTGAAAATACCTTGCCTGATGCATCCTAGGACTGCATTAGCTTTTTTCACAGCCACATCACATTGGCGGCCCATAGTCATCCTGTGATCAACCAATACGCCGAGATCCTTCTCTGTCACTTCCAACTCATGCGTCCCCAGCTTACAGCAAAAATTCTTATTAGTCCCTAAATTAGACCTTCCAATTTCCACTATTACATTTTGTCCTATTTCTATTACTCCAGTTTACAAGGTCATCCAGATCTTATTGAATTATATCCTCATCCTTCTCTGTATTAGCAATACCTCCCAACTTAGTGTCATCCACAAATGTTATTAGCATACTTCCACTTTTTGGGCCAAGGTAAGTAATAAAAAAAGTTAAAGAACATTGATCCCATGACCCATCCCTGAGGAACTCCACTAGTAACCTCTCTCCAGCCTGATGGTTCACCTTTCAGTATGACCCATTGTTGTTTCCTCTTTAAGCAGTTCACTATCCACCTTTCAATTTTCATATTAATCCCCTCTTTTCCACTGTAACTAATAATTCCTCATGTGGAACCGTATCAAATGCCTTACTGAAATCTAGGTAAATTAGATCTACTGCATTCCTTTTGTCTAAAAAATTTATCTTCCCTAAGAAGGATATCAGTTTGGTCTGGCACAATCTGCTTTTTGTAAAACCATGTTGTATTTTGTCCCAATTACTGTTAATCTCATGTCCATATCTACTTTCTCTCAAATTTTTTTTCAAAACGATGCATACTACTGAGGTGAAACTAACAGACCTGTAGTTACCTGGATCACTTTTTTCCCCTTTCTTAAAAATACAAACTATGTTAGCAATTCTCCAGTAATACGGTACAACCTCTGAGTTTACAGATTGATTAAAAATCCTTGCTAATGGGTTTGCAATTTCATGTGCCAGTTCCTTTAATATCCTTGGATGGAGATTATCCGAGCCCCCCAGTTTAGTCCCCTTAAACTGTTCAAGTTTGGCTTCTACGTCAGATGTAGTCATTTCTACCTCCATATCCTCATTCCCATTAGTTATCCTGCCATTATCTCTAAGCCTTATTAGCCTATTATTAACCTAATTAGCCTTATTAAAAACTGAGGCAAAGTATTTGTTTAGATATTGGGCCATGCGTAGATTATCCTTAGCCTTCACCCCGTCCTCAGTGCTTAGCGGTTCCACTTCTTCTTTCTTTGTTTTCTTCCTACTTATTTGGCTATAGAACTTTTACTATTAGTTTTAATTCCCTTTGCAAAGTCCAACTCTATTTGCCTTTTGACATTTCTCACTTTATCCCTACATGTTCTGACCTCCAAGAGGTAGCTTTCCTTGCTGATCCATCCCATCTTCCATTCCTTTTAGGCTTTCTGCTTTCTCTTAATAACCTGTCTGAGATGCTTGCTCATCTAGTTTGGTCTACAATCTTGCCTATAAATTTTTTCCCCTTCCTTGGAATGCAGGCTTCAGATAGTTTCTACAACTTTGACTTGAAGTAATTCCAAGCCTCTTCCGCCTTTAGATCCATGAGTTCTTCAGTTCAGTCCATTTCCCTAACGAATTCCCTTAATTTTTTAAAGTTGGTCTTTTTTAAATCAGAGACCCTAATCTCAGATCTATTTTTGTTTATTCTGCCGATTAGTTTGAACTGAATTACCTCCTCGTCACTTGAACCAAGGTTGTCCCCTACAACCAGTTCTTCTATGAGGTCCTCAGTACTCACCAATACCAAATCTAAAATGGCATCCACTTTTGTTAGTTCAGCAACTATTTGGTGAAGGAATCTGTCAACTGTCATGTCTAGGAAAAGCTGGGCCCTACTATTATTAGTAGCACTTGTCGTCCATTTTATATGTGGGAAGTTAGTCTCCCATAATCACACAATTCCCAGTAGTATTTACTTGGTTAAAAACATTGGAGGTCTCTGTCTCTATCCAAATCTGATCCCAGTTGTGTGTGGCACACCCCAAGCACTATCATACTATCTCTAGTAGCTTTCTTACCCAGTGTGACTTTTTTGCCCAGGCAGACTGTTTTACTCATTCCATCACTTCTAATTTCTATAGTCTCCTCCTATTGATATACAATGTTACTCCACCACCTTTCCCCTTTATTTGTCTTTTCTAAACAGCACATGCCTTTCAGTACCTGTACTCCAGTTGTGACTAGTATTTCACCATGTTTCTGTGTAATCTTGAAAGCTTGTTTCTTTCACCAGCAGAAATTGGTCCAATAAAAGATGTTACCTTAACTCTCCTTGTCTTGAATATCCTGGAACTGACACAGCTACAACGACACTACATGCAACAATGGAAGGATATAATTTTTAGGGGGGCCATTTTCAGTGGCTTGTAACTTTGGCTTTTATTTTTTAGCTGCAGTTTTATGCATTTTGGGAGCAAACTTTTTTAAAATTTCAACTTGGTTTGCCTATTTTTGAGAACATTTAACAGAGCAAGGTGCATTTCTGTCTGTTGATTCAGATATTCATTGCAGGATCTAGAAAGAATGAATCTACAAGCTTAGTGAATTGTTACTTACCTACATCACTAGTACTGTCTTATTTCTCAAATTGACTTACCTCTTTATTTTGACAGGAAAGTGTAAAAGCTGCAGTTCTGTATTTCTAAAAAATATTTTGTTGCAGGAGTGACTAAAGAAACTCTCGAAGCTATGAATCATCCACAAATTTGCTATACACACAGCCCCTTGATTCAGAGCTTGGAGAGAATTAGAATTTAAGGTTAGAACATAAAATTACTTTGAATAATATATTGGAGAAATGGCTGAAATAAAAAAAATGGAGTCAACGAAGATTTGAAGAATCAGTCAAATTATTGGACACTCTAAATGGCTAGTAATTTCATGGACAATTACACTGAGGTCTTACTAAAGGCACCCCTTGCTCCTGGGGGCTATAACTAATTGAGGTGAGTTCTCTGTGTAAGGATTGCATTAATATAAGAGGTGGGAGGGAAACTACATTAGTAAAACCACAGAAGATGTGTGAGTAAAGTTGATGAGTTAGCAGTAAAACTTTACAAAAAGCCAAATGCTATGTTAATAAGATTATCATATAGCTTAAACCAGGTAACTTGTATTCTTGCTCAGTATTGGTTAGTCTTCAATTTGGGTATTACATTAAATTTTGGGCATTATTTTAAAAAAATCTTTTTATTACGGCAAAGTTACAATAAAATGTTAACATGCATTGTTGTACATTCCTTCTTTATTCCGGATCAGGTTAATATTCAAAGAGCCTGTCTAAAGATTAATAAGAAATTGAAGCAAAGCAGAGCAAAAATTACAGCAAGAAACAACCTCCCAAAATGAGTGACTCACTGCAGTTAACTAAATTTTGTAAGGGAACAGTTATTTCAAATAGCTGCATAATCAAATGTACTTTGTTCAAATACCTGATAACTGTAGTTTGGACTTATCTATTAACATATATAGTAAATACATTGTAGTACCACAGTTTTCAAACAGTTCTTAAACTGTGGTCTGCAGAGAGCAAATGGTGTTGGTTCTCCTCTTCGTTTCAAGCTACTAAATTACATTAGTCTTTCCTTTTTTATTAAAGCAATTTGCTATAATTGGTACAGGGATAGTACATGAACAGTAGTGAAGGGGGAGGTATTCCATCAAATATTCTAAGAGTAGTCTGCACTTGCTCTGTCTACATTATAGACCTTACAGTGGCATAGTTATAATCAATCAATCACGGCAGCAGTCATACCTGTGAAGACCCAGCCAGATCATTTTGCCTTCAACAGTTGCAGGAAGGCCTTACCAGACCTCCTGCTCGGAGTAACAAGAAAATAGGACAAAACAACCAAAAAGTCATCCTTTTTATTTTTAGTGTTTGGCTTATTTGATTATAAGCATTAGCCTTAATGGTTCTGTAGCAAGCTTGCTGGAAACACTCACTAGAATCTGCTATAGCCAGCTAACTGTGAAGGTTTCTTCGGCAGGAAAACCTCTCAAGCACCCAGAGAAATAGAGAAGCTCTCCTTCAAATAGCCAGCCCACACATGAAGAACAAGTAGGCAGTAAGAGACCCCATTTCTCATTCTTCCCTTATGTAACTGTGACTTACTTACTGAGATAAAGTGAAACAAAAAGGCTGTTCCATGTTACTGCCTTTCCCTTGAGCAGGAGCTTAGGGAACATGTGTAAAATTTGAGGCCATTTAGGGATCATTTCAAGAGTGAACCTTTCAAGTGTTACACATATTTCTACAACACAGTAGCAGGGTGTGGTTCCAGAGGCCACTTTCCCTCTGTCCTACAAAGAAGGAGTAAAATCCCAATATGGAAAAGAAGCACAAAGACCTTGTGTATGCTAGCACTTTTGCTGGCAAAACATTTGTCACTCCAGGTGTGAAAAAAAAAAAAACCATCCCCAAGCAACGTAAATTTTGCTGTCATAAGCACGTGTGGACAGTACCATAGCGGCGGGAGATGCTCTCATGCCAACATAACTATTGCCATTCATTTAGTTGGTTTTATTATATGTCGTGGCTACACAAGCGCTCTTACGGTTTTAAGTGTAGACTAGCCCTCATTACTGGAGTTCTGAGAAGTTAATTTCTCTCTCTCCTCTCCTCCACCCCCACCAATATATTTGAGAAACTGGGAAAGAAAGTAAAAGGAATCAGGGAAGGACATTACAGATTCTGACCATGGGGTTTACTCCTCCACAGAAGAATGTTTCTAAGGCTTAATTTTTTTTTTCCTTCAGTAAAACAAAATTAACATAAATATAAATCCTTTCAGTGTATAGGCACAAAGGATGACAAAAAAGGGCCCAAGGAGCATAAAGAATGCTTTTCATATTCATCTTCCATGGAGCAAGGGCTGTCCTTTTGGACTTGAAGCCAGAGCCCTTGAAGGAGGAACCTCAGAAACAATTATGAACATTGTTTTGAAATTATTCTCAGGAGTACTTTGCAAACTCTGTATTCCTCCAGATGAGCCTGGAAAAGGAGTGAGCCCACCCACAAGTAAACTTATCCTGACTGATACTCCCAATAGTCTCATTTAAAATAATGACAATAAAGAAAAATAAGGTGAAGCTACTTCAGCAGCATTTAGTAAATATGTTGGCTCCATGTCTGGTTCTGGAGCCATGCGCACATGGTCAGACTTCTTGTTGTCCGCTGTGCCATTCAAAATAAAAAGATCCCCTGGACTAGGAGACATTTTTAAGCAAAATTTTCATAACAGTGGCTATTGTGGGAGATGCTCGAACTCCAGCAAGCCTGAGATTCACAGTAAGAGTAGTGTGTTGTACTTAATCCTGTGTCACAAAACCAGCTCTGCCTGCCAGAACCATGGAAAGCGAATCCATAGAAAAAGTAGGTACCTCTAAATATCCTGTCGGGTACGCTCTCTGGTGAGTCTGTAGATAGCACTGCCATAGAAACCATTTTTAAATTAAGCAAATAAAAAAATTAAAGGAGGCCTTGGAGATCAAAAGGAAATATAGACCCTACTATAGGTCTTGAAGCACTTTTCAATCCAGATGATTATAGGAAGGATACCTAACAAGCTGACCAAATAAACCAACTGACATGGGGGAGAAAGGAGATACTTCAGGAAAACCCTCTACATACTTCCTGTGGTGCTTCCTAAATGGGGGGCAAGTAGCAAGGAATCTCAGTGTCAGCTCAATAAATACTACATTGGAAAAATAAACTTTTAGCAGAGGTATCCAGCTCACTTGTGCCATAGTTTTAAATTAAAAGCCAATATCAAGACTGACATCCCCTTTTTATTCTAATCAATTGAAAAAACAGTATGAAGACTGAAATACATCCTCTTCAAAGTGAGGAAACTTATCTTCCAGCAAACAAGAAGGCTTAGGACTCTACTCCATCTACTTGCAAGTACTTAAGTGTTTCAAAGACAGAGGAGAGCTCAACCTAAATTTTATGAACAGATTAGTCCAGGAGTCACAGTTCAGAATGGAGAACTTAAATTCTACCATTGCAGCAATTTTCAAAGGGATAACCTCCCACCCCCTCTTTTTTGTGTGTGTGTGTGTTCTCTTGATCAATTATCTGCACATCATTATACGAATCTCCATAGGAGGCATCTCAGCTTCACATGACAATGCTCAGTATGCTACTTTTACTTTTTGGTTTACGTGCTTCTCTGAGGGTACATTCCATGGGTGGAGAAGGAGTCACATAAACCCATTCTAAAATGTCTTGATCATTGGAGCAGTTTTCTTGGAAAAGGTCCATAAAGCAGCTATCACGTAACCCAGAACATATTCTGGAATAATTTGGATTTGTCAGTACAACCAAGAGCCAAATAACTCTTTGTAGTCTTGTTACTTTTGGGAGTTGTCATAGAAAAACTTCTGAAAGGGGTTGATATCTGTCAGACGACAGATCCAGAAACTAGTGGCCACAAGACACACTGTTGTTCATTCCTCAGCCATGTCTATAGGGGCTCTGATATATTAGATCAGAACAATGGTCTTTTGCACCAACATATTGAATGAGGTTTCACATAGGTTCTCTCCAAAGTTTCCTAATTTCTTGAGCCCACAGAACCTATCATTCCAGTTGGCCCTTGGTAATGGGGCAAGGGAGATCAGGGGTCCACCATCACTATGTTAGAATTGGAGTGGATTGGTGGGGAGAATCGTTTCCAGGTTCAAGAGCAGAGAATTTCATTCAGGGAACAGCTTCCTCCAGGATTAACAGAAGAACATAGATCTCAACACCGTATTAGTTGGATCAAGCTGAGAACAATCAATTATAAGTTACAAGCCATAACACTAGTCCTGATCAGCCAAGATGGATGATGGTTTGCAACATTTTGGCAGTGCTTCATCCTCAACCTGGCTCTGGGTATTTAATCTTTTCTGTTTCTGAGTGACCAATAGTTTGTCCCAACCTAGGAAAATTCTACTGGCATGGAAACTTCATCTCCTCACTGCACCCCTAGTCAAAAGACACAGCAAACTGTGTGTGGATACATTTGTGCACCTAAGTTGGTGTATTTAAGGTTCATTTAATCTATAGTTGAATCTTTCCATTCTATAATTCGCTTCTCTCCTGAGATAGCCAACAAGAATAACTGTGCCAAATGTGGAGATTGACACTTATACACTAGAAAACTGAGCCAAACACCTCAGGTTACATCCTGTTTCCAGAAGTCACGTTTTTACACAACAGAGCATGATGGAACTGCTTTCACTGCTCGCACCACCAAGGAATTGTGTCAAAACAAGTTACGCTGCTTACCTATGGCAGTTTTAGCTTAAATAAGGTCAGTTTCTTGGCCAAACAGTTTTAAAGGATATTTGATATTCAAAGCACTTAAACCTCAACACCAAGACTTGTGCGGTATGATCCCTTTTCCAGATAGGGACAATGAGACAGAGGTTAAGTATCCAAAGACCACAGAACAAGTCAGTGTTAGAGACTAGATTAGCATTCAAGGGTATCTTCTGTACTTGGATCAGAGAAGCCCTAACTTGCGTTGTGTTGCTAAACAGTTGCCACACTTCAACTTAGGGTTGGTCTACACTTACCTCAGAGATTTGGCGGCAATCAACAGGAGTTACACAAAGTACGCAAAGAACTTGCGTAACTGCCGTCAACTTCTGTGCTTCTCTTCTGCGCACCATCTTCGCTGCACTGCGCTGATGGGAACCGCGTTGCCATCGATGAAGCGCTACACCACTTGAGGTGGTTTTAGTACATTGACATCTGGATCAACTGAATAGGTCGTCACTGACCACTCAGTCGATCCAGAAGTGGTCAATCTGATGGTGGCGACTTTGCCGCCATCAGTGTAGACATAGCCTTAGTGATCTTTCAGGTTCCATAATGTAGTCTCTTCCCCCCGCCCCGCCCATTCTACTAATCTTTGAATACGAATTTGTAAAAATTTGAGATAGAGGGGCTACGTAAATGTGCTTTTATTGCATTTTGTACAGCCTACTCCATGAGTAATCATTAGCATGTGAACTTTGATACACTCCTTTTTGATCATCTAATGTAATGAGACTGTGGAACTTTCGCTACCTCTCTGTGCCTCTTTCATATTGCACTAGAGAAGGAAGGGGCAGGGGCAAAGCTGCACAATATTGATAAATCAGAGTTTTTGGTGCACAATGTGATATTTACTCTGATAGTGTTTGGTTCTACACTGAAACATGTCAACATGACCATTTGCCAAATACCAGCCCTAGTGGATGGGATTAATTTTGCTTTTGCTAGATATGCTTGTAAATTATATCTTTATGCTATTTCATTGCCTCTTCACTTTGAACAACTGCTATATATCTGAACTATGTATATTTTATAATAGTCTAAAAAAGGCAATGAGTTCTGTTAGAACAAGGTCCAACTTTCTAAATCTGAATGATTGGAATACAATAATTCTAATCTGTATATTAATATTCCAGGAATGTCACCTGCCTGTGTCACTCTGAAATCTAAAATGCCTGAGTCAATGTGAAGTGATGGAAATAGCTATAAACATGGTTTGAGAATTCTTTTTGTTCAGAATACCACCAGATTCAATCATCAATTATCACTGGGATTCGTGGTCAGTTACTGTCCAGATTTTAAGTTTTGAGCCTTTTGACTTTATGAATTACACCTCTGCGACAGTAGGGTATGTATCTGTGCCTTGCCAAGAGTTTTATCCTCATTGGGGTATTAGAGGTAAATTAACCAGTCACCACCCTTAGTGTACAACTAATTTGCCTGCAACAACTGCATTGGTTCTATGAGGGAGACTGGACACATGGTGGATTACTTGGCCAAAGTGCTACAGTTCTTCAAAACCACCCACGCAAGATGTAACCTGTAAATCCCAATATATGTAGCCCCTTACTGCAGCACACACCCCTCATTTGCTGCAGAAATTCACATAAACTCCTAGCACAACATGCACGCTTGCTCACGCTGACTCATGCATACAGTGAAACCATGCACTTGATCAGCAAAGCTGCAGGTCATCACTAATACATGTGAAGAAAATAAAGATAACAAAAGATCTTTTTACAAAAACATCCCAATAGTACTGTTGAATCAAAAATAGCTATTTAGTAAAAGTAAAAATGCAGGAATGCTACACATACATGAAACTGTGATCATAATAGAAACAGCATGCTCTTTCCACAGGAGAGGTGCTCTAATTCTGATAAGACCTTAACTCTGAAAATGCTCCCTTCTGGAGGGATTGCAGCGAGGGCAACTTTAATGATAGAAAAGTCCTAATGACACTTCTGATCAAAGGATCAAAAGGATACTTAGTCAAAGTGTTTAGTACAAGAGCTAGGTCCTCAGGGAGTTCTTTTCAACTCTACATGAATGAAAACGTAGGCAGCTATAAGAAGTACTATGTGTAAGTAGGAGGACAACCCTGAACCACTTGCTGTCTAGGGAGCTGGAAATGTCCACCACTTCGATTTTAGTATGTTGTGTGTTAGGCCTGTGTTGAAATTTTACTGTAAGAACTCTTATCTCCCCACCTCTCCGGGTGGGGGAAAAAATGTTGCCATACCTTGACCAAATCTATCCAGGCCAGTGACTAAAGATTTGTCTACCCAACATTGTTATATCTACAGTGCTGTTGATGGAAGGGGCTTTTCTGTTGATGTAACTAATCTACCTCTCTTAGAGGCGGTAGCTAGGCTGACGAATTCTTCCGTCAACCTAACTCAGGGGTTGGCAACCTTTACTATCAAAAGAGCCATTTGCGGCTCCAATCTGGAGCCGCAAAACATAGCTTACCGCGGCTGAAGAGCCGCATGCGGCTCCGGAGCCACGGGTTGCCGACCCCTGACCTAACTGCATCTACAGTGGGGATTAGGTCAACCTAACTATGGCACACAGAGCATGTACTTTTTCACAGCCCTGAGCAATAGAGCTAGGTTGACCTAATTTTTAGGTACAGACTAGCCCTGTGAAGATGGCCCGGTTTGTGGAATAACTTCTCAAGGCTGACAGCTCAATATAAACACATCTGAATAAGGTTGTAAGTTGTGATTTTTTTTGGTTCAAAAGTTGTGACCACAGTTTGTTAAAGTTATGGTTCAAGGCATGCAGCCTGCCTTCCAAAACATCAGCAGGACAGAAGCAATGCTGTATATCCTGCTTGGCTCTAGAAGGCAAGCATGATGGGAGGTGCAGCTACACCAAATTTGAGTGGCATTGTGTCCCTATGCAGCAGGTTGCAATGACAGAGGGGCAGCCAAGCCAAATTCAAATGAATGGTGTTGCAACCTGGTACGTGCGGTCTAAAGGCCACTCAAATTTGCGGCAACTATAAAGAGTTTCAGTGCATGTTAAAAGTTCCGGTTTCTGCAACAAAATTATGGCCCATGATTTTCTTACAGCCTTACGAATAACTATTTTAATTAATATGTCTTAATAATTTTGTGGCTAGTTTAATTACTCTGGGCTTGGTTGTATAATTTAGATGTTGAGAGCAGACCTTTCCTGTAGAGGCATAACTGAGTAGTGGATGTCACCTGAAATGGATAGAAGACCTAGAACCTCCTTGGACAACATATGGCCACCAGGCTCACTTCTGTCTGTCTGTCTCTCTGCTTAAAAAGAAACAAACAAAAAAAACCTGTCCTCAAGCAGATTATGAACAGGAGAAGGCAGTCATGATTTTGGCCATGGGAGACAGTTCATGATTGTAAATACAGCCTATTAATTTGTCTGTTGCAACTTTTCTGTTGGAAAATAGGACTACTGTCTCTCGAGAGTACAATCCAATGCCCTTCTGAAATCCTACACATTAAGAAAATGCTCTTTGTGAGTTTGCTAAAGTAGTTTCTACATCCGTTTAACAAGTGCAAACAACTTTCAGCTTGTTCGGACTTGTAGTTTTTGTTTTGTATGCAAAATGTCATCTTATGTATTTTAAATTTAACTTTAAAATTGTTTGAAAAGAGATTTTTGTTCATTTAATTTAGTTTCACATGCTAACAACTTGTTTAAGGAGGGGAATAATGTGGAGAAACTAAGCAGTGGAGGGAACATTTTGGCGTATTAGGATTTTTCCTGGTATGGCAATAAACTGTTAGAATGGGATAGTCTCCCAAAAGGAGTGGAGCCAGAAAACCCTTCACTTGGGTCATGGAAAAGTAGACTGGGTAATGCAAAATAAATATGCTATAAAGAAATAATATTGCTTTTGATCCCCAGGGAAATGGACTAGATGTCTCCTGGAGGAAATGGGCTAGATTACATAATCAGTATTTTCAGTAGTTTCCTCTAATAATATGCAGGGTGGGTTGATTTAAATCAATACTATTTAAATCACAGATTTTTAATGATTATTTAAGTTGGCAAGCAGGAATCCTTGATTTAAATATATTTTAACTATGTTTTGTATTTGTACCTTTTTGTTTTCTTTAAGCAAGTTTGATTCCAATGGATAACCATTAAAATATATTGATTTGCAACTACATATAGTCTTTTACACTAAATTTGGACCTCCTTTTGGCTAACCAGAAAGGTACATTGTGTGTGTGTGTACACACATGTAAGCAATTTTTTTATTTATATAAGCAATTATGTAGCTTAAATTACATTTATTTGGTCTATTAATTTATTTTTTATTTTAGGAAAAGGTGAACTTTATTTATTAGATTCATTTTTTACTTTTGATTTGTGTCAACCTCTGTTTGGATGCAAACACAAATATAATCGAAAAGGCACAAAAACAGCATTTTAGTTTTATTCAATAGTGCTCTTCAGTGTACTGGATACATAAGAAGAAAAGCTTATCAAAACATGTTTTGCATTTAAAACTAAGTAACTTATTAAACAAAGTAAGTACAGTAGAATTTCAGAGTTACGAACTAACCAGTCAACCCCACGCCTCATTTGGAACTGGAAGTACTCATTCAGGCACCAGCAGAGACAAACATTAAAAAAAAAAAAAAAAACAAATAAAAAAGACAAAAGTAAATACAATACAGTACTGTGTTAAACATCAACTACTAAAAAAAAAAAATTTCACAAGATAAGGAAACTTTCTGTGCTTGTTTCATTTAAATTAAGGTGATTAAAAGAGGCACTTTTCTTCTGCTTAGTAAAGTTGCAAAACTGTGTTTAGTCTATGTTCAGTTGTAAACTTTTGAAAGAACCACCATAACATTTCATTCAGGATAATCTCCATTCCAGAGGTATTCCTAACTCTGAGGTTCTACATTTAATTAGCCAATTGAACTGATTGTTTCTGGTCACCATTCCTTGAAGATTTTAGAACTGGTGGATCTCATCCTCTGATGGGGTCAAACCTAAATTTATTTTTTGTTTGGAAGAGAAAAACAAATATTCCTGCTTTTTCAACTTCAATTGGTTTCTTAATTTTTAATGAACTAGTCATTGAATTGAAGTAGCTGAATAAACTGAAATGAAGAAAATTCTGTCTGCACTTGCAGAAGAAGCTACTGCAGTCAGAAGCTGCTTTAGCACTTCAGGAAACTCTGGTTCCCGGTGCATAAATACTGACTTACACCTGTTCAGTGACTTTCTTTAAAAGTTGACAGTAAACATGAACTGCTTAATACTTTTTGTACTTAATTTAAATTATTATAATAAGCTGAACATGGGCAGTTGGTTTCAAGTTTAATTTAAAATAGATATATATTTTTATATTTAATTTAAATAAAACTGATTCTTTAAATAAAATAAACTTTCATCCATCCTGTTGTGAAATAATTGATGCGAGGATAATTCCGAGTTTTGCTAATAGGAATATATGTGAACCAAGAAGGGATACTGTTATACTCTTTTCAGCAGTGGGTTTCCTTCAATTAACTTTACAGAATCTAGTTTTGAGCATCTCAATAATTAGAGAAAATTCAGAGAGTACAAACAATGATAATTGGAAAATAAGAACTGTAAAGATAACTCAGATATTGGGTTTCTAATCCTTCCCTGCAATGCATACATGGTTGAAGGAAGATGGTAATGGTCCCCTATCCTCTAGCGCTGTGGGTCTCTCGTCTTTCCCTGCAATGCATACATGGTTGGAGGAAAATGGCAATGGTCCCCTATCCTCTAGCGCTGTGGGTCTCAGCCTTTCCAGGCTACTGTACCCCTTTCAGGAGGATTTGTCTTGCGTATCCCAAGTTTCACCCTACTTAAAAACTATTAGCTTCAAAAATCAGACATGAAAATACAACAGTGTCACAGGACACTTCCTGAAGTATTGCTTACTTTCTCATTTTTACTGTATACTGTAGTTATAAAATTTTTACCTCCAGGTTGAGAAACACTGATATAGTATATCAAGTCATTGTCTGTATGAAATGTTAGTTTGTACTGACTTCGCTAGTGCTTTTCATGTAACCTGTTGTAAAATTATGCAAATATCTGGATGATTTGACCTATCCCATGGAAGGCCTCTGCATACTCCCAAGGCTGCATTTACCCCTGGTTGAGAACCACTGCTCTAGCAAACCCTCAGTACATCTATAGTATAATTTGTTTAGAACAGAGAATTTTTATCTGGCTCCTCCCCTCCTTTTATTGTCATTCACTTCAGTGGTTAGATGATCTCATTCTCCAAGGCTGGTAATAATACATATTATGGGAGCATATAACCCAGTTATTGTGGATATCCCCCCCACCACCACCACCACCAATGTAAATTCAAATTTGTTTTGCTAATAGCATGAAAGAGAGACATGGAGAAGATGACTCTTTATAAAATGGGAAACTTAGAATCAACCAGTTAGTTCTGAACTACCTCTCTATTACCAGTTCTCCTGCTTTTAATCTAGCTTCATATTAAGGCAAGAAATATATTGGATTGGAAATGGAATATTGGAATTATAATGCGTAGATGCTTATAGCTTCTTGTAGTAATGGGTATAATACACATCCAGTGTCACTAAAATAATAATGAATGAGAAGTGTTGTTTTGAAAGAAAGGGTAAATATAGTTGAGGCGGTTTTTAAACTTTTCAAACTTTCCAGTGGGAACAGTTTTTAGATGAGTATGCCCTCATTCAGTTTCTGGTACTCTTTTGATTAGCTAATTATTCGTGTGTTTATTGTCCCTAAGTGGCCGTTTTCTAAAGGTACGAATAGTTGATGTGCACTTCCTTGCTTTTTCCTACTTTTATTATCTGTAGTGAGACTTGAAAAAATCCTATTTCTGGGAAAGCAGGCAGTTAGGATAGGTGACTTAGTCGTATTTCCTGTAAGACTGATAAATTGAAGCTAAGAGTGTGGTACATTTTTGCTGGACAGCTTGCATCTTGACTAAAGTAGTTTTATAGTTAAAGTGCATAGAAATGTAATAAAACTCATGCTCTGCTGCTTTGATTTTAGAGCCAAGTGAAAGTGAACCATCTTGTCAATTTCTTGCTGCTTCAGTTGGTGCTCCGATCAGGATCTGGGTCATTGGACACATCTGGGTGTTCAGTGTGGGTATGGAGTATGTAGCTGTAAATCTGCCAAAAAAGAAACTATATAGATGGAAAGGAGGCAAAAGTAGGTAAAGGAGAGAGTGGGACTTGAATGATGTAAAAACAGAGACTAGAACATTGTCTTTGTCAACATTGGTTTTAAGGTGCTTGAGAGAATCTCCCTTGAAGAAGTTGACACTCCTATCCCTTCATTTGAGCAAGTAAGCTCCTATTCCTCATGCAAATTAGCCAACAAATCCTCAAAAAAAAAAAAAAAAAAAAAAAGAGCAAGACTTTTTATATTGCTAACATTGCTAAGGTATAAACATCATCTAATTTAAATAGGCACTTTGCCCACAAAATATTTGTAACTGCATGGAAAAGTGATTAATATTTAACAAAAATTAAAATGTTTAGTAGTTGAAGTACAGTAACTGAAGTAGCATTCATTAGGTGCTTAGATGCCAATGCCAGAGCAGAGACTGGTAAGAATTTAAATTAGTAAATATTAGGTAAATAGTATTTTATAAGCACTTTTTAGAATTACCTGTTACTTTCAACATCCTCTTCAGAGGAATATATTAATCAATTGGCAAATTGCATAGTCTTTTCTTTGCAAAAACATGTTGAGTAAATGCTGTGTGTCTTCCAGCAGGAAATTTAGTCTAGCATAGTTTGGTATACAGGGAATGCAGTTTGACATTTAGACAAAAGTGTACTTAATCTTTGTAATCAGATGCAATGGTCATATTATTTGTATGATGCAGTGTAGTGATTTACAGAAGGATGTAAGTCTTGATAAAGGTAACAGATTGTTCATTTTAATTAGCTTTTTTACTTATCTTGTCCTCATATTCAGATTTTCTGTCCAATAACATTTTATTATTTTTAATAACAAATGATCAGTTTGCAAGACTAATATTTCAACAGAACAACTCAGTAAATATAAGGCTTCTCATGACTGAGGAATTTTTTAAAAGTATCTGTAGGATTTGGGGAGGAAGATGATGGCCCTCGTAAAATTACCGTAAAGCCATTTTAACTAGCCGTGGGTATATTGCCTTAGTGTAAGAGACATATCTAATGACATTGCATGCAGGAGTAGTGTAGCAGCTCACTGCTGTGGTTAAAGGAAAGATGACATCTAAGATAATTTTGCATGCTCCTCACTCTGGGTTTGCTGTGCGCTGGTTTGATACTGTGATATAACCTTCATCCTGACTTGGGCTTTTGCACTGTGCTTTAGCCCAAGATTGGGAGCCCGTGAGATTTTAAATGATCAGATATTGGAAGACTTAATGTTTTCTTCTCCAAAACAGTAAATGTCAAATTATTATGTTGATTCCAACAGGATTATGTTGATCACAGGAAGCCTTAAATTAAAATCCAGCGGAACTGCTGTAGCTGTAGCATGTTAATATGCATCAGTTTGCAAAATCACTTTATTGGATTGGAGGGGATTGTATTGACTTCAGATTAACACATTAAAAATTCATTCATGTAAACATGCACATGGGATTCCACTTCATACCTTGTTTCTAAATTTAGATATTTAATAGGAATGAAAGCAGGAATTAGTGGAACTAATGTGTATATACTCCAGCTGAACTTCAAGAAGTAGTCTGCATTTTTAAAATTTCCATCAAAGACAAAACTTAAGTAGGTCTAAACTACAAAAGGTCAACTTGTTTACTAACCTCTTTATGATGATTCTTGAGGCACGTTCAGTGCATCTAAATGCAGAAAAATATGACATCAAACACGTTGTAAAATACACAGTTAAGATATGTTGCTAGTACTTTCATTTTTAGGCTTTTCCTTAATATCTTCTTAGTAACATTACTACCATCAGTATTCATTGTAGGAAGATCTAAAGACTCTTGGGGGATCAGTTGACTAAAGATGATATTGCATATTACAGCCTTATTTTAGGTAACCTCTCGTTTTTTGCCAAGTTACTGCCGCTGTTGTATTTCAGTAGGCTTCCAGGCTAATGTAAGGAAGAATTGCTGTGGCTGCATATGTGTTCAAATCAGGGTGGATAAAAATCAGTGTTATTTTTAAAAAAAAAATTTTAAATAAAAAAAATGAATTTTTTACTTAAATTGAATATTTTTGGTTTAAACTAAAACTAGGTTCATTTAAAAAAAGATTTAAAATTAAATTTGAAGAAGTGAACCTATGTTAAGACCTAAATAATAGTTTAAATGAAATACAAAAAAATAATATTAAGCAATACATGTTTGCTGCCAAGTTTCAAAGAAAGTCAAACCACTGAGCAGGTGGAAGTTTGTGGCTAAGCACCTGAAAATGGAGTTGTTTGAATGGATAAACTAGCTTTTGATTGCATTAGCTTCTTCTGCGGGTACAGAAGAGTATATTTTTCTTCATTTCAGTGTATTCTGTTTCTTCAGATCATTCAAAATTAAGAAACCAGTAAGAAGCTGAAAGAGCAAAAACGTTTGTTTTTCATCTTTCAATCTGAATAAAAGCTAGGTATAAGAGGATGAGGTGTACTAGTTCCAGAATCTTGAAGTAATGACCAGAAATAATCAGTTAAATTAGCTAACTAGATACTTCCTTTTTTTAATAAATTTCATTTTAATAATGTTTTGATAATTTTTTCTTCTGTATGTAGCACATTTAAAAAATTGTACATTTTGTAATTATTTGCATTTTAATCCAAACAGAGCTTGACACAAATCACACACACAAAAATTTAATTATCTAGTAAAAAGTTAAGCGATATAATTGCTCAAAGAAAAGTGTACTGGTATAGTGTATCGTCTTGGTTAGCAAGAAGCAGCACCAAATTTAGTGTAGTTGCAAATCAGATATTTTAATGGTTACCAACCAATCAGAATCTACCTTTCTTTAGGCAAATAACTAAAAAGTACAAATACAAAACACAATTAAAATCAAAGCTTTACATAATGCTTTCCTGCTTGCTACTTTAAATCATAATTAAAATAGATTATTTAAATAACTCTGATTTAAATACAGTCATTCAAAGTTTCTGGGAAAATGGCATTGTTTCCTTTGGCAAAATATTTTTCTGTTCTTTTCTGTATTGGCCTTTCTAGATAAAAAAGGAGATGGTTTATTCTTATTGTACTGTTCCTACAGCTATTAAACTTAAGGCCAATATTATTAGCTAAAAACAGCTAAAGTATTAGTTGAATGGAGAGTTGAGAGACAAACCCAAGTGGTTGCAGATCAGAAGTTCTTTTAGACCTGTAAGAATTGCCAGTAGTACAGTTTTAAAGGGAGAAAAGGGAAGTTTGTAGGCCACTAAAGAAACTTGCGAGGGGGGGGGGGGGTTTGGGGGCCCCTATAAAAGGTAGAAAAGTGAGTACGTTGCAAAACAGTGCTATTAGTGTAAGTGTATTTTCTTTAATTGAAGTATTTTTCTTTAAAATGGAATGGTCTCATACAAAATGCTTCTGTCTTCAAAATCTGTTGAGAATAGAGCAAGCTTTCATTGGCTGCGTGTATATTTTGCCATCAGTGTCCGAATGGAACAGTTCTTACAGGATAACGGGTGTCGGTAAGTTGTGATACTGGTCTTCAACAGGCTTCTTAAATCATTCTTCACTGCTTAACTTTTGTGGAGGAAAATGTTATTAAACTTCAAATCCAGTAACCTAGGTATTCAGTAAACTTTATTTTTTGCTTAGGAGTGGAGTATGATCTGAATAGTTAAGGGGTAAACTATTGGACGCCTATTATTTAAGCAGATATCCGTACATCTGTTTTAAAATGTCATATTATTGCAATACAACTTTAGAAGGTCTAGCATGTAATCAATACTGTACTATGTATAGTAAAACTCTTTTCCATAAGTATTTCACATGTGCTGTAGCTCACTTTGATACCTAACATCTGATACTTCAGCGTTTAGAGTTTTATAGATAATCACCTGATAATTTTCATTTTGTAAATGCTAAGTAGGTTTATTTTGAGTGTTTGTTACTCATTTTCAATACTTTTTAGATATAAATGACCCTCTGATAGCTGAACTACAACTAGCAGCAATTGGTACAAACAGTTGAACTTTTTTGTTTTTGATTATTTTGATCTACACAGTTTATCTTAACTAAAACAATGCTAGCACTGTGTACCTACAGCATGCTTTGCAATGGATAAAATGTCTTAGGCCAGTAGTTATTTCAGAATGTTAAGATCATCTTTTAAGTTTGGAAAAGTTAAGTTGCTGAACATAATTGATTATTTTCTGTAAATAAACTTTACAGGGAAAATTCATGCCCTTTGTGTACCACTAGAAAATATACAGACCCCTTAGAGGCAATGAACTCTGTGAAACTCTCTTTAGATTGTTTTGATATTAAACTACCTGAATCAATGGCTTTGGTCAGGAAAAGCAGCTCAGTAATTATCCACTAAATAGAGCCCTTTCCAAAAAGATGCTTTCCTTTCTCATTATATTCCTTTAGCTTCTATCATTTTTTGCATCCCAGGTATTCGTCATTCGCTTATTTTCTCTGTTTTTCTGTCCTATCACTGACCATCGGAGTTCACAATGAAAGGAAAACCCAAGTAAAAGTGTACTGCCATAAAACTGAGATGTACAACTTAAAAAACAAAAACAAAGCCTCTAGCACATTGATTTAGAAAAAGTTAACTGTTTGAAAGCCTGTCTTTGAAACAGAGAGGTGAAGATTATACTGCTTCAGGAAAGCATGGCAGCATTTATTTTCTGCTGCTTTTGAGGTTAAAATTGTTGAGCCAAGATGATGCGGGAAGGAAACTAGTTACTTTGGATCAAAGAATATGGATATGATGCCTTTGCTCTCTTGGTGGCATGGTGGTAGCATGTTTCCTGCAATCTTAAAATCCAAGAGTGTCTGTGGAAAATATACCCCCCCCCCGTTTATACTGGGACTCCAGTTTCCTATAGTTGACTACTCTGCTGCAAAGGATGATTGGGGTGAGTTGGAGGGCTTCTGTTGGTAGCATTGCTGGACAAGAAAATTAAACCAAGGCCAGAAGTCTTAGGGGAATGTGAAGGGGATATAGATTCTACCATTCTACCACAACTTATCCTGTGTGGGAAGGAAAAATTTCTGTCTCCTAGAAGCAGAATAATTATTTGACCTGAGACTGTCAGAGATCACAGCTAAGGAAAGTAGCTGAGGCCCGGAAAAAGGAAATATCTTCATTGTTCAAAGGTTCACAGCTCTGTTACAATGGGTTCATCAGCCTGGTTTTGGCTTGGGCACAGAGCTACCAGGAGGGAATGTTCCCCTCTTGTTCCCTGTATTTCCTTCAGTCTTACCTGCCTCCAGTGGTGACCTAGCCAGACCTCCTTGCTGAAGAGCTTTTCTGAGGGAAATTCCAAACTTTGTTCAAATTTCTGACAATTTGGGACAACATTTGTACATCTAATTCCTAGCTGTGCCTCAGGACAGCATTTGTGTTGAAGGAATACTGTCCCCGTAGCACTGCTTCCCCTTTTTAGATATTTCCAGCAGCTGGTGCCCCTTCAGGAAATGAGCTAGGCTTGAAAAGGCCAGAGGCAAAAAGGTCTCTCTCCCCCCTGGAGGTCAACCTGCTCTATGGACAGCACACAGTTCCTCCTCATAGCCAGTCTGAGTGGGGTCACATAGTTCTTTGATCTTGGGCAGGGTTGAGAAAAAAGGACAAGCAACTCCCTGTCACCATGAAGGGAGTGCGCTGCCAGTGCGCCTGTGGGAAGATAATGCTTATGTCCTTAGAGCCTGTAACAGCAGCCATGCTCTTGACTTCCCAGTTGCTGCCTCCCCACAGGCTTCTAATGGAGGACGCTAGATACAGCATGGGTACTACCGCCGCTGTCGAGTGTGGTAAGGGGTCTTTGCACCCAATTACCTAGTCCATCTCTATAACAGACTGGCTGTGGTTCTCTATGATATCCCAGGCTGGGGCTTGCTGGGGAAATGCAGAGCCCTCTGGTGTTTGTGGCTCCCATGTAATGGAGAGGGGTTGACTTCATCCTGAATGCCAGGCCAGTACCTTCTTTGAGAAACCAGTGACGAGAGGCCGTAAGCCAGTGTCTTTGCAGTTTGGGGGAGTACTAATTTAGCGAGAACGTACAAGCTTAGTTATAGGAAGAAGCAAGAGAAGAGGACAGACCTCAGGTAAAAAGGCTGTTTTGCCATTTTTAACAAAATGGCACTACTAATCAAATTTGTGTTTTTAATTTGGTTGAAAGGGTTGGCAAATACTAAAACTTACCGGTAATAGGAAAGCAGAACTATGGCAGGGGAGGGAGGCAAAGGAACATTTAATCTGTTTGGTGGTGGTTTTTTCACTTTGGGAAAATTTCATGCTTTTTTTTTTTTTTCCTGTTTCAGTACCATTGGTAAGTCTGCTTTCTCCTTATTCAGCGCAATAATTGTCAGCATAGTTGCTAGTTAGACTCTAATGGGAGTAAAATACACTTTCAGAACTTAATCTGGATTGTTGTCACAGTCATTGCCACTTTAATGCAAATATGTATGCTTTTCTGTCATTAAGAGTTAGCCATGTTGATTTATATATAAACCATACTGAAACAATTTAAAATACTGACTTCAGGATAAATCAATCAGGATAAAAATTTCAGGATAAAATGGATCAAATATGCTTGAAGTTAGGCAAAATATAACAAAAAGTTATATTTGTTATGACTCGGAAAATGGTGGGGAAAATATAGTAGGCTTATTTAAGTCTCTTTTATCAGAAAATGTGAAGCCTTTCTCATATATTAAATGGTTGTGGTATTTAAATCATTTTGGTATTTAATGGAAACAAAACTGCTCATGATTAGCTTGCTATAGTGTCATAGTATGGTGATCATGTTCGAGTTGGTTAAAAGAATCTTCATGTGCTGAGAAAATTTTGGAAAACATTGTCGGAACATGCTTTACACTTTTCCAGTTTGTCTCAACTTCTAGTATGTTGGAAAAAACATGCTATTGAGATGTAAGAGTAAACCATAAAAGTGTTAAGCTCTGCCTTCCAGGCACTTAGATGAGCTCCCAATTACATGACAGTTGTGGCAGTTGCCTATTGTAGGGTCAGCCACCTGACACATATGCCAAATGTGGCACACGAGGATTTTGAGTGGCACTCTCTCTGCCATTGGTGCCAGGGTTGTATAATTTTTGATGGTGCCGGGAGCGGCTTCTAGCCAGGGCACTGGGCCCACATCACATCGGAGAGAGGTGGGGGGAAGGGACAGGGCCAGGAGTGGGGAGCAGCTTCTGCGCAGCACCATTTGGGGCCAGGAGCAGCTCGGGGCCAGGAGCAGCTCCTGGCCAGGGTGCTGGGCCTACATCATGTGGGAAAGGGCAGTGCTGGGGCCTTTTTAAATGATAAAATGTATTATTGGCATGCAAAACAATAAATCCGATTAAATGAATGAAGACTTGGCACGCCACTTCTAAAAGGGTGCCGATCCCTTGCTTATTGCTAGTAATGGGACTCCTTCATTTAGAAAGATATTGAGTTTATGCCTTGTGTCCTTAGTACTTCTTAATAGAAGTATGAAGATAATACTACTCTTTAAAATAGCATAATTTTTCTTATCCTTTCTTTTAAGGATCCCTGTACTGTTTGACTCTGTCCCCAGATGATAAGCCAACTTTGTGGCTGACACTTAATCATTATTAATTTATTGCACACAACGTGCAAGACACTTTATAAACCAAAAGACCCAGTCCACAAGGGAAGGCTTATAATATGACTAGAGTGGTCAAAGTGGTAATTGGTGATAGTAATGTTAGAATAGCACAATTGTTTTTGATATACAAAATATAGGTTGTCTCTACTGTTCTAAAATGTGATTCTTCATGAGTGTGTGGGACCTAAATTGCATAGCTATAAACACAAACTATTGCCTTCTCTACTAGATGTTGCTTTTGATATTTGCACTAATTTACCTAATGCAATTTGAAAACTACAGAGATAAAACAATAGCTTGAGTACCAAAATGTAGTAATAGGCTTATTTTCCCCCCATTAAATTATTCTTCGATCACTCCATTTTATTAAATTTAATAATCTTATTTTTTGTAGAAAAATTGCTGAAGTGTGGATTGCTGCCTTGATACTGTAAATCTGCAATAAAGGTGGCAATGTCGAGAGTCCCCACGCCGCCACCACCTGGAGAGATGTCCAGTGGACCTGTGGCTGAAAGCTGGTGTTACACACAGGTAACTTACATAAACTTCAGTGATTGGGCTTTTCTTGTCACAAGATCAGCCTACACAAATGTTTTTCTTATAACAATTTGAACAGTGCTGAAAATTCAAATAGTTCGCATTGGTAGTCGTTACCTATATGACAAATAAATTAAAAACTGAAGTATCAAGTTGAAGTAATTTTCTACAACTTTTGTTCAGGTTAAAGTAGTAAAATTTTCCTACATGTGGACCATTAATAACTTCAGTTTTTGCCGAGAAGAAATGGGTGAAGTTTTAAAGAGTTCTACATTTTCATCAGGGCCAAATGACAAAATGAAGTGGTAAGATCTCTTATATTTGACAGTTGCTTGTGGTCTTTTTTTTAACTTAAGGGGCTGTGAAGTTAAGTGATACATTAAACACTGAATCGAGAAGTTTTTGAAAGGCTTATAATACTAAGTATCTAGTGTTTTTCAGATAAGTCATGGTTCCAGCAACCATGAAGGGGGAAGGGTATGTAAGGGAAACATGAACTTGTTGGTTTACATCATAATGATGTATTATCAAAATGTTTCTAAATTTATTCTATTCAATTTAAAATTTAGTCTTTTAATTTGTTTCAGGTGCCTGAGAGTAAACCCAAAGGGTTTAGATGATGAAAGCAAAGACTACCTGTCATTATATTTGCTTTTAGTCAGTTGTCCAAAAAGTGAAGTCAGAGCAAAATTCAAATTTTCTCTTCTGAATGCTAAAAGAGAAGAAACAAAAGCAATGGGTAAGTGGAATAACAAATGGTGTAATGCAGTTTTGCATGGAAATCCGCATGAAATAAAACTGCAATGAACTCACTTTCACTTTTAAATTTTAAAGTTAGATTTAACAGAGGCATCCAGTTTAAAAAGAGATGCTTTTCCATATTTTGCACCACTATGAACAATGAGCTAATCTTCTTAAACATTGTAAATTATAACAGATTGCTAACCACAGTCATTTCAGATTCAATCTTTATTCTGTTACCTGCCTTTTGTAATGGATTCTGTTTTATGTTACCCTACATTTGCTTTTTTCATAAAGGATTTATTTGCTTGTTGATAATTGCAGTGGCATGAGCTGATGCTTGCTGATTGATTTCCACAGTTAATTACGTTAAGCTGAAATTCTCTTTTTTTTTATTGTCCTCTCTTTACGTGTGTGTTGAAAATTCTAAACTTTGTTCAGCTTCTTCCCAGTTGTAGTATAGTGCAATGGTTCTCAACCAGGGGTACATATACCCCTGGGGGTAATCAGATCTTTCAGGGATACATCAACTCATCTAAATCAGTGTTTCTCAGCCTTGGAGTTGCAGCCCTCAGTGGGATCACAGGATGGATTATGGGGGATTAGCATTAGCATTAGGGAATGGCAGGCAGGGCAACTGTCCGGGGCCCCATGCCCCAGGGGCCCCACAAAGCTAAGTTACATTCTTCAGCCCCGCAGCCATGGGCTCAGACTTCAGACACAGTTCATAAGTAAAAACCAGGCTCAAGTATTGCAGTGAAATGTAAGTACAATATTTATATTCCAATCAATTTATTTTATAATTATATGGTAAAAATGAGAAAGTAAGCAATTTCTCAGAAATAGTGTACTGTGACACTTCTGTATTTTTATGTCTGAGTTTATAAGCAAGTAGTTTTTAAGTGAGGTGAAACTTAGGGTACACAAGACAAATCAGACTCCTGAAAGGGGTACAGTAGTCTGGAAAGGTTGAGAACCACTGGTGCAGTGCATTCCAAGCTTTCAAAAATCATGAGACTGGATTAAAAATCATGAGTTTTTTTTTTGTGTTTTGTTTTTTAAATTGGAGTTCTTTTTAATTGCCTTCTTGCTTTTGAGCCTTTGGTTCATGTTCTCAAACTTTTCTCTCCCAGGATGAGGTCTAGAAACTTTTTTTATATTAGCTGAGCTTCTCCTGTAACTACATCATTCAAAGAGCTGGAATGCTTAAGAAAAACAGCAATATCATGAGACTCTTCAGCAATGCAGTTAGTTAACTATTTAAATGTTTAGACACCCAAAATGCTGCCTCTGCATTGACAATGGTACAACTTTAGCCTGGACATGTTGAGCAGTTCCAATGAACTCCTTTAAGTGGGACCTTTCTTCCTTCGATAAGTCCAGGAGAACATTTCAAAAATAAAACGTGTAAAAGGCACACTTTCCCCCTGACAGCAGTGCTCCTACTACTGGCTCTAGGAATCTAAAATATAACCTCCCTGATAACTTTTGCAGGTGTTCCTTCCCCACTCATAATCATAAAGTAATGCAAAGTAATATAAAAGCACAGAAATCTTTTATTTGAAAACACAACAGTCCTATTTACATAAAATCAGATGCGCAAAATTCAAAGAGTATATGAGGGTATGGCCATTTTCTGTCTGAGTTGGATGGTTGAAGGCCAGCAATTCAATCCCCATGCACCTAAACCTCATTATCAAACCTAATTAGATCCAGGTATGATGAAGTGGGTGCTAGTAGGCAGCTCTTAATTTCTTTGGTTCAGTTCAGTGAAGCCAGCAACACTAGGCCTGCTTCACACTGCCACCTGGTAGGAGGTAGCTGTCCTACCTTCTGTCTAGTTCTGCAGAGTCCATTCTATACCTCTGTCAGTCCAGTCATCAAGAATTTGCTCCACTGCTGGTCAGGTCTCCATTGTCTGCTCTGCACAATTTGGCAGATCTCTGAATTGGAAATTCAGAGCATCCCAGGACTGCTGGGCAGTGTCCTGGCTTTTTGGACAGACCCCCTGTGCTAGGTTTTTCAGATATTTCTTCCTCCTTGAATTTTGAAATCCTTACTTCTTTTTAGCTCAGGATGACCTAGACTCCTCAGGCTATAGCTCTTGTAATTTCTCTCCTTACATAAATACACCTGTGTGCATCACTTAAATAATTTTCAAAAACAGAACCCAAACCATACAATATAGACCACTGTACAGAAGTGCCTTAGGATAATATTATAATATGTAAATTAAATCTGCCAGAGCTAGTTCTTTTCCCTTCTACCATATATAGAAACAACTTATTCCAGCTGTCTACGCTTTCTAGTTTACTCCTGTATGTGTTGACAGGATCACAGCCTATCTCCCTATCCATTCATGCTATTAATTAAAGATCGGATGTTTAACGTCTAATATAGATATGTCCATTTTCAAATAAGAGAAAAGGGGCTGTAAGTTGAGAGAGCTATAACTTTTCAGTCATTTTTTTATTTTAAACACTGCCAAGCAAGAAATGTCGAAACCAGTATTTTGGGTTGCTTACTCTAGTTTGAAAATCGAAAATCACAAATCAGCACTTTTTGCATTTTTTGTAGCAGTAATTCCTAAGTTTGAATTCACACTTAACACACTTTTGGGCACTATGGTCTAGTACATGTATTCTTGAATCTTGTTTTCATTGCTTTTCCAATTATTTTATTTAAATTTGTGTTGACTCCTGAATCTGGAGCTGCTTTATTTTTTTAGACTTAAATACAACACAAAAGAACAACAAAAGAAGGGCTGTCCAAGCTCTCCCCAAGTCGTCTTGATGTGAAGGGAGTTGTGTGTGGAATGCATGAAGAACTAATCTTTTAATTTTGGTTTTCTTAATTCTAGTGTATTAACTATTCTCATGTTGCTTCACTTCTCTGGTGTTACATACCCTTTACAGTTTGCTGTGTTTTCAGTTTAATTTTGCTTGTTGATTTTATGTAGATAGTGCTCTAATTTTAACTTGTGAAGTTGGAGGTTATTGCTAGGCTGATTCTAGAGATACTGAATTTGAACACCTTGCGTTTTGTTTTCCTCTTTCTGGAAGTTATTTTGAGACTGAAGTTTTACAGTGTTATGTGTGTTGAGATGTTAGTCAAGAAGAACCAAAAACATGCCCCTAGATGCCTTAAAATGTTGAGTGGATTAACTCTAATCAAAGCAATTTTACATCATTGATTTAAATAATTATTTAAATCAGCAAGCAGGAAACCTCAATTTTAAATTACTTTAATCTTTTATTTTTCATCTGTATTTTTTTAAATTTTCCTAAAGAGAGGTTGAGTTTCTCTGGTTGATATTCATTAAAACATGTTGACTTACAATGAAATATAGCTGTTACACTAAACTTGATATTTTTTGCTAACCAGGAGGATACATGATAATTATACAAATTTATTTAAGCAATTATATAGCTTGACATACACTCATTTAGATTCTTGATATTTACAATTTTTTATTATGTTAAATGGTGAATGTTGCAATCTGTCTTTGGATGTAAACTCATTGAAATGTACAAAAAAAGCTGCATGTACAAGTAAAAGTTTATCAAAGTACATTTTGCATTTAAAACTAACTGATTGATTAAACAAATGGAGTATTTTCTGTAGCTAGTGTATTGAACTGAGTTTTCTGGTCACCATGTCCTTCAGGATTTTAGAATTAGTAGATCTCTTCCTCAGACCTTTTTTTTATTCATAGATTGGAAAAGGAAAATCAGCTTTTCTGCCTTTTCTACCTTTCAACTCTCAATCAGTTTCTCAACCTTTCATGAATTAGTCATTGAACTGAGTTACTTGAATAAGCTGAAATGAACAAAATAGTCTCTCTGCATCTGTAGTACAAGCTATTGCTTTCAAAAGCTGGTTTAGATGCTGGTTCCAGGTGTTAAGTTATTGCCTTCCACTGGTTCAGTGGTTTGACTTGCTTTAAAACTTGACTGAAAACATGTGCTGCTTCATATATATTTTGTATTTAAATGATTATAAGAACCTAACAAAGGTTCTCATAATTTCAAACTTAATTTAAATATTTTCATCTTAAAAAAGAAAATGTATTTAATTTAAATACAAAAAATAATTTAAAATTAAATATTTTTAAACAAAGTGTTTTTATCCAAGCTGTTTAACAATATGTTGTTAAATGGCTAAGAAGGAGTACAACATCTTGCTGCCTGGCAAATGCAGATTTAATCAAAGGTCTGCGAGCTATTTTCCACTACTCTCCTGTCTCTTCTTGAGGTCCAGATTAACATTATTCCAGTTGAATTTGCCTCTGCTTCTGTACTCTGGGGTCACGGCCGGGCCACTTGACTTAGATTTTGTAAAGAGTCAAGCCATATGTGATGTCAGTTAGCTGTTCCTAGTCTAATACATCATGTAGTCAAATCTATTTCAGTTTTCCGTTTTTTCCATCCAGTGTTGCCACAAATAAAATTAACTGCAGAAAAAAGAAATTAGACCTTCCTGTAACTTTATATTGCACTTATTTATATTTACTAAACTATTTTACTGACATTGCTACATTTTTTTTCACCTGACAACATTGTAAAACTGAACAGACAAATGAAAATCGCTGAGGTCGGAATTGGGCACTCCTTCATTCTAGATGGGTTTATTCTGAAAAAATATCACTAATGATTTAATACAACCGCACAGTTCAGAGCAGTTTCTCCACATACAAACTGTAAATGTTTTCGTAGGAGTTAATTCTTGATGTACTTTACAGAAGTCCCATGCATCTGAAAGCTTTCTTTTTATCAGAAGAAGGTGATAATTAACATTTTCAGTAGTGTTAGGTTGATTTTTGAGTTGACAAACAAGCAGTTTTTAAAACAAATCTTGGTATTATGAAACTGACTGAGGACCCTGCATGTGACAAGGTGTAACCAAATAAATTACCCGGTGGTGGTTGTTCTCTATCTCAAGTCTTTTGCATCATGATGACCAGACAATTAGTGTTGGAAAATCAACATGATCTGATGAATGACTTTTTGAAAATCTAATCACTTTACATATACAGATTTGATTTTAAATTAGAACACATACACATTGACTTGGTGAGAAAGCATTTTAAAGGACAATCTGACTCATCTTTACTAGGGAGGGTTGGTTGTGAATCCTAAATTTAAGATACCTAACATTTCCATTATTTAAAAAAAAAAAAAACTTAAAACTTTTTTTCGAGAAGCATGAAAATATTGCTCATCTCATGAAATTCTGTTCAGAATTCGCTGAGTTATAAGGTGTTGCAGGGACTAGGGAGCTCGGGCATTAGCCCAGTTTTCTTGTCAAGCTCATGGCTCTCTCATGGAGCCATGAATTTTACAAGAATGACAGCTAGCAGCCAATGTAAGTGACTTGCAGTATCCTCACGGACACTGTGTTGCCTCAACCGTGGTATAGTAGGGCACTTACATCGGTGGGAACAAGGCTGTCATGTATACACTGACATAATTACGTTGACATAAGATGCCTTATGTTGAACCTAACTATGTAAAGCAAGCTGTAGATAATGGGATGGATTGTATGCTTATAAAATTGGTGGAGGACACCAAGTTGGTTGGGGTTGTGCACACTTTGGAGGACAGATTTAGAGTTCAAAACTACCTTGAAAATTGAAGAATTGGTCAAATTTCAACATGATGAAATTGAGTAGTGACAAGTATGCATAGGAAAGAAAAATCTAGTGCACAGCTACAAAATAAGAAAATGATGCTAAGCAGCAGTACTACTGGAAAGGGTCTGTGGTTATAATGGATCACATATTGAATGAGTCAATGAGTTGCAGAATGGTGAATAACATTTTGTGTTGTATTAAGAGGAGTATTTTAGGTAAGATATATGTAAGGTGTGCAGGGCATCTGCATCTGCCCTGCACTGGCTAGGAAGGGGTTAAGAGGGCCCTTGGAGCAGCAGCCAATGGGAAGGGGCTGTGAGAGCCAATCAGGGTCAAGGAGCTAGTATAAAAGGGAGCTGCCGAGCAGAGGCAGTCACTCCCAGGAACTCAGGAAGGAAGGCTGGCTGCTCTAAAGGCTAAAGGAAGGCAGCACCCTGGACAGAGCAGTGGCTGACTGCTGGGGCTCTGCATGAGCCGGAGGCTGTGATACAAGGGCAGAATAGGTACTGGGACTGTGGGGAAGTGGCCCAGAGATGTCTGTTAAGGAGTTGGGGAAAGGGACAGTGCAAGGTTGCTGCACATGAGGTCCTTCCTCACCTCCCCCAGACCACCAATGCAGTGGTGGTGGACTGCGGTGGCCACTGAAGTAAGTGGCGGAGCTGGGATTGTCGAATCCCCCGCGGGGGGCAGGGACACAGGTTGTGGCTTGACTGGAGGGCCAAGTCAGGAAGAAGATGCTGTGGGTCCTCATGGCAGTGAGAAGGACTAGCGGGGAACCCCAGAGAAGAGTAACGGAGCACACCTGTGCATGTGGGCATCTACTAGAGCTATTTTCTAGACCACTAACAGGAGGCACTAGTCTGGTGGTGAATGTTGCGAGTTCCTCACAAGTGGTGGAGAATGCGGGCATGTGGTCACCCTGATACAAGGGTCAGTTCAGCAAACTATGGGAATAAGCACCTGGAGTAGTATTTGAGAGACTGAGCAAGTGCCAAAATGATGGAGCCGCAATATGCAAAGGCACTATTTGCTGAAGGAAGCAAAGCCTTTATGAGCAGAGCCTGTGGGAGGCAAACTGGCACCTACAGGAGTACTTGAAAGAGATTTCAGGGCAGCAGTGGTACTTAGTTTAGATGAGAGGAAGAAAAAAGATGAGAGGAATCAAAAAGCCTCAAGGGCTGGACATGTGAGAAGACCCAAGGTTGGGAGGCAGAAAGCCCAACCAAAGCGCTGTTACCTATGTGACCAGCTGGGTTACCTGCAGAGAGGCTGCCCCTATCGAGGGGTTGGTGAAAGTCTCATCAAGAAAGCAGGAAATAAAGGAAGCCCAAAGAAATCCCCCCTGTGAGGAGAACAGGGCAGGAGCGGGCATGTTGGGCCTATGGACTGGAAGGGCACCTGAGGAAGGAATGCCCAGATAGGAGCAGGCAAGAAAAGGCCAGTCCATTGGAAGGGGCTGAGCAAGGGAGGCCTGTGGCCAAGAAGGGACTAAACAGATGCTTCCAGTGCCAGAGGCAGGGCCATTTAAAAAAGCATTGGCCCCTGAAACAAAGGCGAGCTAAGAAAGGGATGCCTGGGAGCCGAGCCAGGTCAGAGACAGACCAGAGGAATGGGCCAGTGAAGACTGAGGGCCTTTCTGAATCTCATTTCCCACACCCAGCTGGGGGAAATAGGGAGACTGTGGTTAAGATGACTGGCATCATGGCAGAGAGGCCCCTGATAGATAAGGAGACTCACATGGCAGCCTAACAGGCTGAGGAAGGGACCCAGACCCTGGAAGAGAAGGGGCTGGAGTATTCAGTGAGCCAGACAGAAGAGCTACAGGGGAAACCGGTAGTTGCTGAGCAAGCACTGCAGATTGTGCTGAAAGAGGAGGACGATGTGTGCCTACTCTTAAAGGACACTGTGAAGAAGTGAGAGAACCCTGAAAGGCCATCTCTGGGTAGTGCAGAGCAGGAGAGATCCCTACCTTTGAGGGTGGCAGGATTGAGAGAGTGTGGTGGGGCATCTGCGCAGCACTGGCTAGGAAGGGATTGAGGGCCCTTGGAGCAGCAACCAGTGGGAAGGGGCTACGGGATAGCCAATCAGGGCTCAGGAGCCAGTATAAAATGGAACTGCTAAGCAGAGCAGAGGCAGTCACTCCCAGGAGCTCAGGGAGGGAAGGCTGGCTGCCCTGCAAGTTAAAGGAAGGCAGCACCCTGGACAGAGCAGTGACTGACTGCTGAGGCTCTGTGTGAACCGGAGGCTCTGATACAAGGGCAGAAGAGGTACTGGGGCTGTGAGAAAGTGGCCCAGAGAAGTCTGCTGAGGAGTTGGGCAGAGTCAGTGTAAGGTCGCTGCACACAGGGACCCTGGGCCAGGTCCTGGAGAAGTGGGCTGGCTCGGGCCCCTCCCCGCCTCTCCCAGACCTCCAGTGGAGTGGTGGTGAACTGCAGTGGCCACTGAAGTAAGCGGCAGAGCCAGGACTCTCATATCCTCCGGATTGTGGCTCAGCCAGAGGACTGAGTCCGGAAGATGCTATGGGTCCTGATGGCAGCAAGAGAGACTACTGGGGAATTCCAGGGAAAAGTGATGGAGTACACCTGCAGATGAGGGCATCTACTTGAGCTATTTCCCAGACCACCAACAGGAGGTGCTAGTCTGGCAGGGTGTTCTGCTCCTCTCAGCACTGTTGAGGCCTTAGTTGGAGTACTGTGGCCAATTCTGGGTGCCTCACTTTTAGGAAAGATGTGGACAAATTGGAGAGAGTCTGGAGGAGAGCAACAAAAATGATAAAAGGTTTAAAACATCTGACATAAGGGAATGGTTTTTTAAAAAAAAAAATTGGGGCATGTTTCGTCTTGAGAAAAGAAGACTCAGGGGAATCTGATAAGTCTTCAAATATGTTAATGGGTGTTAGAAGGAGGAAGGTGATCAATTGTTCTGCATATCCACTGAAGGTAAGACAAGAAGTAATCAACTTAATCTGCATTAAGGGAGGTTTAGGTTAGATAGTGAGATAAACTTTCTTACTATGAGGATAGTTAAGTATTGGAATAGGTTTCCAAGGGAGAATATGGAGTCATGGTCACTATAGGTTTTTAAGAACAGGTTAGACAGTGCCTATTAAGGATAGTCTAGGTATACATGGTCCTGCCTCAGGACAAGGGAGCTTGACTAGATGACCTCTCAAAGTCCCTTGTAGTTCTACATTTCTCTGATTCTGTGTGACCCAGTAGCTAGTTTGCCTCCGGGGACACCACATGAGATAGGACAAGCAGCAATAGAGACTAAGAAATAATCATAACCAGGAATCGGGAGACTGAGTTCTAGACTTACTTTTCTAATCAATAAATCTGTGCCCTTCACAACTCTTATTATTGAACGGTATCTCAAGTTTTCTGAGATGTTACACGAACCGGGGGGAAGAACCAGCTTTCTAATGTGGCAGACCTAGATCCTGTCCCTGTAGCTAGGCTGCCTCTCAAAAGGAACCTGCTCTATCTTTGTTGTCCTTGGCTGTGCTTTATGATGGGGTCTCATACAGATAGCACTGACATTTAACGCGTCATCCTCTTTATTGCTAGTTCACAAAGTCTTCACCTGCTGCCATTTTATGCAGTTAATCCTGTAGATAGACGTCTGTAGTGCTTAAATCTCAGGATTCACTCTTCATGATAACATGGTTGTCACACATAATAGAACTTTTTTTTTTAAACTAAGTAAGTATATTCAACACTATTAAAAGTAAGTTACTTAGGTTGCAAAGCCAGTCACTCAAAAGCTGGGAAATGGCAGAATTAAGATTGCATGGGCATGAGCATGTTGTTGGGATTCAGGAAATCATGAATTCTAGTCCTTGTTCTACTGCTGATTTGCTATATAGCCTCTGGCAAGTCAAATGATTTGTCTGTTTCTTCACATCTGAAATGAGGATTCTAGAGAAAATATGAAGATAAATGAATGTGAGATTTTGAGATGCTTCAGTGATGGACACCCTAGAAAAGACCACGAAGAAATCGATGTTGCAGTAAACAAGAAATTGGGCAGCAAGGAAAAATATTGAGTAACTGTCTTATGCGCTGAATGGGACAGGGTCCTATGGGGGAAAAATAGCATGTGATTGTGGAATTAGACTGTATAATAATGTCCAAGAGGAAGAATTCAGGTTGCCGATGGAACCTTATTTATGGCATTTCCTCACTTTCAAGTGCCTGGCTTTGCAGTCTGAATAGCGATATAATTTTACTATAAAGGCTTGATTATTAAAACATTTAGGATGTCAGATATACAAATAAATAAGATCCAGGTAAGGTATTTTTGGTTATAATGTTTCCCAAAGTGAATAACTTGCACATACTCTGATCTTTAGCATATTCAGAAGGATAACTAATACCAAGGGAAAGTGAAAAGCGGCATTTGGTTGGGGGTTTCCATGTTTGTGTCTCTGACTTCAGATCATATGGTCATTTTGCAAATAAAAGATTGCTTCTCAAACTACCAGTCCTACAAACTCAGTATAGTTTCTGAGAGGCAAGTGGAGTTCTCTCTTGGGCGTTAATACCCAGTAATAAACGTTCTGCACAGCATATTGTACCTTCATTAACTCAGTTATACAAGTGCAATCTGACTTCAGTAGATTTATAGCTGTTAAGATAAAAGCTTGCATTATTGTTTTCAAGGCTTTGGAAAAATCTTTCTGACCCGAAAGGGACAAAAAGTTGAAATCTTGAAAAATTTCACTAACCAAAAATCTAAACAATTCAAATTTGGTCAACTGAGACATCAAAATCAAAATAGCTGCTTTATGGTTGTATTTTACAGTAACAAAATATAAATTTCTAAATGAAAGGTCATTTTTGAGCTGAAAAACAGGATTCTCTTGTTTGTCAATTTATTTTCACATTTTCTAATTTCAAAACATTTTTCAAAAAACTCATCAAAACCAACCCTTTCTCTCAAACAATCTTGGTTTGGAATAATCAAAATTGACTGACTGAAAATATTTTCTCAACCAAATTAGCTAGAGAGGAAATATCTAAATAAATAGTCCTTGCTTTAGTCAAATAAGATTATTCTAGACAAGTCTTTGAAAAAAAATCATAATTGATATTGTTTAGAGAAATGTAGGATTGTGCTTAATGATGGATTTTCTAACAAATGATGAAATACATGACTATAAACTGCCTGAAATGAAATAAATTTAACTCTTAAGCTTTCTCAATATTGATTTTTTTAAGCTCATTTTATCCATTGTTAGCTTTCTGTTTAACAAAATGATTTGTTTGAACATACCTGTTCTGTTTCTTTTGTTTTTTACCAGAAAGCCAAAGAGCATATCGATTTGTGCAAGGCAAGGACTGGGGTTTTAAAAAATTTATCCGAAGAGATTTTTTACTTGATGAAGCTAATGGTTTGTTACCAGATGACAAGCTTACATTATTTTGTGAGGTTGGTATGGGTTTTTAACTAATTAAAATTTAAGCCAAAAGATTCTATTTAATACAATTAGGCACTTTCTTGTAGATATCCTAAATTATCAAGTTTAAATCATAAATATGAAGATGGTGTGTTGATTACTTCCTTCTTTGCCATATAAATACCAAAACAGGTGAGATCTTATTACAGGGACCCTATTGGACTCCAGGCAACAAGGCGATAAGCTATAGAGCTCCTTATACAAAAGGTGGTTTATATACATTCCATATATGGAAATTTAAGAGTAGTAAGCTTATTCTTATGAGTAAAAACCCATCTATTTAGAAGAACAATGAGACTGTTCTCCATTAGATCAGAAATACATCTTGATCCTAGATTGTTGTTACAAAACAAGCTAATTGTCAAGAGGAAAGAGTACTACAGTCATGACAGGTACATTTTAGCAAGTGAGTAAGTTTCTCAAGTAAAACGGAGTTCTTCAGTTCTTCAATGAATAGTTGTCCTAATTTCTCAACCAGTAGTAAGGTTCCTACAGCAACTTCTACTCATGAAAGGGAATTTAAAAATTGATGTATTTAAACTTTTTAAAATTGAGCTGCTGTAGTTATATCCTTCTGACTTTTATTTTGTATGTTAGCCTATATGCTAGTTGCATAATTTATTACCTTTATAACATTGCAATCTGAACAAATGTGCAAGTTACTTAAAGCAGAACAGAATAAATACCCATGTACTTAGAGTTAATTTTAGCCTTATGGAGAAACATGAGGAAATAAAATGTAAGTGATAATAAATTATACCAGTAGCCTAAATTGTCTTACAAAAATCTAGTAAGACAGTTTGACTTTCTGAAAATGGAAACCAGAGAAGAAGATTGTGCTCTTAGTGCAGCTGGTATTAAATATACATTGGCAGGTTATCTCTGCTGCCATGGACTGATTAGTGGCTTAGGGGGGATGATAGATGTTTTAACTACTACTGAGTTTGCTTTGATCTGTGTATTTACAGGAATGTGTAAAATTGTCTTGGCAAGATTATAACTTAATTATATGTCATTATGCTGTGGAGGAAGAAAAATTGAAATGTGGCCCCTGAGACTAGATGGTGCAAATATAGGGTATATTACTTTCACTTAGACAGACAAGTTAAACTAGCTGCATGATGATTTCATTCTGAATACAATTCATAAAAACAAATGTAACAAATATCTTAGTTATGCAAGAATTCTCATGAGCTCTTTTTAAAACCTGTTCAGTTTCAAATAGTTTACACTGAACTAGTTTTACCTGATAGCATTTATATTGAAAATGATGTATACTACATAATTTTAAAGATTAAATAAATATCTAATTTTGAACATAGGAGACTTATCTGATCTACTAAGAAATTGGTATCCCTAACAATAAGTTCAGACATACTATTTAATCTCAGAACAAATATTTGTTCCCTTTTAAAATTCTCCATATTTTCAAAATATCATTGGCTAATAATAAATGTTAGAGATATTCTGCCTTTAAAGGCAGAAGGAAGCATCGCATTTAGTAGTATACATAAATTTGTTAAAATATCTTCTGTTTTAACACCCAAGCAAAGGCCATGTAACTAAAGTAAAAATCATGCTTAAACTGCACTCATGCCTCTGTGCTGTTAAAGACTTCATACTGTTTTGAAGACCTGTGACAAAGGAACCCACCTACAAATGGCACATTTTTTCAGCTTTAATTCTGAGTTTTTGCATCACTTATACACAGGCTCGGAGACTGTTCCGAGCCAAAAATCTGTAATTACTACTTTTAAACCACAATGATTTACGGTGGATGCTTCTTTATAGCAATCTTGATATTGACAACTTCTGATAAATAGCAACATTTTGCCAGGAACCAATCTTTGACTTTCATGTTAGTGGGATTTGGATATTGGCAATAAAATGCCACATATTGAGAACTTTTCTGGGAAGCAAAACCAATGGCCACAAGCAGGTTTGCAGGGCTGCAATCAGGAAAAGACATGCCAGTGCTTTGCACATCCCAGTGCTTCCTTCCCAGGCTGCAGCCCTGCAAACCTGCTTGCATCTGGTGATCGCACAGGAGGTAAAGGGCTGGATAGCCCACATCCCCACCCAATGGGAGTTCCCCCTGCTGAAGTCCTGGTGCTGCAGCTTGGTGGGAAGGCTGTGGGCATGGGAGCATTGGGGAGGGAGGCTGCAGCCCAGGTACCAGGGCTTTCTTCAGGGAGCCAAAAGTGTTTGGTGGTCTTTGGAGCTGCATAGTTTCTCTCCCCACAGCCTCCTCCACAGCCTACAGGAACAAAGGTAGTATGCGGCTCCATAGGTCCCCAGAAACCATGCTTCGCAGCTGCTGCCTCCTACAGCCTCCTGCAGCTTACAGGAAGAAAGGTCCTATACAGCTCTGCGGGCTCCCAGTGTCCACAATCCTTTGCTGCTGCCTCCTACAGCCTGCCCTCCCACCTCACAGCACAGAGAGAAGTGACAAATTTGCGTAAATCTTTCAGATTGAGATGTCAATAGAATAGGTTTTGGAGCAAATGGATAAGTTAAACAATTATTAAGTCATGAAGTATTTACCCAAGAGTTCTGAATGGGCTCAGGTATGAAATTGCAGAACTGTGAAGTGTGGTATGTTATCTATCACTTAAATCAGCCTATGTACCAAATTTCTAAAGGATAGCTAACGTAATGCCAATTTTTTAAAAAGGCTCCAGAGGCGATCCTAGCAATTACAGGCCAGTAAACCTAACTTCAGCCCCTGGCAAATTGGCTGAAACTAGTAAAGAACAGAATCATCAGACACACAAATAAAAATAGTATGCTGGGAAAAAGTCAACATGGCTTTAGTGAGGCATGATTTCCCTTTACAAATCTTCAGCCAAAGAAGGCATATCGCAGCACTTCTTTACCTAGCTTGAGCCCCACAACCTGCTTGCTGCTTATTAACATCTGCTTGATAATGGCAACTTTTTGCTGGCAAGAAAGAGGTTACTAATAAGAGAATCTATTATAAGCAGAGTTTGAAAAAATTAGTAGATACACCTAGCCAGGGTTTTCAAGAGGGTTAAATGTATGGGGTTCCAGTTCTCCTAGTCAAGGAAAGAGAACTTCACACACTTTGTACTTCCCTTCAGGGTGGGGGGGAATTACTCAGTCTGACTCAGAGTTAATGTAGAGTGCTACACACAGAAATGCCCCTTGTAATACACTGCAGAATGTTCCTGTGATCAGCAGGATATGGTGATATGGTTATGATTTCAGTGACAGCAAAGACTAACATGACAAAGAGCCAAGCAGAGTTATGTTCAGCTGCTTACCAAGCTGAATCATCACTGACAAGTATCCAGATGAATAAAAAGCATGATTTTAAATACATTTTTAATTTAAATTTATTTTTTAATTTAAACTTTTTATTTATATGTTTAGTTCTTTAGTTCCTTGCCATTTTATACTATTAAAGGACTAACATAGATGTATTCCTTCAGTAATAGAATTTTAAATTTTGTGGAGAGATTTTTTTTTCCTCCTGAGAAGTTCAGAATTTTACTTGTCTGTTGTGAAAGAGAGAAGACCCAGGCTTCATTAACATTCTTACTGTGAGAAAAACAAAAATTCAAACACAACAAAACAACAAGTAGCCCATCCTATATGTGCAACCAGCACCATCGTCCTACATAATGACTTTCCACAAGTCAAGAAAGCTGAAATGCTTCATTGGGCCATGCTCCTCTATCAGGATCGTAGTTTGAAGACAGTGGGACTTATGCCACTGAATTGTGAAGGCGCTTTTTAAAATGCTACGTGGGGGTGCCTAAATATGGGTTTGGGCCTAACTTATAGGATCCTGTTTTGTTTTTTTAAATCCTGGCGTGTACATATAAAAAAGGTCATAGTGTCTTAGTTTATATATTGAGTGTCTAAATAACTTTTTATGGTTAACATTGGAGCAATTTTGTTTTGAAATGACCAAGATTTTATCACTGAGTTCAATAAAAAATGCAAATTTAGTCTTTGCTGCTGCAAATATTTGTGTTCTGAAATATTCTGAACTTTAAGCATGAGTAGGCTAACTGAAGTTAATGGGATTATTACTGTGAGTATTTTTATGTACCTGCTGAAGTGTTTACAAGATTACGGCCTTAATTTTCAATATTTCCATTTTTGCCTATGTCAGTTTTATAAAATTTAAATAGGAAACTCTACCTCCAGCGGCATTAAAAAAAAAAAAATTCTTACAATTTAATATAAACTTTCTGGTTACAGTCTGGTCACAAATTGTCTAATTACCGGTAGTTTTATAAAGCCTCAGTCTGATTAAATCTTAATTTTAAAAAGCTCCGATCTCTAAATCAATTATTTAAATCATTTGATTTTAGTCACTTCACCTTGACAAGTAGTAATAGGCCTTTTAGAACTCAGTAAATGTTTGTATTTAAGACTAAAAGTTTTTTTAACCAAATAACACTAGCATATCTTTATACCATATACACAAGCCATTCACTTTTAGGAGACCAATTGAGATTGTGTTCAAGTTGCATCTCAGAATTTAGTCACAGCATAGTCGTTTAAAAAAAAAAAATTCCTTAACGTATTGTATGACGGCCACAGTGAACTTTCTGAGGAGAAATAGGACTACAATTGCAGAAGTATGGTACAGTCAAGTTTAGAATCAGGTTAGTGTCATAAGTAAACTTAAGGGATATATAAGGATTAGCCAGTACTTCTAGCTGTGTTATTTGAGATGGAAGAGTTATATTGCTCTGGGCACTATGAAAATGTATGAAACAGTCCTTGCCCTCAAAAGTTTGCAGTGGAACATGATTTTTGGCCTGGAGACCCACTCTAGCCAGCAGCTGCTGCCACCAATCTCCTTCCCCTGCCTGCTGCTGATCACTGGAAAGTAGAGCTCCTATATCCTGCCTGCTGTTGAGGTGACAAATTACAGAGCAGGATGGAGAGCGTAGAGAGGGCAGAGAGAGTATCCATAAGATTACAAGAAAGATCAAAAGACGAGAATTTGCAGCCAGAAGCCAAGACTTGCAGCCAGGAAGGCCAGAGAATCATATCAACACCAGGAAGAGGCAGGTCCACATGATTGGTGACTCCCTACTAAGAGCAATAGACAGGCCTGTCACCAGAGCTGATCTGGAGAACAAAAAGGGGTGCTGTTTGCCAGGAGCTAAAAGCAGAATGTGGACCTGGGACTGAAGAGGATTCCAGTGGGAGCAGAAAAGAATCCACTGATTGTCCTTTACATGGGAACAAATAATAGTGCTAGATTATCTCTGGAATTCATCAAGGGAGACTGTGCCAGGCTGGAGAAGACACTTAAAGAAATTGAGGCTCAGGTAATCTTCATTGGGATTCTACCTGTCTGTAGAGGAGAACTAAGGTGAGAAAAGATGATGATCAACAGATGGCTCAGGCAGTGGTGCTGTAAAGAGGGCTTTGGAATGTTCAGCCACTAGGAGGCATGCACAGATAGAGGACTGCTCTCTTGGGATGGGCTTTACCTCAGTGAGGAGGGAAATATACTTCTGGAGTGGAAGTTGGCACAACAGATTAAAAGAGCTTTAAACTAGGAACTTGGGGGAGACGACTGAGACATGCCCATGTAATCTCCATGCTTGATTCTAATATTGATTGGAAGGAAAATTGAGAGTACAACAATGGAGAAAGGAAAAATAGTTGATAGGAGAATGGATATTAAGAGGAAATATAGTGCCAGTACCAATGAAGCTAACAGGTAGGTGATACTGGCAGTAGAATAACTGTATCTGATCCGGTGAGGAATCTGGACAAAGCCAATCAGAAATAACTGAGATGTTTGTGCACCAATGCAAGGAACCTGGGTATCAAAATGGAGGAACTAGAACTTCTGGTGCAGGAAGTGAAACCAGGTGATGCAGGGATAGCAGAAACATGGTGGAATACTAGTCATGACTGGAGTACAGATATTGAAGGGTAAGTGCCATTTAGAAAAGAGAGAGAAAGTTAAGTGGTGGAGTAGCATTGTATATTAATAAGGTAGACTCTGATGGAATGGATAAAAGTCTGTTTGGGCCAAAATCACTTTGGGAAAGAAAACTACCAGAAGCATGCTTGGGATATGCTGCTGACTCCCAGGTCAGATTTGGATATGGATAGACACCTCTTTAATGTTTTAATCAAATAAATATTACTGGGAATTGTGTAATTATGGGAAATTTTAACTTTCCAGATATAGATTGGAGGACAAGTGCTAGTTAACAGTAGTAGAGCTCAGATTTTCCTGGATGTGATAGTTGATGGATTTCTTCACCCAATGGTCATCGAACCTACAAGAGGCAATGCCATTTTAGATTTGGTATTGGTGAGTAGTGAGGACCTCCTAGAAGAACTGGTTATAGCAGACAATCTTGGTTTGAGTGATCATGAGCTTATAGAGTTTAAACTAAAAGGAAGGATAAACAAAAACAGGTCTGCAAGTAGGGTCCTTGACTTCAAAAGGGCAAACTTTAAATAATTAATAGAATTAGGCAAGTGGACTGGACTGAAGAATTCAGGAATCTGAATGTGGGGGAGAATTGGAATTAGTTTCTACAACTTGACTTAAAGTATATGAAGCCTGCATCCCAAGGAAGGGGAAAAGATTTGTAGGGAATGGTTGCAGATCAAGTTGGACAAGCAGTCATCTCAAAGAGGTTATTAAGAGAAAGGAATGGAATGGAAGGTGTGATGGTTCAGCAAAGAAAGCTACCTCTTGGAGGTAAGAATGTGTAAGGGGAAAAAAGCGAAAAGCCAAACAGAGTTGGACCTTGCAAAGAAAATTAAAACCAATAGTAAAGGGTTTTTTAGCCATATAAATAAAAAGAAAACAAGTAAATAAGAAGTGGGACCGCTAAGCCCTGAGAATGGCATGAAGATGAAAGATAATCTAGGCATGTCCAACACCTAAATGAATACTTTGCCTCAGTTTTTAATAAGGGTAACGAGGAGCTAGTGGCAGGGTGGCTAATCGGAACGAGGATATGGAAGAAGAAAATTACCACTTCTGAGTGGAAGTCGAACTCAAACAGCTTAATGGGACCAAATCATGGGGCCCAGATAATCTCCATCCAAGAATATTAAAGGAAATGATACATGAAATTGCAAGCCCAATATCAAGGATTTTTAATGAATCTGTAAACTCAGGTTATATCCTATGACTAGAGAATTGCTAATATGCTGCTTAGCTTTAAGAAAGGGGAAAAAAAAGTGATCTGGGAAACTACAGTCCTGTTAGTTTGACCTCAATTGTATGTATGGTCTTAGAACAAATTTTCAAGAGAAAGTAGTTAAGGACATGGAGGTAAATGGTAATTGGGATAAAATACAACATGGTTTTACAAAACCATGTGCCAGACCTACCTGATCTCTTTTTTTGACGATAACTGGTTTTTTTAGACAATGGAAATGCAGTAGATTTAATCTACCTGGATTTCAGTAAGGCATTTGATATAGTTGCACATGGGAAGTTTTTACTTAAATTGGAGAAGATGGGGATTAATATGAGAATTGAAAAATGGATAAGGAACTGGATAAAGAAAATTGCAGTGGGCTATGCTGAAAGATGAACTCTCAGCTGCAGGGAGGCTACGAGTGGGATTGGTCTTGGAACCAATCTTCATTAACATTTTAATTAATGATCTTCGCACAAAAAGTGGGAGAGTGCTAATAAAAGTGGCAGATGACACAAAGTTGGGAGATATTGCCAATACGAAGGAGGAGTGGAATATCATACAAGAAAATCTGGATGACCTTGAAAACTGGAGTAATAGAAATGGCATGACATTGAATAGTGCAAAGGTCATGCATTTAAGGATCAATAAGGATTTTTGCTCTAAGATGGGCATTTAATCAGTTGGAAGTGACAGAGGAACAGAAAGACCTGGGTGTTTTGGTTGATCACAGGATGACTCTGAGCCACCAATTTGATGCAGCAGAAAAAGGCTAATTCAATTTTAGGATGCATCAGGTGAGGTATTTCCAGCAGAAATTAGTGAAGTGTTAATTTCATTATATAAGACACTGGTGAGACCACATCTGGAATAATATGTGCTTTTCTGATCTCCCATGTATAAGAGAGGCAGAGATGCTGGGATTATTTTTGCCTTCCTCTACAGCAGTGTTTCTCAACCTGGGGGTTGCAGGATGGGTTTTGGGGTTGGGGTCACAAGTGCAGGGCTGGTGTTAGGGGTTGGCAAGCAGAGCAGCTGCATGGGACCCCATGCCACAAGGGACCTCACGAAGCTAAGGACTGCGAGGCTAAAGTTGGAGCCTGAGCCCTGTCACCCAGGGCTGCAGCATGTACCTTAGCTTTGCAGGGCCCCAAACAATTGCTCTGCTTACCACCCCTCATGCCAGCCCTGGATATTTATTTGTAATTTACTTCATGATAATTAAGGTAGAAGGGTCACAATTTTTTTCAAGTGCTAGTAGAGGGTCACAATTTTTTTCAAGTGCTTGTAGAGGGTCACAAAAAAAAAATTAAGTCCAAGGGGAAGTCACCAGCACAAAAAAGTTAAAAAATACTGCTCTGCAGCATAGGGCATGGATCACTTGCAGATTTAAACTAGTGTAAATGGTGGATTGTCTGTAACTTGAAGTCTTTAACTCATGATGCAGGAGGTCAGACTAAATGATCATGATGATCTTTTCTGGCCTTAAAGTCTGAGAGTCTATAAGAATGGAGAAAGAAGGGGATTAAGAAAAAAGGGAAGGGAGGATGGAAGAGTGGGAGAAGACAAAGATAAACCTAACAGAAGAAATGAGGGAGGGAAGGGGGATGTTGTGATTGTCAATGAAAGGGAGAAAGACAGACCGAGCGAGATAAGCTAGGAAATAGAGGAAAGACTGCTTGGGATTTTGTGGACTGTTAGAGAATTGCACTGTTTTTGTACAGAGTAGCATGCAGATGAGCTGTGGCCCTCCACTTTCTGGCATGTAGCCATTGTAGTCTATTCAGTACTACTAAAGTTTTATACACTGTGTTTTCACTAGTAAAATATGTGGTAGTTGCAAATTTCTGCTCTGAAAAGTTTTTAATTGTTGAGTTATAAACTCGTGATGATAAGGATTTGAGGGAAGGAAGAGCAGGGGGAAACATAGTTCAGGGTTGTTTTAAAACAGCCGTGGAAAAAATGTCTATGTAGCAGGCATCCAGAAACTAACACTATGTAGCCGAGATTGTGAAACTCAGCTTTTGGAGTCAGTATGTAATAGGTAAGTAGCTAATTAATTATCTTTTACTGTAATAAGATGTGTATCCTAACATGTTAAAATTGTGGAGATGAAAATATTGGATAATAGCTTGTTAACGTAAGCTAATATCTTAGACATTTTTCTGGATCGTGATCTATATTGCTTAGGTACTTATAATGGTAAGAAGAGCCATATATGAGATGATGATAACATTACAGATTGTGATAATCTCAACATCCCTGTTAAATAGGAAAATACTCTTGTATCTCCATTTTACAGCGGGGGCACTGAAGCAGAGGAACACACTCACGTCTTGAAAACACTACAGAGCCTTGGCTGGTATGCGTGAGCAAGAGCTCCCTTGTGTAGATGCAGTGTAAACCAGCAGAAAGAGTTCTTCTAGCATAGCTACATCACCTCCTTGAATGACATTAGCTATGCCAACACAAACACACTTCTGCTGGTATAGTTGCATCTACAGTGGGGATGAGGGTGTGACCAGAATAACCATATCAGCTAGGATGTGTAAGGTGTCTCCTCCTCTTTCCCCCTCTCCCTCACACTCCAGTCTGACATAGCTAAACTGGCAAAAATGTGTAGTATTGACCCAGGCCTCAATGAATTTGCCCAAAGGCACATGTGAAGTCTCTGGCGAAGTAGGGAATTGAACCTAGGTCCTATGGTGGTGCTGTAACCACTGGACCATCCTTTCCTTATCTGATATTTGGACTGCTCAGATGGAGTTTGGACTGTTCAACTCGTACGTGTCCATGGGATTTGGCCACACTTTTCTGCCTTTGAGCCATATTCTGTGGCTCTGAAAATCTAAATAGTGAAATCAGTTGAGTACTCTCACCTTATCTATTCCACTCCTAAATTTCTATAGCTTAGTTCGGGGGATCACTTATCAGTGTCCTTTAGCTCAGTGTTTCCCAACCTTTTTGATATCAGGGATTGACTTGCTGCCTTCCTAAACTGTGTTGGAGATCACAGGGAGTGGCACTGGTCCACTGACCAGTGGTTGAGAAACACTGCCTTAGCTTGCTCTCCTTTAGGGAGTTTAATTTTCAGGCACTTGTCACCAAATCAAACCTGCTGAGTTGCTTCTCATGTGTTTTCTCATCAACGTAGAGCAAACAGACCAAACTAAAAACCTAGTGATGTTCAGTCTGTGAGGAGACTCTCAGGGTATGTCTACCTGCAATTAACCTGAGGCTGGCCTGGGCCAGTTGATTCAGGCTCAGGGGCTGTTTAATTGTGGTGTAGATGTTTGGACTCGGGCTGCAGCCTGGGCTTGGCCTCTAAGATACTGCCTCCTTGCAGGTTTCTTCAGCCTGAGTTGTCTTATCTGGAATTAAACAGCCCCTTAGGCTGATCCCCATGAGCCAGAGTCAGTTGGCATGGGCCTGCCGCAGGTTTTTAGTTGCAGTGTAGACATACCCTCAAAGTCCATATCAGAAGAACTCCACTATCATCTTTCCATTCCTTCCCAAAGACAAATAAAAAGCCAGAAAAAGTCAAGAACCACTTAGATGCAAATCTTTCATAATCCTCTTGGTTTAATTTAATTTGAAACCAAATTTTACATCTTCTAAACAAACATTTCATTATTTGAGTTTACATGGTACCTTCATGCTATACTGATAGACTCACTTTTCTAGAAGAACCACTTTTAATCTCTTAAAGAGGAAAGTATCCACATTTGATTTCTTCCTCAGTGGGGCACAGGCAAACTGAATAATGAAGCGGCTGTATATTACTTGTACCTAGTTCATTTGCTTTATTGGTCAACAGCTTTAAATAAAGTTGTTCACGTTCATTTTCACTGAGGTAATTTACTAATAAGAACCACCCAGTATCACTTTTATGAAACTCTGCTTCTCATGTTCTCACATAATCTGTTTGAATTTAGTAAAGGGAGAGCATTTAAGTGTTTGTTTCTTTACTAATATGTGTTCTGTTTCTCAAGTGCGTGAAGGGTCTTACCCACTATTGCATTTTGACTGGTTTAGGGTTGTGGGTTAGAGACAGAAACAACAAATATGTTCTTGCTTTGTCTAAGAATTGCTCAAGTTCTAGTGTAGGTGCTATAATTTAATGATTGCTGGCATTCAGTTATGAAGGAGTTTCTATCTTGCTGTGATTTTCTGTTAGGTAAGCGTGGTCCAAGACTCAGTAAATATATCAGGACAGTCTAATACAAACACTTTGAAGGTACCTGAATGTCGACTAGCAGAAGATTTAGGGAATCTCTGGGAAACAACAAGATTTACAGATTGCAGTTTTTATGTAGGAGGACAAGAATTCAAAGCTCATAAGTCTGTCCTTGCAGGTACTTTCTACTTTTGTATTGTAACATTTTGTTTTGTTATTAAATAAAAATGTTAAAATCCTACTATTTAATTGTCTTAAATGTTTAATTCTTTTTGCTACAGTTCGTTCACCAGTTTTTAATGCAATGTTTGAACATGAAATGGAGGAGAGCAAAAAGGTAAGCATTACTGAAAGTTTAATGTGCCACTCGCATTCTGATTCTAAAGAAAAAGAAAAATCTATAGAAAACCCAATTGTACTTCATGGATTGATCAAGATAAAAGTGAGTACTTAATAGACATGGAAAAGTTATATCAATAAGTTTAATGTCTCAAGGTATCATTGAATTGACTCCATCCTGTGTCAATAACTCAAGCTATCGTCTCTCAAGCTAGTGTAGCTCAAATGAGAGTGACCATGTTAGGAAATTACACTTGAGCTGCTCTGTCCATGCTGGTGCTGCAGTCATGTGTGGCACTAAGACTTTTGGGGCATATCCCCTGGTTCTGTGTGCTGCAGTAAGATAAGCCACTCTGAGTTGTTTCCGAATGAATTGTGAAAACTTCATCTGTCCTTTCTGAGCGTATGAGGGGAATTGTGCGAAGACTCTAGAGAACTAGTGGCATTCAAGTGGAGCTAGTCTGCATCCACACTAGAATGGTTTTATTAGCAACTAGCATGTTGCACTCACTCCACCTGTAGCCTGTACCTCTTAGAAGACAGCCAACTAGAGTTAAAATCAATACCGTGCTTCAGTTAAGGGATTTTATATGTCAACATGACTAGAGTTATAACTCAAATTAACTTCCCAGTGAAGCCTTGAATGAGGGAGATTGATGCCCTTCTCTTCAACCACAGATTCCACAAACTCTTGACCCATAGAACTGATCTCCAGAGATAGTTGTTTATCAGTTCAGACTGCTTCACACTCTTAGTATCTCCTACAGTGAGGCGCTATCTACCTATTTCATGGAAAAGAATACCTCAAATTCCAGCAATTTCTCCAGTACCATAGAATTGGGGAGCTAGTGCAGAAAAGGTAACTGTACAGCCTGCTCTGACTGGGTTTGGGCTAGCTTTGCAAGCACAGATTCTAAAAGCATTGAGGTAAATCAGTGCTACTTTATACTTTCTCCTTTTGGTTAGTGAAAACTAGCTCTGAGTGATTGGACTACTTACTACTTGAATGTCATCACCTTCTTAAGAGAGGGCGACCTAACAAGTGAAAATCTAGGAAGGACATATATTCTCTAGAAACAATCTCATGCAAGTTATCCCCAAATCTCTAATAAGTCCTCCTTGGAGCTATCCTGTAGATAATGGCTAAACTATTCCAGTAGTGTGTTACCTGTAACATCACCTTATAGCCCTTCTAGTCCCTATTAGATCTGCAGAATGACACTCATCTGAATTGTTATAGTCCTGACCCGTTGTATCCCGTAGTTCTACAGCTATAGAACTTGCATGCAATAGATTTCAACCCTTGAGCAGTATTATGCACTTGAATCTCAGTTCTCATTCTAGCCTTTATGGATGTGAAGATAACATTGAAAATATGAACAAAGCAAAAAATTATGTAGTATTTTTCTTCCTGGGGTTGCTGGGAGCATGTAACAATAGCTATGAAAGGTGTGAATGTACCCTTCATCACAGTTAGTGACAGATGGACTCAGTGGATTCATGGTCTAAAATAAGGTATTTTTCCAAGATGACATGGAATTCACCATTTTGCTGCCGTCAGGTGCCTGAAAGGTTTTTTATTTTCCTGTCTCCCTGCTCTTTTGGGGCTTCCTGCAGTTGTCTCTTGTTCTCCAGTTTTCACCACAAGAGGGTGTTAGCTGGATTACAGGACATGCTCTCTACCCTGTTCCGTGTAGCTAGTCAGCAGGAAGTCAAGATAGGATCCAGCTTGCAGCCATGGAGTATAGAGAACCATAAACTAGAATGGCCAGCTGGACTGTCTGGAGAACACCACAGCAGCTCAAGACTGTTGAGCCAAGAAACTGAGCTAGTGTAGTTAGCTACAGGCTTCTTCTTTACTTAACATATAGCAAAAGTAAGATTTTGGCACAGGCCACCTGGATAGCAATGCAACTTTGAAAGCCCATGGAGCTGGATCATATGAAGAACCAACCAAAAAAAAATCCATAGTTGAATATCACTGACTAATTTTAATGTTCATGAGGATTTTCAACTAAACCATCATTGGGTGTGAGAAATGGAGTATGAAGTGCATTTCATTAAGATACAATGAGTTACTTTCTGTGGCAATATTAGGGTTGCTTGCAAAATAATTTTGTCCAATTGAGCTTTGGTGTACCTAAGTCTGTGGTTATAGGACTATACACAGCTCAGACATCTATGCTTATAGTAACTCTGTTCTTTACACTGTGCTGCTAAGAGCTTGCATGGTGCAGCAGCAGTAGGTGGAATTTCACTAATGTGGATTCGTGCTTTGCTCTTGGCCAGATCCCAAAGGATTTTTGATGGGCAGTTCTCACTTTCACTGAGGGGTCTCAGCTTGAGTTGGAGTCCTGCAGGGTACAATGGTGCTTCTTGTAAGTGAATCCCACAGGTGAGGACCCTGTACTCCTAAACACTACAGCCTCTTCAAAATACATAATGGCCTTTCCAATTCTGTATCCATGTCAGCTTCCTGGTCCTTGTCTTTTTACAGCCTGAGTCTCAACACCCTATCCTACTACAACAGCTATATTTAGGGATATTGATGGAATTCAGGTTCTAACTTGCAAAGACCAGGGCAAGGCCTTTCTCAAATTAGGGCCCTAAACTGTGGGATTCAAGTGAGGTACAAATACAGTCTTTACCAGGCTTCCTTTAGGAATCACTTTCAGAACAAATTGGCCCTATTAAATTGAACAAATTAAGACTTACTCTCCTCTCTGCTGCTGGCTAACTTTTTACTCTCGCCAGTACTCATTGAACCTTAGGGAAGGAAGAGACCTCAGGAAGTCATCTAATTCAACCCCAACTAAATCATCCCAGCCAGGGCCTTGTCAAGCCTCACCTTAAAAACCTCTTAAGGATGGAGATTCCACCATCTCTCTAAGTAACCCATTCCAGTGTTTCACCACCCTCCTGGTGAAAAAGTTTTTCTTAATATCTAACCTAGACCTCCCCCACTGCAACTTGAGACCATTGCTCCTAGTTCTGTCATGTACTACCACTGAGAGCAGCCTAGCTCCATACTCCCTGAAAACCTGGTTCAGGTAGTTAAAGGTTGCTATCAGATCTCCCCTCCCTCTTCTCTTCTGCAGACTAAACAAGTCTAGTTCCCTCAGCCTCTCCTCATACGTCATGTGCTCCAGCTGCCAATCATTTTTGTTGCCCTCCGCTGGACTCTCCAATTTGTCCACATCCTTTTTGTAGTGGGGGGCCCAAAACAGGACACAGTACTCCAAATGAGGCCTCACCAGTGCCGAACAGAGGGGAATAATCACTTCCCTCCATCTGGCAATGCTCCTACTAATGCAGCACAATGTGCCGTTAGCTTTCTTGGCCATAAGGGCACACTGTTGACTCATATCCAGCTTCTTGTCCACTGTAACCCTCAGGTGCTTTTCTGCCAAACTGCTGTCTAGCCAGTCATAGGCTCTGCTGTTCCAAATAACACTGATAGATTTTAATCCAGGCCAGGATGTATTTTCAAAAATATCATAGACCATATTTAAGATTCTCTGTATATACTTTAAGCTAACTTTTGCACTGCAGATTCTGTATAAATCTAGCTATTTCTAAAAAAGATCTGTGATGTCTGTCTGACTAACTGGGAAAGCTGCTGGCAAAAAGCTTGACTATAGGTCTATAGTTGAATCTAGACAGTGCCAATTTAACCATGTAAGCTTCATTATGATTGGTGTGAAATAAAAACTTGTAATATGCAGACCATGTGATGTTTTTATATTTATACTCCTAAATTATAGATGTTATGGTTTTCCTTTTTTGTTTTTTTGCAACAGAATCGTGTAGAAATAAATGATGTAGATCCTGAGGTTTTTAAAGAAATGATGAGATTCATTTACACAGGGAAAGCGCCAAACCTTGACAAAATGGCTGACAACTTGTTGGCAGCTGCAGACAAAGTAAGTAATTAGCTCTTAAAGTCTTCAGAATTGTTGTTTCAGAAATCCCTGTTCAGAAAATGCATATTTTGAATTGTTTAAATACTACCACAATTGACATAGAGGAAAAATAAGCAACAACAGATGCACCAACAGATACAAGAAAAGAAGTGGCTTGGAAGGTGGGAGACAGATTTTTGAGTGGTGGGAAGGTTAGAAATATATAAAACCTTCCGTGACTGCTAGAACTATGTACTACTGAGATTCTTCTGAAGAAATTGGGGGAGCATCAAATATCCTTTAGAAAATCAGTATTGACAAGAGTTTTCTTGATCTTTGTATTGTGAAACAGGATAAATAGCAAGGCTTTAGTGACCACCTTCTCTAAACCATTACTACTTCTATAACTTTGTCATCTTTTTGTTTCTCACTAACCTAAATAGTTCTGATCTCTCCTTGTACTGAATTCTTGCCTTCAAATATTTGTCCTTTAAGCCTATCCTTTAAATATTTCCACTGTTCCTCTGAAATGTTCCTTCTTCTGCTCTGCCCTTCTTGAAATGGGGGAATTAAACAACACAGTATTCAAGGTGAGAGCATACCATTTCATATTGTAACATACTATTCCAAAATCTTTTAAAAATACAATGTAATATCTTTATTTTTTCCACTGCTTTTGCACACTGAGCTAAAATTTCATCTAGCTGTCCACTGTGAAGTCTTAGTTATCTTCTTCTAAGTGGGTACAGATAATTTAAAAGCCAGCCATATGTGAACTGTTCACTTTGTTCCATTCCAGGTGCATTACCTTAGACGTGTCTACATTTTATCTGTTGTCATGCCCAATACTGTAGCTGTGTTACCAAGTCCTTCACCAACTGTTTGGTTGACTATGCACAAAGACTCCTAGTGAGTTAGAGAAGCAGATTTTTTTTCTGTGGAAACTGTATTGATTTTTTCATTTTTACGCTCACCTGAAATTATATCTAGGTAATTTTCCAGATACTAAAGTTAGGTTTGTAGCTCCCGTGATCTACACTAGCACCTTTAACATACATACAGCACAGACTGCCCCTTAGTGGCTAAATTTGTCAAAAACTTGATTCTTAAGTCCTTCCGAACTATTGGATTACTGCTATCCAGGCTTTGATGATGCAGTAGTTTAGCCTTCTTCTCATAACTCTCTCTGACAGTGCCTCATATTTGAGATCTCATTGAGTCTGAGCAGATGTTCAAGGCACTCAAGAGTGGAGAGAACTAGAGAAGTGGTGTGTCTGTATGAATGAAGACTTTTATCCAACATACGATTGCTAAATACAGAGTGTATAATAACTAGAAACTGCCAAAGGCTGCTTACTCTGCCTTTCTCATGAATGAAAAATAGTCTAAGAAAGTAGTTCTGCAGTATTACAAAAGCAACTCTATTAAGCTTCCGTGCTGCCTGTTAGGGAGGGCTTTATCATAGCTGCTTTTATTTATATAATCAAAATAGAAATATCCTAGAGAGAAGTACAATAATAAATCTAAAATAAAAATAATTTAATCTGAGAATAGAGAAATTTCGCTAAGAAATAAAGGAGTAGAGTTTTCTTTTATCTTGTGCAGACACTTTTTACATTTTATTTATATTAATATTTAATGAATACATGTGGCAGCTTCAATGTTTTAATGCAGTCATTGTTTCTAAATTTGCCATGGAGATTTTGGAATTACTTGTACAATTGATGGATTCTAAATTAAGTAACCACAGACAAAGATCTGGGTGGTGCTATGTACAGCTTCATGAAAACCTGCTCAATGGGCGGCAGTAGTCAAAAAGTAAACAATGTTAAGATGTATACAGTATGAAATAGAGACTACACAAAATAATTCCTTTACACATCAACATACAAAAACCTTTTACCTAGAGTGCTGGGTTCAGTTCTCGTCACCTTATCTCAAGGCTATAGCAGATATATGAGAGGTTCAGAGATGAGAAAATAAAATGATTAGAGGCATGGAAAAAAATTCTGTATTCTGTGACTCAAATTTGGGATTCTTTAAATTAAAGCTGCATAGTGATACATTTATTTGCATAGTATCTATTGTAGTTTGGGCCTAACAGAAGAGTGAGGAATATTAAAGGTCTAAAAAGAAGAAAACTTTAGAGAGGGAAACTGGGTACTCCTTATTCTTCATCTCTTTACTTAGTACAAAAATTATTGAACTTTTTATGAAACAACAAATTTATAACTGACCAGGATTTTTTTGGACTCATGAATAATTAACCATTGGAACTCATTTCCACAATACACGATTGAGGGTAAAAGGTTAGGAGGAGTTTAAAAGACTTGTATGGCTAATAATGGAATTGTAGATTCTCTCTCTAGGGAATAACCAAATCTCTGGCAGGGCTTAGGAAGAACCTTCCTCTCTAGTGGAATTTTACTTAATTTTCCTCTGTGCAGTTTCTTGCACCGTCATCTGAAATATCTGGGACTGGCCAATGTCAAATGTGTCCCTGGATTATTGATCAGTAGTCTGATCTGGTATTGCAGTTCCTATTATCTTAATATTTAAATAATATTTGTCTTCAGCTTTTCTTCATGTTAGTATAGGGGAGGAAGTACAAAGACAAGAATGAATTTTTATTTTGCAGTTTTAATCTCCTGTGAGGGACACTGGTCAATCCTGAGGAATGGTGCCAATCACTTTGCGGGATTGGGGCAAATTGTTTTTAGGGTGGTTGTACTTTACAGATTACAGCAGAAAGAATAAGTGTGAAGAATGATTAGTATAGTTTTTTCTTTCGTTAGTATGCACTGGAACGGCTGAAGGTCATGTGTGAAGAGGCACTCTGTAGTAACCTCTCAGTAGAAAACGTTGCTGACATACTTATCCTCGCAGATTTGCACAGCGCAGAACAGTTGAAAGCACAAGCAATAGATTTTATTAACAGGCAAGTGATGTTTCTTTATTACACTTAAAATAATGCCTTAAATATCTGTTCTTAAATATGCCTTCCTTCTAAATATTTTTGTATAACTTCCCCTATCATAGGTGCAGTGTTCTTAGACAACTTGGGTGTAAAGATGGGAAAAACTGGAATAGCAAGTAAGTAAAATGACTGAGTTTAAAGTTACTTGATTCTACACAGTAGTACATCCCAAGTTACCCCCTAGTGCAAGAGAGCCTCACTCTGCTGTGACCGCCGTGGGAGAAAAAACGAATCTGTTGTTATAATCTATTTATCAGTGGAGGGCATCTTTTGTAAACATCAGTGCCACCTTCATTCTCGCAGCATTGAGATAATTGCTGATTGCAAGAGAAGTAATGCTGCTGCAACAACAGCCTTGCTTTGTGGGAGATGCTTTCCCACAGCTCTACCCCCACTTTATTTTCCCTTCCACAAAGGAGAAAAGCTGAGGCTTGCCTGCCCTTGCCAGAAAGAGGCAACAGCAGCCAATATTAACTTTTACTCACTCACATGAGTTCAGTTTGCTGCTGTGGGGAGCAGTGAGAGGGCAGCAACAACCTGTGCAAAAGCATCTTTTCCTCACTTTCTATATGGACTTGCCAAGTTTGTCTTTGTACCCTGCAGCAAAATATGAGGCCCTGCTCCAGAGCAGCTGGAGTAGAGCAACTAGGGTAGGCTGGAACATAGATGGGGGAGAGGGACTGCTATTTTGTGTTATGCCAGAGTACAAAGGCTCCAGCCAGGATCAGGACTGTGTTGTATTAGGCACCCTGCAAATACATGGGCAGACACAATATCTGCCCCAAAGAGCTCTCATTCTAATATGGAAGAAGAGGCAACAAATAAGTGAGATAAGCAGGAAGGGGAGGGACAAATAAGGTGACAAAGTTATTTCCGGTGTTGGACATCAGTATGAGAACTTAGAAGGATAAGATCACACAGTTACATAGGTTAGCTGGTGCACAGCTTGACTGTTCCAAATAATCTAGAAAGGTCACTTTAAAAAAGACATAACAATCAGTTATCCCATGCTGCTGTATAACCTAGCTGTCTGTGGTTGCCTGCTTTTCTGTGGATATTGTAACTAAAATGGGTCTTGAAGTTGAGAGCTTCTGAACTGTTTCTGAGGCTGGGTCTATACTGGCGGTGACAAATTCGTCGCCATCAGATCGGTGTCTCTGGATCGACTGAGCAGTCTGTGTAGCCCCACTCAGTCGATCCAGAAATAGACGGAGGAAAACCACCCCCGTAAGTGGCGCAGTGCAGTATGGACAGCACGCGGAACAGACGCAGCAAAGTCAACGGGAGATACGCACGTGTTTTACATCACTTGCGTATCTCCTGTCAACTGCTGCTGAATCCAGAAAGTAAGTGTAGACCAGGCCTCAGTGTATCTGTGCTTTACTGACCTGGAACAAAAGGTTTTTATATCTGTATGTCCCATAGGGTACAATATGTACTGTCACAGAGTCAGTGAGCTTAGTAGTAAAGAATTACAACGGGTATATAAAATATGTTGATACTGTTCTTGAAGACAGCCACACAATTAATGTATAGTCTTGGTTGAAGGCATGGCGTAGATAAATTCATTCTGGGGAAAATTCCGATTACAAAACATGTTAAATATATTTCTTCCAGTTAATCTGTAATTTCACTAAAATATAAGTGAATATGGTGTTGTTTACAAATAGCATACAACTATAATCAATACAGTACTCCACATGTCAAATCATTCTAAGTATTTTCCAGATTGAGCTTTTATAGGATTCAGCATTATATGGACATACTAAATTTTAGTGTGATTATTCATAAACCTTTTGTTTTCAGCCAAGCAACAGACATAATGGAAACAGCAGGCTGGAAGTCCATGATCCACTCTCATCCTCACTTAGTAGCAGAGGCCTTTCGAGCACTAGCATCTGCACAGTGTCCACAGTTTGGCATTCCACGCAAACGGCTAAAGCAATCATGAAATCTTCCATGAACTTTAGAGAAACTGAAATGACTCTACTCCTCCACGTCCAGAGGTGTTTTCACAAACCATAACAAGAATTTTTGTTATCCTTGTCCGCAGAACAGAAGCTGAAAAAGCCTATTGTTTGCTTTTCAGTTGGATAATTTATGGTTTAATCCTCAGCTTTAAATTTGACTGATTACTCTCTAATTCACTGAAAGGCCTTAAATTATCTTCAATGACTCTCTAGTCCATATAGTCTAATGTATCTTGATTTTTTTTATTGTGCCTTGTCTTTTTGACTAGGCTATGCAGGATTGCACTAGCTCCATAATGCAGTAAAGTTGATAACTGAAGATTAACTTTTGAAAGGGATCTTCCATTATTTTCAAAAAAAATAAAAATAAAAAAATGAAGATTATAGTTTGGTTCTGTGCTAACTGGAAGGTTTCAGCTAGACTCTCATTAAAAGCACTTGAACTGGAAGCACATGATGTTTTCTAGTCCAAGTACTATACATAGGGAGAACCCGTTTACCTTCAGAAGATGCCAACAGGCTGTTAATGGCAATATACTGCTTTGAACGTAATTTATTTTTCATTGTGGGGGCAAATATGCAATGGTTTGGCCCAAAAATGTATTTTCAATATAGTTTGTAATGCCTATTGTGTGTATGTCAAAGCTGTTCAACAAATGTTAAAAAAGAAACACATAATAAACCTTTTGCCTGTGTTTCTTTATGGTCCATCACTAGTTTACATTTAATGGAGAATAGGGTGAGAGGTAAAGATTTTGCTGTGAAGAGGGAATAGTATTGTATTTCAAGAAAAATTATTTATATCCCACATGTATGGTTACATAGAAAAGTAAAGGATGCATAGAATGACCAAATGTAAATTTAAGAAATGGGCCAAATGGATTCTGAATATGCACTTTTAATGTGTAACTTTTGTATGTTGTGTGGTACATATATATTTTGCTTTTGATGAATTAATGAGGTACAGGTAATTGTGGCGTAACTTTTTTAATACATTTTAAGATACCCAATGCCACATGGGATTTAGTTTTATTATAATGAACAAGAAAAGCATGTCTTTGAAGACTTAATTGAACATGAATATTGCAAGCTCTCATATTCTGTCTGTTGAATATTTTCACATTTTGGGGGAAAGGCATGCAAATGACAAAACAAAACTTCGGAAGAGGGTCTGGTCTGTTCTCCACTCAATATGTGTGCACAATTTCTATTCACACCAATGGAAGTTACGCATAATAGGAGAAATAGTTCCCTGAAATGTCAGGTGGTATTTGCAAGCATAGACTTGCCTTTTCTAGCATTTCAGTTATTGTACTAGCATTGTGGTTGGTATTGAAATTCTGCATAATGTGAAAAGGATGAAACGTAAACTGTTTATCATGGGCCAGTTCTTTATTCTATGAACCTTAGCTTTAATATCAATATTTTCAGTGTTTGATAGCTTTGTTTACAGTTGGGAGGAAACGTCTGCAGTAGTGCACATTCTAAATGTTTCCTGAGTTATAACATTGAATTTACTGTAATGGTGATAATATGCTATATTTGTTGTTTGGCAAGATTTGCATTTAACAGTGGAGAATGGGAGGAGATCTCACTAAATTTATAAACATATTATTCAGATAACTTCAGTTTCCCTGTAGATTTACATGAAAAATGTAATTTAAGTTTTACCTTCCTAATTTCTTTAAGATTTCTCAAAATTAATCCTAATGAAGTTTTAGGGAGGATAAAGTATATATGCTTTTATATTTTGTTATCAAGTAAACCTTTAGCATAGACAAATTAGAAAGAAGTGCCCAGTCTAACTTTTTAAAAAAAATAAGCCTCCAATTGCTCTCACACATTGTTTGAACTAAATCTTTATGATGGCTTAAATGTAAAATCAGAAGCATTCTTAGACAAGTGTCTAAATGGTACAGTGTTCATCTTACTAAACTATATTTATGGAGCAATTTAACATGTATCAAATTTTTCTTTAACTATTTATCTAAATTAAGATTTTGTAAGCATTTTTCACGTTAGGGTTTATAAGGAAACTTGTTCCCTCCAAAATATTGACATTTTTGCTGCAGTGTATAACGAATTAGAACTAATATATTCTTACTCCTCATGAACAAATTCACTGTTGAAACTTGCAGCTCTACTATACAAAGTGACTTGAATATTTAATACTGTAATTATGATTGTCCAGTTCATCTTGTTCTAAATTACAACACACCGTAATCTGATTCAAAGCTTAAGGATTTTGTTCTGAAGCTTTTTTTAAAAGCTTAATAGCACACTTTGTACCAAAAATGTCTTACACTGTGCAGTAAGAATATCTACATTTTTCCAGTAAGGCAGTGCATACCATACATTACAATAATGGAAAATCATGACAATTGATCTGCTTATATTTGGGTTTATTTATTATGTATAATTTTAAGTTTTGTCAGCTCATAAGAAAAAGGTAAAACAATTGCTGTATTCTCAAGTGAGTGCGCTAATTATTCACCTTTTCATTTTTGATTGAATGACATGCAGTGTTCTCACTGGACCCAAATAAATAGCTGGTAAGATCAACTTTCTCCTTTAAATTCAGCCCTTGTTTTTATTCCCTGCATCACAAGTGTGTGTCCTTTAAAAAGCCACAATGATTGATTTTAAGTTCAGCAAATGTAAAACCCTAGTACAGTTTTTCAGGCCAAGACACAAATCCCAAAAGTTTATTTAGGGTATGTCTACACTGATGGCGTCAAAGTCACTGCCATCAGATCGACCTATCTGGATCAACAGAGCGGTCAGTGAAGACCCGCTCAGTTGATCCAGAAGTCAACGCGGTTAAGGAACCCCCTTAAGTAGTGTAGTGCTACGAAGATGCTGCACAGAAGGGAAGCACAGCAGTCAACGGGAGTTACACAAGGTACTCTGCATAGCTTGCATAACTCCCGTCAACTGCTGCCGAATCGCCCGGTAAGTGTAGACCAGGGCTTAGTCTGGTTAAAGGATTTTGGAGCACAAAATGTGACAGTGTCGTGTTTTAGCTTTCTAATGCTACTCTCTTAAATGTATATGAACTATCACTTTCCAACTTTTCTAGGGAGAACCTTTTGTGTGTGTGTGTGTGTGAGAGTGAGTGTGTGTGTGTGTGTGTGTGAAAGAGAGAGAGAGAGAGAGAGATTGATTTGTGTGGTCTGTTTAAAAAAACAAAAACAAAAAAAACCTTCTAAAATTAAGCACTCAATTTACTGTTGGAATGATGGTAGAACTGATTACATCATTTTTCCATTTGGATTCTTCTGTGGAGATGTTTTGAACAGAAGAAATTTAAAAAACAATCGCTGTTTTGTGGTCCATTGAACATATGAACATAGAGTGCCTTTTCTAGGATAAATTTGCAATGAATACAAGATTAATAGGATATTAAATCTTTTTAAAAGGTATTTTAAAGTTCTTAAGGAGAATGCTATTTGCTACAAAAATAACTAGAATTGAGATAGATACAAGTTATGGAATACTGATTTGAATTCCACCATATTTTGCTTGGTTCTTATTTGGTTCCTAAATTCAGATTTACTGTCTGGATAATAAATACTAAAAAAAAAATCCTTTTAGCAAGGCTTACAGACATATGTACTAGATAATAGTATCCACTGCAAAAATAGTGTACTGGCTGTATGGTTACAGATTGATTTTTTTGTTTGTTTGTTTTTGTGAGTTCTAAAATGTGGAAATAGTGAACACAAAAGAAGGTACAAGTTATCTGGGCTGATTTGATGCTTACACTTCAAATATTTGATTCTCATAGTGATTTAAATATTTAGAATGAACCTCACTGCTGTGTTTAGGGACAGCATAAGGCCCATGTACTGATTACTCTCATAGAATAACCCACCCTCATTGAATTAGACCATTGTAATAGAAGATACCAGAGTGCAAACTGAGATACAGCTATCAGAACTAACGTTAAAATCTACACCCAAATTGAATATTCTCAATTTTAATTGATACTGAAATTGACTATTCACTTTTCTGTCAGCTGGCATTGATCTCTTGATAAGTGTGTAGTTTATAGTCTATCTTAATTGGTCACACAACTTGGCTTCTTTTTGCAGTAAATGGACTTTAGTTTGGAAAGGGAATTCCTTATTTTTAAGTGTGTTTGCATTGGTAGATTTCATTGCACTCTGTAACCTAGCTAATCCTGGTTTTTGAGCCTTCAAAAGGAAAGCTTAATGTAAATGAGTCCTATTTTAGAAATGAAACTAATGCAATGATTTAGACCTGTTTTGAGATGGAAATAATGGAGAATTCAAATATGTAAACACTTGCATCAAACCATTCAGCTATTTTATCAGCTGATGTTAATGGTGAAATACTTTTTGTATCTTGTTGCTGAAAATATTTTTTGCATTTCAGCATATCAAGTTACAATAAAGTTGTTACTTAAACAGAATTCTTCTGTGCAGCTTGTATTTTCTTTTGGATTTGAATTTCACTGTAGTTATTTATGCCTCTTCTCGTGAGATATGAGTATTTTAATGCACCATAAGACAATTCATAAATTAAAAATAGTGTAAAGTGTTGTCGCCCCCATAAGTGATGGCTTTTCCAGGAGAGAGCATATTGTAACCTTGCTCCACAATCTTCACTGGCTTTTGATGAGGTTTCAGTCTGGTGTTTAAATGTTTTGACCTATAAAACTCTAAATATTTTGAGACCTGGCTACCTGAGAGACAACCTTGTCTCCATGCAGTACCTCCAGAGTGGTGATCATTAGGGAGGTGCCCAAGCTAAAATCCTTTGATTTAAAAATGAAGGGGTAGTGAAGGCTTTATAAAATATCCCTGTATGTTTTCCATTTCCACCGCATTCCCACAGAATCAAGGCCTTAAAAGGATCCTACAAGACTAATTTTCTTGGGCTTTCAATGAATGGGTGGATATAGATCTATGATGGCCAGATATGCTGGGGATATTATTAACATCTGTTTCAAGAAAATATGATTTGGGTTTGACCTGTATTGATCGCTCCTTAATTTAATGTATTTGTAGATATTTTGTATCCTGATTTTTTTAAATAATTTCAAAAATGTTTAGAACCATTTGCATTGCTCATTTTAAGAAAATAAATCACTTTGGATTTGGAGGAAAACATAACACTTTAAGAAGCTAGGCTTTCAGAAATGGACACTATCAAGGTAAGTTACTACATCAAATAACAGTGAGCAAAAGGTAATCTTGACTGTTGCAACAAAAAGAAATACCCATGTAGCAATGTGTAAGCAACTTAAAATTCATGTTTTCCTGACACTGGTGAGCACTAAGATCCTTTTCACCCCCTTTGCCCATGCCTAGGATCTTAAGCAGCTACCTCACTCAGGAGTCAGCCTGGTGAGCTCAATTAAGTTCCTTCTTTCTGAGGTCCATGCAAACAGTTCATAAGTGTCCTCATCCAGTTAATTCCAATCAAGCCTTATTGGCCTACCACAGAAAACAAATCTAAAATGAAATTTAGCTTATACTATGTAGGTCACTGCAAAAAAAAAAAAACTTTTTTAAGTAGGCACTAAATTTTGTTAGAGGATGTTAAAGAAAACGCTTTCTTCTGGTGAAGTCCTCTGACTCTACTTGCTTGACACATTTGTATTTTTATCTAGGATCACCTTATAAGTCATCTTTCCTTCTGTGGAGATGAAGCATATAGCTTGCCATGTCACAATAATTCTGTGCTTTGTGCGGCTTAAATTATCATTGAGACAAAATTGTTTTTTTCCTGTGCTAAAGTCTAGTGAGTCACTTCCTGTTCCCATATAAAGAAGCTGGTGCAGCTTTTCTTCACTTCCACCAAATACTTCAGATCATAAGTATTCTACAGTAAAGATATACCAGAATCTTATCTTGGCTAAAGTCGTCTTAGCAACATTTATTGTCTTCAGCAAATTTTGGAGGATTGTTTACTTGTTCCAACATGTATATTTCAACTTTATTTTTTTGAGAGAAAATTGAATAGTAAATCTTGATGGGGCTGGTAGAATAATTCATTGAAATATAAGGTACTTTTTCCCTATTATACAGAATACCAAGCTTGCAACAGTCTAGACAATCAGTTAGAGGTGGGAAGTGCCAGTTCATGCAACATGTCTTAGTGCTATTTCCCTGTGTTTTATAACTTGCACATGTAGTTATTTAATAGTTAAATTAGCAGTGTAGCAAATATAGCTATCTATAATGTTGATTTGTTTTTAGATTTTAATGGAACTTATTGTAGCTTTTATTTTAAATCAGATATACAATGCACTCACTTATGTTCTTCATGGGAAAAAATTAACCGTTTACCTTTGGAGTTTTCTATCTCTGTCTGTCTGAACTTTCATTACAAATGATGGAGTTGTTTGCAATGAATGTCACAAGGTTATTGCACAATTAAATTCCAATACAAATATTATTGGATGAGTTTATTTGTAGCTGATTGTATTAATGATACAGCTGACTATTTGCATCATACAGAAATGACTTTCCACTAAAAATTATGGTTGTACAGAAATTGAGGAGACATTAGTAATTACTGCTCAAATTGCACCAAATTTCTTAGACGACTTATCGTTCTGTAGGCTTTTTTGTAATTTTTCACTGTCTACTTTGAGTAGCTTATTTTATTGTTTGCATCATCTATTTTGAAGATCCTTCTGCTAGAGAAAGCTGGAAGAAACATAAGCACAGAAATGGACTGAAGTACTTCCGAAATCTATGATGCCAGGGACTTCCTTTTCTACTACTACCACAAAAGACAGATTCTGCTGACAGTATTCGTGAGTGTTCTAGAAAAGAAGAGATGGCATTCCAACTATATGCAAACAGGTTATCTCAATCCAATATTTTAAGTTGACAGTTTTTTATGAAGCCCGTGTTTTCAGTTCTGCACAATTAGGGTTGCAAATTTTGGTTGGATGTATTCCTGAAGGTTTCATCATGTGACATAATCTTTAATTAAAGGTTAATCTTCAATTCCTGGAGACCCCAGGACAATCCTGGACAGTTGATAATCCTATGCACAATGTGCCATGACTTTTTCATTACTTAAATATTTAAGTGACAGACAAGTTACTTTCTAATTAGGAACTCTGGAGGGGAGAAGGTAGGGGGAAACGACTGCAGAATTTGTTTGGCTTGGCTTTATAGAAAGAGTACAAAAGCTTTTTTATTTTGAGTCAGTACTAAATTATTCCAGTGCTGATTAGGTTAGTATCCTTCAAAATACATTATGAATGCTGTGGAGTAAAGAGGATTTTACTTGCTGTGAAAGATTCTATTCTAAAATAAGGTGTCAGGGCCTGATTCTGGTATTTGTGATTTGGATTCTTGGTAGACTTTTGGAACACAGTGATACAAACCATTTTTTATGTAGCTAATATATTGTAATAAATGATTGATTGTAATCTGGCACCAACTTTTCTGAATGGTGGCAGTCAATTAAGTCAGTGGCAGTTTAAGTATGTTACTGCTTTTTCTTATTGGTTCTTGCACACTCAATGCTGCTATAAGTGTGTGAGCTGGATTCTGTTATGGGTTGTGAATCATGAACAAAATTGTTAGATTGTTTTATCAGAATTTACTTATTGCTAGTGATGAAGAGAGAGAGCCAAGAAAAAAGCAATTTGACTTTTAATTTGCTGTCCCAGCAGATAGGGAAACTCATTTTGTGGAAGTCCTTGACAGACAAATATAATGGTTGCTGTGGCCTTGATCCTGCAAAAAAACGTGTGTTTACCTTTATGCACTAAGAGTAGTCCCAGGGAAGTAAAGTAAAGCTAATGTATAACTCTTGGAGGGTATGGACCTATACCATTTTTAGTCATTTGTCAAAGAGTAACTATAACGTAAGAGTAGTTTAAAATTTGATCAGTTATTTTACTATCTGACATGGCTTCATCATAGTTCAGTTGTTTTTAAATTTCAATTGTTGAATAATTTTTAGGATCTCGGAAACAAATAGCTGATAGTTCTGTCTAGACTATAATAGTACAGGTGGATAGTGTGCAAGTTTCCATGCAAAATCTTTCATCCTGCTATATCCGAAAACTTTCCTTAGGTCACAATAAGTCAGTGGCAGAGCTGGGAGTAACACTCCCGTGTCCCAGTGTAGCACCCTGTGGCCTGGAGCTTGGTGTTCTTTCCTTGTGTGTATTTACCTAGGTGAATATTCTGTAACTTCATTGGTAAATGTTTTGCAGTGTCACTCGGCTGTAGTTAACTGATAACTATTAATGACTAATAATGCATTTTATAAGTGTTTGCCATGACTGATATGGTTAAGATGCCAAGCTGCCTTGGCAAATAAAAGTTGCTGAGAGCCAGAATATTTTGACCTTTTTCCCAAGTAAATTATTTTGACTTTTAAAATGGTAACTCTGAAAGGTTCAATATTAATTTATATGTATTATGTGCACATAATTTTCCAACCCAGTTCTGCTATATTTATTAGACTTTGAAATTCAAAAACAAATTACCTGCTACTGAAGCATGCAATTTAAGTGCCTGCCCACAGCAGGCAACAAGAACTAGTCTGTCACTATCACCCTACCCCCACCAAATTAAGACCTGAGTGATGTTTTCCAGACACACGGTACACTGGGTGGTAGAAAGTAGGATGCATATTAAATTGTGCTCATCTTGTGTCATCTGTATGGCTTCACACAAATAGAAGCCTGAAGGAAATAACCCATGAGGAAAGATGGAAAATACTGAGGCTCAATCGGGCATTTAGCCTACTATGCATTATGCTGGCTCAAACTTGCTGTTAAAGCCAGCACAGCCAACCATGAGAGGATCACCCAAGTGCAGAGGGGCTCTTCCGGTGGAATATGACTGGAGTGGTGACTCCCTTTATTCCTTTGCATGCTACTGACATAAGGGCCCACAGCCAAAAGAAAGGGAATGTGACCAGGGTGTGTCTACACTTCAATCTCTGGCTGCCATCATTGCTCCTGGAGGCTCATTGAATCTAGTGTAATTTAGAGTAAACCTCTTGGATTGTGCTGTGTTTTTCTTGGCTGCCGCCAGTGATCTGGAGCTAAATGTGTGTAGAGCTTGGCTAAGCTATCATGGGAGGATAGGGGATAGGGAGAAGATACAAATGCCAGAGAAGTGGGAGGAGAGCTTTGGGTGGTCCAAATATATGTAAATAGGGGAATTGGAATGAAAGTCCAAAATGAATTCTAGTCTTAACATAAACAAGCATTACCACAGTCTGTGCACCACTGCGAAGGGATAGAATAGATCTAAAAATTGTATTCTCCTTCCTTTCTCCTTCCTTCCTACTCTTAAAATACTTTCATATCATCACCATCACTCTTACAACACTGGATGAGGCTGCCATCAGATCAGTCACCAAGTCTTAATTATTGTTTAATAAAACACTCCGATCCCATGCCAGGAAATGAGCGCGCTGCCTTTGCAGATTAGAATCCCTGCCAATTCAGGCAAAAGGCTGAGACCAGCGCTTCAAAAGACCATTAATGACACTTGAAACAGTTTAAACTGCCAAATGAGTTGCTTCAGTGATTATGTGCCTGGGTTCCATTTTGGTGGTGGTGTGTAACATGTGCTGATCTGACTGTGGAGCCATTTTAGTTGGTTATTGTTAGTGCTGATTTTGAAGTCCTATATTGAGATCTTCTCAGAACTGTTTAATAATTATATACCTGGACATGCTTCTAAACTAATTATTTTACTGTAATTTTAAATATTGAAGTGATATTAATCAAATTCTCCTTGTATGTTTGAGTTGATGGTATTTAGAAGATGTTGCATTCTCACATTCCTCTCTGTTCTAGGTAAATTGTTGCAAGGTGTAGATCTAGAGCAACATAAATGCTTTTTATGGACCTTATAGGTAAATTCATTGCACTTTCATATCTGTCATTTTTATATGATGGCGCCTTCCAAATTACTTGTGACAATACAGGAAACTTCATCTAGCAACCTTGTACGTTCACTAATATGCAGTGCTGCAGCCGTGTCGATCCCAGGATATTAGAGACCAGATGGGTGGGGCCGTCTCTTTTATTGGACCAACTTCTGTTGGTGAGAGAGAGAGCTCGAAAGCTTATCCAATAAAAGATGTTGCCTCACCCACCTTGTCCTTATAAGTTCACTAATACTGTAGTTAGGTCACACCTAATTAAGTTTCTCACAAACAATGCTTTACAAGCATTTCTTTTAATCTTGTTTGTAATATTGCCTGAAAATAGAAAATTTGCCATGCCAGATCTAGTTAATTTCAAAGCAAATTATAAGGAGAGCTAAATTGTATACCAGTTTAGGGGGGAAATGAAATGTTTAACCAGTGATTCTGGAGTAGCAGCATCTACTTTTGACAAGCTGACAGAACAAGAGAATTGAAACTTGATGAATCTTAATGCCTTCTGTCACGTACTTCAATTTTCTCAAATTATTTCTCCAATTACTTCTAGTCTTTGTGAAGGAATGACTAATGATAATTAATACATTCTCATCATTTGCATATTCAGGCTCCAGTATTTCTGAAAAATGCAGATTTGTTGTGAGGGCAAGCCAGGTATTTTCTTGGGAGATTAAAATATTTTAAATGCACTGCTGCAGTATATTTTCAAATGAACAGGAATCTAGTAGTTTGATTAGAATTAGTTTAACCTGTTTTTTCTCTAGGAAATGTGCATAGCACAGGCCATGGACCCATTTTTTTGTGTTTTGGTCAGTAAAGCATCTTTTGCCTCTTAGGGGCTACTCTTTGCTTTCCTTGGTGGGAAAGGAAGGACTCTCTGTACCAACTTGCCCCTTCAGTGAGCCCACAAGGGGGAGGACGAATGTAGCGTTTAAAAATGTTGTTAGATCAAGATTTGGAAGACCTCTGTCCACAGAAGATACAGCAAAGGTAATATCAGTGGAAGCTTCTTTAAGTTGCTGTGACTCTGAAGGACCACTTTTTATGGGTTAATAATACAGGTGGGCAGGAGATGGTTTTCCTGTCCTGCATCAGGACAAAACCAAGACTGTATGAAGTTTTTGTGAAAAAACAAGAGCCAGAGAGATCCCAGGATACCCAACAGCCTGGTGGTTAGGCACTCACCTGGCATATGGGAGACCTTGGTTCATGTCCCTGGTCCAGTGAATACTTAATTTTTTAACATTCCAGTTAATTCTGGTATTATAGTGGAATGGGTCCAAAAGAATATGTTGAGAGAGACCCACCCCAGAACATCCAATACTCTGGTGGTTAGGGCTCTTACCCTGTATGTGGGAGACCCATGTTCAAGTCCCTGGTTTGAATCAGGCAGAGCTGGGACTTGAAGCTTGGGCTCTTATTCCACTTGTCTATTCTAGGAGGCACATTTCTCTATATATATGATTTTGACCAGAGTCTATCTTAGAGCTGGGAAATCTTTCTTAGCAAAAGTTTGTTTTGATGCTGCTGTTTGTTGTTGTTGAAACTGGTAACTTCCTACAAAATAGTTTGTTTGGACAAATCTGAACTTTCCCGTTAAGAAAAAAGTTGTTAAAAAAGTTTGCACCAGATCTAGTGGAATAGTTTGGTTTGTTCTAATCAATCTTGCCATCTTTACTGATATGGCCAGCAAGAGAGCCTTTTCTGACACTGACACATGTCTATTTGCAGCTGAACTGAACTCAAACAAAAAAAAACACAATCTGTTAAAGCCTGTAGCAAAAAGATCAGGGCAGCAATATGAAGCTGGGAGAGAGTAATAGACAGGAAATTAAAATGAGATTCAACTTGGAAAAATAAAACTTAATATTAGGCAGAATTGTCCACTGAAACAGATTTAATGGAAGGGAGATATTTCAATTCCACTAAAGCAGGAAAAGTGCCAGGAGGAGATAATGAACCACAAGATGAGAGTTTGCAAAAAAGGTAATGCAATTGAAATAGACATGGAGGCATCACTCCACAGTCTGAAGAGGTGACATTCCCTCTGATTCAACTCTCGAACTAAGCAAGTCTGTCTCTTTTCGAGGCTACTTTCAGTACCAGAACGTTGTTGCATTTGGGGGGCAGGAAGGAATGCAAGATTCAGAGAAGAGTGACAAGAATGAGGGCTTCAGGTAGCAGTTGTGAAACATCTGGGTGACGGGGTGTGATATTAAATATGTACATTTCTGCAAAAAATGTTTGTCCTCTTTCACAGTGCTCAGACACTAGGAGTTGCTGGCCTCCTCACTAGGAAGTTAAATGATGGGAAAGCCGAAAACTGGTCTTAGCTAACATATACATCACTATGACATGAACACAGGACTAAAACAAGACTAACAAAATGCCATATATCAGGGCAGCAACGAGCAGTTATTACTTTTAACATCTTTTCAGTAGTTAACAATAAGCTAGGAAGCTACACAATGTCGGGAAGTTGTAAAAGGAATCCTTAGCATTTACAGAATCTATATCAAGCAATAAAGAATATCTGGCACAACCCAGGAGGAAAAGGGTGCAAAAAGAACAGTAATCCTAGTACAAATAAGGCAGCGAAGTCCCAGTGTAGAAGACCTAAACCTGATGACATTGGGCCAGGTTCTTGGCCATCAATAGGATCTGGCTGTAAAAGCAGTCGAAACTAGTCTTGGGAGGATCTCTGCAGTGCAGAGGGGTGTTTGCAGTGGTACAGCAGTGGGCTCCTTTGCTACACGTATCCTGCTGCCTGCGTGGAGAGCACAACTGCAGTTTGTGTGCCCTGTCAATCACCTGGGTTTGTTCCTGGCTGGTGAAACAGGCTGCCCTTGTGCCTGAGAAGTAGGTCCTGCCCATAGCTGGCCCTGTATCTGGGTAGTGCAAAAGTGAGCTTCATGTGAGAGGAAGAATGGTCCAGTGATTAGGACGCTACCCTGGAACTGTGAGACCTGATGTCAGGAACGAAGGCCTCGAGGTGAGCCTGGGACTAGCTAGCTTGGTCTCCAGACAGACTAATGAACACAGATGAGCTACAGTAGAACCACCTCATTGGCCCACCCACCTGTCTGGCTGAAGGGAGCCAGCAGGGGTGCTGTTAAGCCCAACAGCAGATCCCTGGCTGCTCAAAGCTTATGTCTGCAGCTGTGATCACTCCTGTGTCTCACTTGTTCCCAGTCCTGCTCCAGTCTTTTTCCTCCTTCTGGGCCTACTCCCCTTCTTGGTTCCTGACTCTGGCTTTGACCCTTGGCTCTGACTGCTGGTTCCTGACCTTGTCTCCGACTTCATTGTCAGATACCCGTGTCCTGGTTGCTGATACCTGGATTCAATTTCCTACTCCACCTGTGTGACTTTGGGCAAGTCACTATGCCTCGGTTCCCATCTGTAAAATGAGAATAATAGTAATCCCCCAACCTCATGTGGTGTTCTGAGGAGATATACACTAAAGATTGGGAGTGCTCTAATGCTATAGTAATGAGGATCATATAAGTACCGAGGGGAAATAGTTATCTTTTTTGCATCTAACCTGCATCCCTTAGTGTGTGTACCTCTGCCGTAGCCAACGATCAGGATCCCCAGACGGAAGTAGAGATGATCGATCTGTTAGCTGCATGGGAGGGGGGTGAGTGGACTGAATGAGGATCTACGGGTAGAAAGATGGCTGGGGAATGGGCAGGAGGTCGAGGATCTGTGACCACCATTGTGAGAGCTCAGGAAACTTGAAAAATTTACAAAGATTTGTGAAAGAGTCATGTATTCAAATTTAGCCCCTCTGCTCCAGGAGATGGCAATTTATTTATTCATTTGCAATTTTTGTTAATTTTTCAGCTAATTTTGCTCTGCAAGTGGTTTGCATTCAAGTTCTGTTGGCCATTTAGTTGGTTAATTAAGTCAATGCTATAGTTTCAGTGCTCTGAGTGTGTCAGTGTACAACGACTTTCCATGGAAGAACACAGTGAATGTGACTAAATCAACTCTACTTAGGAATGTGCTGCTGGGATTTCAAAGTGGACTAAAGGAGTTACATGTCCATATTTCATGAAAAGGTAATGGAAACTAAGTGTCTAACTCCTTTAGTCTACTTTGAAAATCACCACCTGAATGAAATCAAAGAAAAGCTTTGGTAGTATTTGCCCATTTTCCATTTTTAGAAACTGAGGTGCTAATACCGAATGGCTTGTTCTTTCTAGGATTCCCTTTGCTAGTCCATCCTTGTCTCAAATGTTTTGTAGCTGTGCTGAGTGGGTGTGGCCTCCCTCTGAGACAGACAGGGAGAAACAGGTCAGGCCTGCGGGGACAGAGCCAGAGACTGCCTTCCGCCTGCCTGGAAGTGGGACAGGAAGTATAAAAGGAAGGCCCAGGAGCTCAGTTGGCTGCCAGTTCCTGTAGGGGAAGGTTGTCTCTCCAGAGCTGCCTGCGGCCTTGGACCCGGGGAAGTGGCCCAGGGTCTGGGGCCAGACGCTGGCATATGAGCAGCAGGTGGCCTGGGGCCCAGAAGTACCCCTGGAACCGAGCACCCTGCAGGACCAGGGGGGCCAGGATCTGCAGGAATTGCCAGATGCAGAGGAGGAGGTGGTCATGAGGGGGCCAGACTTGGAGGAGTTGCCAGAGGCTGACAACGGGACGGGGGCCCTAATGGTGCCGGACATGGAGGAACTGCCCTGCACCAACTTGCCCTACGAGTTGCCTGACCTACCTCCCTCCCGACTGTATTGAGGGGTTCTGCAACCTACCTCCAGGGGACTACCCCAACGAGGCCAACTGAGTGGTGTCCCACCAGATACATGAGGGAAAGGGGGCAGGAAATAGATCAGGGGAGGGGAGATCCAGTCCTGGGATGGTGGGACTGGGGAGTGAGTCAGCGTATTGCGGTTGAGACTCTGCTGACTCCGTGGCACATCCCTCTGCCACAGCTAAGGACCTGGGCTGGGACACAGTGGAGTTGGGTAGGCCTGTATCCCCCTTCCCCTTCCTGGACCACCCTGGGGGGCGCTGGGCCATTGGCTGTCCATTGGGGCTCAGGCTACTGCCTGTGGGCTGCCCTGCCCCGCCCAACCCCGGAGAGTGTTTCCCTGCCCTGGGCTGGGCCAATCCCCAACGGAGCAAGGTAGTGAGTGGGTGTGGCCTCCTTCTGAGACAGACAGGGAGGGATGGCCACCTGCTCTACAGTAGGCCATACATTGGAAACCATCGGTTTTAAAAGCCTTTTAAAATGTGGTTGGGTAAATATATACTTTGTAGTTCTGAATGGCAGAGTTACTGTGAGAATTAAAAGCTTGATATTACTTTTCTAAACCACTGTCCAGCTTGCACTGATTATTAGATTATATTGGGTGTTTAGGAAAGAAATGAACAGGTAAAACTGATACATCCTTATAAATCTTCCATTTAGGAATTGCTGCTAGCTTAAATGTCTTGGAATGCTGCTTAAGAATTTTAAATGTAGTGCTATGAAAAGTAATGTATCAATCATCTGTTTAAGATAGTCAACTTGGGATAAAACCAAGGAGAGTCCAAGCCAGTGCTTGTATTGTGTAAATTAGAGGAAAAATAATTACCTCTGCATTCTGATTCCTTTTAGAATATAATGTATCTCATCTTTAAATTGGTGCTATCAACAAAATAGTGACCTTCCCCCTTTACTTGTTTGCAAAATTCTCACTAATCTTTTCTTCCTGGTGCCTCTTCATAACAGTTTATAAAGAGGTAAGTTGCAGTGCACTGAAGCTATCTTTAAAAGATCATTCTTTTTTTAATGCAATTTATGAAAAAGGGAAGCAAACTTTTCCAGAGATGAACTGATTTCTTTTCCTTTCAATTGACTCATTAAAGAATAAAAATAATTTGTTCAGCTCTGGGGCAGCTCACTAAACATTCAATGCCATTTGAAGTCAGGGTGTTGGTGTATGTGAAATAAGTTGATTATCTAGTCATATAGAGGTATACCCATCACAGAAGCATCATCACAATTGGCACTGTTTAGCATCCTTGTTGGCGTCTTACAAGCCAAGCTATGTATGGTCATGAAGACTGAAACACATTTTCACCCTTCAGGGGGGCAGGGCTGACACTCTGATAAGATGATAAGGAAATTTGTATGTCTGGAGGCTGTGCCTGTTAAGTAGAAGAATGGAGTTCAGTCTCCAGAACTGTCATTTTGGTACCTTTCACCAATAGTAAAACACTGGCTTCCAATTTAAAAAAGCTGTAAGATAAGCCATTCTAGTGTGCACCTGCAGGAAAAGATTAGTGTGCAAAAAGTCATTAAAGTTTTAGTTGAGCCGACTATTAGCTTGTGTGCCAATATTGAATTAACATCTCTGGATTGTATTTACCATGCGCAAAGCAAGAATTGGTAAATGGATATTCCTGTGGCTGTGCCATAGAGTTGAGAGACAATGTTTTAATTCTGATGTTAATTTGCAAGTGACAGTGTATGTATTTTTTTGAGGGCAAAAAAACCTAAGGGTAGAGAGTAGACAGCGACAACCCGGTTACAAGTTTCATTTTCTTCAGCATGTTGTACAAACAGCTTCCCTTGTGCCTTGGCAAATTTAAATCACTGAATGGGACAACTAAGTAGTAATCATTCACATAAATGTGATATGCAAGAACGAGAATATGTGGTGTTTATTTTCTATGGGTTTGGATTGGGAGGCGGAGGAAGACCAGTAGAAGGATCAGAAGGGTCCATTTAGTGGTGAGTTTATAGATAGGAATAGCAGTTTCTCTTTGGATCTTACACAGGATTAATATTTTGATGTAATGTAAATGCAACCCTTTGGATCCCTGGAATGGGATTTGAAAAAATACACACAGGAGCCTGTAATGTTAAAAATGACAGTTTTTCTTTAGAGGTGCATGAATTTCATTAAACCATATAAATTTTCCATTGTTTTTTGAAAGCTATAGGTTGAGTCCATATAGATATTTGACTTCACTTAAAATCATTAAAGAAACAGAAAAGCTTTTCATTCATTAAATATTGCTATAATACATGATTGAAAGTATTTTTATAAGTGAGGAAAATTCAAAGAATCAGCCTTCCAGAGGAGATTATTTTTATTGAAAAGTGAATATGTACAAAATAAAGGAACACCAGCTCGTAACCTGGATGTGTAAGATCAGCTGTATCTCAGATGACTCCTAGCACAAAGGGATCCTAGTGCTGATGGAAGACCTTTCGCCACTGTTGTAGCACAGTAGTAGTGTACTTCAGAGTCTTGCTGAAAGCACTGGGGGCCCTTTATTAGTGTTGGTGAAGTGCTTTGACATCCACAGAAGAAAGGTGAGATTTAATACAGAATGTTGAGATTTTTTTAATACTTGGGATTTTAGTTGCAGGGTGGTGGTCACACGTCTATAGAAGATGCAAGGCAAGATGAGGAAGAGGATGAAGAGGAATGACTGCCGTTTAATGCCACCTTTATGAATTCAGAATGTTATATTTAGCACACTTGCCCCTTTTCCCCCCATGTAAAAAAAAAAAGTGTTTGCTAGTAAGAGTGCAGATGGGCACCACTTTTCACTAACCAGTATTGGATCTTCTGGTTCAGAACTTGACAAGAACTAACAATAAGAAGAGTGTAAATAGAATTATGGATATCCTGTGCCATTGCTCCGCATATGTTGCAACTGGGAAGTGCAATGCTGACAACGGGGCTACAGGTACCTGACTTCATGCTTGCAAATAGTGCTGTAATCAAATTCATTTGTGGTGTTATTGTGGGGGCTGTAAATAGAACATTACACTTGTATATTTTAAATAGAGCATGAAAGTACCCTGAGATGGTATATTTTTAAACTCTTTTTACTTAACAATTTAAAAAAGCAGCAGAGCTGCAAGAACTTATTGAACTTTAAAAGAATACATGGATAGATGAACTAGCCCAAACAGCATAAGCTAAGGTGTGATGGAAGGAAAGGTACTCTTAGATTTCATGATGGATAATTTTAAAAGCTCATTGCAAGCTATAATACTTGGAGTGCCTTCAATGTATGCTCCCACCAGTGAAATGCAGGCCCCAGTTGGGTGGTAAGTTTGTTTGTTTGTTGGTATTACGGTAGCACATATAGGCCCCAGTCATTGACTAGGACCCATTGTGCTAGGCACTGTACAAACACAGAACCAAAAGGAACCATCATGGGCAGAAAAAAGGAACTGAGGGGCCGTAGGGTCGGCGGTGCCTTATGTACCGCGGTATGAGCGCAGTACTCCGGGGGGTGCCTGACCCAACCCTACAGGGTCTGCTAAGGGTGAAAAAAGTTCCGGGAACCCATGCACAGGGGCATGCACTCACCTATATTAGAATGGATATGAGCAACACATCTCAAAGAACAACAGTTACTGGTAAGTAACCCTGTTTTCTTGGGGTACTCCTTCAGTATTATATTAAGAGGTAGTTTTATAGCTACTGACTTCAGAATGTAGTTATCGGCAGCAATCTGGGTTTTCCTGTGAAATCATCACTTACTACTGAGCATGGCCCACTCTACTTAGCATGTGAAAACTTGAAGGATGTATTTTCCAAGTTTCTTTTATGAAACCTACTTTAGTCTCCACACTAACTATATCTCTGTCTCATCCCTGCTGTTGTAATGCCATGTTTACCCTCAGAATGCAGAATCTGGAGTGGATAGTATGATGGGATGGCCTCGTTTGGCAATTGACTGATCTTTGACTACTGGTGATAGATATGCCAATGGCCTGTGAAGGGATGTTAGCTGGGATGGGCTTTGAGTTATTACAGGGAATTCTTTCTTGGGTGTCTGGCTGGTGAGTTTTGCCCACATGCTCAGGTTTAACTGATCACCATATTTGGGGTCAGGAAGGAATTTTCCCCTAGGGCAGATTGGCGAAGGCTCTGGGGTTTTTTTTGCCTTCTTCTGGAGCATGGGGCACAGCTCACTTGTTCATGGAGTCTCTGTACCTTAAAGTCTTTAAACCATGATTTGAGGACTTTAATAACTCAGTTATAAGTTAGAGGTTTATTACAGGAGTGGGTGAGGTTCTGAGGCCTGCATTGTGCAAGAGGTCAGACTAGATGATCATATTGGTCCTTATCTATGTATAAAGCACCAATAGTAATAAAATACTATAATAAATCATTAAAACTAAACTACAACTAACAATGAGGAAAGTACATTTTGCAATGGATTATCATTGCCCTTTTTCTCCTTGTTCATTTGCATACTATATCAGAGTCTCCCAATCATTACTATGGATTAGTGATGTTCTATTGTCCTATGATGACTTTTAAAAATGCCTTTCTTCACTATTTTCTGGCATGGAGGAGTCATCAAGTTTATTGGCAGCCATCCTAAAACTGCTAGTTGAAAGGAAATATTTGAATTTTTTGGGATGACTAACAAATCTTTGCTTATTGTACTTCACTAGTTATCACAGCAAGTATAAACCCACCAGTATGTTCTGTATAAAATCAGGAATAACTAACAATAATGATGGTGCAATTTCTTCTCTGACAATGTTTTTAGTGAAAATATTTCCTTTATTTCAGAAATGAATTAAACAAATTTACCTGCTTATGTTATTCTTCAATATATAATGCTTTTAGTATTCTGGAGTAGATTAAAATGTCAATCATGTTATCCATATTTCATAGTGTCCTCTAGAAGCCTCAGGGAAGGTGCATATGTCTGGTTTTTCTTATGTCCCACCAATAAAACAGCCCTCTGGAATGAAATCTGTGCAGGACATACAGTAAGATGTCAAATTAATTGTACCAAAATAATGAGTTAGCACCAAATGCTAATTAAATAGTGATGAAAGTCAGACTTTCAATTATCTTCATTATGGTGCAATGTTTTATGTAGACATTGAATGCTTGAAATATGGGAATATATTGTAATTAGGTTTGTTGTATAAAAATATAAGAGTTATTTCTGAAATCCATATTAAAAGCAATTGAGGCCTCTGATCTTTCTGAACAGTATCTTTTTCAGATGGCTGAATTTATTAAACAATATTGTTTTCTTATCTAAGTCTTTGCTCAGCCTGTTTTTCACAGCCAAAAAATTGACACATTGTGATATTATAAATGGTTTTTCATAAATACACAGCCGAACCAGACTGCCGTTGTTATTCCACACACCAGTTTCCCTTGCCCTGCTCATGCTGTTATGTTCAGAGATCCTTGGTTCAGTCCCGCAGATGATACAAGAGGGGTCTCAACGCACATGGATTTTCCAAGCATTCCTTTTCTTAAAAGAAAACCAACACGAGCACAGTATTTGCTATGGAATACACATGCATCATTAATTAACAAAACGTTCAAAATAAATTTTCAAGCCTCAGCAAGCCTATCTGTTTACCTCCTTATCAGGTCACTCCCAGGACTTTCCTGCCTGTGTCTCACCCCCCAAATTCCAGGTTTCTCTGCTAGAGCCTACTGGCTCCCAGCAGTGTCTATAGTCTGCTCTGTTCTCCCTGTGATCCCTCTCTCTCTCTTTCTCTCTTTGGTTGGAAGGCCTGGCTTCTTCCTACTGTTCTAAGGGGAATGAGGGATTCATGCTCAGGTGTGCCGCCTCAGTAATCAGGATTGGCTGGCCCCAGGCCTCCTAGCCTATAAGAGACAAGTCACCCTATTACACAGGGAAGGGCAGGAGTATTAGATCCGAGGAATTAATAATGCATGTTAGAAAGGAACTATTGTGCCTGCTGGTGAGAGGGTAATTTCAATAGTCATGATGATTCTCAACTTCAATTTTAAAACTATCACTTTGAAATTATCTTTTTACCTAAAGTAAAAAACTTTTCCCAGACTATTAGAATAGACGCTACATACTGAGCATGTGGAATTAATGACTGAATATTATGCAGAGAGCCATTTAATTAAAAGCACTTCCATTAACAGTGCAGTTGGAGAGTGTATATGTGTTATGTAATTAAAGATAGTACATCAGTAAATGATACTATATAAAACCAATTCAAAAAATTCAAATGAGATGGTGTAGCATAAGGAAATTAATGCAAGTGGGAATAAAAGTTAATGTGGAATAAGCTGTGAGTTCTTTCCTAAACTAGAAACTCCACTTAATCTGCTATTGGCTAGATCATTCAGGGCTCTGTGTTTTTAAAGGTGCTGTACAGTATTAGTGTCTTTTCTTCCCATTCCCTTTTTCCTACAGCATGAGGACTCCCTGAGTTTCCTGATGGCATCAGCCAGCTTTGCTGACTTTATCAGTCTTGACTTCCTGACACTCCGTTTTAATCTGATTGCACTTGTACTTTCTGCATAGCTATGTTATCTTGGGGTGTGTCCCAAAAGAAATGGTTGAAACGGGATTTCTGCAATATCCAATTTCTTCACTTTAGAGGCCACCTTTCCCCCTCTCCAGTATCTTAAAACCAGGTGAAAAGAGCTTTCTTTGTGGCTGGAGTAGCTATCACCCCTGTAGGACAGTCTGTAGGAAGCCCTCCAAGCGAGCCGCCATCTAGGTTTTTCAGGAGTGAAGAACAGTAATAGAGATTAATTTGATTAATCTGAGCCTCTTGTGATTTACGACAGACTTTTTTACCATATGTTTGTTGTTGGTATCCTCAAACTCTGATATTCTTTACATTTTAAAAGAATTCCAAAGGGAAGAGGATTCCATTCCCATGGTTTACTGGATACAAAATACCTGAGTGTCAAAAAGAGCAGTTTAAGATGAAATCAGAAAACTTGCATGTGTCTAACACTGAACTGATATTATCTGTCCGTTAAAATAAGATTTAAAAAAAATCCTGTATTGAAGGAATAGTTGCAGGGGTTAAACACTCAAATCAGGAAATCTTCAGTTGTGTGTATGCATTAAGACTAATTACACAATCATATTTATCAAATAATACAGTATAATATACAGTCTTGTCCTATAATCTTAAATACATAAAGGTAGCATTTTGAAATATTTTTCATCTTTTTAATACTTACTTTCTCTAACAAATTTGTGTTTTCAGTACACTCCTGACCAGACCACAACACTAGGAGAGCACACATTCACAGCTTGGCCTTAGTTGCACATTTTTCAAATACTGCTTACAAAAAACCCTGTGGGGAGTGCACTTTCAAAGTGGCCTATGGGATTTAGAAGCACAAGTTGTATTGACTTAAAATGGACCATACAGACCATTTTCCAAAAGTTCACAAGTTATTCACATCAAAGCCAGCTTCCTAGGAACAGGGGCCTTCTCTTAGATGAGGCACATATCAAATTTTAGCTTTCTGTTTCCAGCTGTTTCAGGTGTAAAGCTGTTCAAAATTTTCTTTAAAAAAAAAAAAAGTGTGGACGCAAAGACTTTCTCTTGCAGTACTCAAAAATAGATTAAATTATTTTGCTCAAACTCAGAAATAAAATAAAAATTAAATATCTTGTCATGAGGCCAAGTTTGAAAAATTTCCCAAAAGCTAGGAGTGACTGAAAAGATGGGGGATTAGGATGGAAAACATTATGCAACCATAACTGTAGCAGTTCCTACTGTGACTCCCACAGTCATGAAAACAACGTCATAGACAAAGTTCTGAATAACTTTATCACTATTGTTCAAGGCATCTGGTTGCAAGTTACCTACTTTGAAAACTGGCAGCTTCTGACTTACTAATGAAATATCAAAATCAAAATATCCCTGGTAAGTAACTATTGTGCTAATTTGTTATATCCCAAATGACTGACACTAAAATCTTGGCATATAGCCTGTTAACATTTTTCTGTGCTTATTTTTAAATCCAGGGCTAACTATCAATGGCCTCCCCCTCTCATATATCACTTTTCTCTTTATTTCCAACATGGAACCAATTATAACATATCGCCTTTCAGAAAGATCACCATCTTATTTGGAGTTGTTAAGTTTTGAGTTACCTTATCTTAATTGACTGCATAGTGATGAAAGAGCATAAACTGCCTTGCATCAGGGAACAGAATAGAGAGAAGCAAAAATTGAATATGCATCTGATATGGCTAAAACTGCCAGCTACAGACATAGAGATGTTGATTGAAACATCGTTGTCGTGTACTGAAGGATCCAGGGTGGTCACCTCAGATCAGGATGTTAATAAACAGGGATCTATCCTAGCTTTCTCAGCCAACTGAAGTAACAAAAGTAGGAAAATTATAGAATGTCTGCCAAAAAAAAAAGTCAGAAACAACAAAAAGAGCAGTCTTTAGGCAATATTTATATGCATTGTGGTAGTGCTCCAAGCCCTAATTCTGAGTATGGACCTCATCTGGCTGGACTCTGTATGGACATCTACCCCAGATCAGTTTACAGCATAACCTGAAAATAAGATACAAGTGTGGCAGGGAGGAGGAAGAGTGAGTGTCTCAAAACCTAGATTATAGGATTGAAATCGGTGAACCATTGAATGGGTGAAATTGATTCCAAATACTCTGAAAGATTTTTAATCAATTAATCAGACATAATCTAGGTAGTTGTCCATCAGTGTTCCCCTTAACAGGACACCAGAATTAGCCCTAAGGCCACTGTATTCTCTCACCAACATGAGACCCAAATTTTTCTTCATCTCAAGAATATCATTCTCCCTCCAAACGGGTGTCCCTGTTTATGCTTTTGTTCCCAGAGCATCTTAGCGGTTAGCCATGACTGCAGGTTTTAAGCATGTCACTAACTATTTAGCTATACATGTGCTTGTTTATTCAGTCATCAAGTGACCATGACCATCTAGATTGCTTGGTCATACCTAGCCAACTCATTTACGTGTATTTTATATATTATTGCATATTTTAACTACTGTAAAAGCACCTGGAGTCATGGATAAAGGCTTTCAATAAATTGTAGGAAATAAAATATCACTGCTCATCTTCTTAAGCGTCATTTAAAGACTCTTCTATATACAAAATATTTAATTTTCTTAAACTTTTCCATTTGACCTGTTTGACTGTTACTGTTTTTTGATTGATTGAAAAGGAGCTTATGTCACAATTTTTTTTAAGTTCATCCCCACAAAAGGTGTTATAGTAGGCTCTTGTGTTAAATTTCTTCAAATGTTAAGTAGGTAGATCTGTTCTGAGTAAACTGGGTCTTCCTGTGAATTTATTAATTGTTTTTTAACTGAGCTACAGCTGGTGCTGGATTTGCATCAAATTAGTGGTTGGTGTGTGTCTTTGTATAGCTTATTCTTGGTGGGTTTCCCTTGATGCTTTTATATTGAGTCCAGGTTATATTGGGATTCTCAACTAAAGGTTCTAGAATTTAGGGTTTAATCCTGATTTTTAATGTACAGATGAGTTGCAAAGATGGGGCCAAAAATCTGTGCAATTGAGAAGCTAGCAGAAGACTCTGCACGAAGTTCTTACAATGCCAAGCTCCAAAAGAACATGTTGGGGCCCGATGCATAATCTCTAGATACAGGTCTTCAAGTCACGTCTAATGGGCCTGTGTTGGAGGATGTTCAAAATAAAGTGCGCTTTGACTGAAAGTGAGATGTTTAGCCCCTTGCAATTCATTCTTTTATCTAAAACTAGTGTATCAGAAGCTTGTTTCAAGAGCTCAGTGTATTCCATGCACTTGAACAGCTTCCGATGCACAGCCAATAGGGCGCTGTCTAGTGATATGTAATTTAACATCTTTTAGCTAACTCCAGAGACCTAAATCCAGTACTCAGGGACATTATATGAATTGGTGGCATTGCTTGAGTGACTGTGTTTCCATAAACCCATGAATGGATTACATTAATCCCTAGATTTTTATCAGTGACAAATACATTACAGGCAATGTTCTCCAATTATAATTCAAAGCAAGTTGCCAATATATTATAGAAACGTCATTTTATTTAATATGGAATGGAAACTGCTTACACTAAATGTATGTCAGTGATATTCATCTCTTAAGAGACAGAGATGAGAATGACGTAGTCTAGTTTTTTGAATGAGGCATCCTACAGCTAAAAACCCATTTGATGATGTGCCTATCATTTAGTTGTTGGGATATATATGACTTATCATTTGCAGATCTTTTTATATCTCTGAATATGGAGAGGAGGGGTGAGGTACCACATAATCATTATTATATAAATAAGAAATTAGCCAGATTATGCTGGTTGACAGTAAACTAACTGAATGGCTAAAACAGAATTCTATTCATCAATGAGATGCTTACGTTCTTGCATCACACAATAATAATAATAATAATAATAAAAACTGCATTCATGGCGATCCGATAACACACTGATCTCATGCTGAACTGTTTTGCTCAGGTGCCATGACAGCTCTTAGAGTTGGAATAGAGGTGATGTTTTTCGGTTCACTTTATCGCTCTAGTTAATTTGCATGCTAAAGAAGAGTGTGCATACCTACCAATGACCAATAAACTCACAAGTGAAAGGTGCTCTCTTGTAAGTCTTACACATTTTTCTATAGTGCTTATCACTTTGGCCCCTGAGCATCTCATACCTTATTTATTATTTGTATTACCATAACACTTAGGAGCCCTAGGCATGGGGCAAGACCCCATTGTGCTAGATGCTGTACAAACATGGAAGAAAAGACTGTCCCTGCCCCAAAGCTTTTACAATCTAAGCAGAAGACAAAAGACAATGGCTGGATATAGACAGATGTGGAAATATAAGAAAACAATGGGACAAAATTTGTCAGCATGATAGGCAGTGGTCTCTGCACTGTCCTCACAACACTCCTCTGAGATAGGAAAATAGTACTTTAGTTTTACAAATGGGGAATTGAGGCACAGATATTAAGCATCCTATCCAAGGTCACACAGGAAGTCTGCCACTGAACCTTGACCTCCTGATCCCTAGTCTAATACCTTAAATACAAATCCATCCTTCCTTATCTTTGACATTCAGGCTGTGACACTACCAGCTGCTGAACACCTTTTCAGCACTTAGCACTCTACAGGATCAGGCCAGGGAAGTGTGAAACAGAATTCTCTGGACCCAAATGGTCAGAATTCTTACAGAAGAGAAGCGAAAACAGATCAACCAACACACTGAATGCCCTATTGTCAAGAGCAAAAGGATTTTCTGTTAGCTAAAGAAAAACATAACTCTATCCTCAAATGCACATATTGGGTTTCTGTTATTTTTCAATGAGATTTTCACATCCATGCATCAAAAGGTAGAATTTGAACCACTGCATTTAAAATGAAACAAAGGTGATTAAGCAAAAAAATTACTGTAATAAAATAATTAGAAAAAAGCTATTTGATGTTTTGGTTGCAATAAAAGCACATTGTACGGATTTTTTTAAAAAGTTACTGCTTATTTATTTTGTTTTGTTACCAAATGTCATATGTTAACATGTTAAATGAAAGTGTAAATTGCTTTCAATTTCTAAATATAATTCTAATTCAGATTCACAAATAGGGGCAATTATTATTAGTCCCTAACGTGCCTCAAAATTCATTTTAAAACATCAACTAGTGTAGCAAGTACACTATAGTATACTCCAGTGTATTGGAGCCTTTGTAGCTATCAGACACAGTACATTATATCGAATTCAATCCTATTGTTTCCACTGGTAGTCTGAAAATAGAGTTAAGCTTGAAGTTCTGTCATTGTGCTGCCCCGTTAAGTAGGTATTGGAGGGCGCTCAGCAGTCAGTCTGCATTTATGGCTTTCAATAAAGACATGTTTCTTTTAATTCCATTTTAAAGTGTTTTTTAAAAACAAGAGTAAAGTCTTTGTCCTCTCGTTACATTTACAAAAATTAATAATTTTAACTGATTTGAAAGCAAGATGGCCAGCCGGGGCTCCAGAAGCCAAATGTATCCCACTGAATTGTACATCACATTGCTGATCTCTTCTTTCAGTGCAGATGTGCAACACGTATAGTCCAGTTTCCAGTATGCAGCCATTGCTTTGTCTTTACCTAAGCTCAGAGTTCTTGCCCCACATTATAGAAGTCAAATGCTTGTCCTGAAATGAAATGCCAATATACATCTGCAGGTTATCTTAGCAGGTTGTTGGAATGTGGCTAGTAAATGGGAATTTTCACTTCTTCTAGTAACCCTTAGGGCTTGGCTACTTGGAGAAATAACTAGAATAGCTATTCCACTCTGGCCATGCTGGAATAGTTCACTGAATAGCTTATTCTGGAATAAAAGTATCTATTCAGGGAGCTCTTCTGCAATAGCTATTACAGTCAACTTCCCTGTGTAGAAAAGCCCTTAAGTTCTAGGCATATGACTTAGATAGTTTAAATTGTAAAAGCAAGGTTTTATGACTGATAATGCATCACTAATGGAAGATAGAGCAAAAATTAACTAATTGGGAAATGCTCCATCTGTCAAATCCTGCTCCTTTTACATGAATGTTCCCATAAATGTCAGATTTCTCACATAAGGCAAAGAGCCTTGGCCACAGTAATGGGGATTAATAATTATAATGCCTCTACGTTTTTCTTTTAGTTGGGTGTTTTTATAGATATAACACCTTTAAAAATCCAATATTCTCTCAGCATTTCTTTCTTTAACAAAACACGTCTTTTAGTATTGTTCTCATCATTGTCAATCTCTATCATCAACAGCAAAAGCTCTTGTGCAGTTAATGTTGGTTGGGCACCTTTTTCTGGAGTTTTCCTTACTCAGTTATCCATTTCTGTGCTGCTTGGAATCTTATCTTCACAAGCACATGTACTTTTTGTACTTTGTGCTGCAGAATCCATTTTCGGTGGCTGAAAACTTGGCTTCTCAAGGGAAAAAGGATAAAGCTGTAGCATGCTTACCCAACATGTCCCTGGCAGTAAATAATTTAAACATTTGAAAGAAAGAAATAGTATTTACACACAGTGCTAAATATGCTGTCATACAAAGCATCCTCCAGAAATTCAAAGAGGTCATAATCTAGTCCAATACATGAGAGATTTTCTAAAAGTGGGCCACTTCCTGAGGTCTTAACAGAATAGTCTGGACAACATTATCTGCATGGAAGAGAGCTTTGTGTCCTCACATGTCCCAGCCAGGGTTTGAAAGAGGCTCAGTTGTTTCTGTAGCAATGCTCTTCCACCCCAGCCCCGCATAGTCTCTTCTGTGCCATTAGGAGTCCACAGCCTGGAGAGCAGTTGTGAGGATATTTGTGTGAGAGGGGTGTCCAGGCATTAATGTTTAAATAGGAGCATACGTGAGAGAGAACAGAATAAGGGGAGGTTACTTACCTGTAACTGGAGGTTCTTCAAGTTGTGCGGTCTCTCTCTAGTAATGTCCGTCAGTCTATGCATTCGCCATTGCACTGCCTTGTGGTTTCACCCGAGGAGATAAAGCATGGGGTGGATCGACTGCATCTTTGGTTCCTTCTCCATCACTGATCTACCAGATGGGCAGCAGAGGGGAAGGAGGGTGGAACTGTAATACTGTTAGGGACCACATATCTCGAAGAAACTCCAGTTACAGGTCAGTAACCTCCCCTTTTTCTTCCAGTGATGGTCCCTATTTTATTCCACTGAGCATGATTAACAAGCAGTACTTGGCTAGGAGAAGGGTGCAAGGAAGATGATTGAACCATGGAATGGAGGACCCTCTGCCAAATGAGGTGTCTATTGCAGAATCATGCACTAAAGCATAATGAGAAGAAAAGTGGCCAATTCACGCATGTCTGCTTATCATGGAGTGTGGTGGTAGTTAATGCCTACACTCTCATGGTAGGGGCCCATATCCCACCTGGTGGGGACCGCCCCAATAACTGATAATAGTGTAATATACCCTGAGACCCATTTTGACATTCTCAGGGGGAGATGGCTTTGCTGTCGGAGTTACTGGCAAGAAGGAATTAAGAGGGCATTATGGGGCCCTTATACCAGCACATACACATGTAGCTGCAGAGGACATTATAATCAGCCGTACGGATACTACTAAGGAAAAGATTTCTGCCAATCATGCACATGGCGCGCACACACCTGATGTAGAATGATTATGAGCAACACATCTGGAAGAACAGCAGTTTAAAAAGGTTAGTCTTTCCACTACAGCAACAAATAGCCTGGGACAGGTCCAGGATGGCTTCATCCTTTTGTCGATGAAAGGCCAGGACCCTACATACATTGAGGGAGTGAAGCCACCATTCCTCATTTAAGAGGTGTGGTTTAGGAAAGAAAGTGGGTAGATGCCTGGATTGGTTGAGGTGGAAGCGGGAAGCCACTTGTGGTAAAAATTTGGGATGCAGACAGAATGAAATTTTGTCCTTATGAACATGATGAAAGACAGGTTTCTCATCATGGCCCCCATTTCATCAGCCCTCCTTGCTGAGGTAATAACAACCAGGAAAGCAACCTTCATGGAAAGAAGGGAAAGAGAGCAAGAGATCAGAGTTTGAAAGGGAGAGTTCATTAATGACATAAGGACTAGGCTGAAGTCCCACTGGGAGTGACAGGCTGAATGGGTGGGTATTTATGTACAAGGCCCTTCCAGAATTGGGCAGCCAAAGGATGGATAAAAACTGAATGACCCTCCATGGGAGGGTGGAAAGTGCTAATAGCAGCTGCATGCATGATGGAGCTGAGAAAGAGCCCTGAGGCCTTCAGGTGGAGGAAATAGTTTAAGAGCATCAGGATGCCTGCAGCCTTGGGAGCAAGGCTTTTCTGTTGGGCCCAAGAAGTGAAATGCGCCCATTTTTGCTTGATACGATCATCTTGTGGAGTCCTTCCTGCTATTGGAGAGGACATCTCAGACTGTTGATGAACACTCTCATGCAAGCAGAGGTGTCCATCCAAAAACCAAGCTGTCAGATAAGCGTCTTCAGATCAGGATGCTGGAGTCTGCTGTTGAGTTGTGTAAGCAGTTCCAGAAACATCAGGAACAAGAGAAGAGGATGGTTCAACATGCAGACAAGAAAAGGAAACCAGAACTGGCGAGGCCAGGTCAGGATGACCATCTCCCTCTCTTGTCAGAGTTTGTGAAGGACAAGAGTGGTAGCGGAGGGAAGGCACAGTCCAAACAGTAGACAACCAGAGCATGAATGGGCACCAAGTTCTCCTCTTAAGCAGTACAGAATGTTCTGGAGTTCCCTGGTGACCAAAAATATCATGCAACTCCCATTCGTGGTTAGTTGCAAAGTTTTTGCTGAGAGCATCATCAATCGTGTTCTGGGTTCCTGGAAGGTAGGCTGCCTACAAAATGATATAATATGTAATACACCATTTCCAGAGGTGTACCACTTCTGCACATGGAGTTTGGGGACCCTGTGTCCGTTGGCTTGTTTACGTAGTAAATTAGGATTTGGCTCACTTTTTTTAAAAAATACCTTTTAAAATTAGCTTAAATTTTATCTTTAAAAAATCCTTATTCAGTAGCAAATTCATTTATTAAACAGCCCATAGTAAGAACTCTGCCTTTCATGCAAAATTTAAATTTATTTTCTCAAGTCATTTGTGCACTATAAACTTAAAGGCTATAGAACCTTACAGAACTCTGTTCTGCTGAGAGCAGAGCACAATGAACTGTGATGGACAACTGTACAACTGGAATAAGAATCAAAACTGAACATGAAAAAAATTGTATACAAGTGAATCACCAAGCCAGTAAACACGTAAGAACAACAAAAAAACTTAAAAAAATTAATATGCCACAAACAAATGACAGATTTAGCAAACTCTCTTTATTTACATGGAAATACATGTACACATATATTCTGTATGTGTACACATAGATTTAAGTATATATACATATATGGTTTCCACATACTCTACAATAAATACTTTGTAGTTTTTTTAAATAGTCTATAAAGCTGAGTAAAACTACATGGCAATAAAATCGTGGTTTACAACTAAGTTACAAAAGCACCAAACATTGAACGCATAGAATATAGCAATAGAGTCTAGCATATATACAGCTAAATCTAAGACACGCTGTACAGAACACAAAACAGACCATTCTGTAGGTATCAGTAGCAGTAAGCAAAAACTGAAATCTATCTGAAACCCAAATTCCATTTGTATGGAATAAGATGTGACAGGAAACTTTTATATTTTTATAAACAAATAAAACCACATTTCTAAACTTGTAACTTTAAGACAAAAAAATTTTCTTTAACACAAGATTTTTCTCTGAGGCTTTGCAATAAGTAAGAAAAAAGAAATATGAGGGACATCCTTTTTGATTTGACATATAGTCTGTCTAGTTGAGTGTCCAGAAGCACAGATACTTTAGCAAAACTTCTTATGTTCATGTACCTTTTTGTCAGCACTCATCAGTTTGTATGTAACAAACAGCTCAGCCTATCTCTTTCCAAACTTTGGCAAAGAGCTGTGGCATCAAAAAAGAGGAGCAGGAACTGCCTTCTTTTTACACGCACATCTTGGTAATCAGCAACAGCAGTAAAAGCAATAACCAAAAGAAGGAAATGTCATTTTTGCTTGATCCTGCACCATTGGAATCAATTTGGCCATTGATGTCAGGGGAAGCAGTATCAATTCCTACACAAGCAATGTATAGGGCCAGCTCCTCTGGTGGTGTCAGTTTACACCAGCTGAGGATCTAGCCATATGTTGAAATGTGCTCTATTGATGGCAATGGTATTTAATCTTATATGAGGCATGGTGTCTAGATTGTTTTGTAGAACTTTTATTTTTCAGGGATTCTGATTTTTTTTTTTGGTCTTTAAAGATGCATTACTATGCTGCTAGTTTAACTGGGTTTCATGAGAAAGAAAGCATGTGTTATTTGGGTATTGATCTCGTGATACTTTTCCATTTCCAAGAAGGTAATAAATGAGGATGGACAGGATAGCAAAATGTTAAGGTAAATGCTTCCCTTTATATGGAGATCACTCTTGGTTGGTTGTTCTGAGACTCACTGAACCCATATTTTTCCAAGATACACTTACATTCTATTACCACTGTAAAACTAGTACAGGTATATATGTAAACATCTGAGAATAAAGCAAAACAATGTTGATCACAATAGGGAGAAATGTACGCCAAACCTGTACACTTAGTAGGTCTAACAAATGAAGGATCAGCAACATCTGATTGCATCATTGCATTTTCACAGGGAAGAATTTTGAAAAAACTATTCTTCCAGTTGCTACCAAAACTGAGTAGAAATTCAATTCTCTTTCATTTCTTTAATAGAAATACCATTTTATTTAAATATTAGAACTCTAGCATTGAGCCCTCTTTGTATGACAGTCCTGTTGATATCAATGGAGGAGTTGTTGAAATTGAGTTTTGCATGTGGAGCACTTGCAGGCCGGGGCCAGTTATCTTCCTCTTATTGTTTGTTGCCCTTAAACCTGATTCAATAAAGATGGCGTTCAGGATCAGTGTTTATCACATGCATAATTTTGTTCCTCATTGTCACATTTTGATGATGTCTGATATTTCCCTTATTAACTACATAGCCAGAATGCAATTATGTTAAGTGAAAATGGTGGTTACATAAACAGGTTGAATATTTACGAAACAGCACAAACATCTACAATTTTTGTAAAGACATATTTAACCTGATGGGGAAGCACTGTCCTCTGCAGAAGATTAAAGGAAACTCATATTTATGATCAATGCTGTATTTCTACAGTTACTCAGAATATGAATTACATCAGCCAGAGGACAGGTAGGGCATCTCACTATGGTAATTATAATCAGGACAGACCTTTTGCACCAGTTTGTAATCTACACTGTAAAAAGCGATGTAAATGCAGATAACTTTAAAGGGTTTAGAACACAACCAAGAAACATGACTTTGTGTCTGCTCTTGGTAGCAGATCTTTGAAGGGTCAAAGTTGCACAAGGCAGTTTTCTTAGCCCGATCTGTTTTTTCATACTCAATTCGGCAGTTGAAGGACTTGGATTCCTTGGTCTCCAGCGTTGACTGTGGAGAAGATTCAAATTCCACCACCTTGGAAGGTGGCACCAGGCTTACAGAAACGTTTCCAAGACCTGTTGAGTTATGTCGGAAATAAACACTGAAGGTTCCATTTCCGTGATCAACAATTTTTCCTGTTATGAGGAGATTTAGTTTAACAGTTTTGATGTTGGAATGGAAGTCGCCCCACCCAAACATTTTCTTGAATTTCCCAGTTTTTACGATCGGTCTGCGTTTAGTCCGTGCAAGAGATTCTTGAACCTCAGTGATGTTGGCTAACCAATCCCAAAAGTTTTCTATGCTGTCTGAGTATGACATCTGGCCATGTTTCAACACTGGAGATGGCTTAACAAATAAACGTAAGGGACTGATGATCCTGGAATGGACAACGTTGTCAACCAATGTCTCTGCAGCATCTTTGTCTTCCCAATCCAGCACCTCTGTGGCATGGATTATTTGTTTAGATTCACAAAATATCTGTTTCAAAAGAGAAAAAGTGAAAATGAAAATGTGAAGATACTGGGGGTGGTTACTAATACTTAGTTGTATCTAAATAGGGTCCATACCCTTATTTGCATGATTAGCCTTTACATGTAGTCCCTTCAGTAGGACTACTCGTGTGTAAACAGTACTGCCGTGAATAAGGGTTTCCAGGACTGGGGCTCAAAGGGAAGAGACCAATTGCTTAGCCTAAAGAGATTTGTGTTTTAAAGGTAGAGTGAAATGGCAAAGCAGAATTTTCTGTTACTTTTTTCACTTGGAACACCCTCCTAACTCATCTATGTTTTAGTTCCCCACCCTCCCCTTCAGACCCTGTTCTCTGAAGACTGCCTGTCTATAATGTCCATACATTACTCTTTTTCCTGTACTGTACCCGTTAATGCCTTTTATATTGGTTCGGGGCTTAGTATCTTATTGAGCGCAAAATATCATGTACAGTTCGGACTAGGCGCACAAAAAGAAAGTCTCTAACTGCCACTTTAGCTACTTCAATCCCAGAATGAGGCCAAGTGATTCCCAAAATCCCTACTCAGCTGCTATTGACCTCACTCATGTGGCTTCACTGCATTTTTGCTATAAACATTCTCTAGACACCTATATTTCTACTTCTGCACATGCATACCAATGCCTCACTCTAGGCACCTGGATGCCTACACCCTAAAGTGAAGCACACAGTAGAGGAAGATCGGTGTTTCTCCACCTGACTAGCCTGCAGGGCTCAGTCCAATAAGTGTACAGAGACCTTGCCTACCAGATCGAGGCGAGCTCAGACGCGCAGCTGGGTCATGGAGGAGGACCACCTCTACCATAACTGTTAGGCCAGTGGCTCGAGTACTCACCTGGGTTCTGAGAGAGCCCTACTTCAAGTCCCTCCTCCACATGAGGGGGAGGGAAAGGATTTGAACACAAATATGACCTCTCAGGTGAGTGCCCTAGCCACAGGATATGGCTTATAGGGTATTTTGATATGGGGCTCCCTCAGCCTCTCCTGTTGAAGGTCTGCCACTGTGCATAGATAATTTAAAAAACCTTCTGGAGTAGAGGAACTGGACTGGGAGTCTCCCAAGTGTGTGCTCTAGCCATCAGGCTATACAGCCATTCTCATGCTTACTTGCTTGCGTGTGCACTCTCTCTGGCCCAATGACTCTTTCATTAGTTATCCACAACGCCACTGCTTTGACAGGAAAGACTCAGGGCTTTTCTGCATGGTGGGGTAATGTGTCTATGGGAGTGGGGGATTCCTATCAGCAAGTTATAGTAGTATGGGATGCATGAATGGACTATAAAATTGATAGAACTGGCTAGATCATCGGCTCAACGAGTAGTGATCAATGGCTCCATGTCTAGCTGGCAGCCAGTCACAAGCGGAGTGCCCCAGGGGTCGGTCCTGGGGCTGGTTTTGTTCAACATCTTCACTAATGATCTGGAGGATGGGGTAGATTGAACCCCAAGTGCAAGATTGCAGCTGACACTAAGCTATAGGGAGTGGTAGATACCCTGGAAGGGAGGGATAGGATACAGAAGGACCTAAAAAAATTGGAGGATTGGGTCAAAAGAAAACAGATGAGGTTCAACATGGACAAGAGCAGAGTCCTCCACTTAGGATGGAAGAATCCCATGCACAGCTACAGACTGGGGACCGACGAGCTAGGCAGCAGTTCTGCAGAAAAAGATCTGGGCATTACAGTGGATAAGAAGCTGGATATGAGTCAGCAGTGTGCCCTGGTTGCCAAGAAGGCTAATGGCATATTGGCTGCATTAGTAAGAGCATTGCCAGCAGATCGCAGGAAGTGATTATTCCCCTCTATTCGGCATTGGTGTGGCCGCATTTGGAGTATTTTGTCCAGTGTTGGGCCCCCCACTACAAAAAGGATGTGGACAAGTTGGAGAGAGTCCAGCGGAGGGTAACAAAAATGATTAGGGGGCTGGAGCAGAGGAGGAGAGGCTGAAAGAACTAGGCTTGTTTAGTCTGCAGAAGAGAAGCGTGAGGGGGGATTTGATAGCAGCCTTTAACTACCTGAAAGGGGGTTCCAGGGAGGATGGAGCTAGGCTGTTCCCAATGGTAATAGATGACAGAACAACGGTCTCAAGTTGCAGTGGGGGAGGTCTAGGTTGGACATTAGAAACAAGTTTTTCACTAGGAGGGTGATGAAGCACTGGGCTGGGTTACCTAGGGAGGTGGTGGCATCTCCATCTTTAGAAGTTTTTAAGCTACAGCTTGACAAAGCCCTGGCTGGAACGGGTTAGCTGAGGTTAGTCCTGCTTGGTTGGAGCAGAGGGTTGGGCTAGATGACCTCCTGAGGTCCCTTCCAACTCTTATATTCTATGATTCCTAAAGCAGATTAACATGTTGGGCATTAATTGGTCCGTATAAACCCTATTGGTGCACTTTAATGGAGTACTGTTTAAAATACTACTACATTAAAGTGCATTAGGAAAGCATGAGTACACACCAGCAGGGTCTACGTGGGATCAATCGATGCATAACACATTAGTGAGTGTCACAAATCACCCCCCCACACCCCTAGACTGCACATTATCCCCCATGTAGGCAAGCTCTGGGGGAGCTCTACAACAGAATATTCCAGAGCTCAAGGAGCTAAGACTCTCACCTGAGGGCTGGTAGATCCCTTTTCAAATTCCTTCTCATGTGGAGAGGGGGAAAAGAACCCAGAGTCTTCCACATCCCAGGTAAGTATCATTACCACTGGGATAAAAATTATGAAGGCATCCTCACTGCTGCTGCCTGCAAAAATGGTGCTGGTATCTACCTCCATGAAGGGATTTGCAACTGAGAATACCAAGCAAAGGGAGGGACCTCCCTTGAGTCTGGATTTAGACATGAAGCTCCCTGGAGGGGCAGGGTGTAGGACACACCCCTCAATTTGACACCTCCCAGTGGTTAGATAAGGTGGGAAGCTAGCGAGCTGGCTTTTATGAATCCCGTTCTCTGAGATGCCTCTCCCATTCACTTTACAGGAAGAAGAGATGCCAAGGTTTGTGAATCTCACTGATCTGAGATTGATGAAATGTGGTGAGTGTGTTCTCCTTCAGAACAGTTCAGATGACACTTCATTCATGAATATAGACATTTGTGTTATTTTTGTATAATTCAGGGGCAGGTCTCAGTTTAAATTAGACTAAACAAAAATGTTCTGTAGTGATACTGTAGGGGCTTGTCGTACATTTAGCTCTTATCAGTATCCCATTCCTTGAATATATAATGAAATCCATAGTTTTCCCAATGTTTCATTTCTCCCATCTTCTCACCTTGGAAAACACCAGAAAACTAGAAGGCCCTGGTCTATATTATGTTCTCTTTAGAAACAGTCATGTTGTCTAGTAATAAGACTAACACAGCATCTGAACATACAAAGTTATTCTCTATAGTCTTTTTATAATGTAAAAATGGAGATGGACCTGAAGCAAAGCCCTCAATGGAATGTTGAAGAGGGTTCAGAATATGAATCTGTTGCTACATCTAAATCTACAGCTAAATCCCTCGCTGGACACCACAGTAACGCAAAATTTGCAACTTTGAAATCTGGATCCAAATTTAGCAGCCAGGCCCTGTCTCTACTTAAAAATAAATATGCTATCTTCTTTAAGACTCCAATTAGGAATGGGGGAGAGGGAGAGGAGGAGGGGAAGACAAAGATCACTCTTAGGCTGAGACCTTGTATGTCAAGTTTCTGCATCTGGACTTTTTTTTTTTTTAGGGCTGAGTTATAAACCCATAAAAATAGGGGATTCTAATGGAAACACTGACATGCTTATCTATAACAACACAAAAAAAACCCACTTCTATAATGCTATTATGGAAAACTGTCAATATGATGAAAAGACCTGGGTGAAGAAATGTCATGTTTATGTATGGCTTTTTAGCCACTCGCAATCTTGTTCACAAGTTAAAGAGCAGTAGGATGGTTTTGGGAATAGAGCTTTCCCAGCACAGCTTGCCAGCACCACTACTAACAAAATAACTCAGCTGTGTTGGTACAGAGAAGTAATAGTGCTTCGATGAAACAAGAACAGATGCAAACTTTCACCCGACCCTTAAACCAAAACTTGCCATGAACCATTTCAGAAAAATGGGGGGGAGAGGGTAGCTATTTTGCTGCACTTACAGATTCCAGCTGGGCCCAGGAAGTAGCAATGTTGAAATACTATGATGAAGGCTGTTAAAACTGTGCTTCATGTCTGCCTTGAAACAGGATGGTTTCCAGAACTCTTCTCTGGGCCTGTTTTGAGCAAGGTTAGATGACTCCCTGGTTAAAATGCAGGTGGCCAGTCTGTACTTGTGTCCCTACTCTTGCCAACATTAATTGCAGCTGCTCTGGTGGGAGCAATGGAAGAAACTTTCAGAAGCAAAGCATAGAATAGAAATTGCCTGTGGTGTGGCTGGCTGCTAACATGTTATGTGTCTACACTCCGATGGTGAAAATAACATGGCATAGTGTTTGCCTTTTGCCAGGGGCTTAGGTTTGCTCACAGTTGTCTTCCTCTGCCTACGTTAGCACACTTTTTTTTTTTAGCACTTTACATTGGACTCTCTGTAGGATAACCAGGCCTGAGTTATCTGTGGGACCAGACATTTTCTCCCAGTTCTTTCTGTGGTAAAAAATCTTGGAAGGAATCGCTTAACATGCTGCTGGTGATGCTCTGTACCCCTCACTCCGGCCTAGTCTACGCAAGCACTTATGCCGGCAAAACGTATGTTTGGTGTGAAAAAAACGCACCCCTGAGTGACATAAGTTTTGCCGGCATAAGCACTTGTGTAGCCACATTATGTCGAGGGGAGAGAGCTCTTCCCCCAGCATAATAAAACCACCTAAATGCGCAGCAGTAGCTATGCTGGTGGGGAGATGCTCTCCTGCCGACATCGCATTGTCCACAGAAATGCTGGCAAAACTAATATTGTTTGGGGTTTTACACCCATCAGTGACACAAGGTTTGGCAGCATATGTGCCAGTGTAGACTAAGTTGCTTGATCTCAAAATGAGACAGTATGAGGCTGCTGACCAGATTTTCCCAGAATTCACTGATGCAGCATGGTGGGTGTGAATACAAGCTGCAGGGCTGCAATGTGAAAAATGTAGCTCTATGGCCACAGCTCAGCTGTCTGTACTATAACACAGTCAAATGAGTGTCACAAACTGGTAACAAAAACACAACTCTTTCTGTGATATCAATGGGGCCTTAGAGGCACATCTATAACTAATCAAGGTGGTGGGTTCACAACACCGTACTGTTAAACCAATGACATCAAATCACTTTACGTAAGGCCATGCTGCGTATTAAACCCCTCACATGGTATACACGTAGGTATACATGCTATACACATCTGACGTCTATCTTCCTGTAGCAAAGTGCTCACTTGCATCTGACAATTTTCTGTCAATTTGTGCACAATATCCAAGCCACTGGGTTATAAAAGTCATTGAGCTCTATAGGAATTAATACTCTGGTGCAAGGAATATTTTACTGAAGGGAAGGAGGAAAAAATAAATATTGCTGGAAATGATCAGTAAAACCTTAATCTTTAATATCTGACTCCACCTCCATTCCTATTGCTATCTTTTCACACTAATTTCATTGCAAGCACAAGGCTTAGCAGCTGCAAAAGTTGAGGTGAATCAGTTGCTTGAAAAGGGACTACACAAGCTCTTGCTATAGGGAAATGTTTTATGTTTTGGAAATGTTTATTTTAAAAACGTTGCTAAAAAGCATTACTTGACTCCAGACTTGCCAGTGCAATGCCTAATGCATACACTATGGGAGCCTGAGAGCAGGAATATGGTTAGATTGTTACAAATAGGAATAATGTCTGTGCTTTTCTATCTATAACTTTGTTTTATTTGAACAGATTCTTGTATTTTTAAGTCAAAAGCTTTTATAGAATAGGAGGATAGAGCTCTCCCTGGGTTCATTTTCCTCTATATGTTGCAAAAGCTCCTTATATGATGACAGCTTTTTGTTATTAGTGAGCATGGCCCAGTGCTTTTTGTTAAGTTGTTTATTCACATTGGTTAGCAATTTACAGCAAATACAGATCTGTAAGAATGCAGCATATGCTGGAAAACTGACTTCCTCAGCATCTTACCATTTTAGCCTTCCCTGTAGTGAACACAATTGTTGTCTGAATAGTTGAAAGATCTTGTTTAGTAAAATGAAAGAATTTATGCCATTCCATTTTTTTTGCCTTTTGCAGTAGGTTCCTCTTGTTTCACCTGCATTTGCTCATTCCCCTAAGCCACAGAATCATAGACTTAAAGGCCAGAAGAGATCACTAGATCATCTAGTTTGACCTGTATTACACTGGCCATAGAATTCACTGTTGCCTCTGTACTGGGTCCATATATTTGTCTGACTCCAGAAAAGCATCTTGTCTTGATCTGAAGTGATCAAGAGATGGAGAATCCACTACATCTCGTGGTAGTTTGTTCCACGTGTGACTTATTTCTAATTTGAATTTGTGTGCCTTTAACTTCTAGCCATTGCTTCGTGTTATGCCTTTCTACACTAGATTGAAGAGCCTTTTCATACCTGCTGTTTTCTCCCCATGAAGGCACTTACAATCTTAAAATGCTGAGAAAGCTAATCTATCACATCTTACTTGACTAGAGGCATGGGATAAAATTCTGGCCCCATTGAAGTAAATGGGAGTTTTGTCACTAACTTCAGTGGAGGCAGGATTTCATGCCTGAACTCACTTATACAGCTCCCCATGAAGTCCATCCCTTGCTCATGGCCCTCTCCCCCCAGGTTTGTCTGAGAAAGAAGGCTGAAGTGAAGCGTGCTCTAGTCTGGGTGAATTTTAAGCAGATTCCCTATTTTGAACGCTGGTCCTATATATATTTTTACTTCATTTGTTTTGTACAGGCTTCCAGCAACCAGAGCTTTTGATGTGGGTGATACTTTAAAGTGTCATATTAATTAAACAGAAGACAATAAGAATTGTATCCTCGTAAGGGTTGAATTCTATGGATGTTTCCAGGGCTTTACCCCAAATTATCAGTCAATCCTGGGGCATTGTTTTTACAGCTGCTCACTGAGAGTGCCGCAAACTTAATCCCTGCTAGGAGTCATTTTATGTCTCTCAGAAATTAGTGCAAATGAGTCATGGCTGGAGGATTGAGAGGGAGGGAACAGTTATTGGAAGAAAATGGTTCTGAACCATTATTCCATTCCACAGTGCTGTTCCTGTGATATAACTCCAATGAGTTGGCGGAGGGTGGGGAAGGTGCTAAGAAGGCCAAGGTAATTTTCAACCTTTTCCAAATGCTTGAATACACTAGAGTCTGGAGGTAGCTCTTAACTCACTCAGGACTTGTCTACACTTGAAATACTGTGGCAAAACCCCTGCTGCTGTGCCTCCATAGCACTTCGGTGTAGACACTACTTTGGCTGAGGGGAGGGGTTCTCCCCAAGAGGAGGTAGCTAGTTCAATGGAAGAATTCTTCCATCAACAATCCCTACCTACAGAGGGACTTAGGTCACCTTAACTATGCCACTCAGGAGTATGGATTTTTCACATCCCCTGAGCGACATAGTTAAGCTGAATGAATTTTCTAATGCAGACCAGGCCTCCAAATGCTCTACAAGTACCATGTGTGGGTGACAGTGCTCAGGAGATTTATTTTGAAAAATATATATTCATGACCACACTATAACTTCTTATGGTACTTCTTTGGCTTCTTCATGCTAATTTCAGTATTGCTGAAGTCTTTTATCCCATGTATTGCAATAATAATGCAAAATCACTGAACTGATGGAACAAAAACCTGAGCTTGAAAAGTGGGGAAAGAGAAATTGCTCTACTTTATCTGTTTGAACATTCAATGATTTCAACACATTTATCAAATTTTAAATAATTTATGCCTTGACGGAGCTTATCAATTTTGCAAAGCACACACATTAGCTAGATACAATGATATCATATTAGCTTTCTCAGCATCTTACACTTGAGCTCAGTGAGATTAATAAAAACTCAGACCTTCATCAATTAAACGGAAAAACATAAAATTGTATTCTATTACAGCCTTTTTTGTAAGAAAATGATGACAGGTTCTAATAATTCATCATAACAAGCTGAGCTTGAACTTTACTGATAATTAAATGTGTTTCTCCCAAAGGCAGAGGCTGTGATGGGTTTTATGGTAGCAGATGTAATTGCTGTCAGGAATGCTGTAAGGAATTTAGGAATTAAGCATCATCTTCTTTTAACTAGACTATACAGAAGAGCCATATTGGATGTTATCTAGTCAAAGGCATGTTTTTCAGAATTTTTTGTGTGTCCATATGCTTTCATCATGATAAAGGCTGTTTAATTCACATTCCAGGGACATTACTGGCTGGAAATGAAGGCCCTGATTCAGCAAAGGACTTAAGCACATGCTTGATTTCATGCACGTTGCTTAAATCCATCCCTATTCTGTAAAGCACGTGAATGTGTATTTAAGTGCTTTGCTGAATCAACTCCTAAATTGCTAAACATGGCAAGTGACTGAGTGAAATCAATAATGGCTCTTCTGTGTAGTCCAGTTAAAAGCAGATGCTGTTTAAGGAAAAGTCCAGCACCTTGCCAAATCTGGCCCATAGACTGGGTCACTGACAGATAAATGATCCTCTCTGGGTAGGCAGACATGAGATTGTTGGATTACGTAGGTTAGCAAATCTGAGTGCCTAGCATTTACATTGATTAAACGAGTGCGTTACCAATATAGCTGATCAGGAATTTACTGTCTAAACGTTTCTGGTGAACAATGCAGCTTCCATAAAATCAAAATTTTCCTGAGGAAAACTTTGCTGAAAATTCCATTTTCCATTGGAAAAATTGAAATTAACTAGGTACTATGTAGTACATGAAGTACTGAAAATTACGTTAAAAGTAGAGCTAAAATGACTATATATAGCAATATGGACAGTTTCCAATTTAATGAAAAAGAGGACAATTTTACAAGATATATTCAGAGAATTAAGTGGTATTTTTTGTGCATGTGCTATAGAAGATATTGATAAACAAAGAGCTGTTTTCTTAACATTGGTGGAAAAAACAATTATTACCATGCTTAAAACGTTTCCTCCACAAGAACCAGAGAGCTGGAGTATAAGGACATAATATATACCACTGGCAAATGTGAGTTAAACTACTTTAGTTGAAGTCAATGGAAGTTGAGTGTGTGCAGTGACTTGCAGAAGTCACTTAACCTCTTGCCAGAATTGGCCCTATGTTTCCCTCCCTTGGCCCACTTTGTGTGAAATGGATACAGATTATTTCATGACAATTATATCAGATGGATGATTACTGGAAATTATTTTTGGAAGTTCAATAGGGATGTGTAAATATCAGCAAGCAGGTCCTATATATAGTTCCCATACTTACTAGGAAAAAAGAGGAAGCTCCAGGAAAATACAACAGGTCTGTGCACTTGCTTTCAGTTGTGGAGAACCTATTAGGATGACTAAAAGTAGGCCATGTCGGTACAGCTGCGCTGCTGCAGCATTGTATGTGCATATAGAGGTGCGCTGCTGCAGCACATCTGGTGAAGATGGTCTATGCCAATGGGAGAGAGCTCTCCCATCAGCATAAAAAAAACCCAGCCGCACAAGTGGCATAAGCTATGTTAGCAGGGGAAGCTCTCCTGCAACATAGATTATGCACATGAGCACTTATGTCAATGTAATTTATGTCGCTCAGGCGGGTGGAATAGCCCCACCCAAGTGATATACGTTTTTGCCAACATAGGCGGTTGTGTAGACATAGCCTTAGCCAATTTTGCAAGGTAAGGGCAGTCAGAATAAATTCTCAAATGGACGCTGTTGCTAAACCCTCTTATGTGAATTCTCTGAGTGCTGAATTAGCAGATAGGAGCAACATAAATGTGGATGTTAATGTGCCAGGGCGTCGTCAATTTACCAAACACATCTTAGCCAGAGACAAAGTTCAGGGAACCTTAGCCCATACAAATTCCCCCCACCTCTTGACACTTTATGGGAGTACTATTTTTTTAAACTTGTTGCTGAGAGAGAGGGGGAGGCTCCATATTCTCTCTCTCCTTCTCTTTCAGGAGTCCCAGTTTTCCTCTTGTGCTTTATTCTTCAAGGCCTAGGCTCTGGAGACCTGACTCGCTACTGGGTTTGGAACACATGTGGAAAGTGGAGTACAGTGCACACAGGGTATTACACTGCAAAAACAAGTGTGTTCTTAATTCAGGTTGAAATAGCATTGAAGACATGATAACTTGGCTTTCACTTTTCTACCTCCTACACTTGACATGAGCAGAGTGCGCTCCAGCGTTGAGAGAGCATTTTCTACCGCTATGCATGCTGCGGAGCGGTCACATAGCACAGTCGTGACCTGAGCAACAAATCAGAGCACAGCTCCCACACCAGTTATTCTGGCAATGATGGGAAACTGAGGAAAGGGCTGGCTGCAGCTCCAGAGCTAGATCAGAATTCTACCCAGGGAGCCTGCTGGCAGGCTGCAAAGGGTTAGATTGACTGAGCAGGGAAGAGGTCACTTTTCAAAGCACTCTGAACGTTGAATAAGGTTTGGTTCTGTGTCATGATAGAGATTGAGGTTTCACTGCCCACTCTTTCATTGCATCCCACGTACAGCAATTTCGTGCTCACTTTCAGTCTTTTTAATGGCATATTCCTTGGTTTCAGGCTCTCCCTTTTTAAAGCACACTGTATAAAGAAAAAATTCAGTTGTGTGCTGCTCATTTGCTATGGCAAAGATAATAATTTGACTAGCCAGTTCTAACCATAAAAATGTGAGCCACAGACATGTATTTCCTGGCGCTCTGTTTCCTAGTATCTTGCCAATCATGATCAGAGAAGAAGATTTTAACTTTAAAATCCCAAACACCTGTGGTTTGACTGTGGTAAGGGTTGTAGTTTAGAATTAAAACGGGGGCCAAAACCAGCATTTGTAATGTCGGGATTAGGCTCTGTATTTGTTATAGTTAAACTAAAGAGAGAAGAATCGTGGTTTATACAGTGGATAACAGTAAGACCCAAATAGTACGAAAGACCCTCCTGATTTACTTTATTAGCAGAGCAATCTGAATTTATTATACACTTGTCCAAAACTTTGAATTAATTATTTCTCCATGTAAATGAAAAGATCAGACACAAATTGCTGCCACAGTTCAGCCATGCTAATCAAGGTGGGGTTACGGTGGGGAAGTTAAAAAGAAAAGGAATGCCCTTCATTTCACAGTCTGATTAGCAAATGCATTGAGCACACATTCCTAAACGTAAACCGTTTTCACGCCCTCTTAAATTGTAAACAACAGCCAGCCACCATAGCTGCCCTTCTACCTCCAGTTAGAGATTATGGAATCTTTGAGTCACTACTCTTGCAGAGTTACATTCTCTTTGCAGGCTCAGACAGATGTCAATGCATCTGTTACAGTCAGGTCACATTTTCAAGCTTTTCTTTACAGTTAGGAGGACTGGAAACTTACTTAAAAACAAGCTGGGGCCCAGCAGCTGGGGTCTTTGGCTTGGGCCTGTATTGCCTGTGCTTTAACCTGCCCAAATGCAGAGACACGTTTCCATGACTGCCTTCTAGAGGATTTCCTTCTCTGAAGCATCTGGTGCTGGCCTCTGCTGGAGATACGTTACCAGATTAGACGGAGCCCTGGTCTGATCTAGTTTGCCAATTCTTATTTTAAATGGATTTTTAAAATTGTATTTTAAGGAATAATTTCCGTTCATATTTAAAAGTATTTTTACATTGAAAAATAAGATTTGACAGAACTAAAATTTCTATAATGGCCTCGTCGAAAAACAGTTACTAGTTTACTGATGATTTGCATACCACTCTTTGTCCAGAAAGATCACAGGACATTTTATAACAATTACGAAATTACTTTCTCTACCACTAGAAAGCAATCTCCACTGGAATGAAACATGGAACCTGTTTTACAGTGCACAGCAACACAACACGGGGGTTTAAGACAAAGGCGTGAAGAACCGTGTGCTTACTGACAAATGAGTAAAGCAAGAACTTTAAATCTGAAGAGATTTATATTAAATTAAGGAAAATAATAAGAAAGAACAAAGTAAAGTCTCCCTGAGAAACTGCAGTGTGACTTCTTTGAGAACAGGTGGGAGTAATTCAGAAAACAAAATGGATGCTATCTCAATAAAGAGGTAGATTAATTCAAAATATAGATTTTACTATACATACTATGTACACCACACGCAATTTTATGCAACTGAGGCTGTAGAGAACATTGAAGGTAGGCAAAATGTAATTATCAGAGCTGGTTGTGAAGTAGTATTTTTCACAAACAAATTTTGAAAGAAAATTTTTGTTTATTTTTTCCCCATACTTCTGTTTTTATTTTTAAGAAAATAGTTTGTTTGTGAAAACCTATATTTTTTCACCAAAAGAGGACAGAATTCTGCAAAAATGTTCATTTAAGGAAGAAAAAGCCATTTTAAATTGAAAATAAGGTTTGTTGGAAAAATGTTGGCTACCTTTAATAATTATTTAAATAGGGATTTAGATAGCACACTAGAGGTAATACCCATAATATTGTGAAAGGTGCCATTAAATCTTTAATGACCCCTGATACTATGATCTTGGGTTTTCATCACTTCCAAAAGGCAGTACATCCAACAGCAGCATCCCTTATGCAACACTGATTCACTAATGACTCATAACAAGAAAGGATGCTCTGTACTGAATAACTAATCCCGCTTCCTGACGCATGCTGCATTTCCTTTGAGGTCTCTCATCCAAGCTCTGAGCAGGCCCAAATCTGCTTAGTCTAGAGGATTTAGTGAGCTCACAGCCTAACTGGAATGTCGGTAAACATGGAGCCTGTATGTTTTTAGCATGAATCTTCTCCATGTTTTTTATTTGAAAGTTACTTTGTGCTTTTATCAGAAGTGAAAAATTCTCTATTGAATTCCTTACCTTAGCTATATATTTCTTCTCTTAGATCTTTGCGCACAAAAAATGGCCAAGTGCCTTTCAAAAGTGCTCAATAGACTTCCCATATTACTAGCACCAAGTTAAAAGAAGAATTTGCCATATTCAACGTTCGTTGCAAAAAAAAAAAAAAAAGTGCTGAGCCCATAGATTTTCTTTTATATTTCCAATTTATATTTTCTGTGGTAGCTTCTATGTCAGATGAACAACTTTTAAAAGGCTGAAAGTTAAATAAAGCTTCAGCAAGCTGAGCAAAGTTTGCAATTGTTTTCATGCCTTCCTTCAGATGGCTGCGTTCCTATTTGTACGTAACAGTATTAATAGCTTTTCAGACAATGATGTATTATGTCAGGAAATATTAATATCCACAATTAATATACTGATATATAGTTTGAGTCTGTCATTTCTCATTCCCTTTCTGTCACTTTCCCATTACACTGCTTTGACAATTCCCTAAAGATCAGAAGAGAGATGGCTTTGGGGGAAGTCACACCACTAATCATTGATAGCAATATGTTGTGCAGCAGAGATTGTTTTCAGTTTTGTCAGCAGGGATGATCCTACAGTGTATCTCCTCCACAGGGAGGGAAGTTCCTTTGTAAGATTCATTTACAAGCAGAAAATTTAATGGGCTGCAAAGTTCGATCATGAGGGGTTTTTTTCTGCTGAAGCAGCTTGTCATTTTAGTTTTAACTACAGGAGACAGGACAGAATTGTTAAAGCAATCCAATTATATAACCTATTGAACAGGGGATTTCTGGCCACCTTTCATTAGTGCAGCAAAGTTGCAATAACTATAGCTGCTTTAAAACTCCCCAGCTGCAAAACAATTTGCAAATCCTAAATATACTAAACGGCTGATTTTTAGACGTTGTATGGCATTCACAGCCGTCACTGGCGTCAGATGGAATTTTGGATGCTCATTGCTTCTGAATAATCAGGCCTTGTATTGCAGCATTCTGCTTATGGATGGGGAACCTTTATTGAAATGGGCATTATTCTAAAAAGAGTGAATATATTTTTAATATCTTTTAAAATGAGACTACTAACCAGGCACACGAACCCCAAATTAGTGACAACTCTTGGTTCTAGAAGGTGTGAACTTTTGCTTAGTTTAACAAAGAGAACGTTAAGGGGTGACCTGATTACACTCAATGAGTACCTACGTGGGGAACAAATATTTAAAAATGGGCTCTTCAGTCTATCAGAGAAAAGTATAACATAGTTCAATGGCTGGAAGTAAGATGTAAATTTTGAAAGTAATTAACCACTGGAACTACTTACTAAGGGTCATGGTAGATTCTCCATCAATGTCAATTTTCAAATCAAGATTGGATATTTTCTAAAAGAGAAGCTCTCAAAATTATTTTGGAGACGTTCTCTGGCCTGTGTTAAAAGGTCAGACTATATCATCACAATGGTCCCCGCTGGCCTCTTATCAGTTGCACCATTCAACTCGATGGGATGTTATCTGCAGTACCCACTACTCTGGAATCCCTGCCAGCGAAGAACTGGAGAAACCTGCAGTAGGCCAGCCAATCAGATGGACCCTGACTGTTGAGGGAAATGCTGGGGGCCCCTTCTGCTACTCCTGGGGACAAACCAAGACTTCCCAGCACTCATCTTGCCTCTTGGAGAAGCGGAAGAGGCATCTTCCTCAAGCTGAGGTGTGCCTAGGACATAGGATTGCCTCAGTCCAGCCCTGCCTCCAGGGAATGTTTCCTCGTGAGCCTCAGTTAGTAGAAGCTGGCTTGCATGTGCCCTGAAAGTTTAAGGATGTATGTACCTTCTAAAGCTGTGCTTTTTATTATTTTTTTCCTATAACTCCGGCCTTTACTGAAAGCTCTCCGGTTAAGGATCCCTGAGCCATGTAGGCCTAAAATTACTCATAAATACACTTTAAAAGGAAAGTGATTAAAAGGCGTTTTATCTTCCAAGTCTCAAATTCAATTCCCTCTCCAAGAACTGATATCACCAGTGGCTACTGCAGTTTGGGGTATGCCCTTCCTTCCGTTGCTGCAGGTGTTAGTTGTTCATCAGCTAATGCAAAGAAAACCCCAGGCCTGGAACTTTGGAAGACATGTAAACAGGAGCTGATTTTCAGATATTCTTATTGAGTCAGCATCTGCATCTGTTACAGATTCATGCCATGATCCTGCAACCTGTTCTGCATGGGACTTCCTCGTATCTGCTCATGTGGCGCAGACGGCAGGACCGGTGGCTTCAGAAGAAGGTTGGGACCCAAACCAGCATCTTAAACGTATTTGGCTGAATTTTATAAAATGTTTCTACTCACTGTTTATGGCTCAATCCTGCGAGATGCCTTCATTCCCCACTGAAGTCACAGTGCCACTTGCAGAAACTGCTCAGCACTTCACAGACCCAGGCCCTAAATTAGCTTTCTCTTGTTGCAGATTGAAATGGGAACACTTAACAGTCTGCCAACCTATCACCTGCTGACCATCCATCTGCTGAACTTTATAGTTAATAATTTCCTCTCCTGCTTCTTTCTTTAATGCCTCAGAGATTTCACTTTACATTTGCTAAGATCAGTTCATTAAAATACTAATTTCAAACTGTAATTATCTGTTGGTTAGCATTGCTGGTTGAACCAGCAGTAGTGCTGATACGCTCCTAACTGCAGGAGAGTTCACAGATGTTCCAGTCCCCAGGAGCTTCTAGCAAGTGTTTGTAACTATGGCACTTAAATAGAAGCAGCCTTGGAAGAGATTTAGGGAGTGTATTTTAAGAATAATAGAAGAGCTAATAATTAAGAATAGTTTATAGAGTGAGGAGGGGCAATACTTTCATGGAAAACAGTAGCATCCGCTAGAAATAAATCCCCAGATATTAGTCTGCTATGTTCTGCATGGCTTACAAAATTTAAACTAGAAATGGGCCTGAATGCACATGGATCCAGACCTAGCCCCTTAGAACTTTGGAATCGGTTTGGATTTGGATCAGAACACTGGGGCCCTAGCTGGCCCACAATAGCAGTATACACAGTAGCAAATAGTGCTTTGAAGGCCTGTTTAACTCTTCAGGATGATGCCTCTCTTTATTTTAACAGTATTCTGGGAGAAAACTGTGATAATATAAAAAAAAAACCCTAATAGCTTTAGTGAGCTAGAAGTACAGAGAGAAGCTGCAAATTTCGAGCGATTCCAGAATTTGTAGTATTATAATACAGAAGAGATCATTAACAAAGAAAAATATTAGAGTTATCTACACCCTTTGAGAATCTAAGTTATGATCCTCTAACAGCTGCTGTTGAAAAATCAGCAACGCCATCACTATCAATTTCAAGACAAAGCACAGCTGACAGATGTTTGAAGTGATAAATCAGTCTGCATAAGGATTAAAATAACAAGCCCCAAATGGTCTTTAAAAGACAAAGGTGCTGGAAGCAAACTATTTTCAGACACGCTTGATACTGTCAAAAGTTAGAGCACTGATGCAATTATCTTCCAAAACAGCAATGACCAGAGTAATGTGGTCTGAAATATCTAACAATGGTGGTACCTGAGCCAAATTTTGAAAAAGATTTTATATTCATCCCTGCTTTTGATGGCAGTATTCACAACACCATAGTGCCCAGAATATTCCTTCTGGGGATGTGTTATGAAAAGTCTGCAATGGGATGATGCATAAAATGTAAGTGAATTGCATTTTGCTTGTACATTTTAATTAATCCTATTTTAAGACAAGCAGTTATATTTTAATAGGCATTGAACACCATTATTTAAATAAGTCATACCTTTTTCTGTTGCTTCATTGATCGCCGAGCTTGTAACAACACATTACTAAAGTGAGGGCGCTAATTAAGAGCCCGATCCTGTGAGGTACTGGATGCTCATAACTTCGTTGGCTCCAATGGAAAATAAGGGTGATGAGGAGAGATGGCTAACATGAAATACAGACTTCCGCTGCACTCTCTTTCAACTTGCATTAATGCATTTTACTAGCTAGTGGGTAACCTTTATTGTTGAGTATAGGAAGAAGTGTTATCTGCATTCGATAAAAATGCAGATGTTTACATGATGCAGCTCCAAGCCTATGCATTTTCCTCCTAATTCAAACAGAAGGTTATAGGGACCTGGTCCTGTGAGGTAATAAATGCCTTCAACTCTCATTACCTGACCCCAGCTAGAAAAATAGACCAAGATAGAATATGCTGGGCCTATGATGTCCATGCCAGGATACTGGTGCTTAATTTGCATGATCCTTATTCATTAGTTTAAGGTGTAACAATACATGGCAATGATATGCTAGGCACATTACAGAACCCAGCATGCAATGCTTCATCTTGATTTGAGCTGCCACAGGCACCTTCTGCATTTAATACATGGGTTACACCATTGGTCACCCAAGCAGCTGGGACCTAGGTGATTTATACCAGCTGAGGATCTGTTAACAAGGGTTACTCAATACTTAATTACTCTTGGTGATGTTTTTCAGCCTCTAGTGCCTATTTTATGAAAAGGGGGGTTCCTGCTATTCCCAAATTCAAAATGTGCTTTCATCAAATATTCACCAAAATTGTTTAAAATTTGCTGTTCCAGGGAACACTTCTGCCAGTAAATGCCTTGAGTAGAAATGTCTTGAAAGGAAACGCAAAAGGGTGTGGAAGCCAGTCAAAGCTAATTCACTGCAAATGTGAAAAGGACAGTGGAGGGAATTTTTGGCAGTATTTTGCTCAGCTTCGGTGCTAGGCCCTGGGTCTACTTGCAAATGAGAGTGAGACAGACTTTCTTCTTAATAACAAGGTACTGTGAAAGCATACCAATCTGCAGCTGATGGAGTGCCAGAAAGCAGTCTAGGATTTACTGAGAATTTATATTTGGTTGGTAACAAACTGAAGCGACAGGCGGATCTGGGGTGTATGCCAAGCAGGCAAGAGCACTCCTCATGAGAGACTGCAGTGGAGACAGTGTCAGCAGCAGCCCCGTTGGAGCTGCTGCCCTCAGCAGGAGAGAGGATTTGCCATGATGGGTCTCTTCAAGGGGACTGAGTCCCCTTCTCTGGAGTGTAATGGAATCTGTGGTGACCATTCTTGTGATGCTCTTTGACTTTACACTAGTTGAAAAGACCCCAATCTAGAGAACAAGAGCCTCTTTAAATACAGCAGGAGCAAGACAAACATGAATGAAAGTGTAGTGGGGAACGAGAGCTGATGACATCAAGGCCGAGGTGTTTAATGCCTATTTGGTTTTAGTTTAAAAAGGTTAATGGTGACCAGATATTCAACACAACTAAAATTAACAAGACAGAAGGAACACAAACCAAAATAGGGCACGAGCAGGTTAAAGAATATTTAGGTAAATTAGATGTATTCAAGTTGACAGGGCCTGATGAAAGTCATCCTAGAGTACTTAAGGGACAAGCTGAAGCAGTTGTGGAATAATTCGCAATTATCTTCAAGAATGCATGGAGGCCAGGTGAAGTCCTAGAGGACTGGAGAAGGGCAAACATAGTATCTGCCTTTAAAACAGGAAACAAAGAGGACCCAGGGAATAATAGACCAGTCAGCCTAACTTTGATACATGGAAAGATACTGGAACAAATGACTAAACAATCAATTTGTAAGCACCTATAGGATAACAGAACAAATCATGACAAACCAACCCAATTTCCTTATTTGACAGCGTTTCTGGCCTAGTGGATAAGAGGGAAGGAGTAGATGGGACATATCTTGATTTCAGTCAAGTTTTTGACACAGTCCTACATGACAGTCTCATAAGCAAACTAGGGAAATGTGATTTAAATGAAATTACCATATGGTGTATGCAAAACTGGTTGAAAGATCATACTTAAAGAGTAGCTTGCTGTCAAACTGGCATGGTGTATATAGTGGGGTCCCACAGGGGTCAATTCTGGGCCTGGTATTATTCAATATTTTTATTAATGACTTAGATAATAGAGTGAAGAGTATGCTTATAAAATGTATTGAGGACACCAAGCTGGGAGGGATTGCAAACACCCTGGAGGCCAGGATTAGAATTCAAAATGACTTTGACAAATTAGATGAACAACAAAACAAGATGAAATTCAATAATGACATGCAAAGTATTACACTGAGGAAGGAACAAGCACATGCTCAACAACTAAATGGGAAATAACGGACTAGGTGATAGGATATATGGCTTACAGTGCATCACAGATTGCATGAGTCAAAAATTAGCTTCTGTGAAAAAGGTAAATATCATTCTGGGATGTATCAATAGGAGTGTTGTAAGACAAGGGAGGTACCTATGCTGCTCTACTTGGCACTGGTGAGGCTTCTGCTGGAGTATTATGTCCAATTCTGGGTGCCACACTTTAGGAAAGATGTGGGTAAATTGGAAAGAATCCAGAGGAGAGCAACTGAAATGATAAAGGTTTAGGGAACCTGACCTATGAGGAGTAGTTGAAAACGTGCACATTTAGTCTTGAGAAAAGAAGATAGAGGGGGTACTTGATAATATGTTAAGGGCAAACATAAAGAGGACACTGATCAATTGTTCTCCATGTCCACTGAAGGTAGGACAAAAAGTAATGGGCTTAATCTGCAGCAAGTGAGATTTAGGTTAGATATAAATTTTTAACTATAAGGGTAATTAAGCTCTGGAACAGGCTTCCAAAGGAGGCTGTGGAATTCCCATCACTGGAGGTTCTTAAGAACAGGCTGACGAAACATCTTTCAAGGATGGTCTAGGTTTACGTGGTCCTGCCTCAGAGCAGGGGCCAGAACTTGATGACCTCTCGAGGTCCCGTCCAGCCCTACAAATATGATTCTGTGGTCATACACAATTTTTTTCCTTAGGCATACAGAATCACAGTTCTGCTTCCCTCTTTTCTCATCTGCTCCACTGCATTTATTGTGGACTAAGCCAGGGCCAAAAAATACTGCTTCTCTTCCACTTGCCCCTTCTGTTGAATGGGAAGGAAGAAAGAGGTGGCCCTCTGGAGCCCTGGTAACAACAACACTGTTGTCTATGTGCATGCATGTTGTTTGTGTTCTCATGCTAACTTCACATGCAAAAGAATAAAAATATTATCCTCCTCAGGTTATGCATGAAAGACCATGACAGATTTCAAAATTAAATTTAAATCCCTTTCCATTCAAACCATCTAGCATAAAATAACATGCTAGGGCTTCTTGCTCTCTTATTGGCTGCCAACGTATGTGCATGCAATGCTGCCTTCTTACACAAATTATTTTTAAAGAGAAAAATCACTGACTGCGAGGCCGCATTATTCATTATTTTTATTAGTATTATTTTGAAAGGCAACTCACTATTACCCTGTGATTAGGAGTGGCCAGCCACATCTGCACCCACTGTGCACTGCTCAGTGTGCTGATCTTTCTCATCTGAGTTCTGGAGCAGCAGCAGTGGCTCTGTACTTCAGTGTGTAAGAGGGCTTCTATTATAAACCCAATTTTAATCCCTTCTAATTCGTTAACACCCTTCTATATTCCACAAAAAGGGGGAGAAACCCTTCCTTCCTTTCCGCCTGAAAACGTAGCTAGTTTTATGTCAGAGGAGGATTGGGGGTGAGAGGGTGGTGTTTGAGATAAATTGGTTAAGGTATTTTCAAATTAGAAGAGTTTCCGAAAATTATGAGACACATTTTTTGATCCACTTATCAATTTAAACACAACTCAGCTTCCGGATTTAAAAGAAAATGTTACACACAGTTCTCACTGAAAACTAGTGCATATACTTAATTTTTAATTTAGGCACATTCATAAATCTTTGGTGATTTTTGTTTTGGACTGGGGCCAGGTAGAGCTTATCCCCAAACTACAAAGTGAGTCATTTTCAAAGTGGTTGGCCTAAAACTTACATTCTAATTTGTGCATATTTTATCAGGCCTTGAACGAAAATCCTTTAACCTTCTGTTGGGTATCCAGATATAGCGAACCTATTCTTGTGCTTTAAGAAGGGGATAGGGAGAGATGGCTTTGGCATCCAGTTCAAATCAGGAGACTGACATAAAATCAAATACAAGGTTTAGTGTTTACGGTCTCTCGATGTACACTAAGAATTTCAGAAATTGCAGTAAGGAAGACCTTGTTCTGTATGCCAAAAAAGGATTTAGCCAACTCTTGTAATAACCGGTATGTCCCAATGGAAGAGGATTCAGAGATGTACCACCAGCCTTGTGCTACATTAAGATAATTTCAACCCTACTTGTTCCCCATAAACTGCATCAAACCAGAAAAGGGATTCCAGTGGGTTTATCATCACGCCTTCCCATGTTTAGTGTGAACTCCCCAGGTCCTGGTTTGAGCTCTTCCTGGGACTCTTTTCTGTTTCTGTTGGCATGTTTTTACTGGACAATTTCTATTCAGCACACCACTTTCAAATTGTGGAACAGCCATGTTCACGATATGTTAGTTGGTGAAACAAGTGTAAAAGGCGACAGACAGTCATCAGAAAGGGGAGAGCCTCCCCCGTGTGGCTTTAAACTCACAGGGAACTACAATATATGGTCTAATACAAGAAATTGCCCAACCCTGGACACAAGAATACGGGAAGCAGTCGTTTGCGGTGTTGTACTAAACAAAAGAGTTTAAAAGAAAATGCGAGAAAAAAGTAAAATATACAAAAATACCCTCTGCTAGGGCCCTGCAATTCATAATAATGTATCAGCACAGACCAGTGGTTCTCAGCCAGGGGCACGTGTACCCCTGGGGGCATGCAGACGTCTTCCAGGGGGCACATCAACTCATCTAGCTACTTGCCTAATTTTACAACAGGCTACATAAAAAGCACTAGCAAAGTTAATACAAACTAAAATTTCATACAGACAATGACTTGTTTATACTGCTCTATATACTAAATACTGAAATGTAAATATAATATTTATATTACAATTGATCTATTTGATAATTATATGGTAAATTCAGAAAGTAAGCAATTTTTTCAGTAATAGCGTGCGGAGACATTACCGATTGGGTAAGCAAGTAGTTTTTAAACGAGTACGTGGGGGTACATAAGACAAAGCGGATTCCTGAAAGGGATACAGTAGTCTGGAAAGGTTGAGCACCACTGACATAGACTACACATTCACACATCATTGCGTCAACAGCCTGTGTGTCTATGCTATCTGTATTAGGGACTGCAAAGCCTGTGAAGGCTTAAATTTCAGTTCATTTTGGATTTGCATAAAGGGTGAAATTCTAGTCCCAGTGAAATCAATGGGAGTTTTGCCATTGACTTCAATGAGGCCGGGCTTTCAGCCCAAAAGTTTAGGTGTTTCTTTGAATTATCTGAATTATCCTGCCTCAACAGCCTCCATGGCCCTCCCCACAGGTTCCAGTCTCATCTGCTTTTCTGATGGCAGAAGCAGTTTGATCTTTTGACCTAGTGATGTGGGGTTCCTATCTCCTTTTGGATTTTTTTCTATCAAACATCATGTAGATCCGCTTTGCAAATACTGTACTTGCTTCAGATATGGAATTTGCTAATCTGAAAAGCACCCGCTGTGCTTGTGCAGTAATTAGTTTTGTGTTTTTAAAAACAGATTGAACCAGTTTGGAGGAATCCATAGCCGCAGGCAAGATTTATATTTCACTGCTTAATGGACCACCTACAGAACATGCCACTGACTACCATTAGGTTGGCAGGAGGAAGAAGGGCTTTCTTTTTCAAATGGCCAAATCCTGAGCCCACAAGCCAAGCCTAAGTAAAATAGCTTTGTGTATACGAACTACAAGGAGCGAGGGGAGAGAGTATCTTCAGTCTCCATTCAAAAGTAGGATCTGACCCACTTGTGTCACGGGCTTGTTGCTGCTATTGTCGTGCACGAGGAGCACTGACTGAGGCATGCTACTCAGTCCTAATCCTGTGTCCTCCCTTCCGACTCCCCCAAAAGATATCCTAACAAAGTCACTGGCCAAATCCCTGGCAAGCCTCCAGCATATTCCTGGATTCTCTTCCCCCCCTGCCATGAGCTGCAGAGATCACCTCCACAGCATGCTGCGTGAGAGACAACAGTCTCCCCGTTAGAGTTGTTCAGACAATGACATTTCTATTCCACCAGCAATTCTGACATTTCACAATGTGTTTCCATTCCAAATCAGAACAACAAACCAACGCTTAGATGTTTCCACCACACTGAAAATTCTGAAACATTTCAGTTCAGAACCATTGAATTGTTTTATTTTGGTACTGTTGAACTTGAAACACTATAATATAAAGTATTCAATATAGCATATATAATATTAAATAGAATGTGTTAAAATTAATACTAAAATTAAACTAAATTAAAATTATACTACATCTCAATGAAACATTTTGAGCTTAAAAATATTAAATCAGGTCTTAAAAATCATGATTAAAAAAGTGGGTTCTTTTTATTTGCCTTGCTGTCTCTGAGCCTCTCGGGGTGCACTCAGTTCATGTTTTGAAGCTTTTCTCCCCATCAATGAAAGCTAGAAACTTATTTATTTATTTGCTTATTTATTTATTTAATGAAAGTCAAGCATCTCACATAATCACTTGACTCCTGGTGATGAGGCTTTAAGGAAAACACCAAATGTAACAACCAGATCTCAAGAGCTGGGAACGAAGTGCATGCTACATCTTGAGACAGAGGATGCACTAGAGGCAGGATCCACATATACCACAGCACCCCGGG
>ML675620.1:56039635-56065951 GCA_007922155.1 Mesoclemmys tuberculata | reverse complement strand
ACTACAGCCTGCTTCTTCCCCCAGATACACTCCCCACCCTGACACATCAGTGAAAATATTCACTGACATAGTATGTCCAGATTATTTTTGTGGGTGGGATTTTTGTTATGCTCTATAGGTGGTCAAGCTCCGCTTCTTGGGCCCCACCTGCCGCACTGTTCTCCATTTGGTTTAGCTTGCCAGCCTACCTTTCTGGTCTGACCACACCAGCATCTCATATGATACAGTGGACTGAATTTACGACAAGGGACTCAGCAGCAATAAGGGCAGGATGTGGCAGGAGGGTCTCTGGTTTCGTGTTTGTTGAAAACAATCTTCTCCCCCCAGACAACCTGTGGCTTTTGAATAGGTGAGAAACATCGTGTTATTTTGGAGAACGGGGATATAAGAGATTTGATGGGCGTGGAGAAGAATTGATGGTAAATCAGTGAAGACATGAAAGAGGTAGTTTAGGAAGTCATTTGGTTCTTGTTGTGGTTGGTTTGTTAGGCAGGCAGTGTCCAAGATGTGATGGTGGATTGCCTCACACTGGAGACTTGTTCCGAACAATGACAATGAGCCTTCCCATGGTGCATGAGGCCCAGTCCTCTTATCCAAAAAATCCCAATGTAACGACCATGCAGCCCAACAGCTGATCATGCCTATTACATCCATACGTACTGGGCATCTGCCCAAACGAGATACAGGGCCTGATTTTTAAAACCATTGAGTACCCGAAATTCTAACTGAAGGCTATCAGAACTCATCCCCTATGAAATTCAGGCCTGTAGTCCCTGATGCCCAGGCAACGTGCAAACTGAAGTTGATATAGCACCAGAAAGGAGGGTCCAAAATGTAGATAAACTATCCAGTGAGGAGGGATGAAGGTGACAAGGATAATATAGCGTAGTCACCTATGGAGTGCAACCCTGTAGCGGCAGGGCTTGGGTAATTTTCTGCTTGTTGGTTTAACTCTGCCCTTGCCTTGCTTTTTTATATCCTGTGTGTCAGAAGTAAGTTTTTCGGCACGACTAGAAAGCAGCAAGGAAGACGGCATTGCAAACAGGTTCAGGGCACGCTTCCCAAATGTAAAGGGCAGTGTGGAAGAAGCCATTAAAACTCTGAATGCGGGGGGCATTGAGGCTGGCAAACAATGGGGGCTGGGGCAACATCAAAAGATATTGGGTCTGAGATGTAAGCGAGGGCTTACTGATTCATTGATTTTAAGGACAGAAGGGCCATTAGGATCGTCTAGCCTGACCTCCTGCATAACACAGGCCACAAAACTTCATCCAGTGATGTCTGCATCAAGCCCAGTGACTTCTGATGTGGTATCTTGAGGAATGGAACAAGGCATTTGTTAAACTTATGCAGCAGAGAAGTGTGCCAGGGAAGTTACTCGAAGGAGGTGAATAGTGAAATGATGGATGAGAAAGATAATGTAGATGGTAGCACTTAGGATGGTCTGGAGATGGAGGTTGGGTATTTATTTTGGGTCACGGAATTTTTTTTATTAAACTATGCACTATGTGTATCTATCAGAATCCGTACCCCCTCTTGGCCAACACTGGGTGGGCTGAACTAGGGAGCCTCCTTAGCTAGAAGCATGAGCTGCTAGGGTTGAGCTAAAGCTCTGTAGCTCAGCTATACCAGATTCCCAGCTTTGCAGAGGGGCACAGAGGAGACGCTAGAACACACACGCACGCGCTCACACACACGTTGCCATCTCTTTTCACGGAAATGGAACTTGTGTACGTTTTGTAAACGAGCACGTTAAACTGAAAACACACCTGAGTCCACGTCATTAATTTAAACTCCAAAGACGAAACTGACCCACAAGGCCTCAAAGTCATCCTCCCATCAGCGGAGAGGCACCGCCTAGCTGCTGTGATCAGGAATCCAGGGCCCATGTTTGACTGACTGAATTTCAGCACAAATTCTGGCATCTGAAAATGTATTTGAACACTATTTCAAGTGCACCTGTTTGCAGCTGGATAGTTGGGAGGAAGCATTGTTCTTTCTCCACAGTGCCTGCAGCGTAATTGGCTTAGCTGCTTTTTCTCCCTTCTGCTTCATGGTCAGTACACACTGTGACCCAGCACAGATTGTGGGGAGGGAGACAGGTTACGAGGAGGCTTTGCTGCCTTCTTGTTCCTTTGTGGTGGTGGCTGCTGCTTCTCTCCTCTCCCATGGCCAGACCATGATCCTTCAACTGCTGTTTTCCCTCCTGGTGCCTCTGCCCGAGTATCAGATCCCCTTCTGCTCTGGAATGAACTCAGGAACCTGGCAAACTGAAGGTCTGATGTGAGCCAGGAGCTACCCTGTTCCTCTCATGCTTCACTCCTGCAATTTCCATTGTAAAATCATCATTTTGCCACTATCGTCAAGCTCCGCTTGAAACAGACCAAGCTGAACATCATCATGTACTGTGGACAGGCTTGTCATTGCAGCTCTCTGGTTCTAGAGGGCCAACATAAAGGAATTCATAAGAAGGGCACTAACCTTTCCAGAGGATTCATCCTCTTCAATTGTTAAAGACAAAAAAATTAATTGGTTTACACAAGAAAAAAAAAATTCTGGAAAAATGGTTACTGCTGAAACCGCAAATGTAAAAACTAGGATAAGGGTCTTTATTAAAGATTATTAGGGATGTACCAGAATTCTCATACATCTCTTTAGTCAGAAGTGCAATGGGCACACTTAAACAGTTAATTCTGGTTTTAGAGATACTACCATTCATTTTAAGTATTACAAAAATCCAGAATGTGATGCTTTCTTCATAATAAAATAGGCCTTCATTCTGCAACCATTACGCATAAGGAACAGTCCCATGCCAAGAGTAAAGGACTGCAGAACCAAGCTCATTGGGCTCTCCTACTGACTTCAGTAAGAAATGGCTCATGCCCATAAAGATGGCAAATTCCTCAGGACAGGGAACTTGTCTTGTTCCCATGTCTGCAAAGCACCAGCCAGACACACGTAAATAATAATTGATAATGTGTTATCATGACCATAAAAAATTGAACAGAATAGGAGTGGTGGTATCTAGTGAATGTATTCTGTTATCAGAATGGCTAAGTATTGGTTTTGTTTTTAATTACTAATATCCTGCTGTGATAAATGATCAATGAGAATACTTGAGGTTGTCACATACTGCTTTATTCGCTGCCTCAACTGATTTTTCATTTTTTGTTATTTTGGCTGAATATTACAATCAGATACTCCGTACATACACCAGGACTTTGTGAAACACAGTGAGAGTGACTTTTGTAAAATATTTATTACAGAGCCACTCTTTTTATCTCCTGTATATTATATTATTCTTATAATAAACAAAGGAAATCAAATAACAAAACCTACAATAAAGCGATAAACAGAATGTGAGTTTGCTCCCCTCAGTAACGTAATGTAATGCTTTGGCTTGAAACTGTCCTTCATTTCCCTTTTTCTTCCTTGTCATAAAAGCTGCAAAATGGGGTGTTATCTCACATAGCAGGTGTGCTACAATAAATACAATACGTTTGCAGTTTCGGCCTTATTTCTGCTTTTGTGTTTTAAGTTGGATCATAATGTGACTTTAATTTAGGGTTTTTTTCCTTTCATTTAATTAGAGAAATGGAGACAGTACCAGCAGAGGCCAATTGGGACTGGAAAATGTTAATAGTTCAGCAAAGTCTGAGAAACCAATGGCCAGATTCTGATCTCTTTTAAATTGGTGTACATTCGAAGTACCTAGCCAACTTCAGTGCAGTGAGTTACAACAACATAAACAGCATCAGAATTTGGCCAGCAGTCACTAGTCTCTTGGCCTGTGCCATAACAGGCCTTTGGAACTGGCACATAAAGTGAAGAGACCCAGAAAGTCCATTCAAGCCACTGCCAAATACTATTCAGAAAACAACCGTGGTAAGACATTAAAGAGTTTAGACATGCTCTGTTTAGTCAGGAAGTAAACTTACAAGGGCAGTACCAATAGAAGCCAGTATGTCTCTCTCAAACAGGAACTAAGGACCAGATACTCAGAGGGGTTTAGGCTCCTAACGTCCATTGAAATCAATGCAGTGCCAATGTGAATGGACCATGCTACTTTTCTGGCATGTTTGAAAGAGGAAACTATTATGAGGTACTCTTGTTAGCTCAGAGGAGAAACACCCAGGTGGTTTTCTTGTGTTTCTACCCAAGTATTCCCTATGTTCTGTCCCATGAAGACATGAAGTATCTAGTTTCTTTTGGCCCTTCATTCATTTGGGGATTGATTCAACGGAAAGACTCTCACTAGCTTCAATGATCTTTGGCTCAGACCCCAAGAACTTGATTCTGCGTGGTGTTGAACAATCTTTGGGAGCTGCTAGGTGTGCTTCTCTGCAAGTCAAAGAAGCTGAGCATCTTGCAGGATTGCACACCTTTAAAGAAGTGAAGCATAATATGTAGTGCGTTCAGTCATCCTCAGATGTATCAGCTAATTAAATTACATTTTTTTGCTCTGGTATGTAGCATAGTCCAATTAAGTTGCTAAGTCAATCACATCAGAATAAACCAACCATATTGTTACATAATTCTTTTTAATAAACAGAGTTATAATTATATGAACTAGGTTATAAGGGTGCCAGATGCTCCTAAGCAGGGAGCATAATTTATTTAATTGATTTTAAGAAGCAACCTACTCATGTGTAATACTTTTCATCATCTAAAATGTTAATTCTTATCTCAATGTAAAGTAGCTTTCTGACTTTCTCAAACATGTAGGAATGAGACCACTGGAGGGAAAGCTGTGGAACAGCTTAAACGTTGCTCCTATTCTGCTCCCTGCCACATACTCAAACAAATAAATATTGCCATCAAAAACTGAATTTGATTCAGTGGCTTTGCCAAGATATTTTTTGTTTTTTCATCTCTGAGATAAAAAATCATAAGCAGGAAAGAGTAGAGATAAAATAATGTCCAATTAACTACACCCAGGATAAAGGCACAACATGCCAGACGTGAAAACAAATGTGTTTAAAGAAAGACCATATGCTAGTTAGAAGTTAGTGCTTTGCACTGGTGCATGGAGCTTGACCTAGGTTCATTTACCAGCTCGCAGTCTTGCACACAACCCTAGAGTGCAACTCTTAGTGAGCTGTGACTCCTTTGCCTGAAGAAGCAATAGCATTTAGAAGCTGGGAAGGAATGTCCATCTAGTCCCTTTCAGGAAACAGATCAACCGTTCTGCAGTTCAGACTCAGGTCCTGCAGGGTACAAGAGGAGATTTAAAGTTGGGATGTCCTCAGGACACTGTTGGGGATGTGGATTCTTTAGGAGGACAGGATATATCACACACAAATAAACAGGCATCCAGTAGGGGTTGTTTTTACCAATTTTGTCCTTGCTTTTAGCTTTCGTCTACCATAGTCAATACAATAAAAGAATTTTATAGAAGGGATGAGGTGAGAGGTCCAGTTTTGCAAATCTCTTTGGGGGCTGCAAAATAATTCTTTTTTTTTTTGGCAGACGCCTGTGTGTGTTTAAGAGGATTTAAGTTTTAAAAAGCATGGGTTTTACATGAAGAAATTTTGTGCTGTGTATTAGGAACTGGATCATCTCTTGCTATCCAAGAATAAGATAACACGGTGTGTTATTTGGTACACACTGAGTATACCCATTAGAATTTCACTGCACCATTCTTCTCCTTTTTCCAGTCTTTCTGTATTATTTTTTCACTCTGCTACTCTCTGCCCATCTTTTACACTAAAATTCCATTGCTTTCCCCACATTTAAAAAAAAAAGATTTATCTTAACCAGAATAACAATTCAACAATATTCAGGCTATTGTCAAACTTTCAGGATGTTTGAGTGTGTTTGAGATTAAGCAAAATGAGTTGCTTGATCCCTAATGTAAAGATTACTATTTCAAAAAATATTTTTTCTGTTGGGAAGTATACATTTGCTGCATCTTGTACAGTCATGGCCCATAAAGCTTTCCAATTGCTGTCAGTCCACTTGCCCTAGGTAACTAAGTATTTGCAATTATATAATTCTATTATTCATCATACTTCTTATGGTATCTAAAACATCATAATAAAGATCTTATTTATCTTGCATAGTTCTTATATTAGTATGTAATACAATACTGAGACTAGGGTGACCAGAGAGCAAGTGTGAAAAATTGGGACACGGGATGGAAGGTAATAGGCATCTATATAAGACAAAGCCCTGAATACCGGGACTGTCTCTATAAAATCAGGACATCTGGTCACCCTAACTGAGACACAGTGGAGTAGAAATAAAGAGAACTATAAAACTTAAAGTAAGAAATCTTTGTGGATACAGGCATTTGTTTCTTTGTAATACAGTTCTTCAACTATAACAAAAACAGACCTAGTATTTAATCAAGATCCAGTTGTGCACACCCTGGCAAAAAGATTTATGCTAGAAAATCCCAATGCAGTAGTACTGGCAGAGCCCTAGACAAGGTCTGGGAGGGATGGAGTTAAAAACCTTCCTCAGACAATCAGCTCTGCACTCTGTTAAACAGCATGGATGGGTAGGCAAGTGTTTCTTAAAGAAATTGGCAGTAAACACTAATATCCTTCACCCTTCAGGGATTCAGACCATCAGCGACTAAGTTGGAGGAGACAGAAAGAGAGGAAAGACTAAAGTCTAAGAAAGAAATCAAGATTTCTTCTTGCTGTTGCTACAGCCAGGATGACTAAAGTCTGACTTGCATTATATTGTTCACTTTGGAACACGGTCTAAACAACCGTTTCTTTATATATTTATTTACTTTGGAGTATGACTGAGGAGCATCTTTTGGGACAGCAGCCAAGAGAAAGCATCAGTGGTTTATCTTTGGACATTCGAAGGTCAATTCATTTTGCTATCACATTCTCTTTTTCAATGTACAACATCTCACAGGTGTCCAAATGCCAAATCCTTTGGTAAAACTGTCCTCTCTCTGACCAGCTTGTCACTACATATGTTAATAAACTGTGGGTCTAGCTAAGTAGGTATTTGTTTCTGATATCTTTTACTGCTCTGGTATAGAGCACTAGGCCTCCGGCCTGTTCCCCTTGAGTATCCAGCCTCCAGCAAGCCCTAGTTCAGGACCTTCCACAGGAGCCTACCCACTGTGGTTCCACTGGAGACAGACCTCTCTCAGTCCTTTTAGCTGTCACTTGACTCCCTTTGTCCAACCCTCTCAGTCTGGGAAGTAGCTAATTAATTATGTTACAGGCATAGCTAGCCCTACTTCCCTGAAAGGAGTCAGTCAGTCTGTAACACTGATATAATACGTTACAAAGGGATTGTGTGAGGTTTAAGTAACTATTATTGGCACAATGCTTTAAGATTGTTGGATGAAAAGCATAATACAAATACAAAATTAATATTAGAGTTAATCATTCCAAGAAAAATTTTTAAATAGCGTAATTTTCTTTGGAAAATATCTGTAAAGGTTTTAAAGAAGTTGCTTTCAAAATATTTAGCTGAAAGTTCTTAGTATCTGGTTTTGAAGAACCTCAATCAGGGGTTCTTAACATCCACTGAAATTTTACATTAATGAAAGTTTAATTTAATAAAATACACTTCCAGGGATAAAACAATGAAGTCCTACTGACGTGAAGAGTACTGAGCACTTTACCACCTTGTGCTCAGTACTGGAACTTTGTGTTCCTCCTTCAAGACCCATACAAGGAACTCAGGTCGGTAAGGCCTATGATAATCTTAATGAAGGCAAATACGAGGATTCTCTTTTGGTTAAATCAGGTGGAAGTGCAGTTTTAATGCAAATATCTCACCAATTTTTTAAAATCTTAGATGGGTCTCCAATGACTGTTCATGTTTAGAAACTTGGGGTCAACAATTTTAAGGCCTAGATGATAAGTTAGAGATGCAATTACCACTGTGCAGGATAGCAAGTCCATTCGATCACTAAACTCTTTGGCATCCGAGATGTTCCCTTCCGGACCTGGTATAAAACTCTGGATGACTCTAGCTTGTCCATTTCATTCATAGTATGAAAGTGGCAACAACCTTTTAGACAAATAACCCTTATATTTTATTTGATTTTTACAAGTGTCTTTCCTTGAAATGAAAGCTGTTTTCAGGACTTATACCAAACACCTTCAATTTTGGGATAGTTTTCACTTGCTAAGTTCCAAGGGAGCTGTTTTGTGGATACATAATGTGTCATGTGATGTGATGCTTACTTCTCACTTTATAATCTGTTCATTTAGACATTGGTTAGTTGTTAATAAAGCTATAAAATTTCACATTGGGGTTGTATGGAGGATAGTACAGTACTTGGATAGACAGACTTCAATCACTGTCTAAGCTACAGTTCCTTAAATATGGGATCTTCCTTTGCCTAGCTGGAATTCAAAAGACCTAATAAGGTTATGGCAATATTAAGGCACAAAGATGGATACTCTAATTGTGGTGGAAATTGTATATAACCATTTGAATCTTGATCATTTCCTTTGGGAAGCAAGGAACATTGCTTTTACATCTTTTCTGTAACTTTAAAGATAGATAATGTATGTGGCCAGCAACAGCCAAAACCTAGTATGGAACTCTATTTGTTTACATCTCCAGAAGTAGAAAAAGATTTCCGTGCCTATATTCAGGGCTCTTGATGCACACAAAGGTATAGACACAACCATGGAAAAGTAAGAATACTTTGCCATGAAAAATGTTGCTTTGGAGAAACACAATAGAATTTCACTAAGTTGTGATGGAGATGGACAGAGACCCATTGTGAATTACTGAATTAGAGCATTATCTTGCACTGGGATCGGCTAGTGCAGATCCCAAGCTCCATAGGGATTCCTGAACAGGTGCAAGTGTCTGCACTAGTTGGTGCTGCAGAATGGAGTCATAGCGAGAAAGCAAGCAAAGAAACTGGAGGTGCGGGGAAGATAATGCGTTATAAAAGGTACTTTAATCACTTGTGTCAATCATAGCTTAATTTTTAATCGTAACAGTTTATGATACATTAGTAGATGAACTGTAATATACTGAGGGATATTTTATAAAACTAATTTTAATAGATCTCACTACAGAATCTGATATTAAATCTTTCCTGGGGAGGGAAATGAAACTATCAACTTTTAAAGCCATTTATAAAGTGTATAGTTTAAGAAAGTGCACATTACCAAGGTTCTACTGAACTTTCTCCTCCTGGGTCAGTAATTTTACATTTATGCTTTTTTTTTTCCCCTTTGAAAGGATTTGCACTTCCATATACTGCTTATTTCAGGTAGGTGTAAACGTTGATGTTGCTAACCAAACTGATGAATCTCTCATATACATATGTTGTTATAATTTCTGGTTACTACCAATGATACCAGAAGAACAGCTTGATCCTAGTTCTGTATGGGAAGTTTGTCTGTTCACAGTGATGATTTGTAGGGAGGCTCGTTGAAGAAGCTGTTAGTAGGATTATTTTACAGATGTGTCTAACTTTATTGTCTTCAGGAATGGGGTATTTAAAGTAATCTCTGGCCAATATAAACAGAAAACATGGTCTCTTTCTACTGCATCTCTCAAAAAAGATTTTTAATTGACTTTACATTCATACCCATTGACAGGTGTTGGAGTTGCCATTATATGTAATGAAATGCAGCTCCCAGGAGCCAATAGGACACTTCTTAATTAAAAAATTGCTGAAGATGTGAGTTAAATAGTTTGGGTGTTCTAGGGTGCTTGTGTTTAATCCTTGGTATTACCGGTCTTTTAGATAGACCATTATTATTTATTACTGTATGTAATCACTTCTTGAGCACTGACTGTGTGCTCAGCCCTATTCAAAGCAGAGTGTAGAACCCCCAAAATGTTCAGAAGGGCTTAGACCAGTCCCCACAGAGGGAAGGGAGGGAACGCCACCCAGCCCCATTCTGCCCCAGCTTCATCCCCCAGCCTGGCTGTGGCTCTGTTCCAGGCCGCAACCCCAGCCCACTCTCAGCCTTGTCCCAGGGCCTGACTGTCGTTCCACTTCCAACCCTGCTCCTGGTCCCAGATCTGCCCCCAGCCACAGCTCCTGGCTTCAGGCTGTGGCTTCAGCCCTGCTCCGAGCCATGGCCCCACCCGCAGATCTGGCCCGGGGGAGGGGCGAGAGGAGAAGGGCATGGACGGGGGAAAGGGGAGAGGTGTAATGTAAAAAGTTTGGGGCCTGCTGGAGTAGAAGATAGCCTTGCCCTGAAGCTCTTACAACTGAAGACGATAAACAATGGATAATAGTGGCAGTGTCTTGTCTTGTCTTGGTGGGCTGAACAGAAGCGTTGCCTACTGGAAGATGCATGCCTGAAGAAAAGCTATGAAAGATTAGAATGGAGCATGTGTGCCGGAGTGGGATAGCAAGGGCATTCCAGACACAGGGCAACATGGAAGAAGGCATGGAGATGGCAGTGGGAGATATTCACCATCACCACTGTTGTGTATAATGTTGCTTTGTTTTACCACAGAAGCCTTGGTAGATTAAAGGGTAGTATTTAGGACACCGCATCTTCCTCTGCCCCACAAACCTGTCTTCCGCTTATTAGGAATTGCTTCACAAAAGCAACTTCTTACTGGCAATCAAGGGATTGCTAAGCAGAATCCTACTGTACCAGCAAAAGACTGCTTTCCCCAGTACACCTAATACCAGTTCCCTGGGCTAAATAAGCCATAACAGCAAAAGCACTTCTTTGACAGTGTAACGGCATCTACACTAGAACTTTTGCCAGTATAAAAATGTGGTTAGCAAAATCACCCCCTCATTCTCTCCTGCAACCCAACTGACATTACTATACCAGAAAGAGTTTTAAGTGCAGACCTGGCTCTATTCTTTGCACCTGCCAACTTGTCAGATTCTCTATCGTCCCAACTGCTTTGCCGATGTCTTTGACAATAGATTTGGTCAGCATTTTGGATACCTGTCTCTTACGATGTTCTGTGAAAACAATGGATAACAAATAAAAGAATAAGTCATGCTGAAGGTGTGCGTGATTGCTACAGATATCAGTAAGGAAGTTAAAAAGAGTATGACATGAATCAAAGTGTTCAGATCCCAGCTCTTTGAAGAGTTAGGTCTTCAGGAATCAGGCAAAGAATTCTATGTGTTAATAGCCCAGCCTAAAGCAAAACAGTCTCAAGAGTAATATAAGTGGAGAAAGCTAAGTGTAATAGGAAGAAACTAAGAAAGGGAAGCTTTAGATATGATATTAGGGACTAACAATGAGATATATTCAGCTGTGGAATAGCTTCCTCGAGAAGTGAAAGCCCCACTATTTGGGTCTTTAAAACAAAGCAGGACAAAAATACTTGATTGTGTACTGTAAGAAACAATCCTGTAATAGCAGGAAGGTGTACCGGATCATTTTCCATTTCCTACTTGTATGATAAACTGGGTGACTTGAGGAACACAGCCGTTTTAGAAGAACAATTATAATCATAGGTGTCTGTTGCAGCTAACCCATTTCAGCAGAGAAATCCACAAGGCCAGTTTGAGTTCCAGGGACTGATTTCTTTATGTGCCAAGTGACTTACTCTCTCCATCCAGTCCTAAGTGAATACACTGTACACATCAGAGACAAGTCCTGCATATAACAAACGTCTTGGCCCCGATCCTGAACTGTGTCAGTGTCAGCACAGCCCAAGGTTCAGGGATGAAGGTCTCCCCAGCAAATGAGAGTGGCCTCTACTTTACAGCCAGCTGCCCAGGGCACCAAGTAACTAGTAGACTCAGCATCCAGGCCAGATCTTTTTGGCCAGCTCACACTCTGCGTGTCACAGTGGGGAGTGGGAGACATTCTTCACTGATGGAAATTTTAATGCTTTCATGTCTCAGGGCATAGAGCAGAGAATATAAAAAGTCAGGCGTAGCATTTCCATCACTTCTGAGCAGAACATGTGCCAATGGTACAAGGTTGTTATTCCCTAACGGAAAGAACTACTCACTGAATAGCTCAACAGTAAATAGTTTGGTATGTGGCCCATTTCTGAGTGTGTATTTTGTCATGCTGATAGAGGTGCTGATATCCTCCTTCCAAATATTATGTTGAAGTTGGGCTTGGAGCAAAACCCAGATCTGACTATCCAACTCTTTACTTAAGTCTGGGTCCAGATCATTGCACGTGGCCTCTCGCTCTATAATCAAATGAACCAAAATCTTGAATGTGGACACCCAAAAAAACGATGGTGAAGTTCTGCTCCGGTTTTTGGTTATGGGTTGGACACAATTCCATGTCTTGTACTGTTTTTAGTTTTCATTGGGTGCATCGTAGGAAGTTTGAGCTCCTACCATTATTAAAGGAGAGTTCAATTAAAGCGGATACTGATTTGCACCTTGGAGACTATATATTTCAAATCCACATACCATTTAAAGTTGTCTCCTCAGTTATCAGCTTTATTAACACCAATTAAAAATCTAGTAGCAAGTCTGAAGTGGACAAGACAACCCAATCTATCAAACCCAAACTAAGATAGTGACTATTATATATGTAGCTTTAACCACATTAATCTTTTTACCCCAATAAATTAAACTATTACATTCATTTAGGATTACATTCAAATGTTATCAAAAGCGGAATTTAACAGTAGGGTAGTATTCTTGAGTTTCACGATCATTATGTTGGCGACATCAGGATCTCTCTCTTTTCCTGATGGTTGAACAGTGTAGAATATTGTGATGATTAAAAATCATAAAATGAGTGTTGAGTGTAATAAGTAAAGAAATAGTAACAGAGCCACTCCCCTTCCAATACCCTCCAAAGTATCCCTAAATAAGATATCAAATTTTAATGTCTTAGTCCTGGCAGTTTCAGGATCTCCATTGCCGATAATGGATATCACATGACAATCGGCATAAAGGGTTTAACGAATTAGTGTCATAAAATGGATTTGAGTAAAAAACATGCCGATTTTTTTCTTTTCCCCATATATTTACTGCTGTTCACTTCTAACACATTTCATTTTAAATAGAAGGGGCTGAGAGATTGATGCACACTGGTGAATTTGCTTTCTTGTTCTAATGGAGGAAATAAACTTTGCTTTTAAAAGTTATGATAATTACACACAATCAAAATGTAGGAGTATTATTTTCAGCTGGGTTTGATTTCTGCACTTTCAATTGTGCATTAAATTTTCAAAGTTGAACTGGGAAAAAAAGATTGGGCAAGAATTACATGAAAATGGATTTCACCATTTTTGGAACTTGAGAAAAATCTGTCAGCAATAATTTTACCATTTTTGCTGTAACTAATGCTGAGTTTTGAGAGGACCAAATCCTCCACCCCCCCCCCCAAAACCCAGCTTGTTCTTTCCCCAAAATGCTGATATGTGCATTGCAGTGGAAGCACAGCTTGCTGTATTGCTCAATCTTGATGTGAATTTTACACACCAGAGCTCATTGCCACAGCAAGGAGACCTTCACAGGGAGAGGGTGTCAAAGAAAAATACACTATATAGCCAAATAGTGCAGTCTCTATGGCATCCACAGTTTTTGTAAAGCTTGGCTGACTGTTAAACAAAACCCCCAGACAATCCCCCCCCATTTAATTCCATAGGACTTTTGCCTCAGTAGGGGATAGCCACACAGAGATTTTTGTAAAAAATCCTTTGGTTAGAAAACAAAGCCAGAAAATTTTCTGCATTATAATAGCTGATTTACAAACGAGGCAAATAAATGAAAACAACGTACAAGTGTATCTGGGATCCACAGACTGAAAGGGCTAATTGGATAGCCTCTGTCCACAACCTGAGTGGGGTTTGACCATATACTAAGTGTGTGAAATGCTCCCCAGTGCTCTGCTGCCTTGGTTCTACTATGCACTGTAGCAGCGTTGCTGGGGAAACTCAGGCCGGGGCATAAGGGGTAATTTAAAGTGCAGAAATATTGTAATTTATGGACTGAGCTTCTCCTACCCCTCCTTTCACATTGTGCCCATCTCTATAGCACAGCCCTCTAACCCACTACACAAATTGCAAACTAATGGCCAGCTCCACCAGTATATTACAGCTGCTTTCTGCTGCTATGGTGCATTGGAATAGCTTCCCTTAAAAGAAAAAAAAAGTTTTAAGGTTGCCACATCACATCTTCAAGTCAGAAATGTCACGTAGCACCATTCTCTTTGGGTTTCGAATTTACTGTTTGTATATGACATTTTTAACAGTTTTGTTAAAAACAAGGACATTCAATGGTGGGAAGAATTAAGATGGGGGATTGAGAGGACATATCAGTAATTTAGAGTAAGATACAACAGCCCTGTAATGTAACTATCCCAAAACCAAGCATTCGAAAGCCAGGATATTCAGACTTCAGGTTACACCTAAAAGAAATCTAAACACGTTGAGATATGGAAATGTACAGTTAAAGCACTCAGACAACTTTAACTCTGCCCTGTTGTGATGCTATGCATTAAGGCATTTGTGATTGATTAAATGGATATTTAAAGAATTTGATTTTTTCCATATTTTTCTCTTCATGGTGTCACTTTGGGGCAAACTTAAGGTTGTTTGAGTGTTTTAGCTGTGCATTTCGTGTGTGTGGTTCAAATTAGTTTAAGTGTAACCATAACTGAAGTTCCTCAGTTTCAATGCTTGGTTTTGGGATAACAACAGCTTCCCTTTTGTGCATTTTACTCTAACTTACTGATATGTATTCTCAACATTGACTTTTTTGTGTCTTCAAAATATGACATCAAACCATTGGGTTATTTTCAGTGCAATATAGATGTAATACAGCTTGGCTTTAGGAAAGCCTATGATACAGCATCTCATCAATTTCTACTAGAAAAGTGAATTCTAACAGTAAATGAACAGCATCACATGAACTAGAAACTGCACCATAAGCAACAGTTAGCGTTAAACAGTAGCGTATTACATGAATGGACATATCTGTAGAGAGGGTAGCACAGCTTTCGTTGGCCTGGGTAATTTCCCCTAATGCCACAGATCCAGATATAATGGGGAAGTCAGTCTCCTCCGTGACAGTGTAGCTCTGCCCTCCTACAGATGGTATGTCATGAATCCAGGGTCCATATTGCAAGAGGCGATGTAGACTGGACTGGAAAAGAGCAGCTGGGTTGTGCAGAATACTCATAGCCACCCCTCTGGGCTTATAGAGGTGAAGCAGAAAGTTGATAAACCCTAAAGCTGTGTTATGTTCTCTGTGGCATCCCTTTGTTCTCCACAGCTCCCAGAGGTAGCAATGGCCAGGGGGTTCTCAAAAGTATTTTAACAAAAAAAAGGATATTCACTATTATAAAGAGAAAGATGCCCATTAGAATAATATTAAATCACAACATCAGCCACTGCAGACTGAAGTGATGCCTTCCTTTGCTGAACAGGCAAAATGATTTATTGGGTTAAGGAAACTCCAGTTTTGGAAAATCTTACATACTTAAATCCTGACAACGAAGCAGGAATATAACTCAACACTTACTAGTAGCAACCACACCAGACGGTGAAGGGGACAAGTCAGGGCTCTCCTGACCTGGTGGCCTGCCCCTCCTCCTTCCTCCACATGGAGAGCAGCAACCGTTGTCAGAAGCAGTTTGCAGGTAGCGAACTAAGGAAATCCACAGCTTTTAGGGGATGTTTCCTCAAAGCAGCCAGCTACAGCCAAGAGCACAGAAGATAAGTAAGGGCTTTTACGGCCTGCTGTCCTCCCCAAAGCAGACCCAGAGGGAGCTGCCTGGAGTATCAAGACTATTGGCCTCCTCTCTCATCCACTAAGGATAAACAGCAGCATCTAGAACAAATAATCAAAATCCCCGGACTCCTGCGGCTCCATTCCCACAGCAACTAGCACCAGCTATACAGTCAAGGATACAGACAGTTATGCAAGGCTTTCTAGTCCCCAACCCCTGATTTTTTTCCTCACCAGACCAAGAGGTATCTGTCTGGGACACCAGGTTCAGTGACCAGCCCTCCACAATGGGAGCAGCAGCAGCAGCAACTGAGAAGAATCTTCATGATCTCTTGACTAATGCCAGGTGAAATTTTTCAGACAGTTTATTCACTGAAAAATGCAGTTTTGGATTGACTAAAACTATTCACCAGTTCAGGTCCGATTCAGTGAATAGTTTCAGCACCAAAAAAAAATAGGAACTTGAAAAGTCATAACATTATTTTGACATTTTCAAAATGAAATGTTTCAACTTTTTGTTTCAAAATGTTTTAAGAAATTTAGCTAGATTTAACTTAAAAAGTAAAAAACACCCCAAAACGAAATGAAATATTTTGAATGAAATCTTTGTCTGACCCAAAACAAAGATTCTTCCATTTTTGCTGAGCAAGTAAAAAATGAAAAATTTCCATTTTGGATTGTTCAAAAATAAAAAACGTTAGATTTTTTTTTTCAGTTCAACCATCAAACCGAAAAATCAATTATTCACTCAGCTCTGTTCCTGACATCATCCATTTAAAAGAGCACACGCTCATCACTCCAAGAACTAGAACCGTGCTGGAGAAGACCCTGAAGGATGTCATCTGTTGGCAGTATGTCAGAAACCTGAAACAGAAGTCGAACCAGGGCAAGGCTTCAAGGTGAGATGCAAGTGGGACACCAGCAATAACTTCCTTCCCGGGGGCAGTTTCACCTGATTTGCCAACTGGAGATTCATCCACAGAGCCCAACTCCGTTGCATCCCACTGAATGGAGCCATCAGCCATGGGAATCAGGACAAGGGATGCAGAAAGTGCGGCTATGCCAATGAGATACTATCCCATATCATTCCATTCCAGAGCCTAGTAGCTGTGCCACAGTGCCAACCAAAATTGTCTACTTAAAGCCATCCTACCATCCATGGCAAGGTTGCTGGGAATTCCACTATCCCTGGAACGGACAGTCAACTGTGACTGGACATCATCATTACTAATGAGGAACAGAAGAGGACCTTCACAGTGGATGTCACAGTTCCTTTTCTGAACAGGACCCCAGACTTCCATGATGCCTAAGCTTGAAAGATGGTGAAATACACCCCTCTGGCCAATGCCTTGAGAGCTAGGGGTTACAAAGTTCAAACATATATACTGATTGCCAGAGCCCTGGGTACATGGGATCCCAGTAACGAGTGAGTATTGCAGGAATGTGGAATCAGTTAGTGCTTGGTTGGCTGATGTGGCAACTCATGGTGTTGGACATCATCAGGTGGTCAAGGGACATCTATTTAGAACATATGCTTCTGAATTGTGGCTGTGGTGTTTACACAAATTAATGCTTGGTTCCCTTTTCCTGTTAAGTTTTCTTTGTTATACACAGACTCAGTGCATGTGAGTAGGGAAGTTTGCCTCTTAGAGGTGCCTTGGACTTGTTAGGGACGGTATTTAGTTTTCCCAGATCACTGGGTGGGGGCTCGAGACACTTCCGGTTTGTATTATTTAGAGAAACTCATAGAAGCTGAACTCCACCTTGCAAAAGGGTTACATGTGCAGAGAGCCTAGCGTATTTTGGGTGCTAAAACAATATAAATAATAATAGTACTTAGAATAAAGGTCAAAAGAGAGCAAGAAATTGTTTGCATGATCCAGGCTGGAATAAAGTAATGAGATGAAATTTGGAAAAGGTAGGCTAAATATCAGGAAAAACTTGAAAATGGTATGATCTGTTAAATTGTGGAGCTGGGATAGCTTCCACCACTTACATTAGAAACCTGTGTTGCCGCAAGTTATTTAAAACTAGATTAGACAGAGTGATAGAAAATATACCATAGGGAGCAATCCTGTGCTGGCAGGGATATAGATTAAATAACCTAACGGGTCCTTTTTCTTTAAATTGCATGATTCTATAAAACTTCCTAAAGATGTTCTACAGTAATTTAAGCTACTAGACCTGAGTGGAAGTAAAGAGAATGTAAGTAAATGAAATGTAAAGACAAGTAAAGGACATAATTTTAGGCTATTTCCAGAAATTCCTAAACATGAATAGGTCATTTTGGTTTTGAACACAGGAGAAGAGGAGATGAGCTGAAGGAGAATACCACATCTGTGAGTCAAACCTAGGGTTGATTTATGTTTGCCATCTTTCACGCTTTCCCCTCTTTTTTCAGTCTCCCACTTATTGGTCTACTAGAAATTCCCAGGCAAACACTTTAGCTTTGTAGCAGAATTTGGCCACATGGCAATTTGATAGAGAGAAATAAACAGATATGCAAAAATACATCCTTGGCACCTGGAACAAGACAACCCCATATTTGTTCTATAAAAGTGCTTTTGTTTTTACCAATAATTAAAATAAAGCAGCTTAGATTGACAAAAAAGAAAGAGGACTGTACTTCTCATAGGTGCCCAAGAATGAATTGGTACAATAGACCTCAATGGTCCCATCTAGTGTGTAAATACAGATTATGACTTCTTAAAAAATGGTTTGTGAAAATATAGTTAAGAAAATGTAAAATGTAATTTAATGACTCACTATATCCTAATGATTCTTGAGAGATTAAGATCTATTCTGTAAATACATACACCCGAGGAATCATCTAACGTGTATTATTGACCTGATAGACTGAGAGAGCTGAACTGGAGCCACAAAAATTTATCTTGTCAGCATGTAACAATAATAAAAATAATAATAAAAAGCTTTTTAAAAGCCTGTTATTTAAGTAGTAGATATACCGACTTATTTGGAGCCTTTATGGCTCGATGTTCAGTATATACGGGTATTTAGACACCTTCAAAATCGGTATGCACCAACTTCCTATTATGTCTAAGGGGATCATGATGCATGAATAAATGTTACCAGAAATAGTGCCTGGATCTCATGAGTCTTAGGCCCACGTCCAAACCACTAGACCACAACATCTCCTACTGTCAAATCCTTGCCAAGCATTTAGGATAAAATTTTCAAGAGCACCTTAGTGACTTAGGAGAAAATCATTAGGACCTAGCTGCTTAGGGCCAGATTTTCAAAGGTATTTTGGTGCCTAAAGATTCAGACAGGTGCCTACTGGGCTTTAAGCACCGAAGCAGATTAGGCACTTATTACGTGACTTTGAAAATCCCCCTGGCCACCTGTTCTGCATCTGTAGGTACCAAAATACCGTTAAAAATCTGGCTGTAAGTGCCTAGGTCCCGTTGACTTTCAACAAGACTTAGGCTCCTAAGTACCTAAGTGTAGACATTCAGGCTCAGGGACCATCCCCACTTACAGGGTCCCCGAGCCCAGGCTCCAGCCTGAGCCCAAACATCTATACTGCAATTCTATAGCCCTGCAGCCTGAGCCCAACAAGCCTGAGTAGCTGACCCAGGCCAGCCGCATTTTAGACATACCCATAGTCACTCCTGGAAATGGGATATTGTCTCTATTATCCTCTCTCTATCTCCATTTTTCCATCTGTTCAATTAGGTTACTCGTCATTAGTAAAAATTATTGCACGTATTTCATGTGCCTTTCAGCAGGGGATACGAGGCAACCATTATCACTCCCATTCTACAGATGGGGAAACTGAGATGCAGAGGTTGAGTGACTTGCTTGGGAAGATGGGAGATGCATTGGGATCTAGTGTGTTAAGAATGGATATCAAATCCAGGAGATCTGGGCTCCAGTTTCTAATGCTGTCTTGCTGTGTGGGTTTTTTTTTAAAGGAATCCTTTAGTTCTCTGTGCTTCAGTTACTACGCAATGGAAATTTCACAGCTATGTTAATCCTACTACCCACAATGGTTGGTCTGTCTTCAACTTCAGTCTCCTTCCACCCTTCTTCAACTACTTGTACTCTACTGCATTAAGCTATGATAAATGTGGTTTTAAGTTGTCTGCAGCATCAAGCAAAACACCAAATTAAACCAGGTGAAATCTTGGTCATACTAAAGTCAACAGCACAACTCTTACTGAAATCAATGAGAACAGGATTTAAGATGTCTGGAAGGTCTCAGTTTTCTGTCTGAAATGACAAAGTATCCATGTCTACTAGCTGTGGTTATTGTTGCAGTCACAATTACCCTTACATAGAGCAGACACAGGTTAGCGGGGATAAAAGGGCACAATTGAGGTCTCAGGAGACCTTAGCATTGCATTTCCATATTTTTCAACACATACATCTTTTAATTGCAAACTTAATTCTGAATATCCTAACATTCAAGATGTTTGTGTTTCTTCTAATATTATAGCGTTCCACTAAGCTTCTTTTCCCCTTAAGGTTGTACCTTCTTATCAATGACTTAACTCTATTTTAACAAAACTTGTGTCTGAGATTTTGGATTGTTTATCAAATCTAATTTTTAATAAAGGTAACTATTTCAACTATTTAAAAAATTAAAACACAAATGGACTAATCTTTTACTGAATTACCATTAAACCAAAGCTACATTAACCAGTCCTTCTGAGGGAAAAGTTCTTAAAAAAAATAAACTTCTTTTGCTCACTCACACATAAACAACTTAAAAATAACTCATCTGCTTTTAAAAGGTATTTGTAAAACAACTGGCTCTTACATGAACACCATGCTTGACAACTCTTTGCCAAGTGAGAATGTTTATGATTCAGTTAGAAATGAATTTCATGGGAATGCTGACATAACTCGAACTATAAATACTAGAAAGTGGTGCTGCGTAATTTTTCCCCCAAAAATCTTATGCTGTAAAGATTCAGGAAGTAGAATCTGACGAACAAGCAAGCAGTTAAACTATCCTGTTACAGAGCCATTACAATGCACTGCACTAGCATTTGCCTATAAATGTAAAACACTGAGATAAAGAATAAGTACTGTTCAGTTCTTACAGAGATGAAGGAAGATCAGACTTGCATCCATGATTCAAATGCAATACACGGACATTACTATTACCTGGAATCAAGAAAGCAAAGGTGTGTTTGTTTAAATAGTTCTATACATTTTAAATTAGGGACCTATGTAAAAACATAAATCCCAACTATACATATAAAATGATGGGGGCTAAATTAGTTGTTACAACTCAAGAAAAAGACCTTGGAGTCATTATGGATAGTTCTCTGAAAACATCCATTCAATGTGCAGCGGCAGTCAAAAAAGCAAACAGAAGGTTGGGAATCATTAGGAAAGGAACAGATAATAAGACAGAAAATATCATATTGACTCTATATAAATCCACGGTACACCCGCATATTGAATACTGCGTGATATATATTGGAATTGGAAAAGGTACAGAAAAGGGCAACAAAAATGATTAGTGGTATGGAACAGCTTCCATATGAGGAGACATTAATAAGAGGGGACTTTTCAGCTTGGAAAAAAGACCACTAAGGGGGTATATTGGTGGTTCCCAACCTTTTTGGCTCGAGGGCCACAAATATCATTTTTATAACCCTGAAGGGCCACCAGTCTATCAACTCATAAAAAAATTTAACGTATACACCATTAAGTACTACAAATCACCACATATTTAAAGTAAACATTTGGATGCTACTGTGCTCATTTTTACATTCACTATTTTACACCTAAAGATTACTCACAGCATGTCACACACTCACAGACAAAGCACTAGTGTAGATGAGTGACTGTCACTACACAATGAAGGACATGGCCTGGCAGCTAAGTTGTGGTGGGTGGCCTGCTATAGTACAGGGCAAACCATAAGGCACTGATTTTTAGAGTCCTGCCCCTCCTTAAGCATGGCAGGTCCTGGCTGCAGTGCCCCGCACCCCACTGCAGCCAGACGGAAGGAGTTCAATGAGGAGGCTGCCTCCTTGCTGATCTCTTGTCCCCCTGGCTATAGCTGGGAAACTGCACGCATCCTGTAGCTCTGTGCACTCCAGCTGGATCCCTAGGTAGTGGCTCCTTTCTGCAGCCAGGGGCATAGGAAATCAGTGGTCCCCTCCCTCTGGCTCCAGCAGGGACCCCAGTGCCTATGGACCTAAGAGGAGCATGTTGCTGGGCTCCCTGCAACAGCCAGGGGAAGTGCTGATCTCCCGTCCCCTTAGCTGTAGCAAGCAGCCTTTACTGGTTTTTTAGCCCTGTGGAAACACACGCCACCTGGGTCATTAGGCTGTGGGTCTCTTCTGCAGCCAACAGAGAGGAGAGGCAGGCCACTTTGAAAGACCTGTGCAGGCCACTGTTGGCCCCAGGGCCACAGGTTGAGAACCACTGGGGTATATAACAGAGGTCTATAAAATCATGACTGATGTGGAGCACGTATATAAGGAATGTTGTTTACTCCTTCTCATAACACAAGAACTAGATGTCACCAAATAAAGTTAATGGGCAGCGGGTTTAAAACAAACAAAAGGAAGTATTTCTTCACACAAGGCACAGTCAACCTGTGGAACAATTTGCCAGAGGATGTTGTGAAGGTCAAGACTATAACAGGGTTCTAAATAGAACTAGATACATTCATGGAGGATAGGTCCATCAATGGCTATTAGGATGGGCAGAGATGCAAAACCACACTCTGAAGTGTCCCTAGCTTCTGTCTGCCAGAAGCTGGGAATGAGTGACAGGGGATGGATCACTTGATAATTAGATATTCTTTTAATTCCTTCTGAAGCACCTGGCATTGGCCATTGCCAGAAGACAGATACTGGGCTAGATGGACCATACTGATCCAGTCTGGCTGTTTTTTGTGTTATGTGAAACACATGACATTTTTCATCAGCAAAATAGGAGAAATACAATGAAATTAAGGAAAAAACAGCCTAAATATCTGGAAAACAGTAAAATTTATTAGAATGGGGAAAATCTCCCAAGGAAAGTGGAGGAAGCCCATCTCTTGAAACTCTTAAAACTAGATTTGACAAAACGCTGGCACTGTAGAAAAGAATCCAGTATTGATAGGGGATGTAATAGATGACCCTAGTGCTTTAATTATTTTCCACTTTAATGGGTGTGATTCCATTATACATAAAATATAATTACTAATAAAGCACTGAGTAATTAAGTGACAACTGAACACCTTAATTAACATTAAATGTAAAGCAATAGCAACTACTGCCCATAATACTTAAGCAGCTTTTTATTTTGTCTTGTTGCCATTTAACCAACAACTGCCCAGATGAGTATTGATTGTGCACAACAAATTATCATTCTGATGTATTTTGCCAAGGGGTATATGGAACGAACTGATTTATAAATTGAAGATACTCTTAGAGAAATGAGTTAGCACACCTTTGTAATCTGATATAATGGCATGCACTGTCATTGTTTAATATATCTAACTATATAAAGTTGTGTAAAAAGTGTGTGGGTTTACATCGACTTCAATTTGTATTTGAAAAACATATTCCGATTTCAAATTTAAAAATGAAAAATACATTTTCTTCAATTTCGTTCTAACTGCCTTAAGAATATGGCACCCTCACCGCTGTATTTATTTGTTGCATTTTAGCACCTTTTTGCCATTAAACATGAAGATTACATACGTAAGTAGAAGTTAACCTAAAAAATCATCATCCGAAATCCTGTAAGAAATTTTGAGGCTTGCTGATTATACAAAGTTAGCTGGGTTACAAACATTTTGCTCCATCATAACTCTAAAAATTGTAATTTTCTTTTCATTGGCTGAAATGCTGAACCCTTTCTACTATATTAATATTTTCTATGTTGATCTTTGATGGTTTGAAAAGATAAGACAAGAACTGATATTTAAATATCCCTAATACCAACCATTTTACTAAAACACTACTATTAGATTTCTAGAAGCCATTATTCATTTGAAAAAATCTAATCTATATACCAGCATAGGCATCAAGTATTAAAAAATTCAGTTTAGTGTTCTCTGTTTATAACAAAATTATAATAATAAACTATATCTTAACTTTAGTTAACTGAAGGCAAAGGCAAAATAAGTGTCCTGATATAATCCAGAATAGCGCAAAGGTATAAATGCAACTTTTTAAATTTTCAGTATTCGCATTACTTGGTACCCCTAAATTACCTCAAAAATCTAGGACATTCTGGCTTTGCTTCAGATTATTTTTTTATTAAATTCATAATAACCATTTCAAGACTAAATGCCTTCAAAATGCCCTACTTGTTTGTGATGTAAATAGCAAAAATGCAGAACAATAAAGACTCCCCCTGTGAATTACAGGCTGTATCATCTGATACAGGCTGTATCATCAGAGAGCAGGTATTGACTGCATGTGATTTTTGTAGGATCAAAGAAAGCATCTTTTGAGTCTTCAAAGTGATCAGTGTTCATACTAAGAAGTTTTAAAACTACAGCAACTAAGTTCATATCATCATGCATAAAAAATGTGGAACACAACTGATGCCTGTTGGAACAAGTTTTAATCAGTCCCTTTGATATCTAGTTAAAAAGAAGGAAAAAAAAGTGTTCCAATTTAGTTCTCTCCTCCTCAGCAACTTTGTAATCCATTTACTGCTTTCCATTCACATCCCTAACCCCTGTGTTGGTTAGCTAGAAACTGTGCTGTAAGAATGTGAAGAATGTAAACAACCTTTTATTGTCCAAAAGGATAGCAGTGTGAAAGAAATGTGTGCCTTATCGCAGGACTGCAGCTCGGTACTTCATTGCCATGATAAAGTGCTGAAGCAAAAAACATTACAAGACAAGCACAATCCAAAAACGGATTAGAATTTGACATAAGCTTCCACAAAAACTAATCAATCAACTCATGCTGTAATATTAGAATCCAGCTCTTAAGGAGGTTGTTTAATCCCTTCAAGGTTTATTACACATTCCCTATTGACTATGGTGACAAACTTTCAGATACAAGACAGCTAGGAAGAGAGGCAGAACTTTTGCAGCATAAATCAGAGATAGCTGCTCATGTAATTAACATGTATAAAAAGGCATTTTGAACTAAAATTACAATAATATTTCTTTTGCTTTCAGGTAAGGCTAGCAAACCCATTTTAAGGAGCTTTAATTTTTTTTCTCAAATTCAGTTTATTTTTCACAAATACCCCAAGAACAAGACTTATTTTCTCATTGAAAGGAGTATGCTAGAAATTACATTCTTTACACACCTATTATGAAATGAAATATTTCACTTGAATTATATTGTGTAGCTCCAGCTCTTTAAATCTACATTGCCTAAACATACTACCTCATTTACTCAGATTGTTTTGCATTTCGTGTATAAGGGACTATACAGTACCGCATAGGTATATCTTCCTGTGTCTAATCCAAACGGATAGAAATCCTTGTGTGGACTCCAACAAAGAGTCATAAATAACCGTTTAATATGCAGTCATGAAAACAGAAAACTTCATATGGACAAATAATGTTAAGCCAGCGTTTGTCATCCACTTCCTTAAAATAGTTGACTAAGTTGATGCTGCACTATGCTAACTGTGGATCTAGAGTGAGGTTCAGAAATGGAATTGTGGTGCTCAGAAGCATCACGTAGCTCAAGATATTTCAAATATCCACAATCACAGATACCTTCTAAAGGCAGTTGCAGCTTCCATAGTTGCAGCATTATTTAAATTCAGGCCTTAGTAATTTGAAATCCTAATGAAACATTGAACAATTACAATTTGAGCAATATTACGAATATTGAGAAAACGATGCACTGTTTGAAAAGAATCTCAAGTTATGGAACTGGAGCAATCAGTTGCTCTGGTGCAGGTTGTGGGGTTTTTTGTTAAAACAGCGAGTAGACTTTAATGTATCTCCAGAAGACAATAGGCAGGTAGTTAACAATGGTTACCTTTCCCAAATAACATGACAGCAGTTTAGCGGAAGCAAATGTGCAGCTCGTGTGTTAAGAACTCTTATTTAGTTCCCCTTAAAGTTGCACAAAACAAGCAGGCAGAAAAGCCGGTGTTAAGTGCCATTTACCCCATCCTTCCACAAAAGGACACCACAATCCCCGCCTCACACAAATGTTTGATGAAGGAGCATGTGCCCCAGTAACTTGGATATCTGAGACTGGTTACAAAAGCTTAGCTCATCCTGGATACCTAACAAAAACCCAAACACCTCTGCAGAGACTCTGGATGTCAGGTATTTTCTAGCCTACGTGGCAACCTTCGCCCAGAAACTCTCGATTTCCAAGGGCTCTGCGGCTCCTGCTAGCGCGGGGAGTAAAGAAAAGCAGACTTACAAGCTGAAGGCAGCTCTGGACCACAACCAGAGGCAGGGGCTGCAGGTGCATCATTCTGGCTGGCGTCTAAGCTGTGATTTCCCGGACTTGGGTCGCGCGCATCTCCGCGCTGGGGGGCAGGACCGAGTGCAGGGACACACCGCCGCGATCGCCCTCCGCGAAGAACAACCCGGAGCGGGAGAGGCGAGCTCCCGGCGCATTCCCCGCCGCTGGGCTCAGCCGGCGCGGCCAGAGCCCGCCAGTGGCGCGCGGGACCGGACCGGACCTGCCCTGCGCCCGGGAGATGAGGGGGCCCTCGCGGCCCCGGGGGGCTGAGCGGGAGCGGCAGCGCCCCCCCGGCGCGCGCCGGCTCTCCGCCTGCCCACCCCCGCGCGGGCTGCGGGCGGGGCGGAGCTTGGG
>ML675620.1:55715891-56039235 GCA_007922155.1 Mesoclemmys tuberculata | reverse complement strand
CGGGACCCGCTCGCCGGCCCGGCGCGGGACGGGGCTGACGCTGCGGCCGTGGGCGGCCGGGCCCGCGCTGCGGGGCAGCTCTGGGAAGGAGGGAGCCGCGCCGCGCCCCGTCCCGTCCGCTCCCGCGGCGGCTCCCTCCGCGCGGGCGGCAGCTGGGCTGCGGGGTCCGGCCTGCGGAGCAAGTGGCGTTTGCGTTCCGTCACCCGGGGCCTGGCACGCGCGGGATCCCCCGGGACCTCATGGCACGGCCCCGCTTGTCCCGCCGCCGCTCACTGGAGCGGCAGGGTCCGGCCTGGGCTCTAAGGCCCTTTAGGAAGAGGGGCGGCGGTGGTTACAGAAAAGGGTTTAAAGTGAGCAACCCCCCATCCGCCCCCTTCTCCTCGCTGTCCCCCCCACGGGGAAGGGAAGGGTGGCTGGGTGAGTGGACACGTTTTATCCGGGGCTTAGGAAATCCCGCCGCGTGTAGAGGTCCCTTTTCCCTCAGAAATCCTTGTGCCTTCTCCAGGGCACACGAAGTATTCATGACCTCTCCCCTCCGAGGTCGAACAGCACCTACGAGGGGGGGGAGGGTTCCGAGCTCAGAGCAGATCGTTTTCACCTAGCTAGTGCTCAGTGACAGAAGGGCAGAATCCAGCACAGAGGTAATGGATACAAACCTGCCAAGCCAGTTGATGCACAGATTCGAAAAGATCCAGGGAAGGAGGGGAGAGGCCAACCAAAACAAACCAGGATGAAATGATTGTCTTGCAGTGGCGACAGAAAACCAAAGCGGGGCCAATATCTGAGAAGCTTGCTGCTTGTCACTCCGTGCCCTCCCTCTCCAAAGTGCCAGATGATTAGTTAAGCCCTGGAAAGGAGAAGTAAAGTTTTGAAAACATGGTGTGTTTCTGAGAGGAACTGTGCAGCTGAAGTGCCAGTGCGCTCATGGAACAGATAGCACGTTGAACTCACACATACCTACGACTTTGTGTGGAAGCGAAGTGGTAGTGCTTTTATTTTTAATTGATGCTATTGTACTGAACTTGGCAGTGCCACATTTTTCTAATCTGCAATTTGCATGTGATGTGATATGCAACCTTTCTACCACCAGGCTGAAATTGGGATAGCAGCAGACGTTTCATTTTTCAAAACCCTGCCTGTCATTTGCAGATTAGTTTCCCCCTAATTTTCTCTTGCCTTGTCTCATCTCATTACTAGCTGCATGTTCCAATTTCATTCTGACTGCCCCTATGTTTTAAACTTCTAAAAGATTTACCAGTAAAAAAATAGGTTTAAAAGTCATTTTACTGTCTATGAAAACAGGCACGATTTTACCAGATAATGATTGCAATAATGTAGTTGTATCCCTTAATTTCCCAACTAGGTTTCTCGTCAGTGTGTGCCACATATGGAATCGTATTCTGTGCATGGGATACAGCCTCGAGTCTCAGGTGTTCATTTGGGTCTGAAAAATTACACTTGATCCATAACAATAAAGAAAATTCAACTACTGGACTCTAAAATGAGTTCATTTTCATCACAATCAGAAGAAACAGAAAATACAAACACACATGCTCCTTGAGCCATCCATTAACATTCAATCTGCATATATTTTGATTTTTATAGTATTTTTATCATATATAATATTTAAACAACAATATTTTAAAGTTGTCCCCTACCCCCCATTATATTTGCATTTTAGCAGATCTGTTCTGTGCTGCATTTTTAATTATTTTAAAAGGAGAGAATAATCAATTTAAATGACACATGGATTCAGGTATCAGAATTTGAATCTAAATGTTACTTCTACATCCTGGGTTAAAAAAATAAATGGTGCCTTCTACAAACATTTGTTTGGGAACTAAATATGTTAATTTCAATGAAAAGAAATTGTATTTATCCATGTGTAAGTTAAACAATTATTAAATCAGCTAATGTATTAATTAATGAGAGCATGCCCATTTCTATCAAGGCAGTGACTCATCTAGAGAGTATTCTATTATCTGCTGAGCTAGATAGGTACTCATTTGTCCGATGGTATCTAGCAGATAGCAATAAAACAATAACACAACCTCACTTTCCTCTAATAAATGGAAACATCTCGAGCGCTATCTGCTGTACAAAGGAAGTACTACCAGCATACAGATAAAGGCATATGCAAGCACCCTACAAAGATTTTATTTCCAAATGAGAGCTGCATTATGCAGTAGGCTGTAAAGAATGTTATGCAATTAGTCAGAATTATAAAGACTAAATTCGGATGAAGTATTTAGATCTTTCTAAAATGAAAAGCTGCATGCCATATATTCAAGGAAAGCTGAATTTCTGTAATTGGCTTTTAATGGAACAATAGTGTTTAAACTAAAGTACTGTAGTTCTATCCTATTAAATACAAACAGACTCAATTTAAATGACATTAACTTTGTCACACAAACTACCAAAAGCTGGCCTTAAATCATACTTTTCCCTGATTAACTAAGAGTAAATGTTGGTAAAGTGCTTTGAAGATGAAAAGCCCTATGCACAGTAAATGGTAAGCAGTATTGTTACTTGTATTCCATCCTAGCTAATTCACAGTGCTCCTGGTTAAGAACAAAATGTCAGGCCTAAGCTTTTGCATTCCCTTGGTCTGGTGTGTTAGTGTCAACCTAAAATGTTGTTTGAATATGGATTTGTTAATTTTCTGGTCTAATTTAAATAAAATAAAAAAATGGTTTCCCTAAGGCTATAAAATTCATAAACTGCAAGAAATGGTGCTGCCCTGGCTGGGAGATGGTCTAGATGTTCCAGTAGGGAGATGCTCACAGTGTGGGCCAAATATAGTCCAATAACATCCCTGCCTTAACTACAGGGTAAGGAAGAGGATGATTAACAGGAGATTTTTAATAATAGTGAATCTAGTCAACAGCAACTTCTGTTCCTCTCTATCAAGTAATACAGAAGCACAAGTAAATAGGAATTTTATTTATCCTTGAGTCAGTGTGGTATTAGAGTTTTTTAAGACCCAGCTTGAGAAAGCCCTGGCTGGGATGATTTTAGTTGGGGTTGTTCCTCTTTTGAGCAGGGGGTTGGTCTAGATGACTTCCTGAGGTCTTTTCCAACCTTAATCTTCTATGATTCTGTGTCTCACTCCTCAAGTCACTGTTCAAACTCATTTCTTTTGATTAAATTTAAAACAGTGGCCTCCACTTTACCCTTCTTCCCATTCTGTTCTCTAATTTTAATAGAGCAAATAGAACAAAGAAGGCACATACCCAACAATTAACATATCAAGGGTCACCACTGAGGGTAGAGGGAAGAGCTGGCGCTGTTATCACCTACTAAGTGGAGTAGGGTAGTAAGAATACATAACAGCTTTACTCAAGTTTCTACAATACTTTTTTGTATACTTCCAAATAAAATTAAAGATGTTGGTGTTGATCTTTAAATCTCTATATTGTTTTGTGACCTAAGTATCTGGGAGATCACCTCTCATCCTCCTATGCAGCATGAAAATTAAGAGCTGCTGTAAGGCTCTTGCAGCAAGTTGGTGAGTTTGAATGTTTCACATCCGGGTTTCCAACAACTTGTGTAGGATTCTAGAGGGGAGAAAAAAAGGACACATAGGTCTGATCATTGAAATTAGCAGGAGTTTTGTCGTTGACTTTAATGGATACAGGACTGGGCTTGTTTGTTTACTGATTCAGATCTCAAGTGTTTATGTAACCAAGTTACACTATGGCCTTGTCTGCACTGGAGAAAAACTGTGTGTTCTTAACTCAAGTTAGCCTGCTCTTTAGTTTGACCAGCTAACACTTGTGAGAACTACAAACTATCTTCACTGGGATTTTACCTAAAGTAAGCTATCTTTAATTTAGCCTGCTAACTCAGGTGGAAATTGCCTGATCTTTCCTAAGATTTTACATTGAGTTAGCTAATTTGAGTTAAGAACACTTTTTTTTTTTCCCCTAGTGAAGACTCAGCCAGGGTGTGTTGCGTTTTCTTCTAATGGCTAATCCAAATAGAGAATAATAGTCTACTACTGCTATCAATTTACAGAATCACTCTTTTGGCTCAAGTAGTAGAGGTTTCTGTTTCAGTAGTGCTGATCCCAGGTTCATACCTTGGTGATAATAGCCAATGCAGGAGTTCATTATACCTACAAATTTAAAGCCCGAAGTATTGAGTGGCACCAGTATGAAGTTAAACGTCCTTTGCTCCCTTTTACTTCAGCATGAAATGAGGGCACTTAGCAACTTTAGCTTTTAATTTGTATAAAATTTAAACTTTGAGATTGAGAAATACTGTAGATAGAATATAAATCTCTAACTCTTCTGCGTGTCTACAACTTTTATATGTTTGAAGAAGATTGGGTTTTTTAAAGCGAGTAAATCAAACTTACCTGTAAGCTGATGTCTGTAAGATAATAAAATATTCAACCCAGGTCAATTTTTATGGGTACATAAAAACCTTTGAAAAAACAGGATTTATCATAGATGTGCTGACATAGCTTTAAGCAGAGTGGTAAGAATAGTTTGCTAATTAAAAGTGGGATGCCTGCAATAATGGTAATCAATACATTTAAAGCCTTTTTATGAACATGAAAGAAAAATAAAAAGGAGGACCAAAGAAATTAGTGACCAGTTGGCCAAAGCTTACTATCAAGTAAAACACTTGAGCAATAATAAAGGAATTGATCTGTTAGATCCTAAAAGACAATCTGACGACCAATATACAGCTTAGTTTAATAAAGAACAGACCATACCAGATGATTCTCATAGTTTTCTTTGTTACAAATACAACTTCAGGAGTCTTTTTTCCTGCAAGCCCTTACTTATGTGAGTAATCCTCATTCACTATTGAATCAATGGGGTTACTCATATGAGTTAGGATTTGCAGTCAAATGGAATTTATCATATATTATTTGTATTTTACTAGTGGGCTTAATGTATTTGGATTTTAGTAATTTAGACTCCAATTCAGGAAGGCACTTAAGAATGTGTTTAAGTCCATTCAAATTCAAGAAAACTCTTTAGTGCGTGTTTACCTTTTTCGACTTCAGTGGGACTTGTGTATATGCTTAAAGCTAAGTACACAGTTAAATGCTTTCCTTAATATAGATGCCTTCCTGAATAGGGGATTTAGAAATTACCACATAAAGTCATGCCATGATCTTTCTAATTTAGTATCCTTCCTATAACAATTCGAAAGTGTTGCTTCCTCAGAAATTTTATTAGATTATGCTAGACCGCTTGAAGCTGAACACAAATATAATTTCAGACTACATGTATCATGTAGGAATTTGGAGAAACAAGAAATTGACTTTTATTGAATGTAATGCGTTTAATTGCATAACAGTGCTGACACTTTGCAATAGTTCAACTGAACTAAAAATATTTTGTTGATGATATTCATTTGTACTCAGTGTTTGAGGCTTCTCGTTTAAGTGTCCAACAATAATCGGCCAGCATTGATGGATTCCAGTTGCCCTGATACCATTTTTCCATGATCGCAATGTCCTGGTGAAACCTTTCATCATGCTCAACACTGACTGCACCAAGATTTGCAGGGAAGAAGTCTAAATGCGAATGCAGAAAATGAATCTTTAGTGACATGTTGCACTTCATGGTTTTCTATGCTTGAAGCATGTTGTCAACCATCTGCACGTAGTTTGGTGCTCTGTAGTTGCCAAGAAACATATCGCAACTGTTGCGACATTGGCGAGACATTTTGCTATCACGAATCCTGAAAATACAATTGCTTTATTATTGTGAGTACACACAATATGTTGTGCGCATAGAGCATGCGCATCAACGTGAATGCAAACTGATATAAATGCAATACATAGAACAGTGTGTGCAAAATGCTTTTATAGCCTTTCTAAAACCTGTCCTGCCAGCATCCGCCCTGCCTCAGCCTTAGCATTCCCACTGCATGTTGTGTGGCCTGCACTAAAGTATACAGGAAGCAAAATCTTTGTTGTCCAGTGTAATAGTGGCATGTGACCATATGTCAGAATCTAAGGGCTATTTTACATCTAGTTTTGTACTGTTAATACAAACACGGTGTAAACCTTAGATCTTGTTGTTAGAATAAAAATACTGTAGTGTGGGTGCACTCTATCACTTTGATTGTGCTTTTGACACCTTGGCCCATGTTGGGGGTTCTGCAGAGCTCCACTGTCCCAGGAGAGTTCCAGAAATCATTGTGCTTCAGGAAGGAACAATGTCTCCCAGAGGAACTAGGGCACCTCTCTCTGCTTTTAAAGGGTCACTTCCCATCACAGCTGCTGCAGGTGAGGAGGAAGGATGGACTGTCTTTCTGCCTCTCCCTGAGCTTAGCTCGAGCCTCTTCCCCTCCTCACTCTGAAGTACTCCCACCCCACGCTTCCTCCCTCTTTTGTTGTTTGAGGTTTTTGCCTTTCTCAGCCCTCCCCACTAGTGGGTTGTTGCTGAGAGTGCGCCCCAGTCTGCCCCCATATTACCTTTTCTTTTTCTCCCCTTCAGGATTTCTTAGGATGGTGAGCTAGGTTCACACTCCTTCTTTCCACTGCCCAATATGCATGTTGCCTGCAAATGAAGTGTTTACTCCACTGTAATGCCTCCATCCCAAGTGGACAAAGGCCACATTGGCAGCTTAGCAGAGGAGCAGAAGTCAGCCAGGAGAGAATGCGCAGCAACTTGAGAACTGCCACATTTCCAGATTGATCCTTGGACCTCGCAAAAAACCAGGACATGGGGCTCGTGGCTTTGCCTCTAAGCCTGATCCAGGACAAATGAGCCAGGACAAATTTTCAGCCTCGACTGCAGGTTTACATTTCAAAGAATCATTACCTGCACACTAGGGCACCCCACCTTTACCCCAATCCTTTGGGCTCAAGGCATAACCCAGTTAAGGCACCCCCACCCTTTCCCAATCTGTAGGGTTCCAGGGGAAAGGCATCTATCCTTACCCAATTCATACTCTAGGGCTCACCTATTCCTAGCCCATATGGCTCTGGGTGTAACCTGATTAATTGAAATTCCCACCCTTTCCCATTTCATAGGGCTCTGGGTGTAATTCTCTGTGATTACACAGGATCTTTTAATAGTGAAGAATCCTTACACCGTAATATCCTTATTCTCTGTTTATTAAAAATTACCAAAACAGAATACACATGCTAAGCATACCGTGCTCACCACTCCCAATAAGGCAGACAAAGTAAAGTACTACAAAACACCAATCCTAGCTCATTACAAAACAGTCCTTTAACCAATCCTATCCCACCACCTTAATTGATTTAAATACACACACTTAGTTATGCAACAGACAGAAACAATTAAAGAACCAAACAGAAATCTTTCAGGTAAACAACAGAGAATTGGGCACCATAAAGGCAAAACAATAGGAAGTGTAGATATTACAACCACAACTGTTGATAAGTGATTCCGTTCCAGACAGAATGCTACCAAAAAAAATTTTCTTTAAGCATCTTAGGATCTGTTTCTTTATCTGATGGTGGTAGGTACTATTAGGACAGCATCAGCTTTTAACGGCTTGATTTTACATTGTCTTGAAGTAGTTTCAGGAATGTGAAGATAAGACTACCTGCTACTTAGCTGATGGCTGCTGACGCTCCTGCTTCTGCTTAGCCCAAGAACAAGGCCTAAACTTAGCCAAAAAAACAAGGCCTCAGACCTTATAGGATAGCTCAAAAATGGAAATGCCTTGAAACTTACTGTTTCTAAAATGGAATGTTGAAACTGGCACTGGGTCATAAAATCAGCAGCCCTGTGGCCCTAGTTGTGACACTGTGACACTGTTTGTGACTGGTCAGGGAATCTAACTTCTGTGTTACCCATCAGTTCTGGAAGCATCTGCTCTCCTTTTGCAGCCTGCCCTAACCTTGGCATTTTCAGGTGAGCTCCCCTAGGCACTAGTCCTCTAGCACATCCTGGCTGTGTCTGGGCATCTGAATTATTGAAAAATCAGAACTAAAGCTGTGTCTACCTCAGAGTTTGTTGACAAATATTTCCCACCATTGCTTCCACTGCTGAAGCATCACAATTGTTAGCAATGGCGGGAGCACAAATTTAAATAAGATAACCTGGCGGCTGGGGTTTTTGGCCACTCCATTTTGATGTCTCTGTGCCATTCTGATAGCACAGAGGGTCTGTAAAATGAGTGAAAGTGACTGACACCTTGACAGAAATCTGGGTCGCACACCTGTCCCCCCCATGCATCACTTCTGAGTGTCTGGGTGACAACAGGCATCCTGCCATGCCCAGGGAAAAGCTGAGAACGGGTGTCCCCGCTGCATCTGTGGCGAAGCTGACAGTGGGCACCCCTATCGCCAGACGCCCCAGGATGAAGCTGATAGTGGGCGCTCCTGGGCACACCAGGGGCTGACAGGATTTCTATGTAAAATTAAGCTTCACTTTTAGAATTTAGCAATTTTTTTTCATCCTGATGTTTGAGAGTTCTATCGCGAGATCATGAGTGAAGCTTAATTTTACTCAGAAACCGCATCTCCCAAGTAGGCATGTCTGCACAGAGCTCTTCTTCAGCATGTACTTATTTGTACATAAGTACATAAAGGAGGGATTTCCCCATCTGTTAGTTACTTATAAAAGATGAATTTTATAATATAAAATGAATCCCTCATATGAATCCCTTTTATGCTTTAGCTAACCAGTTTATACTTTTATTGTATATTTCTTTTCTCTTGATTCTGTTTTCTTCCTTTTGCTGGAGAGTTAAGGAAATGACTGTACTCAAGCATTCTTCATCTTTCCTCTGGCTCAGGTCATAGGTGGAGTGACATCAGATGACATTTCTTTGTGGGATAGTTTCAGGAACAACTGTTATCACATCATGGAGTATGCCTTGCCTCTCCCACTCCCATTTTCAGTTCATCTGCACATTTTTGTCTTGCGTGCTGAGGTAAGGTGTTCCTCTTTCATCACAGGAGACAAAGCCTTCATCCTGCTCCTCCTTTAGCTGTCATTCTGGGAGCCAATTAAGCTTTCATTCACCCCAGGAACATGCAAGTTTATAAGATGTATTTTACCAGCAGGGGATGTAACAAATTACCAGTGAGGCCTGGCTACAGAAATGAAGACGATATCTTAAAATGACATGGTCTTTACTGATTCCTGCTGAGCCTACACTTCCTCTGAAACACACATCTTTATGACTTATCAAACCTAGCTAAGCTATTTGATACATTAAATGCAGAAAAATATATATTGAACTAGGATAAAAGTTGAGACACAAAGTGACAAAAGTGAGGAAACTGAATGTGAAGGCTGACTGACACCCCACCGTTAATTCAAACATTTAAGGGAAAAAGGCACATCATCCACTTGAGTTAAAGGAGAAGGATTAGCTCCTTGGAGTTTTGTCCTTTTGTGAATTGCTGTCACAATATCATTCATTGGTTAAGTACAATTTTTCTGCAGTGGAAGTCTTTGTGATTATTTTTTTTAAAAAGCCATAATAATTCACATGGATTCAAAGACTTTTTATTTATTTTAAAAGTTTATTTTATGAAATAGCCTAACAAGATGATACAGTTTCAGCTCTGTTCTGATCTCTGTAACACGGATGTACATCCAGAGTGATCAGAAGCCAGAGAAATACATCAGATTTATAATGGTGTAATAGAGAGCAGAACCTGGCTCTTGTGATCAGGCAGGTCCCAAGTTGATGTCAGTCATATAATGTTCCAGCATATTTCAGGGGAATGCACACAGTACATAGCGGGATGCTAAAGGCAAATCCAGCTTGCCTTGCTTACTTGTACAAGCAGTTCCCTTGAGGTCGGTGGAGGCAAACAGGATTGGTGCTATGAAGGGCTTATCTGACTGAAACTGATTCCAGAATGCCCCCAGTGCAGATTCCACACAAAAGGACTGGTGGCTGGAGGAAAGTGCAGGAAATAATGTATGTACCTAGTGGCTCTGTGCCAAATCTTTCACTCCTCTTGCATGGGTCTCTGAACTGTGGAACTCTATTTACAGGGTCCAGGACAAAATAGTGCGGAGGGGAGAGAAGGAAGACGACTTTGCCAAATGTGTAAGTATACTTTTCACCCCACTGTGGATCAAAGGTTAAAGTCTGGGACCCCACTGTACTGATATTAATAGTTGTTCATTATTATTATAATAGAGATTTCTTTAGATCTTGGATCTGGAGCATCTGGTTTACTATCACTTTTCACCAGGATTATAGGAAACTAATAAGACAGTTCAAGTTACTCTTTGGTAAGAGTAAGAGTAAGAGTTGTGAAAGGGAAAGCAGGGAGGGGACCTCAGACTAGCACAAGAGTCACAGTGAATGACCATATAGACATGGAAGAGCTAGTTTGATTGACACAATTCTTTCCCTATCCAAAAATTAATTTACCTCTAAAACCAAAACGATTAGGAGGCTCAGAATAGTTTGGTAAGGAAGGTAGGGGTGAGGTCTCAAGATGGCCTTTCCATCACAAAGCCCATACTCTATCCTCCTATCACTTACTTATGGACTTCTGAGGGGAGGGATCCTGTGACCTGATTTCCTTCCTTAGCATCCTGTCTCTTCTTCAGGTGTGATTAAGTGGTTCACTCTCCAGCTTTGTTGATTGGGCTTCCTTCAGAGATGGCTATTGGCCAAGTAGCTTGCTTTCCTCACTTCCAGTGAGGAAACTTTTTATGAGCTGGGTGGCTCGTCCACTTCCTTGATAAGAACCCAAGCACTTGGTTCTGCTTATCTCTTTGAGCTCCCCTTTTTTAATCTCTGTAGAGCTAATGCATTTCTTGCTACCTGGATTTGAAATGACCCCCTCTGTATGCTCATTATGAGGTATTTGACGCATCCAACGAAGTGGGTGTCTGCCCACGAAAGCTTATGCCCAAATAAATTTGTTAGTCTTTAAGGTGCCACGAAACTCTTGCTGATGAGGTATTTGTGTGTGTCTATATTGTCTCTATTTTTACTTCAGGTGAAAACATATCCTTACAGCTACTGTATTCGTTTCATCCATACATGAATGCTATTTGGCTACTGTTGTATGTTAATGAGATCACATGTATCTACTTCTGTATGTGTACCTGTTTACAATGTGTACCTTGATATTACTATGTACCCCGAATGGCCTGGTTTTGTAACCTTTATGATAATTCTATAAACACACACTGAGAGAGCCTACTGCCTGAGTATCCAGATAAGTTTTAGAATGACCACTTCAGTTCTATAAAATAGTTTCATTTTGGGGATGCTTTTAATGGCTTAAAATGAAATTCCTTCACAGGTCCTGCACTAAATTGTTTCAAAAGTCCTAAGTTGAAAGAAAACACTATGGGCTGGGTTTTCATTGCTACATTTCTTATGGATGCAAAGTGGGTGTAAAATCTATCATTCTGAGTGAGTAGCATTTTGCACTCTGCACGGGTATAAATGTCTACAAAAATACAAGCGAATGGATAATCAGGCCCTGTTTCTTTAAACATAAAAGTCAATCAGAAGTCTGACAGACAAAGGTCCTAGATGGAATACGTCACTTGAAACAAAAAAAACTGGCCAAAACAGGCTAATGGTGGACTGAGTCCAGTTCTAAACCATTTCAGTTTGAAGGGACATGCAGATTGGCTCTGTGCCTCCAGTTCAGAAAAGGAATGTTAAAAGCAGAACTGGCAAATGAAATTGGAAAGAGTAGAGGATGGAGAAACAGAAAGAAGAAAGTTCTAAAGCTGTTTTTAAAGAGAACTGTTTGTCACCTGAAAGTTTTAAAATTTTGTTTACTAGCATTTTCACAAAAGGTAAATACATCATTACGAAAATCAATACACACAGAGCCGAGGCATAACTCCTGTTCTCACCAGGAGACAAAATGTGCAAACCAGCCTTCTAAGAAGTCCACCAAGTTGCCTAATAGGAGAGAGATCCGCAAATATTTCTAATGCATTCCATATAACATCATACCAAAGGGTCCACATTGTGCCAAAACAGTCCTTAGCAATGGTCTGAGAGTCCAACATTAGAATAAGATTGCATTCAGCCAGTGCTTAAAAATCAATCAATAAATAAAAAAAAAAAAAAATCTTAGATTCCACTAATGACCCCACTTCCAGCTCAGCTGAGAATGAATCACTCACCCATTTATCAGATAAAACAAATATGACTTTTATTGTGAACTACCTGACATTAGAAGTGATAAAGAAATCTGAAATTGGCATGAACGAGATATATTTGAATACAGAATAGTGAAGGTATAAAGTTCAGCCTTTGGAATGGTTACTGGATGGCAGTACAAATCTAATATTTTCCTTCATTCTTTAAGTTGTTCAGGAGTATAAGTAATAGGTAGATACAATATGGTACAGAGAGAAACTTTGCCAAAAATACAGTATAGTAAAACTAGCAGAATTATAATTTACAGAGTATAAGAAACCAATAAGTGGTCTTATAACAGAACTGTTTCTTGATCAAGATGAATATAGTGAAAAGTTGCTAAAAGTAGAAGCGTCTTTATTAATGTATCTTTTCCTGGAGAAGTGGTGATTGGAGTCACAGATAAAAGTACTTTTATTATGTATCTGTTTTCAAATTATTCATCTTCTGTATCACCATCTGATGTGAGATTTTATTAGTCCATCCATTGCATGCAGATGAGCTGTTTGGTAAGTTTTTCAGAACACCCAAACCATGACCAAACTTCTAAATTAGCGATAGTTCTATGCCTTTTTGTGCCATATGACATATTGGACTACAAGAAAGTTCTTGAGCTTCTGCTACATTTTGAGAATAATTATTCCAAACTGGAAAATAATATATGCTACTGGGCTCAACTAGTAATTGGTCTTTCCTGTAAAGAGAACAGTATTCTCCATTCCCTACAATACCAAAACAACTATGTACAGGTATTTCTTATATGTGAGGGAAACATGGACTCTTTCTAAGTCTACTCATTAAATCCATGAGCTATTAATGACAATTTAAATTGGACTATAAAAGACTCTGTGTTTTACAGATATTGTCATAGGCTTGTAATGAGAAAGCTGAGATAGATAGTCAGCATAATATGGTCTATTGATTTCCTATATTCGATGCTACAATTATAAGATGAAAGAATTATAGTCAATAATGCATCCTTGCAGCTGCTAAATTTGGTGTAGCTGTTGTAGGCCATTAAGACTTGTAGTTAGTCACTCACTAGTGTCAACTTTTAAAATTGATTTTTTTTTTACTTCGTAGATCAAAGATTTTCTTTTGTGTTGAGTCTAATGCTTTGCAATTTAAAGGGACATTGGTTAAAAATGAGATTTATGAAAAATTCTGTACTGTGTTAATAACGCTTGAGATTATGAAAAGTAAAGCTGAGTAGAATTTTTTTTTTGACAAATCATTTATTCACTGAAAACTGCAGTTTTGGTTGACCCAGAATTACTCACAAATTTGTCAGATACTTTTGCCTTCCCTGTTTTTGTTTTTCTTTTTCAGGACTTCACTACTATTCAGAAAATGGTCAGAGGAGAAGACCTCCTTATAACTTTTAGCCCAGTGTTTAGGGCACTCACTTGTGTGGTGGTAGATCAGGATTAAAGTCCCCCCTTTGCTTGATGTATAAAAAGGATTGGAACCTGATTCTCATACATGGCTAGGGAGTGGCCTAGTCATCACACTATGGGATAGTCTCAAGTGGATGAGTTTCAGTCTCTCCTGTTAAAATTGCTCCATTCTGTATAAATAATTAAATAATCATTAGACTAGGGATTTGAACTTGGATCTCTCACAGTTCAGGGAAGTGCCTAACTCACTATACTGTAGAGTTACTCTGACTTGATTTCCTTGGCCCAATGTCTATTCATTGTCCCTATGAATGACTATGACTTGCTGCTGTGAATTACAAACTGCTCAGGTAAATGTACTAACCACCTCATCCTCTGGCTGTTTTGTGAATCTAGCTCTTTAAAAATGATAAAAAATTCCATTTTAGGTCCAACATTTTGATGATGTTTTTTCACAGCTTTCAGATTTGTTTCAGATTGAACCAAAAATATTTTTCAGGTTTTCTGAACTGTCAGGAGTCAAAAGAGCTATGTGCTTCCAGCCAGCCTCTTTCTCTCTCTCTCTGAACCAAGAAGGGAAGATTGGGCGTTTTAGTCCCCAGGACAGTTAGGACTACAAGCCAGGGTACTAACAAGGCCTTCTGGGAAAGGAGATTGGGTCTTTCAAAACAGGGAAGGAAATGGAGGAAGCCAGAGCTAAGGAGTCTCCTCCAGAAGAAGGGGTAAGTAATCCATTCTTGTTTGTTTTTCAATTTGAATGTGCTGAGCTTTTATTTGAAAAGTCTTTGAGGCTGACCTGTCTGGGCTCTTAGTAAGTAAAAGGAAACATGGAGGAGGTTCTAAAATACATGGTTCAACAAGAGCAAGCCTAAGTGGCTGCCTAAGGACAGCAGGAGTGAGAGAGTTGACTAAGCCAGACCAGAAACAACAATTTATGAGAGAACAACAAGAGACCCTTCAGCAGTTCCTCAATCAACTCATACAACAGCTTGCTATTTCAGTGCCATTCACAGATCTAACTCTACTGGCCAGTTTGGAAATTAACCTGATTATATAATACTGAGGTATATTTGGCTCTCTCAGAGAGGGTTGCCATAGCAGGCATTCATTAGAGGCCCTACGGTGGGCGCAATGGACAGGACTTTTGGGGTTACTTGCTGTCTCCACATTGCAACAAAATGGAGTCTGACCTGGTAGACTTGTGTTGTCCCCAAATCATATGAACTCTATCTGGGATAGCTGGATTGTCTGCAAATCACAGCTCCCATCCTAGTCTCCTGTACTCTGGTCTGTGGTTACAAGGAAGTATAGCCATGTCCTGGAGCGGCTGGCAATTTCACCTTGTCCTGATCTATCTCACCCGAAAGGATCTTGCCTGAGGGAATTCTGTGACAGTTTTCCCTGTTGTAAATTCAGACTGTGAAGATCCAGCCTAGCTACAAAAATACAGGAATTATAGCAGAAAAGTTGTTCGGGTCGGGTTGTTTGTGAGCAAGATTGAGGGAAAATGAAGTGAGGCTTTGACCAACTGGATTGTTTGGGAAATTAGGCTTGTGAAACAAGAGAAGAATCTTTTGTAATTCTGACACCAAACATCTTAACAATTTCCTTTGATATGGTAGCTGAGCAATGGCAAGTGGTTGGTGCATCAGCTGTAACAGAATAAACTAAAAGGTTAATACCTTAAATATCTCCTGTAGATCTAAAATAAATCAATTACACCTGCTTTTCAAGTAAGAGGTCATCTGGGATCCAGGTATAGCATGTTCAGTTATGCAAATACATTCTAACTAGTAAGATTACTAAACATACTTTTCAGCCTGATCATCAGTGATGTCATTATCTGCTAAAAGAAATACAGAACATGAATTTAGGACTTGGATGATAACTGAACGAGAAGCTGACTTTCAGATATATTGTTTTAGAATGTTAAAGGTATTTGAAATTTCTAAATCTAAATACTCTGGTTCAATTTCATCACTTACAAGTGGAGTTACACTGGGGATGAATCTGACCCATTATGTTACCAAGTTTCTTTGTTTTATAAGCCTTGAAGTTCACATTTCATTCTATGATAACAAGAAGTCTGAGATCAAGCACTATGAATGGCAATATATTTTCAGCTATTAAATATTCTTTTTAAAATCTATCATATTTTTACAATTTACTAAAAAAAAAAGTGTTTTGATGTTTCTCTTCTGAATGGCATTTGTAATTTAACTTCATCAAGATACCTCCTGCAGGTCTCTATGTGCTCCTTCTAGATTTACCTCAAAAATTTAATTTTTCTTGCTAATTACTGTAAATTTGGAGTTACTTCATGCTAATTGCAGCTGCCATAAATTTCTGAAGTTTGTAACAACTTTGTGGTAAAAGTGAAATTTATAAAAATTGCCATTTGTTCCCCACAAATTGCTTAACACAACAATGTGCTTGGCACTGTGCAAGGCATAAATATAAAATAATAAACCTTGCCCATAGGAGCTAAAAGGACATGAAAAAAGCACCAGGAGATCCCAAAGATGGCATTAACATAGGACCAGATTGTACCCTCTTGCTCCTTCTGGCTTCTCTGTACACAGTGCAGCATAACTACCAATGGAGGGATTTGAAGATAGAATGATTTGACTTGTTTGGCAGGCCAGGAAGTTCATTTTAGTAGTTGTGTTTTGGATGGTTTGGAGGAGAGTGGTGCAGATGAGAGTGGTGAGGGCAGGTAGGAGGGGAGAGGACAAGAGATGACTCAGCCATCTAACTACTTTTCATTATAAAGCAACATTTCAATGCATCTGTTTGCAATCACAGAGTGACAATGGGAACAGAGGTGGGGATTACGGGTTGATGTGGACGGGGCAGAACATGGATGACTGAATAGGGGTATGCTGTGTGAGGTATCATTTGAAAACTCATCATATGCTGAACATTATTGTCCTGATCAAATATGTGTGGCAACATTGTATGTAAAGTTATAAAATTCTACTGTGTAACATTGCTGTAACATGTTCCAAAGTTAGAAAGGCAGGCCCAAACCAGTTCTTCAGAGAAAAAGACATACCGGCACCCCCAGACAGGTATGAGCAGTCAAGTGGGATATCACTTAGTTAAGTGGCCATTCTTTGGCAAGGGAAAGGCATGAACAAGAAATTTACATTTCATTACAAGGACAGTTTAAACTTCATGTCCACAAGAGCCTGTTTTGTCACCATGACTCAGCAAGGATGTTTCTAGCACAAGAAAAATTGAATTATAAAGTGAGGAGAAAATCACTCACTCTCCTCCTTCATCTCTGCTCATGACATCAGTAACTCCTAAACAGCTTAATTTTGGGGGGAGGTGTGGGGGAATCTTTGCTGGGAGGCTCTCTTGCCAGTACAGACTGCTGTGAGCTTACGGTGAGAAAAACCGTTTGCTTTTAAGTTTATTTAACTTGTTTAATTAGGCAATTAGCTTGTATTATATCTTTTTATTTCTTTTGTAACCAGTCCTGACTTCTATGTCTCATTGCCTATAGCCACTTAAAATCTTTCTTTTCTTTTTGTAGTTAATAAACAACTTGTTTTACTCTTTTAGATAACCAGTGTGTTTGGATTAAAGTATGTGGGAAACTCCATTTGGGATAACAAGGCTGGTGCATATCATTTTCCATTGATGAAATGACGGACTTCACATGAGCTTGCATTGTTCAGCAATGTGTTGGATAGTACCAAATGCACATTTCTGGGAGGGAATATCTGGGACTAGAGAGAATGCTGGTGTTCATCTGCAGTTTAATTCATGAGTGGCTGGCTAGTAGTTACTCAATACTGTGTAACTGGGAGCAAATTACATGCTAGAGACTGTGTGTTAACTGGCCAGGAGAGGCCGTTCTCACAGTAAAACAGTGTAAGAGGCACCATAGGTTGGAGAATGGGGGTCGGACAAAGCTTTTAACAGTAAAGATTATACCCTGGGGAATGTCACAACTTGGTTTTACCCAAGTTGCCTTGGACTCTTTCTAAGATCTGTCACACATTTTTGAGGTTTTCATGGAATAAACTCCTGTTTCCACTGCTTGCAATGGAAAAAAAGTAGTCCTGTGAGGGAAGTTAGTGACTTATCACTGGGGTAAAATGTCACATGCACCGCTGCAGTTTTATGAGAGTTAAAAATAAGTTTGCTTGCTGTATTTTCTTCATTTTCCATCATAGCATTGAGTTCATGGAAGGAAAGAATGGGAGAGAGATCAGTTTTATATTAGAGTTTGTGGCAAAGTTACAAACAAAGAGAAGGAAAATTATACAAAACTAGTTGTGTCCCTTCAACAGGAAATGGCTTTAGAAGTGTCAAGTACTAAGGCTTTAAAAGTTTCAAGTACAAAGGGCATGTAAAATGCAGGATAATATAAAGTCCCAGGTTCTTTATCTGCCACTATGAAGAACTAAATAGATCACTGAAGTAATTTCTGCTAATGGCCAACAGTTTTAAACTATTAACTGTGGTGATGGGTACTATGTGAGTTATTTATTGTGTATTGTCTGAAATGTTTTTACTTCCAGCCGCTTGTCACATAAACTAGGTTTCCAATAACTTGCCACAATTAATGGATTCCAGAGGATTCTGTGGCTATAACAGACAATGACTTCAGCAGAACATCATTCATTACTGAGCTTGGTTTGATTGCTGCACAGAGGATTGCTAGGTTACCAGAATCTTCCACTGATGCCGATGGCATTTGCTACAAGTGTGGAAGCTTTGCCCAAAATACAGTACAGTATATACTCTGATTAGCCTGTTCAGTTGACCAGAAGAGTGTAGTTAAAGCTTTGTCACAAATAACTATCACATAATCTGTTTGCCAGTAGCTTGTCAACTGCTTGCCTCATAAGATTTTTGCAGTCCTCATTTGCAATGGAAAACGGCTTTTGCTGAAGGTCTGAAACAAAGATTCAGAGTCATAGCCCTAATCGGCTGGCAGAGGGCATATTGTCCCAGTTGGGTAGTCATGGCTAGGCTCCATCTTCTACAGATACATAATCAAAAGAAGTAAAATGTGGTCGGTGATGGCCTGAAAAGGGTGAAGTCAAATCATAAGGAATCATAGGAGTATAGAAGTGTAGGCTTGGAAGGGACTTCAATAGATCATCTAATCCAGTGCCAAGCATGAAGCCAAATGCAGAGAACCATAAATAAATATCAAAATTCTTTATAGCCACACACTGCTTTGTGTGTTCACACTGTTCAGTTCCATTTGCCAACTACTAGTATGCCAAGCCTGTTTTTCCTTGTTAACAGTGAAAATAAATCTTGGCTGCTTATACATTTTCAACTGTATGTTTTCTAGTTGCATTTAGGCATTGATTAACCTAAACATTTGGCATTGTCTAGATCAGATATTAACTTCCGCTCAATGTCTGCAGTGCCAACTGCAATGGAGACAGTGTAATTATCTCCTTGCCTTGGTTAAACCATAGTTTAATTTCTTGCATATTGCTATGGTCCAGTTCTGTGTCCTGGGCTATCTCCCAGATATGATTCAAAGGTAAGCCAAATCTGTATTTTTTTTTTGAATAGCACTATTGGTTCATCCACTTAGATAGCAGCTCTGCACAACCTCATCCTGTGATGGAGATTGAAGCATTCTTCATTAACAAATGCTTTCAGACTTTTGCTTTGTTAGCTAGGTCTCTGAACACAATTTGTACCTTTTAGCTATTTCCAGGGGACATAATATATTTTTGAAAGCAAATATATTTGAGCTTCAATGATAGGTTACAAACTCTGTAACTTTTGTCCTGCAGTACATTATTACTGAGGTTTAAAATGGGCAATAAACTGTGGAGACAGAAATCTGGTTTATACCTTAGTAACTGCTGATAGACTTTGGCATGCCTGCTCATTGACTATTTGTAGTATTTAAATGTATAGAGCATGCTCCTTTTTCTTCTCACTGTTAAATGGAAAGCTCACTTTGGAAAGCTTTTTTTTTTTTTGATATTGAGATATAAGACATTTATAATGAGCTTTAAGAGAAGAGATAAAAAAGGAGGCTTGAAGAAGGGAAAAAAGGAGAAAAGAAAGAAGTAGGAAAGAAAGGAGGAAGTGAGGGGAAGAAAAAAATGGGGGAGGGAAAGGATATTGATTGAGGAAAGCAGAGATCTGCTGACATCAGCTACCACACTGTATATTAAATAATATTATATGGCACCTTCAGGAGATCTTGAGATGCAGTTCAAGAAGCTAGTAGGCATTAGGCATGGTTATGCTGATATTATGGATGGGGGAGAAATTACTTGTTTGAATCCGTTCGCAACAGTAGGCTAACACACAAGCTGAATTTCACTGGATTGCTACACCCACAGGATGTCCCTTCCTTGGATGTGTCTAAAATCTTTCCACCAGATCTCACTCTCTGGAAAGCCCACCATTTTACTCTATTACCTCTACCTACCAGAACAAAGCATTTGCACAGTTTTCAGTCCAATTGACTTGTATCAAAGATTACTGACCCGGCTGGCTGCCCATTTCAACTCAAAGCACAGTGAACTTCCAACGAACATGGAGATTTGGAGTCTTTGAGACAGACAATGGGAATAGTGATTTATGTTGCAGTTGGTTTCAATGCCTGCTCCTTGACAGATGGCCTTCCAGTTCGGCTTGGACTTGCAACAGCAGCTTAGGCGATTGGAACATTAGAAGTAGCATCCTTTCCTGCTGACCAGGCACAGGCAACCCTAGGCTCATGAGTTCCAGTCCCCTAACCTGATGTTGCAAGTCCAAGTCAAAAGCTACGTTTTTACACGTCAGAAATCATTCGGAGGCCTTGACTATTAGCTTCCATATGCTTCCAGAAATGTACATGGTACTGCAGTACGTTGCTGGGATGCAGTGCCCAGGGTTGTGAGTCAAATGGTGATCTCCCACCACGGCAAGAGAGAGGCTTGTTTGTGCTTAACTAGTTGTCGGCTTCCTGACACCACCAGTCTGTTAGCTCCCCAAACAATCTCCTCCAGGCTTTACCAGCCCATATTTTATCTTCCAGATAACCATAGGTATGCCCCAGTCCCCGAACCACTCTGAAAGCATCCCTCTGTAGTATCCAGCCCCTGAGACTGGACATTCACAGAAGTTACCAGATTTGCGGTCCCCCAGGGAAAATTATCCACCCAGCTTGATTGGTACAACTGAGGATCAGGTCCTTTATAACATCACAGCACTGAGAATTAGTGATAGAGAGACAATCCTAAGTTTATTATCAAAGGCAGAGATTTAAGAGAGACTCAATAAGGATAATGGAAATGTTTACAGATACATGTACCACACGCGTCTTAGAGTCTAAATCTAAGGCTAAAATCCTTGTCTAAAATAGTTTCTCACTTAAAGCAATTTCCCAATGTCACCAGCCAACGTGGCTTGTGAATGCAAAAAGCACTTTCCTGTTTGCTCCCTCAGTGATGGTAACAAGAGTCATGATGATCACTGGGGTCCCTTCCTAGTGTGACAGCTCCAAGTTGTCTTCATATGTTTGTGTTGACTCCATATGCAAAATGGGCTTCCATTGCGTTGGCTTCCAATGATTAATCTGCATATGAAGCTAGGCAGATGAACCTAGGGAATATACATCCCTCTGTCTGGCAAAACCAGTTTGTCAACTCTGCCTGGGACACAGACTATAAAATATATTTTCACTACAGATGCATAACTCCTTAATTATCTGTACATTCATCACACAACAGTTATGAGGATCAGTATGACAGAAGCTTTTATTAGACACCTCACATGACCCTTTCTGAATACACGCTATGAAAGCAGTGTGCTAGGTGTAGTGAGTTTGTCAGGCCTGAGAGGAGTTGTTACAGAACAGAGAACAATTGGCATTCAAGGGTTCCTAGAGTCACAGCTGGACTCTGCCAAGAACACTTTACAGTTGATCCCTACCACTAAGGTTTTTAGTAGAGAGGCACTGATGATGAAAAACCAGTTTCCATTTGCTTCATGGAAAGGTACAATGTTAGCCACTTCTTGAAGGTGCAGACTGAGGGAACTAGACATAGATTGATGGAGAGGCTCTGAGGCATAAAATCCCCTTATCAACATTAGATACTTGCTTCGCTAAACATCTCTTTTGAACTGGGTTATTGGATATATTCACTGCTTTGCATTTCAGGCAATGTTTTCAACCCCAATAGCAACATGACACAGAAACTGGGGAACTTGTCCACTGATTTCTGCATCACTGTACGGCTACTTGTCATGCACACCTTTCAGCATCCCAATGCCATATGGCCACAAATTAAAGGATTTGTCTAGGCTTTTATACTGGAATAAGAGGAGAAATAAAAAAAGGGCTGAAAATAAATCCATTACAAACTTTAGACTGACATCTGTACAGGATTAAAACTTATAGAAATTCCTAACATTTCATTACTCTGAAGAGCCCTCCGTTAGTCTAATAAACCTTGCACACCCAGGAGGCATTCATGGGTGTTTTGTAACATTGGCCTTGGTATTTATTACAGCTGCCTTAATTATATTAGCAAGCTGTTGATTGGTGTGAGAGATTAGAAAATGCCCATGTTGGCTTCATTTCTGCCCTATTTTATTTGAAAGAACAAGGGTATACGGAAATTGGAATGACTTCAAATTTCAGCCTCTATGATTTCATCTAAGCTGTCAAAAGAATAAAAACGACTATCATATTTATACTAGTTAAAAGAGAGAACAGAAAAATTGCAGCGTGTCTTGGCCTGTGGAATGTATACGGTCTACAACATGGACATGTTGATATCAGCAACCAAAAATACCAGTTTTTAGTGTTAGAAATAGGGGGAGATCTCTAAAAATTAGTTGGAAAATTGTACAACATATATGTACAATGTAGTCAAGAACTCTGAAGTGGTGGGGATATGGACTAGCTGACCTATTAATTATAGAGATAGGCTTGGAGGTCTGAAAGTTTCCCAAACTTCAGGGATATTTGGACCAACAATTTTTGTTCAGCCCATCTCGGTATAAGTGGTCTTTATTTTCCATGATTCATTTTTTTAAAAATCCATCTTGTAGCCCCCTGAAATGTTATAGTAAGATCCATCACCACTTGTAGTGTTGTTATGTTGGAGAACAGAGATGGGTGTAGATTTAAACAAACTGTTGCTACCACTGAAGTTATTTTTCCCCATTAGTGCGGTTTTGCACATAGCACAATATTATTGTACTTACTAGCTAAGCAGCTCTATGCTGCCATCTACTGTTAACTGGTGTAATAACATGTACACTTTAACAAATACTAGTAAGTACTGCAAAATAGGAGTATTTAAAAGCAGGACATTATAGGAGAGTTCTCAGTCAGTAAAAGGCAAAAATAACAAGAAGAAAACATATTTTGACCAGAATCCCAAATTTCAAAGAAAACTAATAAAGAAGTGCTGCAAATCATTGTACCTAAATGCTATTAATACACAGTATATAAAGATTCCGTTCCATGCTAGAGAGGAATTCTGGAATAAAATGCAATGTCTCCTCATGACTGAGTCACATTTTTTTCCCTGTAGGTTGAAAAGGAGAGCAATCTGCAGCATTTCCTTCATGTACAATACATCCAGTTGAAATGGTTCTATAGCGCTGAAAGCTAACAATATGCAGCCAATGAGAAAAAGTCGTTTGCACACATGTGGTAGGCAGTGTTTGATGTGAAAGGGATTCAGTGAAAGAAATGACAAATTTGCAAACCCTAACTGACCTAACTTCCCATACTTGGAATGAGTAATGTTGCTTTTCGCTTTTAACTCAGTCTGGGGAACCAGTCCCTAAGGAATGGGGGCTTGGACACATGTAGTCAACAAACCATCTGTGGTAAAGTCAGGCCAGAGGGCTACAGAAGAGTATACCAGGGCTGGTATGAGGGCCTGAAAGGGTTAAAAACCCTCTGCCTAAGGCAGAGGGAAAGAGACAGCAGGGCAATTAACAGCACCTGGATCCAATGAAGGGTGGGGCCAAGGGTATTTAAAACCTGCCTTCCTTAAAGGAAAGGGAGGGAACACATGCAGGGAAAGCTGTTAGAAGGTCTGGGGCAGCCACAGGAGAAGGTTCTCTTGCAGGCCAGGAGACAGCGCTCTGCTACAGCCAGGGGAGGCAAGGTAGTTGGGGGTGTCCTGACCATAGAAGGAGGAGGTAAAGCATGAGACCCATAAGGGGGAAGGTGGCAGTTTGCCACACATCATATAGGGAAAATGTGACCTCAAGTAGCCTTCAATGTTTTTAAGAAATTGTTATGCAAAGTATTTTTAAAAGCCATAATTGTCTTTGGATTATTGGGTCACTATCAAGCATGGTGTTAGTCCTAGTAGAGACCCCCAGTTGACATGCTGTGGATCCAAACACTGGATCCTGCATGCTTCTAAGTCCAGTGAGCAGAAGCCAGGCACTGTCTCTGACCTCCTAGGTGCTCTCCCAGGATACAGAGTCCCTGTCTAGCACCCCTTCTTGGAAGGGGGACTCCTTAATCCGGCTGCCCTAAGCCTCAAAACCAGTGTTGAGGCCCACCCCACAAAGTGTCCCCAGGAGTTTAAGCATGTTCTTTGCCAGAGCTCTGCTTTTGTGGGTACTTTGGTTTACGGTTTAGCCCTCTGGGAACATGTGACAGTTACAAGTTGCTCAGGGCTTTGCAAAGTAATTTCTTAAACACACGCCTCCTTTATTCGCAGAGACAACGGAGAGAGAAACAGATCCCTGCACAAACAACACAACCTGCCTACAAAAGCCTTCCAACTGTTGTCTCACCGCTCCAAGAGCCCACTGATTTTTGATCAGTCCTTTCAGAGTTTCCAGACTCAGATTTGCTCTTTGCTCATCTCTTTTATTCACAGAGAAAACATGAGGGATGGAGTTGGGGGATCCAGCAGCAGTATTTCCCCACAGCCTTGGCACTTCTGTGCTCTCAACCAGCAGTAGCATTTCTGCTTCCTTCTGACGTGGGATTTCTCCTCTGCCTGGGGATCCAGGGCAACCTGGGTGGGGGAGCCAGAGAAAAGCTGCTGCTAGGTCTTGGGTAGAGAAGTCCTAGTGCAGTACAATGGCAGGATAAATAAAATAAGTATATTTTAGCTATTTGGACCATTAATGATAATTAAAAACTAAATACTTTATGGTATTTATTGAATAATTTATTTATGCAATTGATCATAATTATACAAAGAAACTAGAAGGCTTTGAAATGATTTATGAAGTGCTTTGAATGTGAAAGGCTTGATACTTTTTTTTTAATGAAGGATTGTAAATATAATTACTGCAACGAGTTATAGAAAGTGCTGCTGGAACTAGGGTTTTTTCCACCAATTAGCAAGGTGGTTGGTGTTATAAAGATCTTCATGACATGTTGTAAAGATCTTTGCAGATCACATAAATATCTTTGCTACATGGGGGAAGAGTGCTTTATGTTGGATGTTTATTGTTAGTTTTCCAGCTCCATTTTATAGCTCTTATATGGGAGGGGAACAAGGAGGGAAGCTGGGAAATTAGGTGGAGAGAGAGTCACGATCTAATAGAAAATAGATTTCAGCTCCCATAGCTCAGGGGTGAGGAGAGGGTAAGTGGAGTCTGTATCTGAGCAACCAGGGAAGGCGTCTATTTTTGTGTGCATTAAAGTTTGACTTTTCAACTGAAATTAACATACATACATTGGCAGAGGAGTAAAGGGAATTAACAGTCAAAAGACAGATTAAAACCATGATTTAATATTCTGGTTTTTAAAATCTCATGACTTGGGGGCCAATCTCATGCTTTTTGGAGATCTGACTCGTTTTTTGATCTCTTGAGACTGGCAATAATACGGCACCTGGTTTCTTTGTTCTGCTGTTCTACTGATTAAAGTCTTTTTAGATTAAAAAAAAAGATTTTCTTTTTCCCCTGAAACCTTGAATTCTGGCAACAAAACCAAGGAAAAAGTTGGCAAATAGATGAAAATGTTCCCATATTTTTCATCCATCTCTAATAAATATGTATTTTTGGGTTGCTGGGTGTGAGTAAGTGCATATTTTAAGATGTTGGTAGATAGTCTTTGTAGCAAATTTGGATTGTAAGGATTGATTTACCCTTCCCTTAATGGAGCTGAGAGAGCCTCAGCATTAATAAGGAATTGTAGATTGGCTTTTCTTTGATCAATAGTGACTTCAGGATAACACTGAGCCCTGTCTCATTGAATCCAGCTAATATTGTTGCATGCTTGACCCAATGTTTTGGACAAGGTTGGAGAACTGATGATAACTAACTGGTCAAGCCAAACAAGACTGAGGTTATGCCAGCAGGTTGAGGGAAATAATGGAGGATTATATCTAATGGTTTTACTGAGGGTGTATGCCTGCCTTTGTTCCCAGTATTTGCAATTGGAAGTGGAGCTGGTGAGGTTTGTGCATTGAGAACATTCATATCTAGAGTGAGAAACATAGACTACAGAGATGGAAGAGGCTTATCACACCTTCTTCTGCTACCAGTGCATCCCTGGGTCAGAGCACATCGCCAGAGGAAAAACCCAAAGAATGCATTTGTTTTTTAAAAAAAGCTCAGTTTCTAAAATTTTGATGCTAAGCAGGATCCCCTAAACTATAAAATCAGTAAACACTATAGAGTATAAAGTCCATGACGAGCCTTAACTCTTACTTACTTACTGAGACATCCGAGAGTTCTTTCTGTGATCAATCAAGAATTCCTGTAAAAATAAATGTCATTCACTGGATTATTACAAGAACAATTATTTGTGCTCTTTACAAATATGACAATGTGTAGGTAACTCTCATCCAGCCCATGCAAAGTCCTCTGCGCCTTTTATGCCCGACTTAAATCCTTAACACAACACTGAGGGGTATCGAAGGCCTTGTTCGGGATCTCAGTGCTGGAGTGCATTTCACCCAAAGCCTCTGATTGCTTTTCACGCTTTGTTGATACAGATGCACTGGAGGCCCTGTACTGACTGACTTAACTAAAATATCCTAATAATAGAGATTTGCTGTAATTTATAAGATTTATCTAATTACACTAAAAAATTAAAGGATGGCCACTTGAAAAGTAAATCACTTGCTTATGCATGTCTGCATCTTTGAGATTACCTGCAAATATTTGAAAACGTAAGTGCCATTCAAGTGTACAGCTCTCATTTGCCATTAAAAGCCTTGTAGAGATCAAAGGAACTTGTTCACTACTTACAGACTTGTCCTTTAAAACCCACCTACATACATTTATATGAGACTTGAGTTATACTACTAGTGCATGAAGGTTGTTATATGCATGAGATTGTTGTGCTACAATTATGTATATTTGCTGTTATATATAATTAATGGTATAATAGAAGAGCATGTGCCATACTTGCATTGAATTCCAGCTTCCACTCTGTCACTCATTCAGTAACTGTAAGAGAGCCCATGCTTTCTTTCATAACTTTGCCAAGTCCCATCAGGACTGTAATTTTCTATGCTTAGTCACTTAGCAAAGAGGCGACTGTTGTGGTAATTTGAGCAAAATCAGATCACCAATTTATATATTAACAGCATATGGAACATTTCCTTCTTCACCCCCATTTTTCCCAATCATATATATTGCATTCAGATAACTAAGGTGGAATTTCAGACTTGACTTGCAGATCCCTGACATGATTCTCTATTGTCTTTACACATGTGTAAAGTGGGAATGAAGTCCTGTTATTCTGATCTGATTTATTTCTCTTTCTTAAGCAGGGATTGGACTCTTTCTCTTTTATTTTGCTTTTCTTCTTCACAAGCAAACAAGCAACCTCCCTTTTATATCAATAGCATCATCTGGACAATTGGAAAATGGAAATAACATAAAATAGAAACTCTTGCTTTAACATCTGTACTGCAGATATTCTAACTCAATGCTGGTGGAAAGACTGCAGAATTTATCTTGTTATGAACTAATACTATACCTTAGAATGCATGCTGAAGAGGTGTGCTGTGTTTTCCATTTCCTTGGTAATCAGTGTAAGCATAGCTTGCATGATGGGAGAGGTATACTCTGGGTAAAAATCTATGCTGAACTTCAAACTGGGTGATGGATGGGGATTTTCAGGTCTGCACATCGAGTGAATAGTATACTCAGTTCACAAGGCTGCTTCTAGCAAGTTTCACTTATCCCTAGCATTCATTACTTATCTTCCCTTTTTCTCTAGAAGCTCTACGAGGCCTGATAAGGGCATCCTTTATACAGCTTTCATTTTCATGTGCTGGTTCCCTTGGGATGCCGTTATCCTTTGGATAAGCACAGGAAGCTGCAATTTCCTTCTCCTGTTTGGTTTCCTCCCACGCTCTTTACTTCTGTTTGAATGACACCATGGGCTAGGGAATTCAGAATTAAGACTGCAGCTTAGATCTTACTTCTAAATTCACTCTGCTGCAGCACATATTGCCCTCCAGAATGCTTAATAAAAATAGAGGAACACCCCTGAACAGTACAATATGATCACTTCCAACGGAATGGAACACTCCAAATAAACATGCATCAGAGGGCATAATCTGTGAAAAATGTTTCTAAACTCAAAATGGTTGATGTTGAATTGCTGTAAGAGGAGGCGGGGATGTCGTGTTTAGAATACGGTGTCTGGTAATTAGGAGAAAAGTCTGTAGAAGTTCATCTTTTGTAATTTTTCTCTTTTTTTCAATCTCTCTACGTAGCTTGTCTGTCTCTTACTCTCCATTCATCTGAAAGTAACTTTCTTAATAGTGTCATAATCCAGTGGTACAAGCAATTTCTTGTCAATCATAGCATAGGGAACAAAAGAGAGTGTTATCTGAGCTTGTTTGTCCCACAAGAATAAAGAGTTTCTGCTGTCATTTCAGGAAAAAGATACTTATCTGACACTTCCTACTGACCACAAGATTTCAAGGAATCTTAGAAAAAGGGGGAGTGGAAGGGGAAGTGTAAAAATCTTTAAATAAAAACACTGAGTAAGAAGAGAGGGTCTCATCCTCATTTTATTTGTGCTCTGGAAAGAAAAACATTATTTTCTTCCGAATTCCAGACCGAGTAAGAATGAATCAAGAGGGAAACATAAGTCAGCTCTTTTAAAAAACTGAATGCAGGCTAAAAGGCATCCTATGTACTTCTTTCTTCACTGCAGGAGAGAAGGACTAAATTCTGCCTTAATGGCAACGATACACGAGGCTCCCAAAACTGCAGAATTCTTTCAGTTCTATTGCACGTGAGGGAAACAGTTTATGAAGATTCCACACAAGGGCATTCCATACCCATTGTGCTCCATGGCTGAAGCAGGGAACTTGAGGGACAGATAGGATGGGCCTGGCAAGTCTGTGATTTCATGGTTCCATTGGCCAAAATACCTGTAGGGAGTACAGCAGTAGTAAATACCACTACAGCACAAATACTATGATAGTAGCTATATATCAGGGGAAGGGGATAAATCTCTTCCCCATGTAGATCTCAGGTACTTATCTTTGTGGAGGTGTTAGGGATTAGGGAGTAGGGATGTTTTACTTCCAGTTTGTCTTGTTGAGTCATGGATTCCAGAAACCACCTCCAATGATGTAAAAGTTGGAACCTTCCTAAATGTGTTACAAAAAGGTTATGAGAAAAACCTCTCATTGACTTAAAAGATTTGGTGCATAACTCAGAAGGTCTAATTCCTAGAAGATGTATCATATGGTTTGTATTGTATATCAATTCAAACAATCACATCAAATACACCTCTCCAGGCACCCAAGAATGCAGCATCCAACGAAGGAACATATCCAACAAGGGAGCATGCTCAGTGTGTGGTAGAAGGCTATGTAACTCTTATGATTTTACTGTGTGTACTGCATCTTTAAACATTTGTCTGTTTGTGGAAAGCAGTTGCTGCTTTGTGAGACAGAGTTGATGCAGTATGTTAAGAGGGAATTGGATTCACGGAGACTTTATTTTTGTTCTTTTTTTAGTCTCCCTTAATTGAAAATAAATCATTCAGACTAAGTATGCTGATCAGTGTGGGTGGAAACCATACATATATTACCTCTGGAGTCAGCGCCTTGGGTTAAACTATGAACTCTTCACACCATTGGATGTTCCACATAACAAAGATACAAGTAAAAATTTAAACTGTTCCTGTAACTCTGTATTGGTATTTTGTTAAACTCTCTTGTAACTCTGTGTTGGTTGTATGTTTACTGCCTCATTATGGTTTTTGTTTGAAAGAGGCTGCTTACGAAGTCCCATCTGCTCATTTCTAGTAGCGTGCAGGAGGTTTAAAGATGATGTTGCAATATTTGAAAAAAGTAGTGGAAAATTCTAGTACATGGCCAACACTCCTTCTTGGAGTTCATGGAACTACACATTCCCTGGCATTAATGCAAATATTCACAGCAGCACAAGGAATATTACAGAAATCATAATGGCTGCCATGTTTTTCTTGGGTATGTTCACTCAGCTACAAATATGGTCAGTTTAGGGCATAGGCACATACCTAGAGCCACAGATCTTAGAGCAATGTGATAACACTGTAATAGAAGCTTTCATTAAAATAATAAAAAAAATCATCCCCATAGTTGTGAAGAAAAGCTTCAAAATGTGACTGAAGTGTAATTGAGGCAGTGACATCTGCCCGCGTCAGCACTCTGCCTGAAGCCATCATGCAGAGTTGTGAACAGCATCATGGGTTGTTACGAATCCTGCTGCTGTGGGGACTCCTAACAAATGCTACCCCTGCAACTTTTTTGGGGGGGTACGGGGGGTTTCTTGCTGCTGTCACCCTAACATCTCTCTCCTCGGGGGGCGTGGGTGGCAGCAGGGTCCTTTCTCCAGAATGTGAAGCAAGGGTCTGGAGAAGGAGTTCCCAAAGAGGGTTAGTGGTGGGCCCTCTTTAGCCCAACAGACTGCTTTTGCATTGGCATGGCCAGGAAATGAGTGAGGTGACGAGGGACCCCAGCATGGGAGTGTATCTAAGGCCCCATATTACCTTTATTAGTCCCTCTTTGAGAATAGGGGAAACCACTAGCTGGCCTCACCAGCAGCAGATTTGTGGCCAGTGGATCCATTGGCTATGTTCCATCACATCCCTAACACATCCACAGCACTGAGAGATATAGCAGAGTCTAGTTCTGTAGCACACAATGAGATGCAGTCTCCCTGCAGGAGCCCTGCATGCCAACGTTGAGTGCTGTCTGCAGGATCTGCCCCCGCATTGTCATGCTATCATGAATTACATAATTCTATTTAAGGATGTGTTCAAATAGATAAAGGGACTAATGATGGACTAGTAACCTAGGTAATTTTAGATTAGTAAAAGCTTAACTTTACAATTAAACAACATAACATTAGCAAAAAAAACCTTAAATGACCATTTCACTTCTTTCTTAAAGACAGAGTGCTGTTTGTATTTTGCATGTCTTTCCATTCACATGTTGATCCAATTTTAGGTACTTAAAATACATTTTTCAATTTGTGTTGACTTTAGAAGGTTACTGTATATCACCTATTTATATAAAACTATCATTACACCATCTATTTTTAACTTTCCATACTTGAACAAAGTGTTTGACTACTGACCTTTGCTGGGTCACACCTGTGTAGATTACTGAATAATAGCCAATTTGTTGTTCTAACACAGTAGTGCTTGCACTTTAGAATGATTAGACCTACAGTCCAAATATTTTAGGATCATTTTATTTAAAACACACGAACAGAAGGATGTATTGTTGAAGATCAGAAAGTATTCTGTGTTAAAGAGCCACAAACTTCATGCTATGACTTCCATGTGACTTTCAAACTCTGAAATAAATATAGCTATACAAATCTATGGGGACTTTCTTTAACTTCAAGCTTTATTTCAGCACTGCAGCACCTCTGTGCATATTTAAACCAAAATCAGGACAGTTAAATTAAAATATTAAACCTCTGTATTACCCATGAAATGGAACAGATTAAAGTTTATCTTTGCACATATGCTAATGGAATCTAATTACCAGATACCCACTGATATTGTCTTCATTTTCTTGAAAGTGAAAGTCTAAACAGATTATACAGTATATGGATATGCCCAATCCTCTATTACAGATATAAACACATCTTATTCTACAGCTGTACCTGCTGGAGAAACAGAAATAAATACACATAGTAAGATGTCTGCATGTTAATTGTATATTCAATAATAAAATGTATAGTAATAGGAACATATGTATATATATGAACATAGTAAACGTAGTTGTTAATCATTACATCTTGTTTAATAAAATGTTTGGGTATGAAGATGAACAGAACACTTAGTCTAACTGAGACAGAAGATTGGAGCACTGCTGTTACTGTCAGTCACAAGTTTAAAATACTCTTGATCACAAGTCTTTCTGTCAGCAGCCTTGAATTAAATTAGGCAAAGCTCCTAATTAACACAGAAATGTATAGTAACCTAATGCACTTGAAGGTTGGTTACTATAAAAGGGAATTTCTTATGCTAAATCTTAGATTAATTCAGCCTACAGCTGAACCCCTAAACTAATAGCTGCAAGTTAATGCCCTTATTATTCATATTATGTGCATACAAATTCTTTTTTTTTTTTTTTTTTTTTTTTTTTTGGGGGGGGAGGGAAGCTGATGGCACTTGCTTTTGGTTAGATTAGCAAAACAGGAATCAAGCACCTCAGACTACTGGCTACAGGAGTTTCAAATTAGTTGTTACTTTGTGACCTTTAAGGACTCCTAACTGCCTAAGTCCTATCAATACTCCCCAAGTCTGACTCTCATTGCACAGACACCAGTATAGGCACATGGGGATACAGTGACAAAATGCTTAGGACTGGATTCTAAGCACTAACGTCTGGAACATTTAGTGTCTATGATGTAAACCCTACTGTGCTTTCACATTAAAGGAGAATAGCAAATAAGGTACATAATGATATGTATTAACCATTAGAGATTGAAATCTCACCTTAAATATTAAAGTAAACAAGGCTGAAGGTTCCTGTCTGCATAAAATTAGAGTGTGGGGAAACACTTAAATTGTTTCTGGTAAGTTATCATCTCCCCTTCTGCACAGCATCAAGCCTGATTTGTGTCCGAGGTCAAGGACCCAGAAAGAGAGGGCCAACAACCTTAGATCCTTGTATAGCCATAAGGAAGAGTTCTTCTTCTGGAGGGGGGCTGGCAGTCCTTTCCCTCTTACCCCTAGCAGCGATACTGTAGGTGGCCCAGCTGCTTTGCTAACCTTTGGCTCTTGGACAGCACCTATGTGTTCTGTGACCTCTTCAATGGGCTCACAGGCATGGAGGGGGAGAGCTTTTTGACCTACATTAACCACACTTTGTTTTCTTTATATGTACACTGCCTTTGGGGTGCAAAAGGAGCAAATATACTGGGCAGGGTGCTCATTTCCTGTTTTCTCCTCCCTGTGGCCTGGCTCTTCTCGTCAGTGGCTGTGCTGCATGGAGATTATGCAGAAGGGCTGGTGGCAACTGGCAGAGAGGCACTATTCTGTTTGCCTGCCTTTCCCTCATGCGTTGCTGCCTCAGATTGCCATGGTGTTTCCCCTCCACCAGCCCCCATGGGACGTGCAATAAAGGGGAACAGAGAGGAACAGTTTGTAACATCACTGGTAGCATAGTTCAGCTAAGAGCTTGGCCTAGAAGCAGATGAGAAAAAATTCATGTGTTATGCTGGGTGTAGCCATTACAGAGATGTTGCCATTTTTCACAGCACCTGTAAAAACTGAATATGGGTAACATTTTCAAACGAGCCTACATTTTTCTTTCAAAAATGAGTTAGAAGCCTCAGTTTCACTGAAAGTCAAAGTTGCCTGTGATGGGGTGAGCTAATTAACCATGTAGGCAGCACCTGGAGGAAGAGCCAGGGAGCAAGGTCTAATTAGTGATGAGGCTCAGCTGGACAGGAACAGGAGTGGCCTGTATGAAGTCTGGTAGCCAGCAGAAGGGGGAGGAGTTGCAGAGAGGGAAACTAAGTTCCTCTCCAAGGCAAGGTAGGAAGTCGTCTAGGGATATAGTGGCAAGGTTGAGGAATGTGCGGGCTCTGACTGCTTGTTGTAGGATCCCTGGGCTGACACCCACTGTAGATGGCAGGTGTGGGCTCCCCTACGAGTCCATGAGATAATAGCACTGGAACACTGATAGTGAGAGACTTTGGAGCATGAAATGCCCCTCCAGCCCGAAGGGGAAAAGCTCCAGGGACCTGTCTGGAAGGCTGAGCCACAGCAGTCAGCTCCAGGGAGACCAAGCTGAAGGAAGTGATGGAGTGTGACTGCAGAAAGGGCCAGTGGCCTGGAAGAGCTAGAAGTGGCCAGAAGGAGGCATTTTAGTGGTGAGTAGAGTACCCCTGTGACAGTGTCTCAGTCACTCAGTCTTTTTGATATTTGATATTTTACCCTATTTCAGCTTTTAAATGTATTATGAAAAAATCATCCAATCTTGAGGGTTGTGATGTAATACTTACCTTTTTCTGTGTTTGAGTGGTAGCTGAGCAGTTGTGCAGTGCCAGCTATCACTGAGAAGAAATCTAGTTGAAAATAAAGTCGGTGGGCCTAATTCGCATTTACTTTAAGGCCCTTTTGCACTGCTCAAGTGGTGTAAAGTGGCTGTAAATACAACTTAAGCCCCCTGTAAGGGCATTTTAATGTTCTAGAGCAACATAAAAGGGCCCCAGCGTGTGTCTATGGTACAAGTGCTACAGTTTCAGTGTGGTATATATGCTGCTGTAACTCTGTAGTGTAGACACTTATTACAGTGACAGAAAGGGTGTTTCATTGCTGTAGTAAATCTACCTCCTTGGGAAGCAGTAGCTAGGTTGATGGTAGAATTCTTTAGTCAGCCTAGCAGTGCCTAAATAGGGGCTAGGTTGACCTATTTGCATTGCTCAGGGTGTGAAACTTTTCACTGCCCTGAATGATACAGCTAAATCAACCTAAAGTTTTAGGCATAGATCAGGCTGTGGTGTTAAGAGGAATCAGGCCCTGAAACTCCCATCAAAAGGCTAAATTAATTAAACGTTTAAAGAGGTTTTGTGAGTGTTTTGTAAACCAGTTTTTTCAAGTACTCTTCCCAGATGTATTTTCCCTGTGGGATGGTGTGACATCAGTATGTGCAAACAAGAAGGGATAGTGACAAGTACATGTATCTACCATATTTATATAGAAGTATATTTACTTTATGCACAGAACAGAATCCACTTATTTGCAACATCCCAGGGGCAACTAAAATGTGCCAAGGAATGCATCATCTCATTTAAGAGAAATATGCTGCAATGTTATGATGCTTTCAGGAATGTGGAGGCAGACCATAGAACATGCACTATATTTCTATTATTTCTTTATAGAAGCTAAAATAAGCATAACATGTTTTATGTAGCAGAAAAGTAGTTCATGACTTCACTCTGATTTTGGCTGCATCCGCCTACATGCTGCATAGGATTGGCATGGACCCCTGTACAGAGAATTTGCTAGTCTCTCCAGACATGCCATAGACTGTTAATGACACACATCTCTAAGTTTCCAAGTTAAATCTGGTACCGTAGGGAAAAAGATTGTTTTGGATGATGACTGAAAACTTACCTGATGACTGGTGGGAGGTCTTTTGTAAAATGAATTGGTGTTATTAGGCATCTATGCTTTAAGAAATGGAGATTGACCCCCTCTCTTTATTAATTAATTGGGGTTGCTATGAAAAGACCTAGGCAAAAATCTGTTCATGCATTCATACCATTTAAGTGGTTGTGCAATTGTCTATTAGCCAATTACAGATTCTAGTCGTTCACAGATGTAATGTTTAATTATCTGGATAATTAAGAAATATCTTACTATTTTAAATCCTGTCATCTTTCAAAGTGATGTAAAAATTCCCACACTTCCTAAACCATAAAATAGTTTAGGTTGCAACAGACCCATAGAATATCCTCTTTATACTGGCATTAGGATTCCTAGTGTTCTCCCCAGAAAGTCAGGTCTTGCCCATCTTCAGTGATGATGATTCCCACAACCTGCTTTATTAACTTGTTCCATTATGAAATTGTTCTGTTAGGGTGAGATTTGTCTCAAAGCCCTCACAGGGCATAACTTAAATTCCCTGTCAAGAGTCCAGTCTTGCTATTGCTGAAGTCAATGGGAGTTTGACCACTGACTTCAGTGGGAGCTGCATATGTCCTAAGGACATAAGTGGTACATGGCCTTCTTATGAGCTTTTGGCACTAAAGGTGAGTTTCAACCTTAATTTTCCCTGATATTAAACTGTAGCTGGGAAAACTTAGTCTGTATCTTGAGGGTTTAAGTAGTGCGATGCATAGCCAGAACTCTGGAACTCAGCACAGAGGTGAATTTAACCCTGTGAGGATGAGCAGATAACGTTTTATTTAGAAACACTCAGCAGAGCACTAATAGCAGCAGCAGCAGCTTTATCGGAGGCAACAGATATTCTGAAGGGGCTGTATTTTTGTGTGTCACATCTGAAGTTCTGTGCTCAGTGTTGAACCGTTCCATGGAAACTGATGCTCATAAACACTAAATATGTGATCATTGGTACCCTGAGGTCTTTATACAAAACAGGTGGCAAGCAGCACTCCTGTTCATGATAGGCCAGATCACGGAACTAAAGGGAGGCAAAGCTTAAGTGTGTCACAGTGAGACTGTGCTGTTAGTCATGATTAGTGAAAAACTAGAGTGCTATCCATTTTAAATATGCATATACACTGCAAATGTAGTATGAGAGCTTTACCTCATTGTGGAAGTCCATCTAGTTATTTAATGTTAAGTAATCTGGGGGGCAAGTGAGTGGAAAGAATGCTTGTCCCACAAATGGTAGAGAAAATTCCCCAATAAATTAATTGAAAAATCATCAAAGTTTTGAAAGAATAGTTTTGTTAGGCCAACCTAACAAAAAGGTGTTACATGTTAGCCAAGTAATTCTTAGCAGAAGTGCAAGATTTCATCATGATTATCAGGACACCACTGTACATCTCTAGGTTCAGCTATAACCAGAAGCTTTTGATTTTCATCTGATTACCATTTGCCAGGCATGGGTTGGATCTTCAGCTGGTGTAAATTGACATACTCTTGACTGATTGGAATTACCCTGATTTACACCAGCTGAGACTCTGGTCTGAAACCTGCTGTTTCATGTTAACATGACATGATAGATACCCTGTGGCAGATATCTGCCACAGGGTAAGAAGGCTGAACAGCAGTGATCTGCTTAAAGACTATCCATACCTTAGCTCAACTACTAAACCAAACTAAACTTTCATGAGAAAAGTATGAGCTTTAAGAGCTTCCTCTTTCAGGATTCATTTTTATTGGCTGGAGACCCCAGCCCGTTTTGCTGCTTTTCATACTGAACATGTTGTCACTTTCCTAGAAAGGCTCAACCTCAAAACACCCTTTCAGGTTAGAACACAGCTGCCTGATCTCATCTAGACCTGACAGATGCCTGACCTTTCTGCCAGACATAATTCCTTTCTGGTCATATTTACCTTTTCCTATATCCTCTACTGTTAAATAATGGGTGTATATGTAAGGTTTTTTATTCTGTTGGGGTGGGATGAAATGGTTTGGAGAGGCAGGAATACAGGTTTGTTGTTAACAAGTAAAATTACTTCTGTCACTGTCACCATCCATATCAATGTTTTTATTTCTATTGGATTTTTCTGCTGAGGATCTCAAATCACTTAGCAAACATTAAGTAAGATTTACAACCCTGCTGTGTGATGTAAATATTATTTCTCTTCCTTTCCTAGGGGAAAGTGTGAGCGAGGTTTAGGTCCAGATCCTCTAAGGTATTTAAATGCCTAAGTGACTTGTCCAATGTTCCAGTGAGGCAGAGAGAGCAGTAGACTGTAGATATAGCAAGAGTCATGTAGCACCTTAAAGACTAACAAATTTCTGCAGGCATAAGATTTCAAGGGCTGCTACCCACTTTGTCAGATGCAGAAATTTGTTAGTCTTTAAGGTGCTACAGGACTCATTGTTTTTGCTGTATACAAACTAACATGGCTTACCCCTCTGGAACTTTTCAGTAGACTGTAGGTTTCCTAACTCCATAATATGCTATAATTGTTACTGGATTTGGCTAGATCAACAACTTTTAAAACATTTGATAGCACTATATGCTGAGCACCTATTAATTAATGAGCCTTAGGTACATGCTCTCTGAATCTCCTTTTTTCTTAGCTTTCACAATACTCTAAACTCTCTTATCCCAGTGGGAGTTTCTCTCTTACCCTCTTTGTCAGTTCTACAGTCCCATCTGCGTTACCTTCAAAGGATCTGTTGGAATGATCAGTAGCAGTAATATAAGGTTCCACTGGAAACTAACTATATACATTCCTTTATTAAATCCTGACGCCAAATGGTATTTCTACATTTGCTCTAAAAAGCTGAAATAAGCAATCACTACGTTCAAAGAATAACACATTTATAAGCACTTTATTAAGATATGAATAGACTAAACCTAGTGGTACTTAATCTCATGTTGGTTGGCTTCAACTTGGTCAGGCAGGTATTGGCAATGTACCCTCTGAGTTTGCCCTTTTATGCCCTTTAACAAACAAGAGATGCCATTGCTAACTTAAAAAAAACAGTTTTAGTTGTTTTGGAGTCATTACTGGTTCAACAACTGCAATCCTTTATTCTTAACTAGCTTGGATAAATGGGCCTTCTTTTTTCATCTGTTACCTTACAGGCACAGTTTTTTTCAATTAAGCCATGCTATTTCAAGGCATTCCCACAACTGTTAACAGACCTGCAGTTTACAAAACCTATGCAAACATGTATTTTTTATTTTTAAACTAATTTAACCCTTTATTTTACTTAAACTACAAAAACATTTTTCCTCATTACTGCAAGCTCCCAGGTATATTCTGTCTCTGGATAAGTATCTTTCCCCTGGCACTAGGCCATCTGTATTTCATTTGTCTTTCTTTCTCCCATGATCCTTTATGCTCATTAACAATCAAGACCTTGTTGCTCTCTTGATATATGCTACGTTATCTATTTAAGGATCCCATTACCATAGTATCAAAGTGCCTCATAATTAGAACTAGCTGGAAAACTGAATTCCCCTGATGAAAAATTTCAAATGGTAGGAGGGGATGAAATCATCCTGAATAGGGCTGAAAAGTCTGAAAATTCATTATTTTCATGGGATGGAAAGTCTAAAAATCTGTTTCAGGGGAACTGAAAACACATTTTTGGCGTGCTCCCAGGGCTAATCTATTGGAAACATTTTGACCAGCTCTACTCCTAATCTTTAATGTATTTACCCTCCCAACACCCTTGTGAGGTAGGTAAATGCTATTATGTCCATTGTACACATGGGGAGCTGAGGTACAGCGAGATTGTGACTTTCCCAGGGTCACACAGGATATCTATGGCACAGCAGGGCCTTTCATAGCCCAGGAGAGCATTTTAAGTACTTGGACCATCCTTGCTGTTTTCATTCTGAAACCAGAACCCACAATTAAAGCAGATGCTGCCAGATGAACTTAGCAAACAGTTATAGTTATTTTCTTCATTATTGAAAAAATTATAGTGGTGCCCACCTCAGTAAATTTAAAAAGACTGAGCTTTGTAATACATTTCAATCCATAAAATCTGAATGAGTTTGAAATTGTTTAATGGGGAAAGAAGGTGTCTCAGGTCTTTTTGGTCATTGTCTCAAGGACTAACTTCATAGGTGATAGGGAAGCAGTATAAAACTATATCTCTGAGCACCTACCATATAAAAGCAACAGCAAAGTCCTTAGTATATTTCAAAAAAACTATAGTACTTTTCTATTTGTTGCAGTGTAAAATTCTGCTTGGGTAGTTTTTGTTTTAAGACTTTATTCATTTTCCTTTTTTGGTTGGGTTGGGTTTAGGGGCAGACAGGGTGTCAGTGTTTGTCATTCCTATGGTGGACAGGTGCTTCCAAAGGTTTTGCAGCATTTACTAAATGCAGTAAGACTAGATTTGCTTGGTCTCCTCTGGAAGTTTGTTGCAAAGCTGGCCAGACCCCTTAGGCCAAGAATGCTTTATCTCTTTTGTGCCATCTCATTTGTTGTCATGTGAAGCATATACCTTCCCATTCATGACTGCATAACATCCCTGTGGCAACAAACGCAATTGCTTATGTGAAAAGATATTAGCAAAACATGATTTATAAAAAAAAAAAAATTTAACATGATGTTAGCAGTTGGAAATGAAGGGAGACAACCACTGGCTCCCGGCAAGTCTAAGGAACACTGATCTAATGAAAATGCTCTACCAGCCCTATTGTAGAATTTTAATAGGATTTTTTAAACTATTTGGAATAAATATACAAGGATTATCATGCGGAAAGTCTTTTCAAAGATACAAAGGAATATCTGCTTTTACTGCCATACAGTACTCATGAGTACATACGTTCCACAATAAGATGGCTCAGGAAAGAAAAAATGTAAATCTCGAACTTTAACATTTATTGTTATAAAAATAATTTACTTTAGCAGAAATTATCACACTTTGCAAACAAATCTGGATTTATACAGGAGCTAGATTTTTTTCAAGTAGACATTACAAAGGAAATACTTCTGCTTGAAGAACAATTTTTAAAATATAGTAAACACCTTAAAGAACATTCAGACATACATTCTGATTGATTTATAAGTAATTTTGTCCTTTTTGTGGGCACTCTGTACATTTGCAACAGATTCACTGCCTGTGATGGAGTATGAGCGTTTAATTTTTAAAATGATCATTTAATAAAATCTGAGGAGATCAGTTTGTGTGTGTCTCACCAATATCTGTTTTACCCAGAGGATAACTAAATTTGAATAGCCAAGTCTACACAGGGAAGAGTCATGCGGTTTAAATGAGGTACCTTTTTATAATAAGAAATTATAAACATACTCAGATAAATATGTAAAAAAAAAAAATCAGTATATTCAATGGGAGTAGAGGATGCTCAGCACCTTTAAAAACACTTAGATATGAGTTTAGGTATTCAGTTTCAGTTATCCAAATTTGAAAATGTTTTTTATACAGTCTGTGCATGCTACAATGTCTGCTTAAAAAACAGAATTGATAAGGCACACAGACAAGTTCATATGGAGTAAATACAGTTAAGTACAAGATGGTGAGCATCCTAATAAATTGTTTTCATTTCTCATTTGTGATTCCTGAGTGTTAAATTCATCCATGTCTCTTAAAGTGTGTAATTATACTGTCCACCATCTGGATCTTTCTGACATGCTGATAGGAGAACCTATTTATCAATAACGACCCAGTTCTCAGTGCATGTGAATAGAAATGCTGGGGCAGATCCTCAGCTAATGTAAACTGTCAAACAGCTTCAATGGAGCTATGACAGTTTGCACCAGCTGAGCATTTGCCCTACTGAGTTAAGTGGAACTACTCATATGCATTGTTATTCACACCTGTGTATGTATGATTGGGGCCAGTATCCATAAAATATTACCAGCATACGCTTTATGGGGCAGATAGTATGCATATACAGAGCCTAACGCATTGGGGCTCAGATTATTGACTGGAACCTATAGATGTTATCAAAAAGCAAATAATATTTAGTAATTGAAACCATGGGCCCAGTCCTGCAGTCCTCACTCAGGAAACAGTACTCTTGAAGTCCTCAGTTTAATGAGGAAGGACTGCAGCATTTAATGCCACATTAAGCTGAACCTGTCTTAGCAGAGTGCTCCCATCCTGTATAAGTTTGACACACGCACAGCACACAACTACCATGGATGTGGGATCTCATTTTAAAAAATACTGTAACACTGAGCAAGTCACTTGTTCATGAGAGTTTCTTCAAGTAACAAGCTTTAAGTTAACACTTAAAAATACTGGACCACATCCTTCAACATTTACTGCCTTTAAAAAAATTAACATAGAAATGCAATCCTACTAAATTTTAAATATGCTATATTTGCCAGGAGAGTCTAAAATTAATTTTAACATAAAGATGTTTATGAAAGTCCAAAATTAATATTTGATTCCATTCTTTATGAATCACAGCAATTAGAAAATATTTACTAAATTTTTTATATTTGAAATTGCAGGTTTTTTGAACGTTTTGCCACTTACAGTATCGTAATGGAACATATAACTGTTACACAAGTGAATGCTCTTCTGTTGGAGCTCACATTTTGATCGACAGTAAATTCTAAAATAAAGATCTGCTTTCAAAACTATAAAAATGTACATTTAAAAAGAATTAAGCATCCTATTTCGAAGCCATTACAAAACCATTTTAAAAACAATTTTGGACAGCATGTTTGCAGAAACCTGCACTCTCAAAAAATGTCCCATCTGACACAAACACTGATCAAAACTAAAGGAAAAAACTTAATCTGGCAGCAGCTTCAATCATTACACTGAAAGTGTGCTAAGGATGCACTGAGGAGAACAGCATACTAAAAGCAGGAAACTCAGTTAAACCTCACTCCAGGAAAACAGTGAAGTATGTATGCAACTTTAAGCACATAAATAGTCCCATTGGAATCAGTGTTTCATTGGATTAGCCTCTTCAAGGAGAAATTTCCTTACAGTTCCTGTAGGTACATCAGAATGTGCAAAATGTCCAGTAGAGGGGAGCATCAGGAATTTAAAGTTCCATGAGTAAAGTACTGAAGTCTTGTATTAAAGAAATTTTTGGTGTATAGTTTGGAAAAATATGCAAATTTAACTCTCTGTATGGGGCGAAGGGGAGAAGGAAAGTCAGCTATTCAATAGGCTGTAGCTGTTCAGCTGTTTCTTTCTTTATCCCCCCCATTGGCTATGATATGAAAGCAGAGTGCTACAAGATGGTGTGACCAACCAGGAGAAGTGGTGGCCTGGTAGCGAGGGGAAGACAATTACTCTGTGCAGCATAAACCTTTCACACGATGGCATAAATTACTGCTCTCTAAAGAAGCAACTCCCTCTGTGGCTTTCGTATACCATGAGAGAGAGATAACAAGTTGATATTTTTAAGGTAAAGAAAATGTTTAGGAAGGCAGGAAAAGCTTACTTAAGGACTATTAACCCTGTCTCTGTGGAGTCATTCTGTGCTTCACTAGACGTACCTGGTTTGGGGATTTTTTTTTAAGCTTAGTATATCCCATAAAGAGACTGGGAGTAAAAACTCCTATCCAAATTCAAAAGGGTGTAAAACATACTATTTTCAGAGTAATTCACTGTAAATTAACATGTACAGGGAGACTTAATATTTTTAGCTACTTTTTCAGTTTTGTCATGATGTCCAAATTGCGAAACGTGACACTCTTGCTTTTAAGGCTTCATTCCAAATAAAGTTTACAAGTTGATAAATTACATCAGTGATGTACAGGCACAACTTGGGAATAACCTAGTTGATAAATTTAGACAGCCCTGGGGAAACCCTCTCTATTCCATGCTTATCAAGAACAAATTTAGAAAGATCCCACGCTCTTTAGATTGGCACAGTGCACACTGTATTATGAGAAAACATCCCTTACCCAGGACGTCTCAGCTTACCTGGTTATTGACCAAGAGAGCGACCTCCTCCGATCTTGGCTTTCTCTCTTTAGAAGGCATTCTTGTGTGCCTAGGTGTAGGGTGAGCTGCAGTACATGTCACTTTTAATTGCAATTATCCTGGCTTTTGGGTAAGCACCTTAAAATCTTTCAGTGTAAGTTTACATACCCTCAATGTGTCAACTGCCACTTTCTCACACAAATTAGTGTACAAATGCAAGAGTGGGTGGCATAACTGTACTCGGTCCGATACTGGTTAAAGGCACAGAGGATGGCATGTTATGACAGCTTCCATGGACAGGAGAGACTGTTTCCAAGCTCAAGTGTCATCATGTGACAAGTGTAGGAGCCATCACGATAAGGGCTTGGCTGCTTAGGTTAACATTTCTTGCACTAAAATAGCTGTGGCACCAGGTGCAACTCTCAACGGTGTTCAATTTCATTGGCAAAACACCCTGAATAAACCTCACCATGTAAAACAAAGTGCAGAGCAGTGGGATTTTTATGGTTTAAAAAGTAGTTCCTTTACTATTGCATAATTTCAGTGTAAACATTGAGTGCAGAGAAGTTATTTAAAATGGTTCTACAGTCAGTGCAAGATTTGTGCAAGCTCCTCATCTGATCAACTTCCATTTAAACTTCAATTAGACAAGTGTTTCTCCCCTTCTCTGTTCTGTAAGACAGCACAAAAAATATATATTAGAAAACAACCCAGCAAAAGGAAGTTTTCCACCTTAACTTGACCTTCATTACTTTAATACCGAATTAACACTCCCACAGTCACACCAAATATTGATATTTAACCCTTTCACCTTCCTAGCACTTGTAAGTCATGAAAGAATGAAAAATAATGTTTACCATGTACATTTGTTACAAACTATGAATGATACTACCCCTACAAGGGCGATGGAAAATAGCTGGGGCAGGACTGGCTTTGTGAAACTACTACTTAGGGAATGAAGTGAAGACACAGATCTCTCCCCTGTAGACCAAGGTAAATAATTTGTCAGAGCTAGCTTTTCTTCTTCAGAGTTGGGAATGTAAAGAAAAACAGTGCTCGGGCAGTAGCTTCTTACTCATCTAAGCCCTGCTCAGGGTACATGCATATAATAAATCAAGGCATGCTTTAATGCCGAGAGGGATTTTCCCCTCCCTGTTTGAGACTCAGCTTTCCATTGAAGGGCCCTCTTCGCAGGGGCTGTGTTGTGTCCAGCACTGAACACAGTGGGGCTGCTAAGGGATGCTAAACAACACCCGCTCTCCCCCACCAGCAGGAGGGGCTGGGTGCGGGGAGAGGCTGCGGCGTGCCTCCTGCGGGCGCTGGCAGATGAGATTTAAAAGCCAGCTGGGGCGAGGGGAGGTCGGAAGGGCTCTCCCATAACCCGGCCTGCTGGCGGGGCCGGGCCAGCGCCCCCCCAGCCGGCCTTACCAGCTTCCTCTGGGCGCTGAGGCAGAAGGTGCAGATGGGGCGGGGCGGGCACTGCAGGCAGGGCTGGCCGGCGGGGGCCGGGGCCGGGCCGGGCGGCGGCGGCGGCAGCAGCGCGTTGGCCAGGTGCGCGATGTAGCTGGCGGCCAGGCGCAGCGTCTCGATCTTGGAGAGCCGGCGGTCGGGCGGCTCGGTGGGGATGAGCGCGCGGAGCGCGCCGAAGGCGGAGTTGACGCTGTGGGTCCGGTCCCGCTCGCGGGCGTTGGCCGCCTGCCGCTGCTGGCTCAGCGCGCCCAGGCGGGGGCCCCTGCGCCGGCCGGAGCCGCCCCCGCCGCTCTCCGCCTCGCGCGCTGCGCCCCCGCCGGCCTTCATGGCGCTGCCGCCCGCCGCCCGGCCCCATCACTTTTATCCCGCGCCGCGCCGGCCGCCGCGGCCCCGGCCCCGCTCGGCTCCCCTCCGGCGGCGGGGCCGCCCTTGAATGGCTGCGGCGCTCGGCGCGGGCGTGCGGCCGCGCGGTAAATAAGGCCAGGAAGGTGGAGCCGCGGGGCGGCGGCCCGCCTGGCACCTGTCGCCCGGCGCGGCGCCTCGGGGCGTCCCGGGCCGGGGGGAGCCTCGGGTCCGCGCCCGGACGGGGCCAAGCGCTCCGCGGGCGCCGGGGCCGGCTGCGGGTCCCCGCAGCAGGGCCCGGGCACATCTGGGGGGCGTCCCGTGCCCGGGCACATCTGGGGGGCGGCCCGCGCCCGGGCACATCTGCAGCCAGAGGTCATGCTGGCGGGCAGGGCAGGGCCAGTGGCCAGGGGGGCCCTGTGGTGAACATGGAAACAGTTGCAGCTTAGACCCTGCCCCGGGCTCCGCCCGCTGGTGGTAAGAACGGATGGCGTTCGTCCACACGGGCCCGCTTTGAGGAATCCAGGCCCCCTGCGGATGTTGGTGGGTTTAATGATGGGATAGTAGGGGGGGGGTGGTGGCTGTGGAAAACAAAGGACCCGCTTTGCTCTTGTGCATTTTCAAAATGACTGGGGTGGGAATGGACTAAGCGCTGGGATGCCTTTCATCAGCTTTCCCATCAAGTCCCAGACCAATGGGTTTCTACCGCTTTTTGTTCAGAGCCCTAATATATTTCCAATGGAGGTGTGGACCCATTTGGAAATCTCCGACATAGTCTGTGGACCCACAGGAGTCTAGAGACCGCAGGTTGTAAGCCACTGTACTAGACATACATATAAATCCAAATCCTGGTTCAATTTAAAATGCAGGGCTACATCAACCAATTTACTTCTTAAAAGGTCATCATGTTCACTAGTTTATTATGCCTCTTTTCTCCATAAAAGTTTGACAACCCTTCTGCACTCAAAGTCATGAAAGGTCATGGTACAAGTTTTCCCAACTGAGTCATCTTTACCTGATTAAGCATGGCTAAATGACTGCTTTGTGTAGCCACCAAAGTTTATTTTTGTTGTTGTTGTCTGAATATTAATCCATCTTTCCAATTCAGAGTTGGATTAGTAGTCCCATCCTTTTAATCATAGGTGCATACGCTTCGAATGGACAGCTGCTTTGACACTCTTGGCTGGGAGTTATGTCCTCCACAAATACAGTTAATGCATATATGTAGTCTCTTGACTGTCAGCACTCAAGTCCATCTGTTAAAATGGCATAGTGCCTGTTCAAAAGTTGGTTGTACCTTCCCTTGGGCATAGGTGCTAGGCAACAAATGTGTTTATGTGAGCAGTTTACAGAATGCTAAAATAGCATATTTTCTGCAGAAAATTCCTTTGTGCAAGAATGCTGCAGTAGTGCATCTGTTTGTCAGTGGATCATATCTGTTGCATGCTTTCATGTATAAACTTAATGGATTAATGTTGGGTTTTTTCTTTTCATTTTCTTTTTGAAATGAGTGCTCAGATGGCCAATCTCTAACATCAACAAATTCAAAAAATTGGGGTATGGCACACCTTTGTTACTTTTCCCCTCAAACTTTATACTGATGTGGATGAAGGTTTGCTTGGAACCTAGCTTTCTTCCCAAGTATTAATGGAAAGTGCATGCAATGTATTAACTACAACATTCACAATTGTAAACTTATCTGAAAGATGGCAGCTTTTCAAAGGTGGGGCTTCTTAAAGGTAGTAATGAAATTAGCCATAGTTTATTTTATTCTATTGTACCTCCTATTGAAGAATCTGCAGTAGCGAGGAAGGGAAGATCACAATAGGGAATGCCCCTGTGGGAGGAGAAGTGGAGACTCTTGCAGTATTCAGGGATCCTTGTCTGGAAGAAATTGACTTAGCTCCTTGCGGGTCGTCTTGCACTCTGCAGCCATTTACACTTGCACAAAGTGGATGTAAATGCTACCATTCCATTCTGATTTGATAAATTTCACACCCATATGGCACAGGTTTAAATGACTTCACAAGGTACAGGGGCAGTGGAGAATCAGGCCCTATAGGTTCTCAGCACAACTCTCTTGGTAGGGAGTCCAATAAATTGAACATGCGAAGCAAATAGGCATGTCCCCTCTCTGATTGCTGTTGTAGCAGCAGCAAAGTGTGAAGTCATCAGGAAGTGGGTTTGTATTCTGAATAGTTGCATTTCCAGTGTAAATTTGCTCTGCAAATGTACAAAAACATATCTCTCATAATTCCTGTAATAAGCCCTTTCCACAAGAACAGTCGAAAGATCTTATCAAGTCTAGCAAAATGAAAGCAAATTGGAAACTGTATGCTAAATAATTCTGGAAGTAAGATGAGCCCGAAGTGAACGACACGGGCATTTTTTAAATGTCATGGCCAAGAGCAGTGTTTCTCAACCTTTTAAGTAGTGAGTACCCCCTAACTTCTGAAAATTTTAATAAGTACCCCAACACTCAATTTTCCACAGGATTTTATATTTACAGCCTAATGTGAGTCATATGTTGGAAGAAGGGCAGTGATATGACTTTCTAATCGTATGGGCAGGCTTACTACCATTACACCGGGGGTGCACAGCTCAAACATGTACCTGAGCTAGAGATGATTTTAGCCAAAACTAGGCTTTGAGCTGAGTGCCAGTGCTGGGGAATATAAAGCGCCATGCCAAATTTTTTGCCATAGATTTGAGAGGAGGAAGGGGTGAGAGAGAGACAGTAAGAGAGGGTAACTGGTAAAATCTGGGGCTATCATACTTGTTAATTTCACTGCTAAGCTAAAGCAGTGAAACTGACAAGTTTTCTGGGCCTTGAGCCAGGGAGGGGGGCTACCAGCTGGGTAAGTTGCAGGAGGCTGCTGCCCAGCTGCCAGCCCGGGAGGTGGGCGACTGCCACTCAATCCGAGCTGGGGCAGAGGAGGCTTCCACGCCAGCTGGGGCCCAGGGATGTGGGCAGCCGGCTGCTGCCCGTCTTCAAGCCAGGGAGCTGGGACCTGATGGGAAGCAGGGGGCTGCCGCCCACCTTCCCTAGAAGCTGCAGGCTGCCATCTGCCTCCCAGCTTGGACCTGGCAGGAACCGGGGGAGGAGGGGGAGGACTGCTGACCACCTCTCCCGGAAGTTAACAGCTACAGCCGTGCCCCCCACCCACTCTGTTTTTCCCTGGGTACCCCCTGCCTTTGTCTTGCATACCCACAGGTTGAGAAACTATGGCCTAGAGTCTCAGCCATACCAGAGGTAAATAAAGGCGATTTGGGCGAAGGGGGTAAGACATCATTGCACTCAAGATTCACCTGACTGAGAGCTGAAGTCCCTAACCATAATTTAGGGCAGTCTGGATGCCATTTTGTTATTACACCACTTGGGGATTCCCCTAATCCAGGGGAGTCTCTAGCTGCCCACTGAGCAACAAATAGGATGTACTTGCTATGTACACAAATATTAATGGAGGCACCATCAACCTCTTTCTGTTATGAAGATGTACATACAGTACCAGAACGTCTAAGAAAGTTCCAAATGGACTGTTACCTTCAAGCTCAATGCTCTACCGGTAATATGGAGAAGCGATTTCTAGGGCCATTCAACTAGCATTCTTATGTATTTGCCCCACAATTAAAGTGGGATTTTTTTTTCCCTTGGAAGAAATTGTTTTTAGAAAACTTTTTGATGCGTCGCATGTCATTGTAAGAAATAAATTCTCTGAGATGAATTGTATCAATTTGCTTATTTTAATAGCAGTTATGCCTAGAGGGATGTGCATGGTACAATCTGGCATCATTTCTCCTTTGTGCTGTTCAGAAGCATAGGGAAACACCCCTACTCCAAAGAGCTTATTTTATTCCCTGATGCCGGAAACATTCATGCATGTGAGTAGTCCCTGGCTGAAAGCGAATGGTGATGAAGTACTACACATGTATGTCAAGTTACTCCCATGCACAAATGTATTCAGGGTCAGAGACTGAGGAGCTAAGTAAATATTGGGTATTCGAAAAAAAAATCAAGACCTCTTAAACCCTTTTCTATGTTAAATGGAATGAAGAAGGGAAGGTTTTTGTTTTCTAATTGGGTAATGTTGGAGGCTCCTCACATGTCAAAACTTAAAATCGTAGACCATATATTCCCTTAAACACATGGTGCATATTGGCTATATGAGTATCTAGTTACAGAGCTAAGCACGTGCAGCTGTCATTGAGCCCAGTGGGTACTCCTGGATCCAGAGCAGGTTATGCCCTTTGTAGTTAAACATTGTGAAGAAGTGTTTGAAATCATGTGAGTCACAACTTAATGTGGCGTGTGTGAGTATAAGTAATACTTTTAAATTTATTGTAGACAAGTAAGACACAAAGAAGCTTCTACAATTGAGTTTTAACTTACATTTAAATAATGCTTTTGGTTTTGTTAAAAAAGTAAAGTGCAAATCTATATAAGCTTCCTCTATTTGATCCCACAGTATTTCTGGGGTGAAATCCTGGTTCCATTGAAGTCAATGACAAAACTCCTAGTGACTTCAATGGAGCCAGAATGTCACCGTTGATATACTCTGATGGTGTCACCCTTCATATACTCTGATGGCTTAGTAAGGATATTTGCTTGTACATCAGGCTCAGCTGTTTGCTTAGGAGGGCTCTGCTATCTTTATCACTTTGTTTCTGTGCCCTTTTTGGATAAATATATTATGAACTACACTGCAGAAAAAAACCAACAATAAAAAACTATTGGGATATTTCCAGAATTGGAATGCATGTAGTAATAAACTGGAAAAATAAAGGAGGAAGGAGAGCAGCAATACTTGGAAAAAATAATAGTGTGTCAGCGGAGAGAAATGAAATTACTTTCACTGACACAACAGAAGTAGCTAATACAGCGGTTAAGGGCAAAAAGGTGGTCGACAATTCTTGTTTCTACCTCCAAGAGAGTTTGAGACAGTAGAGCAAGAAATAATTTTACTTGTTAGATAAGGGAGGCTTGTAAAAAGGCCAAAACGTTGGTGACTTTAATTACTTGGTTATTGATTGGAATAACATTTATGCACATGGTGCGGAGAGCATGTTCCTCAAGGAAGGCACAGGAATGTGGGATTGCTTCTGCCCTCCCCCCAATTTGCTGAATTGCTAATAGAAGCAGGAGTAGGGCTGCATGAATCTAATATAAAATAGTAGGAATTATTTTGTTTGTAGCTGACAAGACATAGACTGAAATTTGTCCTTGTCTGTGAACACAAGTAAAGAGATATCAGAGGCCATTGTAAAGGATTGTGTAGCAATATGCAACAGACTGAAAAAATAAAAGTAAATCACGCTAAGCACTAGACAGGTCTACTCTGCAAACTAGTACATTAATTAAAGCCTTCATTGTTTTCAAACATAGTATTAAAGTAATGTAAGGTATTAGTAGGAAAGAACATTTGAAAAAAGTATTGGGAAAACTATAACTATAAAGAGCAAGATAGTTACAGGAAAATTAAAGAAGCAAACAAATCAGTGGTTGAGAACATTTGTATTCACAGTTAAGAAGCCATCAAATGTATTTACATTAAATAGAAAGTATAAGAGAGAATTTTCACTTGCTGTTTAAAGAAAAAAAAAAGAATTTAGAGAGACTAAAGCCTTTAAACAAACAAATTTAAGTACTTCTAAAAATGGTTCTTAAATGTTTATGCTGAAATTCTGCTCTTGGTGATATGCATAAGGTTCCCATTGAATGCAGTGATTCCTGTTATGGGGTAATTCTGCTCTTGAATGCACAACATTTTAGATGTTTGACGATAAAACTTCTTTGCTGCCTAATTTTCTGATTTTTTTCCCCCCTCCCCTCCCCTCTGAGTAGGTGGTCAATATTTGCTCATATTACTAATGGCCCTTGAATGGCTATCTGCTTAGTTTTCATTGTTCCTCTCAATGTCATCAAAGTGGCACTAAATCTATAGATATGTAGACACACTCCTCTTCTCCCCCCCCCCACAAAATATGGGAGGAGTCAGGGAGGGTGAGGGAGGAGAATGCCCTCTAGTAAAGAACTCCCATGCCTATAGACATCACCTTCTAACCTGCTGGCTTGCTTTCTGGCCTTGGACAGCATCACCAGTCTGTCATAGCTGCAAGCAAAAAGATCAGTCTAGGTATTGGTGTGAAAATGAGTGCAACACGTGTATATATCTAACCAGGAAAAAAACAGTATTTTTAAGTGATTTGTTATGGCAACAATAGACAGACAAATTCTGGAAGCCTAGTGGCATGTGGAATGTTTTTGTTTGTATATTAATATGCAGAATGCTTTATACTTATTTGATAAAGCAGGTACTAGAGATTTCCGTCACATTTGATAAATCCTGGGGAATTCAAAAGAATTGGTCAAAGAGAAATATATAGGAAACACTGACTGGATCTGCCCAGAACCTGAATAACATTCTACATACTACTATTCTTTTCTCTGTCTGTGTATTTAGATGTGTGCGGCAAACTTTCTGTACTTCAGATCCCATTTGGATGATTGAGTTGTCATGAATTAATTTGGTTATAAATACAGCTGCCATCAAAGACATTTGGATCAAAGATTGCCTTTAGTTAAAATGGAATCTTTTAAATGGATTTTAGGCAGTATTATTGCAGCCTGTAGATTTTAAGTGGAAAGGGAAGAAGGGAGAAAGAGGAACTTCACACAGGTAGAGCTTGTCTTGAATTAACACAAATTTAAACATTGTGTGTCGATGGGGATTGTTTTGTTTAAGGTCGTGTGAGTTGGTTGTAGTAAACTAGTGGAGGCCTGGTATTAAATGCATTGAGTTTTCTACATTGAGTGTTTAGGATTGTGTTTAAACATACGTTCTAGCACAACATTTCCCAGTGTAGACAAAGGGAGGAGCAGAACAGTCTTTATCCATGGTGCTAATCAGCCGATTAATATCGGTTCTGACGGTCATCCTCCTCATATTTTCATCCATTCAGATGTAATGGCAAATGAACAGAAACTCTGCTATCTCTGGTTTTCATCTCGAGTTATCTGTTCAGTGATTCGCCAGTCTTTCAGTGAGTTTTCTGTATGGTAGTGTGCTGGATACTTTGTTAAACTTCAGCGATGTTCTGTCTCCTGAATTTTCTTTACACCGTCCATTGAGTTGTTCTGTCACGAGATGTGTTTCACAAATGCATGCTAGCCATCCTACAATGATTTCCTTTGCTTCTGTTGCCAACAGAAGCCTCCACAGGGGGCTGTTGCAGGAATGTCATGTCTGAGTTGATCATCCTGATGGTGTTTTCAGTCCTTCTTCAACAAATCATTGATTGGACAAGACTGATAGCATAGTCGCATGTTACTTCCAATTACATTAAATTTATCAAATCAAGTGTTTAATAAGATTTTGTTGATACTCACAAAAATGTTATTACTGGTTGCAAAGTAGGTTTGATGGTGGCAGTCTCAAGTTAATGAAGATGAGACATACTGCTTGCCCTTTCAAGTTCAAATGACACAGGGATATTATTCCCACCTCAGAAACAAATTTTATAAGCTGTGTTCATGGACAGGCTTATTCCTTGTTCATTAAAACCACATGCATTGGTGGCAGCTCTAACTGGACCTTTATTTCATAACATTTCTTGATCCATACTAACTTAATATCAGTTGGGGATTTAGTAGGGTGACAATATACTTTATGGTGGGTTCTGTAAGTGTGCAGAATTACAGTCTTTGTCAACGTGGTTCAAAAGTCCAAGAGCCAAGTTGACTCCAGTGCTGCTTCCAGACTTTTAGGTGAAAGTTGTGTTACGTAGTGCCTTTTTACATGTATGTTTGACCAGGTAGCAGAGGCAGTTCATCTGGATGTGGACTTTGCCATTATAGTCCATGCTCTTGCAGCCTCAAGCCTAGATTACGACAATGTGCTCCACTTGGGGCTAATGTCTAAAAGGTGTTTGAAGCACCAGCCAGTGCAAAATGCAGTGGATTCTTTGAGTGGGGTCAGCTGCTGTGACTACAAGGCACCAGTGTTCTGCGCTTTGCTGTGGGCACCTATTAATTCCTAGATGTCATTCAAGGTTTTGGTCATATCTCTAAAGTCTTATGGTCTAGCACCCAGTTATTTCTAGGGTTGCCTCTCCACCTGTACCATGATCTGCTAAGTCTCTCATCAGTTCATAAGGCTACAGCTTTTGCAGCTGGCAGTGTGGCTTTCCTGGTGGAGGGTCTAGTTTTCTGGATCCAGCTTCTCTAAATGGTGTGCTAGAACCAGTGTGGATGATGATAGGGCATAGAACAAGAAGTATTTATTTTTGATTGACATATAATATTAATAGGGAGTGGGATTGTTTGTCTTTGTAAGTAGGGAATACTATTCTATATATTTGACTGTCTTATTGATGCACAATGCTCAGGTGCCTAGTGATGGGCTTCTGTGGTTTTGAAAACATAGCGTAGATTTCCAATTTGTAGCAACATCCTAAATCAGTTTTTTTGTGTGCAAGTTTTCCTTAGAATTTAAATAGGATGTTTAAAGCCTTGGCAGAAAGAATAACACATTTTTGACCATTCAAGTTTCATCCTGTTCCTGCCTTTTGCCATCCGGAAATCTGTGACCAGAGACAATATGTAGAATAGTCCATATGCGTCAACCAATCAAGATAAATTCTTTCCAATTGTTAGCGCCATTGTTATTTATTTTGCTCTGGGTTCTCAGACCCCGCGAAGAAAGCCTTTCTTGTATTTATTTGTTTTCCAACAGAGTGAATGAAGTACTGAGCTCCTGTAGGTACTTGAAGGCACAGTTTCATTTATTCCTTTCATGTGCTCGTAATAGATGAATACAAAAAGAGCCAATAAACCATGAAAGAAATATAATCCAGTGTATAATTGCAAGTGTGCTTCTACAGTTTGACGGTGTAGCTGTCTGTACTACTTCCTCCCTTTCCCCCTGCTTGTTGACTGTCCTCTTCCAGAGATACTAGAAAGGTCTGACTTTTTTTAGATACTTCACTTTGTTCTCTTTAATGAATCCATTGAACAGCACTTACGATCCAGTTAACTAAGTGGAATCATGATCCCAGACCTACTTTTAAATTTATATTAGAGGGCAGATTTTGCGCACTGTTCCACTGGTTTGAAATCAGGACCTATTCCATTGAAGTCAGTAGAGTTCATCTATATTTACAGCAATGTAATTTAGAGCACAGTCAGCCCCATAATATTTACCAAAGCATAAGCTAAATTTGAGGTCTCTCTTGAGTTACTGCTAATAACAGACTGAATGTTGCAAATACTTACAACTGGACCTCGTGCTCACTATTTTATGTGTGATCCCTTTGACACCAAATTAACATGACGGCGAAAGTGTTTCGAGCAATTCATTTTATGGTAAATAACTACAGTTATAATAGAGAGGACATAAAGGTAAGGGCCTGTACATTCTTTAATGAAGCAAATGAGTTTATTAAAAGCAAAATAAACAGAAAATAAATTAAAAATCAACACTATAGAATTAAACCGTATCAGCCACTAATAATGGAATATATTTTTGAACACATTAACTAGTTAAATTCAAGTAAAGTCCATATCCTACAAGATTCAAAGGCAGATTCTAGACCCTGTGTGAGATCTCTTTGCTCTATTCCTGTGGAACAAGGGGATTTAGAGAAGCACCTGAGGGTTATCCCAGTGCATAGGGGTCAGAGAATGGGGGGGTTTTGGGTTGAAAGGGAACATGGGTGGCACACAGCACATACCATCTGATCAACAACTATTGGAGTGACCTACTCCACTCTAAGTAAATTAAAAGCAGTCTTAATTTAATGTTTTGGGGCAATTTTGGTGGTTGGTGGCCTCAGAATCTAGGGTGTGGAAAGGCATTTTAGAATGGAATCATCTGTCACACCCCCAACCAGCTTACATGGTTTAGCATAGCTGAGGATTGAATATAAATTCTTTTAATTTGTCATTATCTAAGATGGGAAAAGTTTCCAAAAACCAGGTTCCTGCCAGTCAGTTGTTAATTACAGCAGAAAGTGAACTTAAGTTTCTACCAGTATGAAGAAAAACCCAATTACCCCCCGCCTCCCCCAAACATAGAACATGCAATTTTAGCTGCCTGTATGGATAGGATCACATAAGAACTGACTGCAATTTGGGTGAGAGACTTTCTTTGGACAGAGGGACCATGCGGAAAGCATAGTTGTCACATGTCAGAGCTGATTCCGGATACACGAGTGGATTCATTGAACCGTTTTTCTAAGTGAATCATCATGTGGATTTCATACTCAGTTTTTTGCTTCCACAGGAAGTGTTTTCAAGACATTACAGATGGTACACCCAAGATCATGCTTTCAGACAGAGGAAACACTCCACAAAAATGGACTGAACTTTCTTTGGATGCCTTTGGGACTATGACTGGGAAAGGATGTCACTCTCATTAAGATTCTATTCCTGCTGATAGTTGATATATCAGGTGGTCCTTCATAACACTAGAGAAAGGTCTTGTATCCAGAGTTTTTAGAAGTGTTTTTTAGATAGAAATAATGGTTGTGTGATCTATTTAGTTATAATGAAGTAATGCACTATCTGGCGTTAGCTTTAGTGTTCTTTACTACCACATCATGTTTCCTGACTCCACTCCAGTGGGGGGATGTTATTGCCGTACTCAGCATCACCCTAAAAAAGTGCATCCACGTTGTTAAGATCAGGAATATCTTGGGAAAGGAACTGAAAAAATAGTAGATGAGCCTTTGCCAACAGGGCACTGTGCTCAGCAATTGGAACACTGGATTGCGTTTTATTTCCTAGCTTTGTTCTCCAAACTGCCATTGCTCTGACCCCTAGTGCTGGTTCCTCTTAATGCATGCACTGATATCGAACTGTAGTGACATTTAAGCCTACCACGGACCCTGTTGGACCAAAATGGCCTCATTCTCCCCTTGCCTTCCCCACTCCTCTATTCTGACTCCATTCCTTTTCTTCTGCAGAATGACTAGTGTTGCTAAAGGCAGTGTAGTCAGTTTTAAAATCCAATAACATTGGAAATGCCATACTACTTTAGGCCCATGGTCCATCTCGTCCAATAACGTCTCACCAACAATGGTTGTTACTGTATGCTGCTTTAAACAGTTACAAAGCCCTCCATAACAGACAATTATAGAATAACATCCCCATGTTTCTTCCTCTCTTCAGGCTGCTATTTGATTTTATGTCCAGAATTCTTGGCTCAGATTGGGCCAGTAATAGGGCATACGCAGTACTAGGATATACCAACCTCTTTTCCAAGCTACCTTATTGTTCTCTAGAACTTTTTTTGTGTGTATATATAACTGCAGTTGAAAACAGTGAAAATGTGAACTTGTGTGTAACCGGATGCCTGAATTTGCAGACAACCTGAAACAATAGTTCTGAGAAGTAGGAAGTTCACCTTTAATCTTTTAGCCCAAAATAGGACTACTCAACCGGTTAAAATTAGGCATGTGCTTAAGTACTTTGCATAAGCAGGGCCTTAAACTCTTCAACCTTTTTTTTTTAAAAGGTAGTGTGTAACTTCTATGTTTATCATATATGACTTAAAGAAAGTTTGGACTCAACTTCTGCCCTTCCTTACACCATTATAAATCTGAAACTCCTCTGAGTTATTCCTAGTTTACATCACTGTAAACTTTTATATTTCTATATTTACTTCAGCATAGTGTTTACCCTGTCCATGCCCCACATCAGTTTTATTTTTGCATCTGTACCCAACTATTTAGATGCTTTACACTGGAAAATCTTATAAAACAACATAACCTTTCATATTAAAAATATCAGATCCTTGTAGAATTTTGTTCTATTTTGCACTAGGAATGGGTAGCTAAAGAGACTGTACTTTGACATACTCAGCAACTATATTGAAACTGCTCAAATGGTTTCTTACAGGAAATAATGTCTTTCTCCAGAAATCATTAAAATGAAATTCTTTACTTGTCTTGAGATCTTTGAAGGAATGGAAAGGCAGACTTGTATAATTCTGTGCCTGTTAGGCATATCTGCATGCTGACCTGCCTTCCAGGCAGACCTGAATAAGTTGCCTGTCTGAAAGGTGATATACAAAGGCTTATAACTTACTTTCCAGGCAGACATGAACAGGTACCTGTCTAGGAGCTCTTCCCTTGTTGATGACCTGCCTCCAAGGTAGATCTGTCTAGTTATCTTCCTGTCTTTGAAACAGCTCCGCACAGAGTTACGTTCTTGGTAGACTGAACTGTTACCTGCCTGGGAGGCACTCTGATTGATAAGCTTCTTACTAGACAATCCCAATCAATTATTTACCTGAAAGACAGCACCTAGAGTTTGGATTTGCAGATTGTATTTTTGCAGTTGTCTGATTGCAATGTATGATATTTTTTTCCCCACTGTTAAATGTAAATGCTTTCATTGGGGGTGGGGGAATCATGTTCATAATAACACAAAGGAACCTATCATGACTATGTTGCTACAACACATTAATCATGCACGTGTATACACATTTCTATATCCAAAACGTATCTACTGGACTCCTTTAAAAAAAAAAAAAAAGTACCAAACTGATTAAATTATTTTACTGTTACATGTTGAAGGACGAAAAGGAAAGTGAACATAATATTTCTTATAATTCAACAGAGGGTTTTAAAAAACTTCAGCGATTGTATTGTGAAACAAAACTCCAAACATCTATAAAACATTACACACTACACATGATTATTTTAAACAAACAAATAAATGCTAGAGCCTGAGCTCTTATTTAGTACAGATCTTTCATTTCCTGGAAGAAGGAAAAGCAGCGTAGCCACTGGTAAGCAGCAAAATACAAGTTAGCTCCCATCCTGTTCTTTTCCAGGACCAACTTGCAGTCCAAAAGTTAGGATTATACTGACCATCAAGGCCATCCTCCTGCAATGCTAGATTGAAGACCCTGATAGAGGACACATCAAATATTCAAGTATTTCTAAACTTAGTATCTATTATCTCATTGCTTTGGTAAGTCAGGTGTAACTACAGCTGTGTAACCAGTGAGTTCAGAATCAGGCCCTTGTTCTTAACTGTACTTGCATTTTGATCTACTAAAGGCCTGGTTGGAGGCAGGTTTCTGTTTTTGTAGATATGTTAATGGTGGATGAACTATGGCAAATTTCCTGGGAAAGGTTGTATTCTGATGTGAAGATAGTTTAGTACAAGATACTGCTGTCTGAGTGGATGCTCCAGTTATTCTGTTCTCTGTTCTATTCGGGTTCTTCGACTGCCCTCATTACCATAGCATATGATCACCTCCCAGCAGTGCATTAGGGCAACCTGACTAACAGCTGTCACATGTGGTTTGTTCTCATCCTCTCCCCAATGTTTGCAGTGTAGTGTTTTTTGTTTTGGGTGTGTGTGTGTGTGTCTAAACAGTTTTTTCTGTAGCATATTTGCTGCTTTGTGTTTGTTATAGAAGGCAAAATGGAAGAAATGCGCCTTGCACTTAGTGGAAGGTGGTGGGGTTTGTGGTGATCTTTAGTTCCTGTGGGAGTTTGTTTCTCAGTCTAAGACTTATCCCCCAGAGAACTCTGTACAATAAGGGTGAAGCTGATCTGTTCAGAAGGCAGAGTTAAATTGCACCTGAGGAATGGAAATTTGAAAAATAAAATGATGGCATGCCATCCAAAAATGGAAGAGTTCTCCGTTTTTTTCCCCTCTGCTCTCTTTCCCTCACTTTCTTTCCCTGTAGTTTTTATTCCAGCATATTTTGACTAATGATTACAGTTGAGGAAATTACAATCTTCTTATGGATGTTATACAAGCAGAAAGAGGCCAAATTTGTCAGATAAATTATTCATTGTGAATTAGTTCCTTGGGGCAGGACCCATGCTTAGTACCGTGGATGCCTGATGGTGATCGAGCCTCTGGGTGCTGCCGCGAAGAGAGTAATTCACTCAGCTCTAGAGTTGACAAACTTCCCAGTTTTAAATTGCCACAAATGACAAAGTCAGTTTCTTCTGTATACGTTTTAGTTACCGTCATGCTGATGGAGCTAAATGGCATGGCATACTCAAGGGACAGTGGCATTCTATCCCTCTAGCTGAGGGCTTTTGCTGGCAGGGAGCAAATACGAAGTTATAATGTCTAATATTAAAATTTAATGATACTCTATTTAAAATACATTGGAGTAATTTAAGTGGACTCCGAGGCCAATCATTGGAAATAACCGCACTTACCCACTTCACAGGCATGTGGAGAGGATTAATTCACATTTGTAAGGCACACTGAGAACCTTGGATCTTAGCAGGCACTTTAGAAGAACAAAGAACTCTAAGATTGGCAAACTGGGGTAGCTTTTGATTTACAAAACTGAAACCAGGATTGTTTGAATCCAGATCCTACTTTATCCAAACCCCAGAAGTTTTGGGATTCTAATGAAAATGCCCTGGTTTAGGTTGTGTGTGTCTCTTATACACAGTATATCAATTCAAAAAAATAAAACTTGGCAAGTAATGAGCCCACGTACAGTTCAATCATTTCAGCTAGTTGATGAAAGAACTGGGGAAGCAAGTTCAAAAAGCTAGAGGAACTGTACTAGCGTTATAAGAATTTTGTATTTGTTGATTTAGTACCCATTCTAATTTCAGCTATCTGGTGCTCACCACCTGTATCTCCAGATATTCCTCTTCTGCTGTGCTTGTGCATGCATACGCGCAGAATGGAGGCTGTTCTGAGACACAGCATGCATCCAAGATAAGAATCTGCCCCTTAATGCATATGCATAAAAGGAAAGAATCATTGATGTCCGTTAGGTACATTTTCAAAATGACTGCATTAAAGACGAGCCAGAAACAGAAACTTTCTTCTGAAATTTCAGCTTTAGTGATTTGAACAAAATAGAACAAAGATTTAAGATTCTCCCAGGTCTCTTAATTTGATTTTGTAACACTAAACCCAGCTGGCAAGATTTTGCAAAAACAATACCAAAACTCCCCTCTTCTCTATATAACAAAATATATATTTACCCAATGACCAGGATTTCCCAGGTACTGTAAAAATTTGTTCAACCATCAACTGTCAGGCAAGCATAGGGTAAATCCACATTACTCCTCCCCTGATCATGGGCTGAGTGGGGGATGTTGATTTTATACCAGCTCAGGTTTCACCCAGGCTTGGAGAATTTTCCTCTGGCACTTCAGAGCTGATTTCAAGGTTCCATTTCAGGGACTGAGCAGCTGGCCCAAAATGTATTATGTGTGTATCCAAAATTATGGTTACTTCAGTAGGTCTGTATTGGGCCTGAATGGAGAGTATTTGCAGAATGTCCATGCACTTCTATCCTCTATTTGTTCAGGAGCCTGCTGTTACTCAGGATGATGAGGAAGGCAAAGCATGTGCTATGGTTCAGGGGTGAGCTGAACCTGTGACCTTGCCAATATCTCCATGGGCAGGCCTTTCAAGAGAGAGTCCTATATCTGCATTTCTTTCAGAATGGAACCCAATGGCTCACCTGCTTTTAGACTGAATCACCAGGCTATAGCATCCCCTTTTCCAACTGTATTTGTCTCCAGCGGGTCCAGCTGGGTTTGGACTTTGCACTCCGGCAGCTCCGACCTGCTGATAAATGTAGTGATGGAGAACAGCTTATTCAAAACCGAGTATGACTTATTTTTCCATAGGAACTTCACAAGCAGAGGGGTCTGGGTTAAAATAACAAGTGTAAATGCATCTTATCTAAACCTTATTCTTCCCTTGCCAATTTAGGTGGGTTCTCTTGTCCCAGTCACCCCTTTTTGAGTCCGAGGTTCAGCCTGCACCTCTGCAGACAGACCATGCTCTTGGAATTTGTCTATATGGCAAGTTAGCGTTTGGCAAGCTGGAGTGGGCATCCACAGTGCACCGTCCTGCTGCGCACTGCTAGAAGCTCCATGGTGCACTTTGATCAGCTGTCTCAAAGCAGAGTAGGTCAAAGAGCACTATGGGACTTTCAGTCCCCAGTAGCGGGGTCCGCAGGCCCAGTCAGTGCACAGCAGCCTCGTGTGCTATAGATTCACAGCTGCGTAAAACACTGTATAGGCAAGCCTTCTCTCTGAGTTCACAGGCAGTATTTTATCCATTGCAAAGATCTTCTGTCTGCCCTGGTTCTCTGAACGTGGTCCAGAGCCATTTATGCTGCCTCACCAGGGGATCAGGGTTGCACTTCAAAGCAGTGTGCTATCTGCTTTGTCCTTTAATTCCTGGTGAGCATGTGGAAACAGTCTGCTCTTTTTGTCAGTGGGCTTGTCTGCTGGAGTTTACCCCTGGTGAGCAAACAAACATGGGCATATAATTTTAACAAGAATAATCCTAGTGTCCCCTATGTTCATCACAGCATTCAAGGACCTTCCTTTCCTCTTGATGCCCTGAGCCAAGGGTCCACCTGAATTGCATTCCCTGCTCTCTTGAACTGCTCCCTCGATGCATACCCAAGAATGCATTTTCCCCCAGGAATGCCCATTGTCCCAAAAGGGTAAGACTATGGTCCTTGCCCTCTCTGTATTTGCCCACGGGCATGGGATGGGAGCTCAGGGAAAAGAGGTGCTCCCAGCATGGCCAGTGGCTCAGTGTCAAAACTTGGCCTTAAGCTAATTACTTCAACTAAATTATTTCTTCAAGTAAGCACTGCTTCCATGTCAGGCCTGTCACACTGACAGATCACTGTCTTGCAGACTTTCAGAGCTGCCCAGGGCATTTGCACATCTAATTCCCATTTAATTAATTTAATCTTTTTAAAATCAATTAATTTTAATGAGAATTAGGAGGCCAAAACCATAGGCAGCTTTGAAAAATCTCACTGTGGTATATTTACATAGGATGCTGGTTAAAGAGAGACAGCTGAATTCTGTTATAACTGGGCAATTCCCAGGGTGGTTGGTAGGTGTAAGTCAGAGGCATATTTGCCTCAAGTTCAACCTGATTCCTGAAGTATAAATATGAAACATTGTCAGCCATCTCAGTTGGTCAGGAGCATTTCCTTAGGATAAATGCTCATCATTTCCAGAAGGATTAGGACTTATTTTTACTTTTTAAAATGAGTAAATTTATAAAAATATTGACTGCAGGTGATAGCTTTTTCAGGGGTAATTGGGGGCCAAAAATAGCCTTCTAACTGATCACATTAGAATAGTATATTCCATATAGCTATAAAAATGTATATGCCACAAGATGGCAGTAAGTTCTTGCTCTTAAAAATGTGTTTAACTTTTATTTTAACCTTGTTCTAAGTGTTTCATCAGTAGAATTCCTTCCAAACAAAGATTGTTTTCTTTCAAAAGCTAAACTATGGAGGATTTTTATTGTGTTTGCTTTTTTAAAAAAAAGCATACCTATAAAATGGTGGACTAAACTTTAGTTTTTAAAGCAATAACTTTAACTGATATTTTCTTGGTTCATTCTGAGGTATTTACTGCAAGTATTTCAGGTGTGATGCAGGGAGTGTTACTGAAATTTCAGTTAGTCATCAAGATCTAGTTGCTTGATTTATTTTCAAAGATTCAGATTTTAATGACTGTCCATTCCTTTCTTTTCTGAAGTCAGTAAGATCATTCCATCCAAACTCACCCCCAACCCGTACCATGTCTTCTGAGTTTCTATTTTTTTTCCACTCCAGAAATCTCTAAGTAGTACAGTCAACTACTGATTGAGACCAAGGGAGAGAGATACAAGTGATTTTGTGATATCAGCTCAGGAACACCTTGGAATGTTTGTAATTAGATTGTCTTATAAATGTTATGTTACAGGACCATAAACATTTAAAAAAGTCAGTTTGTGGAGACTTGTTTGTAAGAAGTATGTTTTTAATTCCCTCTGAGAGTCTGAGGCTAATCTGGGAATAAATTAGAGTAAGTAGGATAAACTATTTTATACCTCTCTGCAGTCAGAGTTTTCCAGTCGTTAATATTACATTTAAATGGGTAGTGAGTGAAATGATTTTCCAATAACTTGTCATCCAAGATGCAATTTTTAAAAATTACAGAACATTTTAATGTCATCTCTGCTGCCTTGAATGAGTTTGCATTATGCATGTTGTTATAAAAGGAAAAATGAAAGGCGGGGGAAAAAAACCCTATTCAAAAACAATTTCTAGAAGCTTGGCAGCTAGATAAAAATCTTATTACTTTACCTTGCAGACACTGTTTGGGAATCGGAGGGGAATGAATGCATAAAGACAGGTTGCATGGGGAGTTTTTAAAGTATAGAGTAGTACTGTAGATATCTATAAAAGTGATGACTCCTGCCCTCTTGGTGGAGGTGGTTGTCTAGTTTTGCACATCACTGGTAGGGCATTCTTCTTGATTTCCAAAATGAATGCTAGTCAGGTATAGACTAAAAGCACCATTCATTTAGATTAAAGATCCAGAAACTATCATGTTTGCAAGCATTTGTCACAGTTTAAGTAGCAGTGCATAAATGTCTTGCTTTTGGTATACAATTTAATCTCCGCTGACGACAGCTCCATTTTTAAAGGTTCCTCCACATCACTTTTGTTTCCTAAAAAAACAACAACAACAAAAACCAGGCTATGAAAGCTCATGTAGAACTCTGCTGCTCCATCGGAATGCACCTTCTTTAGCATATTGCAAAGTGATATGTCATTGGGGCTGTCACAGGGTGGGCTGGAGAGTCTGGGCCAATCCAAACCTGATAACAGAACGAGCCCCTCCTGAAGGAGTCAGACAAGCCCCTGTAAAGAGCAGAAAGTGGCTGCAGTGAAGGGAAGCCTCTGAGGCTTTGTTAGGGAAGACCTGAAGACCAGGGGAATTTCTCTGGCTCGGAGGAGTTGGAAGTAGCCTGCTAAGACAGGAAGGACTCTGACCAGACCTGGAGAGTTTGAGTTATCCCTGACTGGAGGGTCGATCTTTGTTTTAGTTACGAGTGGAGTTAGTAAATCAGATCCTAAAGAGGGCTGTTGTGATTGGACTGGAAAAACCCTATGTAGAGTTTATTTGGAGATCCAAGCGGGTAAACTGAGGGTATGTCTACACTGCAGAGTGAAGTCGACTTACTTAAAGTCGATTTTCACCCGCTGATTGTTTAGAAGTTGCTGGAGCGTGTACACACCACGCTCTTTGCACCGGGCTCATGCGTCCACACTCACCACGCTTCTGTCGACATTCAAAGCAGTGCACTGTGGGTTGCTATCCCACAGTGCAACTAACCACGGTGGCTGTTGGGACGAGTTTCATCATCCCATGATGCAACGCTCCTTCCCCCCCTTCTTCCCCCAAACAAACAGGAAATCGATTTTTGCGCCTTTTGTTTATGCCGCGTGCTGGCCATTACTGTGGAGACATGGAGCCAGCTCAACTCTGCACTGTTATTGTGAGCATCACAAATACATCGCAGCTTATCGTTGAGTATTTGAAGTAGAGCAAGAAGCCGAAGCACAGGCAACAGCAGTGCCACCAAGGCAGCCCTGCTACAAGCCATCGAGCGGAACAATTCCCCATTGCTGCAGTCTGTGGAGTGCCAGTTCTCGTCCTGGGAAACAAGCGCAGACTGGTGGGACTGCATCGTTATGCAGCTGTGGGATGATGACCACTGGCTGTAAAACTTTCATATACAAAAGGCCACTTTCCTTGACCTTTGCTCAGAGCTGACCCCGTCTCTGAACACTCGCTTGAGAGAAGCTCCGACAGTGGGGAAGAGAGTCGCCATTGCTCTGTGGAAGCTGGCAACCCCCGACCGTTACCGCTCAGTTGGGAATCAATTTGGAGTCGGTAAATCTACAGTGGGCACTGCCACGATTCAAGTGTGCAGGGCCATCAGAGTCTTCTGCTACAAAGGCTAGTGACTTTGGGAAATGTGCAGGACATAGTGGATGGGGTTTGAAGTTTGCAAACTGCAGGGGGACTATTGATGGGACGCACATCCCCTATTTTAGCACCTGCCCACCTAGCAACTGAGTATATAAACCAGAAGGGGTATTTTTCTCTGGTTCTGCAGGGCCTTGTGGATCACAGGGGTTGTTTCACCGACATCTGTGTTGGGTGGTCTGGGAAGGTGCATGATGCATGTACATTTCGGAATTCGGAGCTCTTCTCTAACATGCAGGTGGGCACTTTCTTCCCTGACCAAAAAATTCACGTCAGGGGTGTGGAAATGCCAATAGTGATCCTGGGGGATCCAGCTTACACCTTGCTTCCTTGGCTAATGAAGCCATACACTGGGCACTTGACAGTGACAAGGAGTGTTTTATTAACAGGCTAAGCACTTGCAGAACGGTGGTTGAATGTGCATTTGGGCGTTTAAGGGCCAGATGGAGGAGTCTGCTCACTAGGCTGGACATGAGTGAAAAGAACCTCCCGTCAGTGATACCTGCGTGCTGCGTTCTTCATAACGTGTGTGAAGCGAAGGGGGAGAGCTTCCCCCAGCATTGGGCTGTGGATGCAGAAAGACTGGCTGCCAATTATGAGCAGCCCGGTGCCAGCAATAGGCTGAGAGCTAACCACAGAGAGGTTTGCATTAGGGGAGCATTGAAAACCAAGTTTTGCAATGAGATGCAGGACTGATTTCTATTCCGGTCTGCCTTTGATCAGCATCCCTCCTCCCACCCCCCCACCATTGATATCAGTACCCTCCAAATCCCTCCAGAACAAGATATGATTTAATAAAGAAACGTGTTTGAAATGATGCAAGCTTTTAATTATGAACATTCGAGTCACGGGGGAAGAGGGAAAGTGTTCATTCCTAGTCTCAAGGGGTGGTGCGCTTTCATGCAAGCCAGCTGTCAGCGGGGCTGCTGCTGCTTTCTGCTCTCCTCCGAGACCTCTTGGAGGTGGGGGAGGGGCAGGGAAGCAAAGCCATAGGCAGAGGAGCGTTATGGAGGGGCTGCAGTGGGACTCTGTCTGGCCTCCGCTCCTCCTGGGGCACCACAAGTGGCTGGAGCATGTCTGCCTGGTCGCACATGATTCGCAGCATCTCCTGCGTGGTACTGCGATCATGCGCCTGCATTTCTCTGTGACTCTCCCTGTTCACGTCCATGTTCTGGGACAAGGTCAGCCGCCACACTCTGAGCTCTGTCTCTGCGGCCGCGGAAGCATTCATGAGCTTGCCAAACATGTTGTCTCTTGGTGTGTTTTATTTTTTTTCCCCCTCCCTCTTTCTAATCTGTGTTTAGTCTTTCCGCAGCATTTCTGGAGGGTTGGGCCACGGCCAAGGTATCTACAGAATGAAAAGAAATGCACAAGGTTGCCGTTGTTAGGAGAGCCAAGAAAATGAAACAACTGCGATAATGTATAAAATACTCCCCTTCAAGTGCAAAAGGCAAACCCAGACCCTCATTCCATTCTGAATGTCCCAGAAGGGTCGGCTCGCTGTGCTGTTAGGGATGGTAAGCCAGGGGCACTTTACTGTGCTATAGAGAGGATTAATCGTCTTTAAAAAGCTCATTTCAAATGCCCGGTATTAGAGGGGTGCCTGGGCAACATGGTTTAATTTGGATGAACGTTTTGTTAGGAGGTGGCTACAGGGGATCTGAGAACTGCACCGGGGGGGGGGGGGGTTAATGGTCTTTTCTGAAACCAAATCAAAATTAAAGTGACTTGGTAGGACACTACAATGAGGAGTACAGAGGTACAGGGTATCTGCTGTACAGCTCGGGTATTTTAAACATGTGCCATCTTCCCTAGATGACTATGAGTGATACCTGTCTCCTGAGGGGTAATGCATGAGGAAAGGGAAGATTTGCTGCACGCAGCAAAGTACCAGCCTGGCCCTTATACTGCTATGCTGTGTTCTGCCATGATGCCGGCTCCCTTGATTGCAGCATGGCGTGGCAAAGTATCCTATAGGGGAGGAAGGAACAAAGGTGCCCTCCCCTGAAACTTTGTGCAAAGGATAACAGATTACCTACATGAAAGTTTCCTTGAGATATCAACTGATGATTCTCAGAGCATATCTCTGGACATAAATAATCTGTTCTGGGGGTAACTGTCCAGTAAGGATCGCTAAACACCTGAAATCCCCTTCCTGGGCCCCTCCTCCCCCTTTTAAAAGGACAGAACTGCTAAGAAGAAAACAAAACTCACCAGATGTGCTTTCTCCAGGATCATAATTGCTCTCCTGTGTGCTGGTGGACTGCTCTGGGGTCAGGAATAGGTCCTGACTGTCTGGGAGAACAGGCACCATGCTCTCCTCAGCTGCCTATTCCTCCTCGTCCACGGAGTCCTCATCATTGTCCATGGACTGTGATCTAGAGGAGGTATCGGTGGTACGGGGTGGCACTGTGGTGGGATTGCTGCCAAGAATTGCATGTAGCTCCTTGTAGAAGTGACATGTTTTTGGTGAGGGGCCAGAACAGCTGTTAGCTTACCTGGCTTTCTGATATGACTGCTGCAGGTCCTTGATCTTCACATGGCACTGCTGCACATCGCTGTTGTGTCCCTTCTCCAGCATGCCCTGGGATATCATCCTGTAAATGTCCAAATTCCTTTTGCTGGCTCTGAGCTGAGCCATAACTGACTCCTCGTCCCACAGACCGATGAGATCCAAGACCTCTGGTTGACTCCATGCTGGAGCGCGTTTGGGCCTTGCAGTAGCCATGAGGAGTCCAGTGACAAAGTTCTCTCCATGCTGGCTGCACAGGAAATGAACATTCAAATTTTCCTGTGGCCTGAGGGGAGGGGCCATTTCCAGGTAGCGTGAGCACGTAACAGCAAAGCGTGAATGTGCAGAGCGGTCACAACAGGGCATTGTGGGATACCTCCAGAGCCAATTAGTGTCGAATTACGTTATGCTCTGTCTACGCTGACGCAAAATTGACCCAATAAAATTAATTTAGGTGCTACGCCACTTGCAGAGGTGGTTTTATTATGTCAACTTTTGCAGCGGTGTAAGTCGACGGAACTGCTGTACCGGTGTAGATGCAGGCTTTAGGAGCTTGACATAAGTGACGTTATGTCGACCTCTGTCGCCAGTGTAGACCAGGCCTGAGGTAAGGCTGCATGCAGGACTGCCCTGAGGCCACCAGGGGTGTTGTGAGGTGACCACTGATCTACAAGATGAGTTCACATTCAAATGATCACTAAATTGGTTCTTTTCATTTTGTGATGACTCACTATTTCATGCTTTTGATGCACATTCAGTATTTGCAGCAAGAGAGACTCTGGGAATTTTCTTTGTGGTGTTTGCTATCAAAATCCAAGTTGTCTAACTAGCTTGAGGCATCAGAGAAGCATATAACTGTTTAAAATAACTGCATCAGCATCACCTGCTCCCATTAAGCAATATAGACTTTTATGAGAATTATCTTAAAATAAAGATGCCAATACACATACTTTTGACTATCAGTGGAATTTTATCAGTTGCAGTATCCCCATAGACCCAATCTCATAGTACCAAAGGGGGAAGAATTTTTGTAGGCTCCTCCATGGATAATGTTCAATCCTACAAGGAGTGGTATAAGAAGAATTGTCTGTTGGAACTGGAGATGAACTAATGGGATTGTAAGTCTGATTTTGGGGGAAAATGTTGGTGCATCTGGGTCTGACTCTTGAAGACAGTACTAACAGGATTTTGCAGAGCTGTCTGTGGGATTTGATTCACAGCAGTTGCACACTATAGCTGTCTTTAGTCAATGTGACCTGTCCTTTTCCCATTTCTTTCCATAGTCATTAAAATATATCCAATTCTTCTTACTACATAATAAAAGGAGAATGTGTTTGAATAAACATCACACCCGCAAAGTTTCAAGCTTATGGAAACAGAATCAGTCCTGTGTGACACATTTAAACAGTGCCACTGCCAGAAAGCACAATATCTTATCAAGCCCTCCATGAAGTACCTTCCCATGAGTGAGCAGCAGTTTAGTAGAAATGTAGTGTGAATAAATAGTGGCATCAGATAGATGAGTAGCAGTGACAGAAAGAACAAAGGTGAGATTGGAATTTGGTAGCAGGTGCTGGGAACCTGACAGCAGAGAAGACCAACAAGAGGGGAAGTTGCTGTATGTAAATCATTTGTCTACAGTGCTGTATAGCATTGCTACAGTGGTTAATATCCAGGACCATATCTTATCTAAAGTTCCTGATAACAGAAAGTGAATGTTATATTTGACTTCTGCTTTCACACATTTCTAAAGTGAATGTATCAGAAGGGAAATAATTGTATTCTCAAGTTTAAAAAAACCACCTATGCTGTATACCATCCGTTACTCATTGATAATAGAGTAATTATTTCTAAGCTTCCCCTTGTTTAGTATATTTACCCTTTGTTTTGGTGTAAGCATGATCGTAATGTAAGGTATTTGAATTTCAACATACAAAAGTTCCAGAAATGATGTAAATGTTGTCGTCAAAATCTAGCAGGGAGGCAATATTATTCTAAAAATATTCTAGAACAATGCTGAATTACATTCCCCAAAATGATATATCTGGAGGGGAGGGGAAGTTAAGGGTAGATTCACAAAAGGATGTGCCCAACTGCCATTTTAGATGGCTAAATCCCAGAACTGGGCCTTCCGAGAGTCCTGAAAAACCTGCTCAGCCTCCACCAAATCCCGTAGGTGATGAAACTCACTTGGCATCTAAATTTCTGCACTAAAACTATGTTGCTGTCTCTGCACATGCACACTGCTTCTCACTCTAGGCAGCTGGATGCCGAAGGCCCAGAGTAATGCACAAAGTGGGGGAAGGTAGGTGTTCCTCCACCTGACTTGCCTGCGGGGCCCAATGTGGTAAGTGTGCTCAGACCTCACCTACTAGATCTGGCTTCTATAGATGAGTTTACATAAAACAGCTGTGGGGAGGTTCTTCCTCATGACTTTTAGCCCCATGGAAAGGGAACTCAGCTGAAATGTGGGAGTCCTCTGGTTCAAGACCACTCTGTCTGAGAGGAAGAGATTTGAACAGAGATTTGCCACCTCTCAAGTGAGTGCTCTAGCCATTGGACTATGAGATATTTTGATGTGGGGCTTCCTCAATCTAGCCACTGTGGATAAATAATGAAAGAATTATTGCACCACAGAGAGAGAGAGCAAGCATGAGAATTACTCTGTAGCTTGATGGTTAGAGTGCTCACCTGGGAGACCCAGGATCCAGTTGTCTTGCTCCATGAGTTTTAAAAACTGTTTATTTGTAGTCTAATGACTTGAACATGAGAGACTGGGGGAGCCCTGCATGAGAGTATCCCAGAGTTCAGTGGTTAGGGCACTCATCTGGGCGGTGGTAGAGCCCTGTTTAGATCCCTTCTTCTCCCAAGAGGGGGAGATGAACCAAGGGTCTCCCATATCCCAGGCCATTGCCCTAATCACTAAGCTAAAACTGATGAGGGAACTGCTGCTGCTTCTCTTCCAGGAAAAACAACATAGACTCATAGACTCATAGGTCAGAAGGGACCAATATGATCATCTAGTCTGACCTCCCGCACAAGGCAGGCCACAAAACCCTACCCATACATTTATAACAACCCCGAACCCATGACATAGGGGCCTAACCCTGAAGAAGGGTTGAGAGCAGAAGGAAGCCCCTCCACGGAGTGAGGTGCCTATCTCTAGGAGAGGGGCAATGCTTAGGATATAGCCCTCACGTTGGCATCTCCCATTGGCAAGGAGCTGATTAGCATTCTGACTCTCTTTTTTTGTGAATCTCATTCTGAGGTGCCTTTCTTTACCCATTTATCTATCGCACAGGGAGCCTAAGCATCAAACTCAGGCTTTCTGAATCCCTGTGATTTTCTAGGTGCCAAAAAGTTAGGTTTGGAGACATTCAGCCTTCCTGTTCTGAAGTTCCTTGATATTTTATTCAGGGACAATGGAGAACATGAGCTGCTGTTTTTTGAAGAAAATCTTGTCCTTTCTTCCAGTTCATTTAAACCTAAAACTGATTTCTTTCAATGTTATTTTCGATCTAAAGTTACTAATACAATAGATGCTGGACGTTAATTTAATATTCCAATATAGTATTTTTTTAAACTACCTAATACACATTTGCTGTAAGTACGACCACATCTCTCTCAAATGACAGTCAAGGCCACTTGAGGTCCTTCTTATCAAATTTGATTGCATATACTTTAAAAAAAAATTAGAAATCACAGCGCTGTAGCCCTTCTTTCCTATTAATGTGAGCTACGGAAGAGACTACCTAGCCTAGTACAGAATGGTGTCTTGCATTGCACTGTCTTTGATGATGGCTGTTTGAGTCTTGCCCACATGCTCAGGGTTTAGCTGATTACCATGTTTGGGGTTGGGAAGGAATTCTCCCCCTCTCCGGCCCCCCCCAACAGATTGGCATAGGCCCTGGGGGTTTTTCTCTTTCCTCTGCAGCAGGGGGTGTGGGTCACTTGCTAGTGGATTCTTGGAACCTGAAGTCTTTAAATCATTATTTGAGGACTTCAATAACTCAGTATTAAGTTAGGGGTTTATTACAGGAGTGGGTGGGTGAAGTTCTGTAGCCTACATTGTGTAGAAGGTCAGACTAGATGATCATAATGGTCCCTTCTGACTTTATAGTTTATGAAACTTCTCCCTTTAGTGAAGTTGAGAGAGATTCTGGACAGGGAGGGAAACAACATTCCCTTCCCCCCCAAATAAATGACATAATTTATCCATAGATACATGTATTATTTCTTAACAAGTGCAGCCAGCTATTGAAGTGGAAGGGCATGGCCCTTGGCCTCATGCCACTGTTAGTCTGCCACTGTGATTTCTTAGTAAATAGCTAAACGTGCCTATAAGATTAAGTGACAAATTCACATCAATACAAAGCACTCCAATCAATACCACTAATCCATCAAACGTTACAACAAGAATCTCTTGTGTTTGTCCCTTCATTCGGGGAATGTGGACTGAAATGGAAAAGAAACCTTAAATGATAGGACAAGAAAACTACCCTTTAACATGTAAGCCGTGCCTGAAAGAGCCCTCCCCCACTGAGTTGGCTGGCAGGAGGAAAATGGACGTCAGGGCCAGACTGTATTTGCAGCAGCACACCCACCCTGTGTAGGTGCTCAGCATGATGGGACTGCTTTGCCCAAATGATCCCTTTCGAGGGTGTTGGGTTACAAATCACTCTAGTGTTAAATGCAGGGGTAATGAAGTGGTGGTCTCATTACTGTATGAGCAAAGGGCAACAGAACTGTGTTTAGCCTGTTCTGATTGAAGGATCACTGTCATCTGAACTGGCTAAGCAAGGAGCTTGGATGCCAGAGCCTTGTGAAGGTTGATGAGGGTGGGGATAGGCATTACTGGCAGGAAGTGTGGGTTAAACCCCAGGCATGGTTTAACCTCCCTGTCCTGCTGTTCAAAGATAGAGCTAATTAAAATTCCATTTGGAGTCTTTTGTTTTGTTAAGTGCTCGCTAGAGCTGAAATCATCTACTGTTGGGACAGCGCTCCTGCCCAGCTTCAGAAGTGAGGTTCACCCACTAAGAACTGACAATCACTAAGAGCTGAGAATCAGAGAGCTGGGTGGAACCTCAAGAGACTGACTTGCAGAGGTCATAATGGAGAAGAAAGAGGTAGCAGAAGGTGATGGTGTGCAATGGGGCAGCTGGCAGGTGACTAGCAGAGCGGCCACCAGGACAGCTAACAAAGGGTCAGGCAGTGTGGCCAGCAGGATGGCTGGTGTTGTTGTGAGCAGTGTGGTGGTGATGGCCGACATGGCAAGCAGGGTGCCTTCTTTTCCCCCCAAGCTGTGGTGGGAGGTGAATTTGCTCAGGTGCACCCCTGAACTCTGGGTCATCACTGACCAAGGAAAAATACTGTGAGTGGGGTGTGGGGAAGAAAGAAAGGAGATGCAAAGGACACTGCCCAACTAGGGTGAGCTGTTGTCCCAATTTTATAGGGACAGTCCTGATATTTGGGCTAGTGTCTTATAGAGGTGTCCGGATTTTTTCACACTTGCTCTCTGGTCATTCTATGCCCAGCATATGTTGGGGTGGGGGTTTTTCTCATGGTTTTATGTTTATGAATCCTGTTTTGCGCTGTTTTCCAAATTAATGCTGAGTTACTTCCCTCCTTTTATTAAAATGGCCTCCTTTCTATACTCAGACTTTGTGATTGTGAGAAGGGAAGTATTGACTTTTGGAGGCACCCAGGAGGGTGGCATATAATTTCCCAGGTTCCTGGGTGGGAGCTCAAGCCTGTTTTGTGTTGTATTGTTGAAAGGAACTCCTGCGTGTTGAACCTGGCCCTTGTTGCTCCTGAGTTCAACTGACAGAATGGTTACAAATATTTTAAAGATACTCTGGAAAGAGTCTTGCATTGCTGCATCTGCTGGTGTAAACAGATTTCCTTCTGAAAGCAACTGAAGTATAACACAACCTCTGGCAAATGAATGAAATGTAAAAGCTACATAAAATGAAAACTCAACATAGAAGCAGCCACCCAGACAAATTCAAAAACCAGGGGTCCAGCTCACCTTAATCTGAAAATAGTTAATTTGACAAAATGGCAGCTGCACTGACAACAGAGTATAACAACTAAATTAAAGTCAGGGCAAATGGCTATTCAGAATAGAGGGCTTTATTAAAAGTTTATTAAGGTCAACAGGAGTCTTTCCGCAGACCACAATGGGATATGGATTTGGCTCTTAATGCAGCAAGTTGATGCAGACTGACAGCCCAGTCTTATGATGTACAGAGAACCTTATCTCCCAGTGGCAAGAGTTTATGGGCTGTTGGCCTGATCCTGCAAGCAACTGCCCGTGTGAATAGTCCCATGGAAGCCAACAGTACTTTTCATGTGCATGAGAGTTTGTCTGTAGGATCAGGGCCTGATGAAAACATTAGGCAAAGTTTAAGATCCTGAAATAACTCCTGGCCAGTAGTACATGAGATGTGTTAAACAATGTTGATATTTTCCATGAATACTGAATGAAATGTGTTCGTTGGGTTTTTGGTGTTCCTATTTCTCTTGTTTTTCTCTGTCCTGTTATACTATACATTTTTCAAATGATATTTTCTACAAACATATAAAATGTGTGTGTGTGGGTTTTTTGTTTTGTTTTTTTGTTTTGTTTTGTTTTTAAATAGGGCTGATGAATCTTTGGATCAAGGCTGGAGGTAGCTGGTACATTTCCTTACTACAATATAGAGGCCTCTAAATCATTTACTTTCACTCCAAGATTCTTTGGGACTTATTTGCTTCGCTGCAGAAAGTGTAAGCACTAATGCAGACAGGGATGAAATTTGAAGAAATTATAAAGACTGTCAACTTGCTTTCCGGTTATTTACTTAGTGCCTGTTTTTTTAGAATTTCATTTTATTACTATCAACATTTTCCTCTAATCGTAACTACTGTAGCATAATTTCAACAGTGAAAATTAATTTCATGTTGATGTTCTGTTCCACCAGTGATGAAGATTTCAGCCAGTTACTCCCCCGTTTCCTATCCATTGTTATCTTTTCTTTACAGTTAATTTTCTGGACTTTCACACCCACAACATTTAAGAGAGCTGCAATAAAATGCTACGGTATTTCATTTAGTCTTTGATAACTCCCCTGGATTTAGAGAGAGTAAAAATTAAAATGACCCCTTGAGGCTAACTTAAAAAATGTTCACTAAGTGTTGAACCTGAGAAGGGTCAAAATATTGTAGGCCTGAGCCACAGCCTTTCTCTGACCCCTGTGGGCGTTCTTACTTTACTGATTTTGAACATTTTGTAATTCATAGTCAGGCAATTACAGATTTTTATGATACAAAGAACAATATCTCCCAAGGGTTTCCAATTATAGTATAACAATGGAAACAGGGTAGGGACAAAGATAAGATTCCATATCTTTTAAAAAGATGTGCTTTAAATCCAACTTCTTGGAGGAATTCTATGTATATCTATATATGCGGTAGGGAGGGAAAGGTAGGCAGGATGGCTGTGTTGGTCCCTTCTGGCCTTGGGATCTGAATCTGTGGAATCCCCCTGCTCATTCCCCTCTTTTGGTGGCTCATGGAAAGAGCAGGAAGCTCTGCTCTGCTCTCAACGTGCTCATAAAAATTACAGTTCTGCATTAAGACAATGAATATAAATATAAGCAAATCTTATGCTTCAAGGCTTCAGTGGGTCGGTCACCTGACGGAACGTCGTCACCTGCAGAAGTCAGGGAGGAATTTTTCCCCTAAGACACAATTGGTGAGATGTGTTCTGGGGTTTGGTTTTTTTGTCCCTTCCCCGTTCTTCCCCCCGTAGCTTCAGGGATTGCCTATGGCTCCAGATAGGTCATTAGACAGTGCACCAGTGCTCTGAAATGGTACAGAGAACTTTTTTTAAATTCTAATCTTATCTTCCAAAATTCTAGCAACCCCTCTCAGCTTGGTATGATCCACAAATTTTCTAAGCATGCTCTCCACTCCTTTACCCAAGTGAGGAGATCAGACTAGATATTCTAATGTCCCTTCTGTCCTTACACAGTATGAAACAAATTCATACCTGGAATACCTCAACGGATGTACTCCAAGAATGAATCTGATCTCTTGTCTCTTTCACAAAAGAAGAAAAGAATTAGGCTTACCTATGGCATATCCTGGACTGAGTACGCCAATGGATAATATCAATCCTCTACCTGTTGATGGAGGGGGTAAAATGCCTAATATGTCTTGTTAAATTATTTATTATTTGATCATTTTGAATTTGATTACACGTGCATCAGCTTCTATTTATCAACCAGATATCTGGCAACACACAACTTTTGCTTTTCCAGAGCTATTTTATCAGACATCTTGCTAACCAGCAAAATTCCTTACTTTATGCTTCAAAGCTCGTCTGTCATTTCAGGATGGGGGCATAAGGGAGAGGAAATCTATGCAGAATTAACAGCTCTTGCCCCAAGTTTTGGTCCGTTTGTACCATGTGATAGGTTATGGTTTCAGTTTCTTTTGGTAATTCTTCAGAAGTTCGAGCTTCCCAAAACATATATTCCATTCTATGTATTTTGTTCTTATATTTGCAGGGAGTGGTAGCGAGTGGTACCAAGCTTTTCATCACTGTTTGGGTGGTAGAATACAGGTCATGGAAAGCAAAGATTTGTTTATACGTTTACAGTCATTTATACACTATCATTTTTGTTACCTTAACTTCTTTGCCTTGACTAGAAGGTGAACGCTGTCCTTTTAAATTAGTGACTGTTAACATCATGAATCTGAATTTTTCTATACCTGGGCTGACTCATTTCAAGGGTACTCAATATACTCTATCCACAGAGCTCTGCCTCAGTGTTGAGATCCTTGAGTTGCAACTTTGGAACCTTTTATAACAGGAGATTCCTACTTTGTAGGCAGAATTCCACTGAGTCTCACATTTAATCAGATAATTACATATAAACTACATTAAAAGAAAGTTGAGATTGCAGAGTGAATTGCTCATAAGTTAGGAAATGCCGGAATAAAGGTTGCCCATGAAACCTTAATTGGTCCTGTTACAGGATGACTAGCCCTGGAAGAAATGGGGGAGGGTACAGTGCACCCAGACTGATTGGCTGCTGCTGAAATGAACTTAACACAAAGTACCTGGGCCTTTTGAAGGGAGAGACAGCTGCATGCAAGGAAGCAGATGCCTGCAGGTGCTGTAGGGAGTCGAAAGGCAATGGCTTATTCACTACACAACCCCAGTTCATACTCGGAGTACTATCCATGCCTTGGATTGGACAAGGCAGGTTCCTGGTTAAATATAGTATGTCTTTAATTACATGACCACAATGTCATCATAATGCCTATGCCCAATGTGGCATTTTCCTAACGTTTGAGTGCTTGACTTTACAACCTTAACAAATTTAACATGGCTTTTAAATGTAAGTTGCAAGCTTTTTTTTAAAAAAAAGAAAATGAACTGAAAAACAAATTTTGTTGTAGATTAATATTGCCTGCTCCTTTCCTCCTGCCCCCCACCCCACACTAGTCATCAACAGGATTGGGACCTTTATTCCTTCATCTTGAACTAATGAAATAGCTGCAAAACTCTCTCTCTCTCTCTCAGCCATTTGCTAGACAGGAAAGAAATTGAGACTCAGGTCTCCTGAGTTTTAATGCAGGTTCTATGGAGAAGCTTACTGTAATTTGCCTTCTGTGTCTGTTCCTCCATTTTGTTCTCATTCTCGTCTGCTCCCTGGGTCCTGTCACATTCTCCTTGTTGCTTCCCCTCCTTGCCGTTCCTACTCCTGTCCCCACGCCCACACTCCTGGCACTCTTCCTTCCCTATCCCAGTCCCTGGCTACCCCTCTGCCAAATTTCACATCCCTGCACCAACTCATGAAGATCTGAGTTTCTTAACAAAATGGTTGTGGACTTGGGGAGAAAACAATATATCTGAGACCTTTTAAAAAAAATAACTATCCTAAGGTAGACTCCTGATTCTAGGAAACTTCACTTCAAGTGGTTAAAGTTTGACATAGTTATAAGCAACTGAAAACAGAATCTTACTGTGACCCGTCTGTGCCCAGGGTAGCCATCTGATAATGCCAAGGTCAGGGCAGGCTGTAAAAGGAGAGCAGATTCTCCCAGCACTGGTGGATGACACTGAAGTCAAACTTCCCAACCAGCCGCAAACAGTGCTTCTGATTCCCCCACACTGGTTAGCAAGAAGCCACTGTGCAAATACACACAGCCCCCGTTACTGCATTTCAGTCTCTGGCTCCCAAACTGACACTAGATCCAGTAAAGAGTCCAATTATTTAAACTCTATGCTCTTTACTAAAAAGGTTTCTTCTGATCCCAAAAGACCAGCCACAGTACCAGATCAAAATAAGTTTGGATCTTACCCAAAGTACCACGCTGCCAGCCAATCCTTTAGTAACTAAAACTAAAGGTTTATTATAAAAAGAAAAGCAAACAATAAGAGAAATGTTAAAAGATTAAAGCAATCCGATACATACAAATGATTTGAAAGTCCATATACATCAGGTTTCTAGAAGAATTGTGGAGTTGCAGGCTTGTATAGTCCCTCTGGTATACATCCAGTACCTGGATGGGTCTAAGTCCTTCAGTTCAATTGCAAAATGAATTGATCCAGAGGTGGATAGGTGTGTGTCTGCAGCAGTACAGGAACAAAGACCAAATGGTTTCTGTGGTTTGAAATACAGGTATATCCAAGAGCTCCATAACTTCCATTACAGGTATAACACATGAACATAAACATTATCATCTTACTCGGCACATTATAACCTTTCTAATAGTACCTGACATGGCATGTCTCACATGAATCACTATGATTTTGACATACTGATGTCAAACAATAGAAGGAATGTCCCCCTACCCCCACCAATCCAGCCAGTTGTGACACTTACCATAATAAGTGTTAGGCAAACTGAACTATAGACATTCTTACCCACAAGATTTATAAGACTCTTTCTGCAGATCAGGTACAATTTTAAGACTCCAGGAATGTTTAAAAAAAAAAAAAAAAATCTCACAGGAAGTGTCCCAGATTTCCTCCTATTACTTTCTTCAATATATCAAGGATACTCGGAGGCTGATTCTGCAAGGTGCTGAGATCCCCAACTTCACCTGAAACCAAAGTCACTAGAAAACTCTAAGCACTGCCTAGGATCGGGCAATAACCGCTCAGTAAGATACGCTGGATGCTTGCTGGTCTATATTTTTTCTTTGCTTGTGGCTTCTTGTTTTTTTTTTTCCAGCTTCTTGTCTGTTTGCACCATCTGTTTTTTCAGGATTAGCATAACTCTCTCTTAATTTTGTTACCTTTGTTACCATATGCTCAAGTTTACTGAGGCATTTTTTATTTTAAGGGTCTCCTCTCCTGGGAGCTGGACCTCTTGTGTTTTGTGTTCATGGTTCTGCTACAGGCTTCTTGTGACCTCCAAACACGTCACTTACCCAATAGTTTCAACCTCGGGTCTCTAAAGTTATTGAAGGTTGGGCGAGGGTGTCTGCACAGGCGCAGCTTCTGCCAGACAGAACAGTGTGCAAGGTCAAACCTTGGTTCCCCCATCACTCAAATAGCCCTGCTTTTTTGGTAAGTGCTATTACTACTTGAGGTAATTTTGTTTTCAAGTACATCAATTTCCTGCAGTACTGTCTTCATTTTACTTTCTGTATTAATGCCTCTGCTATTGTTGCTGTTGGTATCCCTTCTCTTTATGCTAATGGTTTTAGAGCAGAATCCTGTGAGGTGTTACAGGGAATGTTAATTCTCTTATTTCAGAGGGTACTCAACACCTTTGAGGAGTCACTCAGGACCAGAGCTTTAGACGGCAGAATATTCTTCAAAGGGAAGTGGTGGACATACCACCTTTTTAAGGCATTTAAACTACACAGGATGACTGGCTAGCACAGTAGAAAATACACCACCAAAAGCAAACTCACATTGTTGTGGAAATAGGTCCCCCTGATCTTCATCTATCTTTTACACTTGTCCTCCTCCGCTCCTCCCTCTCTTTTCAGTCAAACCATACAAAACTGCAATTTGAAAGAGTGAGACATAAATTCATATACACCACTGTCATTTTGTTCATTTTTTTTCCAACTGAAAAGCACTCTCTTCTTTTTCCGTTGAGAAGAAAATTGAGCTTCCAAAAACTTGATGTTCAAACTTCACTTTTATATCCTCAATTTTGGAGGATGCTGAATGGAACTGAAAGATAAAGATGTATTTTTTTTACTATGATCAAACTAAAGCAATTTTAGATGCTCATTTAGACTCTGAGGAACACAAGGAACGCTATCCACCATGGCTGCCAGAAGGACCAGTTACAAATATATTTTTCAGAATTGATTGGTGATGATGGATCTTTATCAAATTCAAAAGCAGGTGCCTCCAGTGCTTCCGCCTCAAATTCTGACATAAGACTTTTAAATAATCAAGCTATATAAGTTTAAAAAAAAAATACTGACCACTTTACTTAGCCAAGGGAAAGAATTCAAAAGGTACAGCAAATCACAATACAGTTAATCTACAATAGCATAAATATCCTCATATTGAAAGCAGGATCATAACATTTATCTTGTTCACCCTTTTTATTACTCAAATATTGGTAAATGGATTTTCTTAACTTTCCCTCAAAGTGCTATAGAGTGGAAGCCAAGCATGGAAAATTTCAACCAGAGAAGTGAACTTTCAAGAAGTTGAGTGAATGAAAACTGCATGCTATAATGGAAACCGTTTTCCATCCTTAACTATAGTGATCATTTCCCATTATTTTTACTGTGTGTGGAATAATTGGTTTACTTGAAAATGCAGTGACAAAACTCTGAAAAGAGACTAAGACAGTGCTGTAAACAAACTGAAAATCAAACTGTACTGTAATTCAAGGAAAGCTACTGTATACATTAAAGAGATTAGAGGAAAGACTGCAACGCCTTTAGCATAATTGAATGGTGGCTTTCAGATGATTTGTAGTGAAGCCTGCACACTTATTTATAAGTATATGCTAACATCTGATATAAATGAACTCTGTGTTGCTACTATAAAGAACCATCTCCTGGCTGATGCTACCTAAACCATCCACTATGCTGATTTAGGAACTTAGGAAGTATGAAACTAGAATGCAGAAACAGCATGTAATGGCTGTACTTGTCCCATCCCCTGCTCCCCTTCCCCCCTTTTTTTTAAATTAGAAATTGTTCCTTCTTGTCTCATTGTCTTCTGGTATTCTCTAGCTTCTCTCAAAAATGGTATTCTGTATACTGCTTGTTCATATTGAAGCCCTTTTTTGTATTTTATTCTATTCATTTTTATACTGTTAGTGAGAAAATATTCTGTCTAAAATCCTTTATTGCCATGGCCTTTTTTAGCCTAAATTGCCTGGTCATTTTTTACTGAATGTTAAAGCAGCTCATATACCACTGTAATATTTTTCTTCTCTGTTCCCTTCAAAACTTTTATTTATGCCTCAGAGTGGTCACTTCTTGATTTCTTCTTAAAGAATATCAGCCTTATTTATCTACTAAATCACTAAGCTACCCAGTTCAGCAAATCACTTTGCTTTCCCTTTGCTGCAACTTCTCCATTTCTATAAATCCTTTTGTAAAATAATTTGGCAGTTCAGTTTCCTCAATGTTACAAATGGGAACTCTTGGTAAGCAAAAATAGGAATTCTTCCTTTAGGACAATTTTTCATTTTTTTTCCCAGGAAATTGTAACAAACTTCTTGGGAATGACAATCCTCTTGCAAATCTATTCCTATACTGTAACCTTAATTAAATTTGTGCTTTAGCATTCGTGCTTTTGCCAATGCTGAAGTGAAACTTTTAGTGTAGATTAGAACTTGGATACACATGTTAAATGAGTTGCCTACGGTCAGATAAAACTCAGTGGCAGAGCCAAAAACTGGAACCACATCTTCTGAAACCCAATTGCAGTGACTTAACCGTAAATTCATCCTTCCTCTCGGATCTCTGACACTGCCCTTTTGAGTTGTCTGTACCTGAAAATATTTTACTAATCCAACATTTTGTGCAACCTTTCTTTTGTACAGTAAGTCTGTTTTAGGTAAGTAAACGCATTATAAGCGCTTGAGAGTATCAAAAAGAGTCCAAAAAGTAAAAACAAATGTGGAAACAGCAAAATAAATAAGATTTCAGGTTATATTTAATATTCTACAATCATATGCTTTTGGTAGAGTGTAAGGGTGCTTCTATATACTGATATATGTGGTTGGGAGACAAGGTATATACTATGCAAGTGCACCAGCAAGGAATTCCTCTTCTTGGAATTTTTTCTTTCATGATCACTAGTATTTTAGGGGTGGCTGGATGCATGGCAAGTGGATCGTTTTCTGGGCTAACATACAGATAGTAGTGAACATTGTGAATAAGCATTTGGCTGCCTCAGGACCCCTTGTTTTCAGTCCTTACATATATAGATATACAAAATTTCAAAACACCTATGTGTACTTGGAAAATTCATCTCAGTTGCTTACATTCCATGTAGAAAGAAACCCTGTGCTATGGCAGGCCAAGCTACCATGGTTTGACTGATGACTCCCAGACAGCTGAGTAGGTGAGCCATAGCACCATGCTGATTCACAATGTTCTCTACCACCTGCATGTTGGAACAGAAGAGGATCTGCTTGTCACGCATCCAGGCACATGGAATAGCTTGCAGGATCAGTCTCTATATAGTGATCAATATTTCTTAGATGTTCCACGGAGTAAAAGCAGCTAAAACAGATTAGTTTGTGGAGTGATTTCTTATTAACTAATTGTTCATTTTTATGTTTCATACTACTAATATCCAGTAAGTGTGCATCTGGACTGGTGTGTAGCTGTATCATCCCAATTTCTCACTCCTGGACCCCAATTTGCTATGTGAAACACCCACTCCTGGGTCAGCCCACGCCTAGCCGCCTGTGAGTAATCAATTCCTGGCCCAATGAAGGAACATTTCTGGACAGCTGCTCATGAGATTGACCCTCAAACACCCCAGCGTTCCAGATGCAACTCTGAGAACTGCTGTCTTGTGGGGCTCAATGTTGTACACCGCCCCTGCCAGCTCATTTACATTTGTCCATCAGTTTATCAAAGAAATTGATATGCACCAGCTCTGTCACTCCAAGCGAGGTCTCTGCGCACACTCAGTCCACATGCACTGTTTTAGATAAAACAAACAAGTTTATTGACTACAGCAAGATTTTAAGTGATGATAAATCAGATTAATAATGAGTCAAGGAGTTGGTCACAATTAACTAAAAGGTAACTTACATCTTAAACTAAGCTTAATATGTCAGTAGCTTTTCAGTCTGTGATGAAAGCTTACCCACAGCTGGTTGCAATGCCTCTTGCACCCAAGCCCTCCCCCTGTGGGCAGTTGTCAGTTCTTGATATGGCTTAAAGATGAATCCTAAAGGAGAGCCCAGAGACAGAGGCCTTTAAAAAAAAAAAAAAAAAAAAAAAGTTTCCTTGACCCCCTGAGGTCAGGTGATATGTCATGTCCCACAATGGGCATGCTTTCTTTCACTTGAGCTGAAGTGCTCAAAAGTACTTAGGCCAGTCCATTGTTCCTGTATTCAGACCTTTGTGGGGCGTGGAACCACAACTTTGTGTTTGTCTGCATCTATTCAAGCAGTGTGAAACACACATTTAGGGATGACATAGCGGAGTTTCATATCTGTACACCTGCATGACATTGCAGGAAACATGCTACCATAACACTAATGTTCAGCATGCCATGAGCATTCCAAAAACACCTTACATGACATACTTTGCATTAGACAATACATGAGTTATACACAAATCACAGTATAAGAATATATGAGGTACAGAGTGTCACAAAATTGAAATCTCTTGTTACCACTAATATTCTATTAATCTTTTTATCACAGTCTAGCAATTCCTAATAGCAATATGATCTTTATCTTAAAAATTCAAATAATAAATGGTTTACCCCTTTAAAGTTCTTTAAAAGTGTAACTGAAATAGGAAATGGATTCTGCTTCGATTGGATACAATAGACAGAACTGGCATAAATATTCCATAGCCTTTCAGTTCAGATATTAAATTAATGACAAGAATGATGTGAAATTTCACTTTACATAGTCCAAAACCAACTCTGATCCAGTGCACATACCCCAAATTCTTGACTGGGGACTTTGTTAACTTGTAAAGTCTTCTTGGTGTTAGGGCAACAACATCAAACTGCAATTTACACTACATTACAGGAACACTAAAAGGTGCAGGATAAATGAAATTAGAACTGGGTAGGAATGTATGGACTAATCATAATTCAAGTGGCATTTGAGGTGAAACCAAAAAATAAATGAACAGGCAAAAATCTTGTAGTTGAGTCACATATGAATATATTCAAAAGCATCAAAGTGAATAAATTATTTTCTCTTGTGAATTACTTTTCACTGTTAACAGAACATTTGTAATATTGATGATGTATCTTAAAAGTCACCTAGAACGCTTTTTACCACTGGAGAAAACAAAAGTACTTTAATATTTTTGAAGGTTTTTTTAAGAAGTACCATGGGAGCTTATTAAGTTCATTAGAATCCTGAAGAAATGTTAACAGCAGTGCTTTTTTCCCCTAGAACCACTTGTATTATTTTTTGGGGTGGAGGCGGAGGAAGTAGAGAGCTAGAAGGGACCCTGGTTAAATGAAATAGAAGGAAGAAAAGCATGACTCTGGCTTACAGTTTGTGGAATTTGAGTGGGGGCGGACTTTTGAGTATTAAAAGCCTATGATTTCTGACTCTTGTGAGCTTTACTATTTACTAAATATACCATCTATATACCAAATCTATACCAGCTAACGAGTGGTAACATCTGCAAGTGAAGTTCTGATAATATGCAACACTCAAAATATCTCATTGCAAATAGAGTATTGAAGTCATACAGAACCAGAAACTGTAGATTTAAAATTGAGATATATGGGTCATTCCATATCTGACATTTTTTACATATCTTTTCCCTTAGTAGCTATGTCTGCCCATTCTGCAGTGAGTATTCTCTGAGTTTGATTCTTCTTTTACATGCCTCTATGTAACTTGGAAGAGAATCTAGCCACTGGTCCAGATCCTCAGTTGCTGGTAACATTTATTTATTTGTATTACCATAGTGCTTAGGAACCCTAGTTATGGACCAGGACCCCATTGTGCTAAGATGTATGGAAACAGAGCAATGTAGGATTGCCAACCCTCCTGGATTTTCCGGGATTTAAAGATTAACCTAATTAAAGGTTATGTTTTGATGAAACCTCCAGGAATAAATCCAACCAAAATTGGCAACCCTAGACTCAGGGTGCCTCTTAGATACCATAAGGAAGGTGTTCGCTACTTGCAGTCCTCCTGATGCACTTCTCTTTCAATTGCTTGGAGCACATTGTGCCTTATAGTTGTCCCTTGCAACCTGGCCCATGCTCCTCTGCAGGCTCGGAGTCCCAGTCTTGTTGCTGAGGATGCTTTTCTGGGGTAACCCTTCTATAATAATAAGTGCAGATCTTTCTTCTCCTGCCATCCTGCTGTGCTGAAGATACTCTTTTAAGCCCCTCCTCCAACTGGAGCTAGGGTGAACACCTATTCAAGGGCAAAAGTGGGATAGATTCAGGAGCCCCTGTTCCCCTAAGCCCTGCTCACCTCCCTGGCCAGGCCAGAAGCTGGGCTGTGGTAAGAGCTGCCCAGAGAGTTCAAGCCGCTGGGGGGGAAGCCCTTGACCCTCCACCTGCTTGAGAGTCGGTGTGGCAAAGCTTGGTGTGAATTATCTATAGTAGTTGGCCAGACCCAAAAAATATCTAACTTGTTTCTTTTGTCAGCAAAATAGGGCAATCAGTCAAGACCTGAACCTTCCCAATCAGAGGCCTAAGTTTGCCCCTTCTCATGGTATATCCCAGGTGCAATATCCTATGGAACCAAAACCGGCAGTTGGATCGGTTCACATAAGAATGGTCATACAGAGTCAGAACAAAGGCTACTGGGCTAGCTGGACCAGTCTTCCAACAGTCACCATGAGGACAGCTTCTTCGAGGTCTCATAGGCCCACCAATATATGCTAAAGGTATTTCTCCCAAGCACAACTGTAAGTAACTATATTGTCTGTGTCGGCAGCCACATGCCATATGTATGGTTGCAAGATTGTGCCAATCAGCTTTTGGAAGATGGTTTCAGCCCCAGGAAGGCCAACGGGCATGGGCTTGAAATGGTACAGGCTGAAAGGTGTTGGAAAGGCCATTTTTTCCTTGAAATCCTTTGAGGATTTTCCAGGAGCCCTTGGTCAGATCTAAGGTTGAGATATTTTTCAACCCCTAATTGCTCCAATAACTTGTCTACCTGGGCCATGGGATACACATCAAATGTGAATATTGCATTCACTTTCATAAAGATGATGCAAAACGGTTGTCCCTGACGCATTGGGCACCAAGACCATAGGGATCTACCACATGCTATGAGAGACCTTTATCACTCCGATCCAGCATCACCTGCAACTCCCAGCGTACATCTCAAATCTTCTACGCCATGGGCCTCCTGTCTGGGCTTCATTGTACTGTGGGGGCAAATTATCCAGGCTGTGATCTGAGTCTGGTGAGGTGGCTGGAGCCTTTCCCCCAAGGGAATTGTGTATGGGCCCTGAGCTAATAGAGCTGGGGGGAGTGGCAGCTCTGGATTGATGGGGGGAGTGTTCTTTTAATAATCTCTCACATCTCACCAGGCCTTCAGAAGGTTTATATGGTAAATATGGGCCATGTCCTTTTCTGGGTTGCTGTATCCCATAATCCGCCATTCTGATCTGGCATACCAACTCGCAGGGTCTTTGCCATTAACTTTGACTCTGAGCAGGCCAAGAACAGCAGTAGTCTGTTCCTGGGTTGAAATTCACATGGGTGGGAGACTCTATAGTCTTGTTCTTGACGTGCTTGGGCTTTTAAGGGTACATCTACACTGCAATAAAAGACCTGCAGCACAGACTGTGGCTGGATGGATCAACTGACTCAGGCTTGGCCTGCGGGCCTAAAATTTGCAGTGTAGACATTTGGGCTTGGGTTGGCTTTTGGGCTCTGAGATCCTGTGTAGGGCAGGGTTCAGAGTCCAGACTCCAGAACCTTGTTGAGGCCTGGGGCCCTTGCTCACTGCAAATAGGAGGGGCAGTAACAAGTGATCCAGTAGCAAGGGTTTTCAGCCACAGACTTTCTCAGTACACCCTTCGTGGTCCCGTTGAAGCATTCGATTTGCCTATCTGTTTGGGGATGGCAACCAGATGATCTCAGCAATTTGTTTTTCAGTAACTCGCACAAGTTCTTTATCTGTTGTGACATGACGTTTGTCCCCTGGTTTGTTACCTCCTTGAAGATCCCCAACTTTACAAAGACCTTCACAAGTTCGATAGCTAAGGTTGCCACATTATTTAAGCAAAGTGGAATGGCCTTGGGGAACATAATCCATAACCACCAGTATGTGTTGGTGTCTGTGCTCCTCTCTAGTGGTCCTATCAAATCTATGCAGATTTTCTCAAGGGGATGTCTACTGCCGGCATAGTATCAGGGAGCGATTTTGGATCTACCAAATTTGTGTTAGCAGGACATACAGCAATCCCTTCTGTCTTTGTAGATCCCACTGATAGAATTGGCTGGTAATTCTCTCAAGGGTTTTCTCCCATCCCAGGTGGCTGGCACAAGGTACTAAGTGTAAGTCAAGGTAACACTTTCTGAAAGGACCAGAATACCAGGAATTGGGCCCAAACTTTTAGTCTGGTAGTCAAACCAATCTCTCATCTTGAAGCATGGGCATTTTGTCTAACTTCTTTCAGTCAATTACCTTCCCATTGGCAGTGGGCAGATATTTGTACATCCACCACAAGGTGGGATCTCCCGTCTGTTCCCCTGTGAAATAGCTGTCAGTATCCCAGTGGTCTTGAGCTTACTTGTTCTTCTGGTCTCTCGGGGACTTTTCTGCACATTGGAGTCTTCTCCGACTCCTACATCAGCCAGCTCTGCAGACACAGCTTCTTCCCTGACCTCCAAGGTGCATTTATTCTCTGTGATTGGGTCCTTTTTCTGCATCTGCAAGAATTCACCACAGTACTTCCACTCATGGTCTAGGACCATTGGGTTGGTGAGAGAGGCCAACACACACAAACTGAGAGTCCCGGTGTAGTTTCCCACTGTCAGCTGCATCTCCTTTGCAGGGTATGGGTATACATCTTCTGCAAGAAGATTGTGGCAGTTGGTGTCCTGTGGGCCTCAGCCAGCTTTCCCTTATGAGGGTTTGTTTGCATCCTTTATTTTTTAAGTCCATATTTTCAGGTTTGTAGAGCCTTCCTTGCAACTATCATCTTAGCCAGCCCCTGTTTGCAGGTATTAGAACGGAGGTCCAGGCTTCCCCATGCCTACATTCCGTAAAAGGGCAATCATGTCAGAAGTGGTTGTACTGCCTACATTCAAAGCAATTGACAGTCAATGGGGCTGCCATTTTGTCCTCCCTATGTTGGGGATGTGGTGGATGGGGGACACTTCATTTCTGTGCTCCTCAACGCCCGAGGCTTCTACATCCTGGGACATCCACAGCAGACTATGAGGCTGAGCAAGAAAGGGATTTAGGTCTTGCCCCATATGACTGTCCTTCCCCCTTCCCTCCACCATGCTCATCCTGCCATGTTCTAATGATGGCCTAGCCTTGTGTTCCTGCCTTTTGGGGGTCTAAAAGAGTGCCCCTTCAGCTGACAGGTAAGTTTCCATGAGGCCCACTACCTCAGACAGTGAACCTGGTTGGTGTCTTTGTACCCAGCTCATCCTACACCCAGGAGAGCCTGGACAAATTGCACAAGCAAAATATCCTCTATTACCTGCACCCCGTTCACCTGCACAGGGTTAGCCAGTGCCAGCAATAATCCTTGAGGGGCACGGCCACTACCTGAGGGCAGGCCCCTGGCGGATATGTTTCTCTTCAGAAGTGCTGATGATACATCTCTGGGGAGATACTGAAATAGTCTAAATATGACCTTTATGGTAGTATTAGGCATCCACAGTGTTTAGGTACCTACAGGGTACCTGGACCAGTCCTGTCAGGTTTGAGGCCAAGAGCATGGCCATGAAAATGGCCACGTGATCAAATCATACCAAAAAGGCTTTGGGATTGTTCTCTGGGCCTATCTTCATCAGACCTGGTTCCCTGTCTTTGGAATTCTCCTAGAGGGACCTTACCCTGGAATAGCAGCAGCACTTGGGGGTTGTAGTGGACCAGGTGGTAGTTGGGTGGTCAGCTCTCAAATGAATAGCTAGTGTTGTGGAGCCAGCTGTGCTAGGAATTGACTCTACTGGAGTGCCTGTTGGCTACCTAACTCCCACTTCAGCAGCTTCTCCACATCCATATCCCCTTTCCTTTTATTTCCCTTAACTTTTATGTCCTTCATAAGGGCTGGGCTGTAATGCGCCCATTCTCCACCAGTTGGGGGGGGGCAGGCCCCTGCCCAGCAGTAATAGCCTGTGGCATCAGCTCTGCCAACAGCTAAGAGTTCATGGCTCCAGTCCTTCCAACCACTGAGTTCTAACCCAAAGGCCCTGTTGGGCGCTGTAAGGAAGGCATCTGCTACCTGCAGTCAAAGTAATACCCTGCCTGAGCCGCTGCCTACCTCCGGGCATGTCATGGCTTGTGGTTGTCCTTTGTAACCTGGACCACAGGCTTCTGAAGGCTGGGAGTCTTGGTTTTGTGCAATAGCCCTCCTCTTGGGGATACACCCCCTGTGTAGCAGTGAGTGCAGGTTTGTGTATCTGCCCACCACTCTGCTGTGCTAAAGAGACTCCCTTTTAAGCCCTCCCTGCAACTGGACCATGCCCAGCAGGCCGCCTGGGATGGGGTTTCCCAAGCCTTGTCTCTGCAGTGTGGGGTTTATCCAGTCCATCACAAGTCCTGACTGTTTCTACGAAGACCGATATCAGAGCACTTGAAGGGAATTAGGAAAGTGTCCCAAGCAGGACTGCAATTTGAATAGCCCAACAGTATCTAAAACACTTGTGGATTAGGATATGTCTAAACTGCAATTCAAAACCAATAGTTGGCCTGTGTCAGCTGACTTGGACTTCTGGGGCTGAGGCAAAGGGGCTGTTTAACTGTATTGTAGATAAAGGGCTCTAAACCTTTCCAGACTACTGTACCCCTTTCAGGAGTCTGCTTTGTCTTGAGTAGCCCCGTATTTCACCTCATTTGAAAACTACTTGCTTACAAATTCAGATAAAAAATACAAAAATGTCACAGCACACTATTACTGAAAAATTGCTTACTTTCTCGTGTTTACCATATAATTATAACATAAATTAATTGAAATATAAATATTATACTTACATTAGTGTATAAAGAGCATTATAAACAAGTCATTGTCTGTGTGAAATTTTAGTTTGTACTGAGTTCGCTAGTGCTTTTTGTGTAAAACTAGGCAAATACCTAGATGAGTTGATGTATCCTTTGGAAGACCTCTGTGTACCCCTCAGGGATATGGGTACCACTGGTGTAGATGTCCAGGCTTGGGCTGCAGCCTGAGCTCTGGGACTCTCCCACCTTGCAGGGTTTTTAATTGCAGCATCGACATACCCTTATTTGGATAGGCAGACATGGTTACTAGGAGAAAAACGATCAGACAAGGCAAAAATGCCAATCCTAGCGTGAGATTTAAACAGCAGTGATTGTACCAAGGAGAAATAATTTTCAGAATTAAAAAAAAAAAATCCTCCTCTGAAGCCAATTGATTTGGTCAAATGTGCTAAAAGGATTTAGGACTAGTTGCACCTCATGCTCTGTGATGCATGCTCTAAACAAATTATGTACCGCTGATTCAGAGACTCTCTCTTCCTTGAGACTCATGGGTGCCTGAGAAGAAATGGAGAGGTGGCATTTGTTCTTTTGATTTTAGTTTCTATTGTTCTTCAAACATGAAGCATTGTTCCTTCCTTTAGATGATTAGGATGTGAGCAGAAAGATAGAGGACAAAAGCCTGAAACCATCTGTGACAGGAGATGGCTTAGTTAATCAAGACAATTTTATTCCTTAAAAATTTCCATTTTTGGATAATTGGGTACCAGTATTCTGCTCTGGACATTCTTCTAGCAAAAATAACTATCAAAATGGCTACTTTATACCAATGACTGAGAAAAGAGTCTTGTGTTTATAGTACTGGATTAGGAGTCTGGAGATTTGAATTTTGTTCCTGGCTTGGCAGTGAATGTACGGAGTCAAGACTGGTCTCTTAAGCTGTTTATGCCTTTGTTCCCTTCTCTGCCATTTTAGATAATATTCTGACCTCACAGGGAGGTTGTGATACTTAGTTTTTTGTTTGAAGACTGTATTCAGATCCTTGAACTTCCATAACAATCATCATTCAAATTATCAGTATCCAGTTAGGAGTTTTATATCCTTGAATGCATTTAGAAAGATCGCCATTGGAATTTCTCTGCTTTTTAATTCAAAGTGGAAACGGTCATTTTGGCACATGAGGGTCAGTTAAGTTCCCTTTGTAGTCTACATAATTCAATCCTAGGATTGCTGAGTTGAACACTAATTGTCTTTAGAGCTCTAAACAGTAAGTCAGAAATTCAGCCTTGCTAAAGGCCTAGATGGGCCAAAACATGGATTTTCTCTGCATTCCAGCTGCTCTCAATGAATCTCTTTTTGTTTGTAAATTACTGTTCATGTTGTTTGCTCTTCTAAGAGTCTAAAGCTTTGAATCAGATGCCCAGAATACACTTACTATTGGCTTAGAGCATTGCACTTAAACTGCCATCCAGAATGCCAATTGTGATGGTACATTCTGTGATGAAGAGACTTGGGCCTGGATCCACAAAGCTTGAGTTAGGCATCTATGCTCCTTAAACAATGAATGGGGGGCAGACAGGCATCTTAGAGCGTGATCCATAAAAGCCAATAAACTAGGGGCTCCCTGCCTAAGCTAGCCAATGAGTGATGTTCAACTGAGTGGTGTGTTCTAAACCCTGCCTTTCCAGGATAGGTGCCTAAACTGAACTGGAGAGAGGCATTTAATTTTGACCACATATTTACCTTTAAGTGAAAACTTGCTCTGAAACATCAGGTACCCACCATTATTGAAGGCAGGATATTGGACTTGAGAGATCAGTGGTATGGTATGGCGAATCTTACGTTCCATCATCAAAAATGACATTTGCTGGGAATCTCATACACAGATTTTAGAAAATAGAAAAATAAATAATAGTATCAATCTAGGTACCATCTTTCTATCCCTTTTGAGAGATCAGAGTGGAGTTTTTTTTTGTTCGTTTTGTACATTTGATTAGATTTTGTATTTGCCTAACGTATTGTCAGCACTTCACAAATAACAGTAAGAAAACCTGCAGAGATTATTATTCATTAGTATAAATAAGTATACTTAATGAAGCTTAATTGTTTCATTTACTTGAGAGATTAAAATTTATTAGGTTTTATTTATTTATGTTCCTAAATGACCATGAATAAATAAATGGTATTATGTGGCTTATAATCTTCTATTAAAAAGAACCCTTCAATATATCCTTTCATTTTTGCAATTCATAAATACATTAAGTTGAAATATGTCTTTAAATAATATTAAAATTGTGACCCAAATCAAGTCACAGCAGCATGAAATCAGGACAACCTGCCAAGCTAAATTTGAATTTCCTAATTTTGATGATTTATGGCACAATCTGAACACTAAACATATTCTTATGCTGAATGTGTTTTCTCAATTTCCGGCAGGGTTTTATTTTTAAATACAAATTGGGGTCAGGGAGGGAGACTGACTTTATAATTCCGATGGTCTCTTTCCAGCACACAGAGCTACAATAACTTTAAAACTCTATTATTTTATCAGCACATGTTTAAGCAATGAGATACAATGGGTCGTGGTGTATGGTAAAATAATCACACCCCCGAGGTGTACTGAGACACAGTGTAGCTGATTACCTCTAATTCCCTTGGGATGTAATTATTTCATGATGGCTTCGCTGTTGGAGCTGTCTTATTGCTGTTATCAAGTTTCTTTTAACTTTATATCTAAACACATTAAACACTGATTTTTGTCAACGGTGAAGTCCACCGAGATTAATATACCTTTTCACGATGTTTAATTGGCAGTTGGCATATTTCTTCAAGTCTGGCTTTAATTTTTTTCTAAGATTCCTGTAGGAATTTCTTCTTGCAGCTGGAAAAACAGAGGATTCTGATGGCATCCAAATGAATCTGAAATTCACAAAGATGGATATAAAATATGTATAAAGTGGGCTAAATTAGAAAAGTAATCTGGTGAGCTAACAAGGATTCCAAAGTAAAGCTTTGATCCTGCAAACGTTTATGCACATGCTTAAACAGATGAGTGCTTGCATGGTCAAGGCCTATCTAGATATCCAATATACCCAACTTCTTCCTTTTTATTTAGGTCATAGCTTGTTGGAGAGAGATACAGAAAGGTACATAAGCAAAGGGCTGAACTCAAATTTAAACACAAATGTCTAATCCTGCAAACACTGACCTATGTGATCTCATCTCATGCAAACATTTCCAGTAACTTCAATGGAACTGCTCACATGAGTAAGGATTATTCACATAGGACCTCACAGGATCAAGCTCTGAACTTTTCATTCTGACATTCACTTTCTCCATTACTCCTCCCAGCACTCGTCAAGCAAGTAGGTGGTGTGTTCGGTGGATGGATTAGCAGTGGCATACACATACTGTACAGTTATCTGGCAGACAGAGATTTTAAGCAAGTATTTGCTACCAAATTAGCCTCTTGACCAATTTTGTATTTACGTGGGGGTATGATCACATATCATTTCACAGAAAGAGAACTAGCATGTAAATTGATGATAGAAAAATTCAACTTCTGTTTCTGATCACTTGAGTCAATAGTCAAAGAGGATTATTCAATTACTATCTGATTTTTGTACTTGGTAGTCACTTACGGTAACTCTAAAGCCTTCTTGACAATTTATAATATGGAAACATGGACCAAAAAGATTAGAGGATTGAAGTGAATTTTACAGTTGGATATTACAGGATGACAGGGCTTGCCTATACATGCAAGACTCTTCAATTGAGCCATCGTGTTTTCAGGCTGTTGACCGCTGTCCGGAGATGAAGAATTATTTCTGCTAACTCCTGTAGAGCCTACTAGCTTCAAAAACAACAAAAGGTTGAAATGTCTGTTTGGAATTGAAGGAAATATGGGATGTGATACAGGGATTCTGCAAAAAAAACCCCACCATCCTAAGAACAGTCCTAGGAGAAAGTCTAAGATGAGCTTTTAGTCGTCTTGTTATAAAAGACTTCAAGAAGCTAGTAAATTTTGGACCATATCTAAGGTATGTATACTCTGACCAGAGTAGCGTGGGAACTGCATTGGTTACAGTAGGATAGAGAGACATTTATAAGGTTTTACATTTATTTAGTAAATGGTGTGTGTGTGTGTGTGTGTGTGTGTGTGTGTGTGTGTGGGAGGGGGTTAGTGGAGGAATTTAGGAGTATAAGAAAAGGATCAGGTTTTCACTTTGGCCTGTGACATCCATATATATTAATTCTGCTATTTCTGAGCTTCTGTCCATTTCACAGATCTGTTTATCATTGCCTTTTCTTTACCATGCACACTCTTCATTCTCTGGCAAGTGATGCACTCAAAGATGAGATTCATTTAGTAACTTTCTAAAGTAGGAGTTGTTTATCTTGCATTCAGAATACATCTATTATAATTATGCTAACAAACATCCAGTCATAAACTGATCTAGATTACTAGGTGGTAATCCATAATAGATAACTTCTGTAAGAGCTTTTCACAATGGAGGCTAACGTTCTCAGGGGGATCCCCAGGAGAGCAGATAACTATGAGCAAGAACTCAGCAGAATATGTATTTGAACAGTGAATTAAGATGTGGATATCACATTTTCAGTAATGAGCAGGTAAAATGATAATGGAGTGGCTAAAAACTACTGCAGTTTGAAGTAGATTTTAATTGATAGAGACTTCTAACGTGTATGAAAACTGTGCAAGTTAAGTGTTGCATCTAAGATGAAGTTGATAAGAACCCATGGCACTTTTTGCAGAAGTAAAGGTGTTAGGTCCAATGAATTCTAGTCAATTTCCATTTTGGGTAATTTACATTCTGCCTGCCTAAATTCCCCATGCAGTTTGAACTGAATATCTTATTCTTTGTTTCTTTCTGTTATAAAGAATTGCTTAAGTCCTGTCAGTCTCTGGTGTTAGACCCAGTGCAGTTAATTTTTAAACCATGGCCTAGATTTCACAGAGAAATGCAACACCAATGGTGAATCTAGGTTAGAATTAAATGAAATAACCCTCATTCAGCCTGAAATCTCAACCCTTATATGGAATCCTCAAAACCCAAACTGTTTTATTTCCACATGAAATTGTGGCAAAATGTTGAGCATAAAACTAGCTTCCACTTGAATCATACATACTGTGCAAGTTTATGTGATGTCAAAAGAAGAACATAGAATAGTTTTAAAAAATATCTCTGGGTAACCTGAACTGCTAGGTGACCGGGTGGGGAAGAGGGGAAGGGCAGCATTTTTCACTGTGCCTCCTGTGCAAGAGAGGGGGCCTGTCTCAGTCCCTGCTCTCAGAGGAGCTCAGGATTGCTCCATTCTAGCACCTCTTCTGACATCCAGGATCATAAATCAGCCCTTAAAGAGGCAGTGGAGAAGCAGGGTTTGTGCTGCTAGCAAGCCATCCTGGTGGCAACAGGCTGCATCCTCCAAAGCATTAGTGGAGCATTCATGAGTCTCTGCATGCCAAGAAAGTCAAGCAGAAATCTTGCCTCTTGCAAATGAAGAGAAAGATCTCGTCACTTACATGAAATTATAAGCACATGCATCTTAAATGAAAAACACTAGAAATTCTTTTCTTGCCCGCCGCACTGAATTCAGGATATTATTGGAGAACCTAATGGTACCTGTAGGCCCGTGCTCCTAACCATCAACTAGGAACAAGTGGTCAGCCATATGCAGCTTAGTTTCTGTCCCTTTCTTCAGGGCTCTGTTTATTCTTTTCCCAAAGAAAGAGAGAAAAATGTGCAAAAGTAACAAACAAGCAGCTGGTGAAGGGTTCAGACTGGGGACCTCTAATCTTCCCCAAGCCTGGGGGCGAGGGATAGTGATCCATAGGGTCCACTTGCCAGAAACCACCTCCTCTGGTTATAGAAAAGCCTGCTACCTCCAGCTCTCCCTTGCCCCCCCCAATGGAGCTGGGTCCTCTTTCATACTGCCTAGCTGAGATTGTGGACCACTCACAAGGAACTGGTCAGCTGATTCCTAGCACCTGCCGGCTGGGCTTCTCTCTGAAGCAGTGTCAGCCGCTCCCTGTGCCATTAAAGGGGAGATCGCCCTGTTCAGTACCTTTTTTAAGCTTATATCTGAAGCATAGCAGAGAGTTCTAATTCCTTTCAGTTGTTTGTGTGGCTGATGTCACTCTGTGTTTAATAGAAATGGCATGAAATGTAATAGAGTGAAGTGCAAAATTATGCACTTAGTGACTAATAACAAGGAGTCTGCTATAAACTAGGTGTTCATCAGTTAGGAAACAACAGGGGGGGGAAAAGAGACCTGTGTGTGTGGGTCAATCACAGGATGGCTATGAATCAGCACTATAATGTGGCTGAGAACAAGCTAAATGTTACCCTAGAATATATCCGGCAAGGTAGAGATAGGGAAGTATTGGTGCTGTTGCGGTCTTACTGGTGACCATACACATTTGGAATACAGTTCTGGTCACCTGTGTTCAAGGATGAATTCAAACTAGAACAGGTGCAGAGGAGAGCTGCTAGGATGATCAGGAGTAAGAAAGGACTATTTTACAAGGGGAGACTAAAAGATTTTGCTTTGTTTGGGCTAACAAGATAGATACATTTGGGGGGAAAATACCAGGGAGGGTAAAGAACTATTTAGGCTAAAGGACAATGTTGACATAAGAACAAATGAATATAGACTGGCTATGAATAAATTCATGCTAGAAGTTAAATGAAGGTTTATTTCGATGAGTTAGTGAGGTTCTGGATCTGCCTCCTAATAGCAGTTGTGTGTGGAGGGGGAGGGAGCCTAATTAGTTTTAAAATAGAGCTTGATAAATTTAGGAGTGGGGTTGCGTGAGATAGTGAGAGGCTTGGCTCTGCAGCTCTCTGGGTCCTTTCTGATTAAAATCTTATGTTCCTGACATCTCACACTTCAGGGCTTCAGCCAGTAATCTGTAGGGGTCAGAAAGAGCCTTTTTTTTAACCCCAGTGTATTCTGGTGTTTGTTATGAGGTGTGGATGTTTTGTTTTGCTTTTGTCTCCTCCCTCTGAAGCATCAGGGATGGCCACAGCTTGGGAAGGGACATTGGATGGGGTAGGCAGGTGCTCTGAGATGGCACTGAGTACACACACAGTGCTTGGCTGTCAGGTTTTTGATCATGTGGTCAAGGTCTAATTAATCACCAAATTTGGGGTCAAGAAGGAATTTCCCCCCAGGTTACACTGACAGTAACTTTGACAGTGACACCTTCCTCTAAAGCATGAGGCATAAGTCACTTGCCAGGATTAACTGGGTATATCTGAGAGCATGTCTATAGTACCGCGTGGCAAGAATTGATGCAGCGGCATTGATTTGAGCAGGTCTCTGTAGACCTGCTTAGTTGATGGGAGAGAATTCTCCATTTGACTCAGTTAGCTCACCTCTCTGAAAGGCAGAAGGTAGCATCAACAGGCGATACCTTCCTGTCGATGCAGCACTGTGCAGACGCAGCGTTACGCCAACGTAAGTATGCTGATGGGAGATACGCAAGCTACATAATGTACATTATCTCCTGTTGACCACCGCCGTCAGTGTAGACCAGCCCTCACTTAATCAGTTCCCTGCCACTGTGGGGAGTCTCAGGCATTGGTACACCTTGGTCCCTCTTATTCTCTGCCTGTGGCACACAATTGTCTAGTCTCTTGTGGACTAATACTTTGGACTACTTGTGGTTGTTGGGTTTAGTGTGTGGCTGCTAGGTGGTGATATACAGAAGTCAGACTAGATGATCTGGTGGTCCCTTCTGGCCTTAAACTCTGTGAATTTAGGAGAGCCTATCAACACCAGGGTTCAGGTTTTTTTTGGTTTGCTTCTAAAATATATTTGTAATTCTATACAATTTCAGTAATGGTCTAATATACATTACTGTTGATGCTTTATAAGTACTATTTGGGTAACACCCAAAATGTGCTAGGTATCTTTTCCTTGTTCAGGAAGACACGTTCCCTGTCGTGAAGAGTTTACAATTGTAGTGGAAGGATGTACTTATGATTAAGGCACTATACTAGGAGTTGGGGCCTTGTGTTCAATTCCTGCCTCTGCCACAAATTGCATGGGACCTTGGGCAAATCATTTTGTCTCTGTGCTTCAGATCCCTCTCTAAAATGCAGATATGAATACTTCTCTATTTCATACAGGTGGTGTGAGGTACATTTATAAAATGTTTGTGAGGCACTCAGAGATAATTTACCTAGATACTTCTAAGAAGATAAGCAACAGCCAAAGGGTGGGTAAAGAGGCATAATCAGAATCCTTATGTTCTACAGTAAAACTTATTTTAGATCAAATGTAAACTGAGGCTTAGATCCTCATTCTACTGACTTCACAGGAGCTGCACTGATTTACTGGATTTCTGGCCCTGGATTTCTTTACATTGTTTGTTTTGTATGCTACCTCTTCAGCCAGGCTCCAATGCCAAATTTTGTTTAACAAGAAAAGAAAACATTATGTGCTTTAGAAAATGTTTTTCCTTTTTCCTTTGAAAACATGGTGCATGCAGAGCCAAAGCAATGACATGAATTACTGAGCACTGAGGGTATTACAAAAACATCACCAATGAGCTGCCAACACAAAATTCAGAATGATTCAACAGATGAGCATATGCACATAAAGTAGTAAATGCAAAAGCATTTCTGGCTCCTTCCACTTGGTATGAATCCTTGGCGATGTTTCTAAAACATGCATTTGGACTCTAGTAAACTTATTTTGTTTCTCTAAACCTCAGGAATAGAGAATGACCTGAACTGAAAACCTTTGAGCCTAATCTTTACTCTTCTGAATTCTGGGAAAGTGCTGATCCAAATTTGTCATAGAGGCAGGTACCAAACATTTAATCTTGGGCCCTTTTCTAGTTTGGATTTTGTTCCCATAACTTCCATACATGTCTCATTTTGTCCTTGGCCTTCCCTCAGTTGTTTGCTTTCACCTCTGAGGTTTGTCACTAGGATTGTTCTTTGATGGGTAGAACAGCCAATTATTATTTTAAACTTACTTTGAGAGCCTTTATAAAAAAGGAAAAGGACCTGATTCTTCTGCCTTTTATGCTAACATACCTGTGGTGACTTCAGTGGAATTACACTAGCATAAATGAGATCATCAGAATCAAATGTGAGATTTCCAAGATTTGTGTCCCAAGTCATTTAGGTGTTTTTTTTGATAATCCTAGCCCAGCTCCATAATGTCCTGTATCAAGAAGGCCTATTCCTGCTATTGATTGTCTTGGCAGTGGTGCACATAAACTGGCAGCAGAATGTTGCAAGGTTTCCAAGAACTTTCTAAAGACATACATATATGCCAAAAAAAAAGGGGGGGGGAGGGAAGAGGCGGGGGGAGTTGAAGAGCAAATAAATGCACAAGAGAACATCTTCTTTGATTACTTCCTCCTGTGAAGCACTATCCAGTTCCATCTAAACTGCCTTGTCAGCCTACTTGAACTTATTTTAATTTATGTACAACTGCACGTATTTTTAAATGAAATCCTTTTTTTTTCATAGCAGGAGTCAAGATCCTTCTTTTTCTGCTAACTTTGCCCATTTTCTCTTTCTGTATGTTGTTTGCCCATGAGGAACAAATGATTCCACAACTGTGTGTATAGATCTAGGACTGGGAAACCTCAGGATATTATTACCTTTGGCTTGGATGTATATTGAGCAAAAGATTATCCTCACCCCTTTCCTATGTACTCCATTAATTTGAATGGCAGATCCTTGGAAAACCAATAGAACAATTGCATCAGTGCGGAAGATGCTGGCGTCCCTTTTCAGTAGCCAAGACCATTAAATAATTAGCAATATGAGCACACAGAGGAAAATCAGATTCAGGGGAGGCAACTCCACAGCATTTCAGTACCCCCACACCCTTGGGATCTCCATGAATCAGTCTGTGTAGGTTGGTGGAGAGGGGAGTAGACACACTTTGAAGTGAAGACAAAGCCACAGTCCCAAAGGGATTCCCGAAGGGGATAATTCTGATGCTCACTCCAGTGGGGAGATGTGCAAGGATAGGAATACAGGATCCAGCCTATGGAGTTTTCATAGGTTTGTGACCTTCACTTGTAGCATAGGATCTAAGTGATTTCTAAACTGTCCACATTGGCTAAGTATAAAGGATTGTATGCCAGAGTTTCATGGTTTATTCGTTGTTTTAAACTCACTGATGTGTAAAGAAAGATGTGGCCTAAATCAATTCTTTTGGTACAATTTGGATGTGATTTATTTTAATATATGCTTTTTAAAATGCAGGCAGTAGCAGGTATGCTAGTTGACAATACGTACTTGGTTGTCTTCTCAATAATGATGGCTGAAAATGTCACTGCTATTATATAGCACATTTTATGCAATTTGTGTAATGCCCTTAAGCATCCTTTCCTGCTAAATAGAACTGCAAATTACTTGGACCTGGTAATCTTCTTTCAGGAGCTTGGTATTTGTTTTAATTGTCAGACCAATTATTGGAGCCTTCTGGTGGAGCTGTTGTTATTGCTTTGTGAGACAACTAAGGACGAGTATTAAAAAATCTAGGAATTTTTGAAGGAATATAGAAAAATATTTTATAAAGTTTAGAGCCCAATACCATCAAATATTTTTATCAGTTGAAGACTAAAATGTACCTTCTCCTGATTTGGAGAAAGAACTTAACGTTATTGTAGAAAATTTCCTGTTAATTTGCTGACATCACATATAGTGCAGGGAATATAAAGTGATTGTAGAACGTTGTGAAAGAAGTTTAAAAGCTCTGGTAAACTTATCAGCCTGGGCTGAAAATCATTTCAGTGAGTTCTTATAAACAGGGTCAATGTGGGTTTATGGATGTGTCAATGTGATCTCTCTTGTAATGGGCTATGAAGGCTTCAAGTGCACTTTCCCTCACTCTAAAAGAGTGTGTGGCCTTGAGTATGAGAGTTAAAAGTCTGCAGAAGCACAAGAGTATGAGAATTTATGCTGATAGAAGCGGTGACTTAGACCACAAGTCTAACTTCTCCAAATGACTAGAAGGATGGTGACTGGGTAAGGCAGTAAATTAGAGAGTGGAAGCCAATCATTTTAAATCTAAGACCAGTTTGTATCAAGTGTGAGATTGTAATGACTTCAGGGGCCAAAAATCTGATCTTGTAATTCTTAGTGTACTTCATGAAAACTTTATTTTCTGTATCCCTATGTGTTATCTCAAAGTTTGTCGGGAAAGCAGGAAAATAGATAGTTTTCTCTACCTATAACTTTCTTCAGAATGTGCAGCACATACAAGAGGGAAAGTAACAGATCTGTTTTAAATCCTCTGTGCTGTAGGCTTTGTCTATCAGCCAGCCTGTACAAACAGCAGATATGTAGATGGCCTTTTCCAACACTCTGATACTATAAATCTTAAGAAGTAGACTAGACTGGGAGGGGGAATGTTGTCGGTGTTAGGAAAATATTAAAATGAAGGTTAGGTTTCCTATATACCATTAGAAATGCCAGAAATTGAAGCAGAATAACTTGCATCAAAGTTTCTGTAATATATTTTTAGAAATAGCTTCGTCTCATCTTGCAAACGCTACTGGTCAGAGTGCTCACTACCATGACTAGTTCCATTGAAGTCAGTGGAACTACTCGGAGTAGTAACTAGTACTACATTTAGAAAACAAACACACACCCAAAAAACCTGCAAAAACCCAACCCACCGAGAGACCTGTAGCACTTTAAAGACTAACACATTTAATTTTTGCAGGCATAAGCTTTCTTGGGCTGTCGCCCACTTCATCAGATGCAGGCAATAGAAATCAGATAGGAGGGTGTGTGTGTGTGTGTGTGTGTGTGTGTGTACACACACATTCAAGGGGAAGGTACAACAATGGGGAGGGTAGGTAATAGCAAAGCCCATTCAGTTGGAGTATCTGAGGCCTATTCACAACCATTGTTTACAAGGAGAGAATGTGCGAACAGTGACAACTACTTCTTGTAATGAGAGAACCATTCCAAGTCCCTATTCAGACCCAGTCTGATTGTGTCAAGTTTGCAGATGAGTTCCAGCTCTGCAGTTTCTCTTTGAAGTTTGTTTTTGAAGTTTTTTTTGTAGCAGTATGGCAACTTTGAAGTCAGCTACAGAGTGTCCTGGGAGACTGAAGCGCTCTCCGCCTGGTTTATGGATGTTCCCATTTTTATGTCTGATTTGCCTCCATTTATTCTTTTGCGTGGTGACAGTCTGGTTTGGCCAATGTACATGGCAGAGGGCATTGCTGGCACATGATGGCCTATATTACATTAGTAGATGTGCAGGTGAACGAGATCCTTACGGTGTGGCTGATGTGGTTAGGACCTGTGATGATGTCACTAGAGTCGATGTGTGAGCAGAGCTGGCAACGGGGTTTGTGTCACGGATAGGTTCCTGGGTTCATGTTCTTGCTCTATGGTGTGCATTTGCTGGTGACTATTTGCTTCAGGTTGGGGAGCTGTCTGGAAGCAAGGATAGGTCTGCTCCCCACAACTTGCGTGAGTGACGGATCATCAGCTAGGATAGGTTGTAGATCCTTAATGATGTGTTGTACAGGTTTTAGCTGGGGGCTGTAGTACTACATTGGTCCTCGATTTGTCTCCCTTGTTTTCCTTTTCATTCTCTAACCCCTTTCCCATCTTATGCTTTATCATGTGTCTTTTTCCTGCATCTTACATAGAAATTTCTAAGTACAGGGACTCTTACATGTGGGTTTATAAGTGATTCTAACATTTCATGCAAAAATCATCAAATTGACTGGCTGTATAGAGCTCGATTGGTAATATAATAATTAAAGAATCTTCTCTTTTTTCTTTGCTAAACAATGAGCACAACTAGGGATACTAAATTGAACCCTGTGGCAAGGAGTTTGGTCCCAGTGAGTTCAATTGAACTATTCACATGCTTAACTTAATCATGTATGTCTTTATAGGCTTGGGGCCTTTGGGTAGAAGTTTGTCACAACCTTTATAAGAAGCAGCCTCAGAAGCAAGACCAAACCATGTTACACACATCCCTGCTGTGTCTGACATTTCAGATTAGAAATACCTACCAACGCAAAAACTCTCTTGAATACGCCTTTTGTATAGCGAACTATATTTTGCATATAAATAATTGTAAATTATTCACCAATGAGACTTTGCTGAAATTCCCAAGTTAGGACAGACAGTGTCACTCCTGAGTTGCTCTGCTTTTCTTTAGGAAAGCAGGATTGCCATTTGAGGCTGGGACTGTAGTAACTCAGCCACCAAGTTTCCCTAACCTGTCGGTGCCAGCTGCTTTTGGTGTCTGCAGGTGCCCCTTTTGGTAAAGCAAGGACTGTTGGTCTCTTCCTCTCTGGATGACTTTCATGGGACCTCTATTCTAGATTAAGTTGACGGGGTGAATTAGTTCCACTGTCTGAAGACACTCTTAGTTTGATAGTCTGTCAAACCATATATCACATGAGAGCTTGTCCATACCAACATCAAAAGGAAATTGCATACTAGGAACTTCAATTTCTGTTACCAAATATCAGTAATTGAAAAGGACCATCATGTCATGAGAGTTTGACCAGTTAGTAGCTATGCTCTTGGTCCTATATTACCATGCTGTGACTAAAATTTCTGTACTAGAGGAACAGGGCAAAGAGAAGATTCTGTACAGATGGAAATGTAAATTATTGGTCAGCATGGGGTTCTGCAGGAATGCAAAAACATAGTGGGTAAGCCAAAAGCCGTTGAAACAATGGCCATCTTGCTTTTAGTATTACTCTGTATGTCTAGCAGTAAAAGAAAAGCAGTCTTCTAGAGAAAGAGAAGAGACTGGCCTCCAATGGGAAATTACATTTATTGTAATAGAGAAGAGTGATTTGGATTTATTTCCAAATGACTCCCACAAAGGGCTAGGATTGTTGTCAGTTTACAGCCATTAGAGCTGGTTGGGAATTTTCCATCAAAAAATTTTTTTTGATGGAAAATGCAGTTTCAGCAAAATGGATCTTTTCCATGGGAAAATGGAATTTTATTTTTGCCAAAAGATTTTGACTTTCTATTGGGAAATTGAAATAAAAAAATGTTGTTGAAACATTTCAAGATCAGTCAATCCTATATTAATCTGTCTCTCTCTAAGCAGCCATGGTGTCTCATGACCCGGTTCTCCCTAATGATTTGAACTCCCTGGCTGGACTAAATTTCCTTTGAGTCTCCATGGTTTTGCCTCTGATTGAGCTGCCATAGTGCATCATGGCTTATTCCACAGAAAGTTGTGATATTTTGACTTTTGTTCCAATTTGGGACAAAAACAAATGTCAAAATATCAGAACTTCCCATAGGGTGGAAATTTGGATTTTCAATCATCTCTAATAGTTATTCACTTGCCAAGACTCATGATTTGGTTAGGGTTGTGCCAAGATTTTGGCCTCTGGCTTGGGTCTGCTATGTATCCTAGGATAATACATGCAATACTAGTAGGGCAGAAGGCACAGGAAAAGACACTGTAGGAGATGAAGGGAATAAAGAAGGAGAAGAGCAGATGCCCTATAGGTGTGGGTAAGAGCCTCCATTATTCTGGAGAATTTTTTTTAGTTTCATAGGATTCCATGTGTTAAAAAAATAAACTGAAAACTTTAAGTCCCTGATAGTTTAAGACATTGGTATAAAAATTCACCAGAACCCAAAAGATATTCTTATAGAAATCTGCCTGCACCTGAGTACCAGAAATTTACCAGAACCTGCAGTGGTCAGATGCTCTTTAAATATTGTTTCTGTGAAAAGTGATGGCAAATGTAAAAATAAAGCCACAGCAAAATATTTTTAACACCACGTTCCACTGAGTGAACCATTGAAAGTTAAGTACTTAAATTAACCGAGCTGAACAACAAACTTTAATGTGCCTGGGGCAACAAATAGCTTCCTTTTGAAGGAAAAAAATCTACCATTTCCCTAGCTTGTCTGTTTAAAAAAAAAAAAAAGGTCCAAATTCATTCTTGGTGTAGCTCTATTGACATCAATACGGTTATAGCAGAGATGAATTTAGCCTGATGTGTCCAATAGCATGTTCTAAGTCCCAAATGGCTTTAATGTAAGAAATGCCATCATAATCCTTATCTGCTGCTTGTTCGGTTTTCTTCGCCATGTGCTTGCACAATTTATAGCACTATTTGGTAAGAATGATTTAGGGTTCAATCCTGTATTCCTTATGTAGGCCAAATCCCTTTGTGCAGAGTCTAGGATTAGTCCCTTGGGAAGGAACGTGATTATGCTTTGTCCCCAATTTAAGGTTTTTGGTACTGCAAGCTCATAGGCAAAAGAAATAGCGCTGTAGCCACTTCTGCATTTGCCATTCTCTCCCATTTTTGAGAGGAGACTTTAATTTGGGGGTTTCGATGACATGGATGGTATTTTTATCCCCTCTCCTATGCTCACTTAGGTCCCAGTTTAGGAAGGCATCTTTCTTCAGGATAGTTCTTAAGTATATGCTTAACTTGAAGCATGTGCTTAAATAACGGCTGTCCTGTATAGGGATGGACTTAAGCATGAGCTTCAGTGCTTTCCTGAATTGGAGCATTCATAATTTTCCACTTTTCTTTGACCTTTTTCGTTTTGTATCTCTGTAGGTTCAATTCATGCCACTTCTGCCACTTGTTAGTGTCCCCTTGTAGCACATGCTCTAGTTCTTTGCTGAATCGAGGCCCTTGATCATAACGGTCAGGCACTAAATGATTTTGATGCTTAAATGTAATCTGTGAACAAAAACTGATGCTACAAAGGCAGAAAGGCCTGGCCCAATAACGTTCCCTTTTTTTCTGTAGTCTGAATCCAAATAGTGTAGTTTTTCCAAATAATATTTTGTTTGAGGCTGCATGACAGGAAATATCAGATCAGTCTCCATATGCTATCAGAGAGTAGCAATTTACTTAACTGTAGATCACTGGTAAAAGGGGCTAATCCTGCTTCCTTTTCAAATTTCCTGTGGAGATAAGTGCCTGAGTAGAGTGATGGAAGTGTCAAATTCTGCCCTTGTATTAACTTGGGTTGCTCCCATAGAACTTGTATATCAAATTATGAGGACAACATTTGACCCTAGGAAAACTCTGAAGAGAGGTTTCAAGACTTTCAGAGACTCCAATATTTCCTCAAATAATACATTTATTTTTTTGACATTTTATTTTTGAATTCCCTTTCTTGAGCAATCTTCTCTGTTCCTATATAGTTTTAATCAGTAAAACTTTCTCTGGAGTATCCAAATCAAAACATCTGTTAGCAAATCATGTCCCTTGTGCTGCTCACTGGTCTAAGGGCATATCTATTCCCCTGTTTCTCTACTTTTCACTTGTATGGACCATCACTTTTCTACTCCCCTATCCCCCTGTCATGTTAAAGCTTTTTTTCTCATACAGGTACATTTGCTACACTGTGTTAAATGAAAAGGGGTTTTTTCTCCATTATTCCCTAAAATCATATAAAATAGTCTTTATGGGCTGTCTTTTATTTATTATTACAGTAATGCCCATGGACCCTATTATGCTAGGTGCTGTACAATCATGTAAGAGAGACCGTCCCTGCCTTAAAAAGCTTTATAACTCTTTAGCAGTTTGATGAAACTCTCACAAACCTTAATCCTGAAGATACAAAAGTTGATTAAAAACATGATCTTCATGACCCTTCTCCATTTCCATTAGTATCATGTTCCGTGAATGTCAAGTGGATGCAATTACTTATATATTGTGTTAAGAAGAATCTTTTAAAAAATCATTTCCACATTTCTCAGATGGAGCTAAATCATTTGGCATTACCTTCTGCCTACTGCTTTATACATATTAAAGTAGCAAGTAAATCATTTTACACTGTTTGCTTTCTTTATCTAATATTAAATGTTAAAATGCACATGTGCAGAAATATTTGCTTTCAGAAACACCATGTCACCCAAAATGTAATACAGAAATCTAGAATGTATAAAATCTGAAACAAGATTATCCTTCAGAGTTAAGATAAAGAGTTGTTTTTAAGAACTGTGTACACTGTACATGTACATGAAGACTTGCATAAAAACAAGTAGATCCCCTCTTAATTCTCTTCTGTTCTTATTTTTAATGTGACTTCCTAGAGTAATAGTTTATACAGAATTAATGTAAGACCACCCATTGCAGCAGAACTGCAGCGTTTCTACTGCACAGTGATGGGTGGTTGTGCAGTCCTACACAGAGCAGAAACAGGCTCTGTGCCAATCCCCAATAAATGAGCATGCTGGGGAGTTGTAGGGCAGATTCAGGAACAGAGACACTGGGTAGTACGCCTATGGTTGCACAGATGTAGAGGATACAACAAAGCTGGCATATTCAGGGTGATACAGTGAAATTTGCCTTTACTGAGTGTACTGGCTGAGGATAATCTTTTCTGTTGACTAGCCTTCCACAAGGTATTCTAGTCTTAAATGTTTCATAGTACTGTGGTAGGGAGAACCACAGTCAGTATATATTTCTCCTTTCCTCCTTTCCTGCAAAAGAACTGCAGTGAAATCTGAGAAAAATGTATTTTTCCCTCACATAGTAAAAAAAAGAACTAAATGGAATTTCACGTGTTGATTAAATCTACACATTTGCAAGTCAATATGAATTATGTTAAATGTGCAGGATAATCAAACAACACCTGCATTTACAAATTTCATCAGAGATGTAAGGTAAATATATCCACAGGCATAAACAGCTGCAAAACCAGATTTTTCTCCACAACGTATGCTTCCAACTATAGTTTTTGATAAAATACTAGGAGACAATCATTCATATGTAACAGTCTGTAATATTTAATTGGGTATGTCTTTCATAATTAGGAATATAGACTGCAATAAAAATCAGAAGAGAAAAGAGTAGAGCTGAGTGAATAGTGCTTTTCCATGAGTGTCAGGTTGAATTTAAATACAAATTCACTTTGGCTATGCTCACACCTCTTTTGGGTTTTTTTTTCCTGCAAACATTCAAGCAGTTGAGTTTTACTCATGGGAATGATGATGGAAAACAAATCGTGAAATTGCCTGCCCAAGCACTGATAATATTTATATAGGATGGCACCTTGATAGTTGGGGACTGTGATGGTTCTCGGAGTATCAAGGACTGAGTCACCTTGTAACCCCCCGCACCTCTTGCCTCCACTAAGGGGGAGACTTGTTTATGCTTAACTGTTTGTTGGCTCCCTGACACCAGCAGGCTGTTAGTCACCCAGATACTCTCCTCTGACCGATGCCAGCCCTTCCTTTGCCTTTCAGGGTTAAGAGGAGGTGCACCCCAGTCCCTGAGCTCCTTTGAAGTGTTTCCCTATACTGTTCAGCCTCTTCTCCACTGAACACTCACAGAAACACCAGGTCTGCTGTCCCCCAGAGAACAGCATACACGCCAGCTTGAATAATTCAGCTAATCATCAGCTCCTTGTATAATACCACAGCACTGAGATATGTTTGTAGTGAAAACAACACTTATTAGCAAAGGTTCCAGGTTGGAGAGAGAGAGTGTGCAAGGATTATGGAAACAGAAGGGTTATATACAAAACAAAATCACAACCCAATTTCAACAGGCTAACCTTCTGTCTAAAGATTTTTATCTCACCTCCAAATGTCCTGTAGTGTTTCAATGAAGCCTGGTTGAGATCTTGTTTTCCTGAATGTAATCAGGATGCCTGATTACTACCTAAATGCAGGATAAAGGTATGTCCCCTTGTCTTCTACTTACGCTCCCTAAGTTCATTGTCTGTCTTCAGGGACAGTAATTCCCTCCCCCCTATTTTTTGTTTTCCCGAGTCTTGCATCTTTCCTGTTTTTTCAGATTCCCTGTTGACTTTCTATATAAATGGGGCTTCCATTGTGTTGGTTTACAATGCTTAATTTACATGCTGACCAAGAGAAGTTCACATATCTTGTCTGTCCGAAAACATGTTTATCAACTCTGACTTGGAACAGACCTTAGAACGTATTTCCAATATACATACATACCTCCTTACGTAGTGTCTGTATATACATTTCAACCATAATATTAATAGCCAGTGTGACCCTTCATTTAAGACCTCATATAACAATCTTCGGTGAATGAGAATATACATCCTGGGATCAGGACATTCTTGTAACCCCCTTGCCAGCTGACATTGAGGGGCTCATGGATCAAAAGGATATAATATCCCCGATATCCGTTGCTAGAATCTTCATGTAAAGGTATTTAAAGCCAGACATGGATATCATTACAATCATTGCAACTTTGTATCACTGTCCATTATACTGAAGACGGGTAAGTGAGAAATAAATCCAATATGTGGCTGTTGGATCTCTATGGTGTAGTAATTGTCTTAACCTTTTTACCCTAGTCTCTTTTATCTCCTTTATGTAATGGATCATCTATTGTGTATATTTTATAATCACGTGTGTGACAATTTTTCACTTTTTTAAAATTTTGTTCACACTACTGAATCTGAGCTATGCGGGAGAGAATTGGATTTTCTTCTAGCTCACACCTCAGCAGAATTGTTGACTAATGTAAATATCATTATTATAAGTACACTATATAGTGACTTTTAGTTAAGGTTACCTCAGCACTTCCATTCTAAAGAGACTTTTTCAGTTGCTTAAAACTTTCTCAAATTTTCACCATATTAAAAAGTTGTGACCTTCTTGTTTTTCTTTTTTTAGAATAGGTCTTTTGCTTCAGTAATTTGGGAATTAGTAGGAATGCGTCCTGCCTCATTCAGTGCAGAAAAGTAAGCTTTCAAGTTCTTATTGAAATCCTACTTCAGTGAGCTAGTAAGTACAGGTTTAACTTTGACACATGACTTCAATGTGACAATTTGCATGTTAAAATTAGGTACAAATTTAAAGTACTTTGAATTGGGGCCTGAGTACACCTCTTGCACAGGACATGCCACTCTGCTGCTGTCCACCAGAGAGTTCTATGTGAAGGAATTTTGTTGTGTAATCATTTAAAAAAAAACCCTACGAAGCTCCAGATAAATTTACATAAAAAGAATATTATAATGGCAAAGGGAAACACTGAAGAAGTTAGAGAATGCCAAAGGCAAGATTGCCGGTGCAATGTTAATTTTCCCTGTTGTTGTGTTACATATTATCATCCTATCTTTCATTAGATGCTCACATTATTTTTTTTTTTCTGCTGGATTGCTGCCTTTCTTTTATTATAAGTTTTGTATATTTTTGTGTTCACTTCCCAACCCTCACCTTAGCTCTCTTTTTGTTTTATTTCATTATCTGTTATTTTATGTCTTCTATATTGTAAATGCTTTGAGGATTGTCACTTACTATAGTGCTCACAATAGATTCCAAACAGACTACACTCACACAATTGTCTTCCAACTTCTGATATACCACAATTTATCATTACAAGTTCAGTAGTTGCTGTTTGAATTGTCATTTGAATTAATGGCTGAATACTCATGACATTTTATGTCATATAATTTAATAAGTTGGATATCGCTTATCACAGCACAGTGTTCTAGGGGCCTCATGACTGGAACTTCCTCCAGAACTTAAAAATGTCTTCTGAACAGCACCCATGCCTGCACTCCAAGGCCAGGTTGCCCATTTGCCCATCCCCCACACAAAGGAGCCTTGCTTCACTATTCACAAACGCTTTTGTTACTCCCAACATAGTATTTTCAATTTTAGTGACTTCCCCCCCCCCCCCCGCGCCCTTCCCCTCCCCCCAAAAAAAGAGCTTTCCGTCCAAACAAACAATAGATTCCAATTCCATTTTTATCAGCTAAGTACACTGATATCTTGAAGCTAGGAAATAATTACTTCATCAGTCTGCGAACAGTGTATGAGAAAATGCAGTGCATTCCAATAAATATAGTATGAATCTCATCTCATTTTTCCTACCTGGAGTTCAACCACTTTTAAACTTCCTCATTTTAGTCTAAATGAAAATGTGCAAACACACTGATGGAAAATGAAAGAGAGAAATCAGAGCAGCATAGGTAACAAAAATTGTGGCAACATCTGTAAAATTCTGAGATACTAGACTCTACATTCACACTGTTCCTTATTCTACAAATCCCCCAACATACCCTCAGTGTTCTCTTTTATGTTCACCTACTATCCTGTTAAGCTACATAACTACGGTGGCTTTAACAACAGACCACTATATCAGGGGGTTTACATGTCTACATTTAAAGTATATGAGGTTTCAAAAGAATAAAATAATCATGCAGTTTTGGTAATAGACCTGGGTGCTTTGCATCCTCTCATTTGATGAAAGAGGATGATAAATATTGTGGTCTATAAAAAGGATAAACTCAGCTTGAAAGGAGTTTTTATCAATATATAGAAAAGGAAGGAATCTTTGTCTGGAAGGCAATATTGCATACCAGATGCAGACTACCTATAGCTTTGGAAACATTTCTTGGCATGTGCTGAAATTATAATACAAAAATCTAATGTTTGCAAAGGTGTTTTTAGGGGAGGATTAATGCATTGGATAGAACCTGATTGCAGTCATTCTCCAGAAACGCTTAATTTGAAAAGTTATAACTGTACAAAGAACAACTACTAATGAAAACAGTTGGAAAATGAAAGGAAAGATCATTTAAAATACTGTATCTTAGACCACAGGGCAATAAATGGAAAGAAGGTGCAAAATATTGACTCAAAATATATTTGTAATTTCCTGTAGAAAATTATCTTCAGAATATCTGTACAATGTGCAAGTGAGGTAAGCAAACAAGAAATTAGTAGAAACCAATGAAAACTAATGTACATGTTAATTATTTTCAAATGATAATGGCTTACATAAATATAGCGTGTTGTAACCACAAGGATCTTCAAGTGGTTTACAAACTATGGCTCTGGTTCTCCTTTTACTTATACCACTTTAATGGAGTTACTCCTTCTTTACATTGGAAAGTCAGGCCTATATACCTATGTATGAATATAGTTACAGTTTTAACTACAGAACTTTACCCATCAGTAAAATGTAGCCATCTCTGGCATGAAATTTGCCAGTTGTTCAACACACAGCAACACCACAGAACAGAACACAACATAAAGTATATAGCAGCTGCCATAAAAGTCTTTATATACTTTTTATTTATATTAAAATAGTTGTATGGACAGAAATTAAATAAATCTGTTTGGTGGTCATTATATGATGTGGTAACGTTATGTAAATAAAGGTATGGCTTGCAAATTTGTATTTTTCAATTACTTTAGTTTAACTGCTACCCAATATAGTTATGTATTTTTGGGTATAATCTGAGGTGGTAGATGTTAATATATATTTGAAACTGACCCCTTGATAGAAAATTGGGTTTTATAACCTAGTAATATGCTTGTGTGAACTTTGCATATATTTTTGCAATTTTTAGGGGGTAAAATTAAGGTTGAGTGGGCACCATGAATCGAACTAGGTGACAGACAAATGAAAGATTACTTGGCAGTGGGCAGGTTGATTTGCCTACTTCATTTTGGTGAGATGGGAGGCATGGGGTGTTTTGACTAGCAGCATGGGGAATGGCCAACCCTGGGTTTTATGGAGGCAAGGGAGTGTTACCGGGATTTTTTCAACCAAAAGCTCTTCCTGAGTTTTGGCGAGGTGGTGTCAGGAAATAAAATCAATGGTGAAATGGCTATCTGAGTGATAGGTGGCTGGCACAAACAGTACTGTACAAGGATGCTTTCCTTTAAAGCTGCACTTTAGTCTAGTCTTAATCACTTACTAATCTGTGATGGACATTTGTAGAACACTCCAAAAATCAATAATAACCAAACTTTGGTGTGGCTCTTGAGTAGCACAACTACAGCTGTCTGGTTGGCCCGTGCTTCAGCTGATATTGGGGATGCTATGTCCACGAAGAGTCCACCCACCCCATACTTTCTCACCTTATTTATTGGGTTAATTTAACAATAACATGCCAATAAAAATACTTGTTAAGCAAACAACTTCAAAGTTTTAAGCAAGACGTTTCCCCAAACCATTAATTAAACAGATGTGTTTTTGCAGAGTCCCCATGTCTTGAGAAACACATCCCAAAACACAAACACATCCCAAAGGGCAGATATAGGTAAGCTTCCTGCTTTTACAAAACATATATCTCAATAATTTCAACAGAGATCTTATCAAGAAAGACAGAGTCAGCTCTGCCCCCTTGACCTCCTCCTGTCCCAGCTTCTTGATTAGATGTGCTGAGACCATTGCATAGGCCTGTTAAGACCGACTGATTTAGCTGCTTTTGGCAATAAGCATGATAATTGATATTCCAATTATCAGTCGATGTCCAGGCATTTTGCTGGTCCACCAAAATCTCCCCATACAGGAGATCAGTCCTTTCCTCTTCTCTTTTCTCCATTTGTTGGGGAAGGGTAGGGAGGGGTTCATACTGCACCTGTTGGCAGTGATTGGGTGAGGCATGTTAAATTGATTGGCTTCTCTTCCACTCCCAGGATATAAAAGTTTATCATAAGAACATCAGAAACCTAAGAATGGTCTTAGTGGGTCAGACCAATGGTCCATCTAGCTCAGTATCCTCTTTTCTGACAGTGGCCAGTGCTGGATGCTTTAGTGCTGTTGTCCAGTCCCAGCTTCTGGCAGTGCAGCACTCTGCCTCTGAGTTGCTCTGCCTGCCCATGTGAGTTAATTGTCATTTTCTCACTGTATTTCCAGGTATGCTGTAGTTTGGGCTGGATTGGCTTTTTTGAGGGGTGAGAGTCTGGAAGGTATTTTTGCTCTGGCCATGATTGGAGCATTGTCTAATAGGTTTTTTTTATGTATTCACAGTAGCCTGGAGGGTTGGTGGTGAGGCAGGAAATGAGAGAGACATGTTTACAATTTGTCGCAACTTGAAATCAGTGTCTAGTGCCAACATACCTGGTAGATTGGTCGTTTCCTAGGATGAACTTGAACACAGGTCCCAGGAGATCACTGTCACCATTCCTTGGTGGTTTTAGAACAGAGGGTGGCTTAATTCTTATACAGACCAGGGTGTGACAGACTAACAATTTCCTGTAATATACTGAATGAACTTCGTTGAATTTGGTTTAATATCTTTGAGAGTCCTTTGCAATTGTGGATGTATTATGGTGGAATATTGTATGTGTGTGTGTCCGCATATATATGCAATTTCTGGAAGATATTAGGAACTTCACAGGACTTTCTGGAAGTGGGTTCCTAAGAACAACCTGGGAATAGAGGGGAATGCAAATGGCCCACTTTGAATCCACCCTTTGAAACTATGCCCTGGGGAGGAAGTCCCATTGTCTACTAATGACTTGCTTTAGAAACTCCAAATCAGAGACTGTATAAAGGGCAGACTATACACATTATGATGAGTGGGCCTGTTCTGAGCTGAAGCTGTGATGAATTTGGGACTACAAAGGAAATCCATTGGTGGGATGCTGAGGACTGCCCCTGCCAGAGCCCATGTTAGAGTTGGGGTGATGTGTGATAAGCTTATTGGCATGCGTGTAGGTTATTTTGTTGGTTTTAATGTTTTCTCTGAAGAGCTTTTACCTTAAGAGTAAACTAAGCTTGGATAGACAGTGCTACTGAAAAATGGTAGCAATTACACCTATTAATTGTCTCTGAAGAGAAAGCAAGCAGGTGATCTTGGGCAGCCTGTCTCTTCTGGGAATGACACAATGAAGGCAGGGAACTGTGCAGCCTGAAAATATCTTGGTCAGAATGGAGTGAGATGAAGGTCTCCACCCAAAAAGACAATGGCCGGAGAGCTGAAAGCTTAGTGGGGCCCTGTCACAGGCTTCTGTCAGGATCTGTGCTGCATCCCTTGGGTGCCCCCCGATCAGAAGGTTGCCTCATGCAGAATTGTCACTGCTCTGCTGTCTGAGGCTTCTCTGCCTCCTCCTTTTGTTGCTCTCTCTCATTTGTACTGGGTTTTGCCTCCTTCACGAAGTTTGGCTGTTGGTATCTGCCTCCATGATTGGCAGCTCTTACAGCTGTGCATGGGCATGGCAGGTTTGTTTGCAGGTAGTGAAAACTTCCCTCCCCCTCCTGCCTAAGTCCTGAAAGGTGCTTATAGACCCCATTACAGGCCCTTGCTGGACCACTGAGGGGAAGTACAGATGCAGTTGCCATGAATTGTGACACAGAGCAGCCATTGACAGCATCTGCATCCTCTGCATGAGGGAAGGGCATTGGAGATTTATGTGGGATGAATTGGTTGACGATAGGTAGGGTTTAGGCTAAGGTTTGACTACCGAGGCAACACATCGGGGGGCATGTGGGGTCATGTGCCCCCCAATTTGCTGCTTGACTTATACTGTACATGCTCAGTAACATCTGCTGAAGCTGGTACTCACCTGGCCCCCAAAGTATGTGTTGTCTCTGTTTGCCTACCCCCTCAACCAAGTTCTTTAACTCAGGTACCTGGTCTTGGACTGAATCCAATTAATTGTCTGGTAGTTTGCTGAATTCCAGGGATTCTCATGATATAACAACATCCCCTGTCTTGGAGGATTTACAAACTATAGTTAAACATACAAAACTTGGGCCAGTAGTCCTAGAATACCATTGCCTGCATCTGGAGCCTTTGTGACTCTATATCAGCCAAGTCAATCGGTACACAAGATAAGTAATTTTTCTTTAGGTTGGTTTGACGCCACCATCTTCAGGTATAAATACAAGACAAGTCACACAATCTACATAAAAGACAAGACAAGACATGACAGATGAGAGCAACAGATAGTAGGTGGTGAAAAAAGTATGGGATAAAAATAATAAGGGGACCAGTTGTTCAGATTGGTTGTGTACGCATAGCCTGCTGTGTGATACCTGCTATGGCTAATGAGTCATTTGAGTTTGGCCAATTGCATTCCAAATATTTCTAGAGTTGACAAAGGACAGTGGTTCTTCATTTGGTTTACAGCTTCTAAAGAGGTTTTTTTGTACATCTCTGTCTGGCCAGCATGCTTGGAATAAACCCCAAACACTTTTGGATCTAAATGAGCTACATATTACTGTCAGAGTGAAAATAATACATTACCTTTGAAATTAGGATTAGAGAACTCTACTCTCATGAATATTCAGTTCTTTTCACATCACAGTCTTGCTCACGGATCACGCATGTGGAACATTAGCAGCATACTGGGTACTGAATTAAATTCTGTCTTTATAGTTTGCAATTCTACTCAGTTTGGAGGTCACGGAGAGTGGCAAGTCTGCCTTTTAGCTTTAAAAGCACTGTAAACACGTCCCCAGCCGCTGCTTCCAGCCAACACTGAGAAGGGTGTTAAACTATTGCTAGGAATGAAGCCTAATATACAGCAAATTAATTTACTGGGAAAAAAACTCCATGAATCAGTTGAACTTGATGTGCCAGCTTAATGCTGAATAGGAAACTGCAATATAAACTCCCATGTTGCTGCAACCTTTTGATCAGCAAGAAGAGGAGGAGAATAGCAAGCGGTTTGGTCATTTGTCTCTGGTTTTTCTCTTGCTTCCTATCCCTTGATTCCCCCTTATTATTCTTCTCCTGCCTTTGCTACTGTAGTATTTACTTCCTGATGTAACACTGTTGCTGTTGTTCTTCCTACCTGCTGTCCCCTAACTTTTTTGTTTTTTGGGGAAAAAATTGATTTTAGGAATTTTTTTAAGCTAACTTGATTCTTGTGGCAGAGAGTTCTGCAGGGTATATAGTGGAGCAAAGAAGTTAAGATTTTAAAAAATGAGAATTTAATACATTTAACAAAGGAGAGTCACTTACTGTGATGTTAATTAGAATAAAAATGTATATGGGATATGGCACCTCATTTTTCAGGACACACGCCAACCACTAACAACCTGCATAAAGAAGAAACTTCCAAACTGTCCTGGTATTACTTAATTTTCCACTATACGTGACCAGCAGTTTCACCTGCAGTACATGGTACTAGGATACAACAACATGTTTGATGAGGTGGAGTATTGGTCTCCCTATGAATACCAAACAAAAACAGCAGGGATGAAGGGATTAGTAAGGCAACATTTGAATTTCAGAAAATAAGCTCCCAAAAGAGAGCAAATGCAGAGTAAAAGTCTGTTTTTCAACCTTGGCCCAAGTTCTGCTGTGGAGCTGAGGTGTTTGTATCTCTAAGGGTATGTCTACACTGCAGAGTGAAGTCGACTTTTACCTGCTGATTTTTTTAGAAGTTGCTGGGGCGTGTACACACCACGCTCTTTGCGTTGGGCTTGTGCATCCACACTTGCCACGCTTCTGTTGACATTCAAAGCAGTGTACTATGGGTTGCTATCCCACAGTGCAGCTAGCCACGGTGGCTGTTGGGATGAGTTTCATCATCCCATGATGCAACGCTCCTTCCCCCTCCCTTCTTCCCTTAAACAAACAGAAAACTGATTTTCGCGTCGTTTGTTTATGCCGCGCACTCGCCATTGCTGTGGAGACATGGAGCCAGCTCAACTCTGCACTGTTATTGTGAGCGTCACAAATACATTGCAGCTTATCGTTGAGTATTTTTGAAGTAGAGAAAGAAGCCAAACTACAGGCAACTGTGATGCCACCGAGGCTGCCCTGCTACAAGCCATTGTGTGGAACAATTCCCGATTGCTGCAGTCCGTAACGCATCATCTGCAGTCCGTGGAGTGCCGGTTCTGGTCCCAGGAAACAAGCACAGACTGGTGGGACTGCATTGTTATGTAGCTGTGGGATGATGACCAGTGACTGTAAAACTTTCATATGTGAAAGGCCATTTTCCTTGAACTTTGCTTGGAGCTGGCCCCGTCCCTGAAGCACGTGACAACTCGCTTGAGACGAGCTCTGATGGTGCAGAAGAGAGTCACCACCACTCTGTGGAAGCTGGCAACCCCCAACTGTTACTGCTTTGTTGGGAATCAATTCGGAGTTGGTAAATCTACAGTGGATGCTGCCATGAGTCAAGTGTGCAGGGCCATCAATAGACTTCTGCTACAAAGTCTAGTGAGTTTGGGAAATGTGCAGGACATAGTGGATGGGTTTTCCACGATGGGGTTCCCAAACTGTGATGGAGCCATTGGTGGGACTCACATCCCTATCTTAGCGCCTGCCCACCTAGCAACCGAGAACATAAACCACAAGGGTTACTTTTCCATGGTCCTGCAGGGCCTTGTGGATCACAGGGGTCATTTCACTGACATCTATGTGGGGTGGTCTGGGAAGGATCATGACTGTCCTCTCGACATTAGAGAGATTGTGATGGATGTGATGTTTGTTAAGGATTTCACAGTCAATTTTTTTCCTGCTGTAATCAATGTAAAATCAACAGCATGGTCTTGCCCGCTGTGTAGTGTCCAGTTAGATGTTTGTCTTTTCATTACGATTGTCAGTGGGTACGTGATGATTTAGTGGTGGTGTTGTGAAAGAATTCTTTGAGGGGGAGATGGCATTCAACATATGTCTATCACAACATATGGTATACCTCATCCAGTGTGCTAAAATGCCCCAATGGTTATGTAGGTGAAACAAGACCATCACTATGCTCTCAAAAGAACTCTCACAGGAAAATGATAAAAGTCAAAAAATTCTCTATCACCTGTGGGTGAACACTTTTCACAAAGCAATCACTCTGATTACAACTGATATAATCGAATGGTCAAGTGTGTAGCTTCATCTGCTGTGGGGTGTCTGGTCCAGTCATTTTTTTTTATGACTGCCGTTGAGGATGTGGTGGTTTATGGGTGGTGTCAGAGACAGGGAAAGAATTATTTTAGTTCATCATGTTAGTATGGTATCAAGTTTCTATGATGGGGCAGAAATTCAGTATCTTGGAGAGTACAGATAATGTAGCTCCAGTTAGGGGAAGTCTTGGTTGGTTGATGATGTTGGGGTGTCATGTAATGACTACAAGATAGGTCCTGACATCATGATTTCTCTGAGATGGTGTTCTATGTGTTATGGAGGAGCTGTAGCTGTATTGGTTCCACTTTTTGTTTTTGTGTTGGGTGGCTGTCATCAGATTTTTGTATAGTTGTTTTAGATTTCTTGCATGATCTGCAGGTAGGTTTCCTGATTTGTTTGTTTCCTTTCGGTGTGTGATACTCTGGTTACCTTTTTATAGACCTGAAGAAGAGCTCTGTGAAGCTTGAAACTCTTGAAGCTCTTCCACCATCAAAGTATTTGAATACAAACAAAAATGTTTAAATCTTTGTCTTTATGTACATATCTCCCACTTGCCATATACATTCCTCCTAAAATCAAACCTCTTCCTTGACCCCTTTCAATTGTCACCTGCCAGACCTCCAATAATTATACTAACCCCGCCCCCCAAATGTACCATCCTGCCTGTATTTTATTTTCATTTAATATAATGAGTGTAACACATCTTGTGATTTTCATGTTAGTATGAAATTGTTGCAGCTATATTGTCTTTGTCTAATTCAGACCCAGTCCTAGGGGAAAAAAAATCTCCCACTGAAATTAAATGGGTTGCCATAAAATTGATGGGAGTTTTGCCTGAGTAAAGACTGGAGATTGACTCTTCTAGAATAATCCAAGATGCCATTCAGACAGGTAGAATAGTCTTTAATCATGAAAGAAGTCCTGTTAATCCCCCTAATCTATTCATTTGAGTAAGGAATATTCCTATGTGAAGGATTTGAGACTTTGAATCTTCCTGAGCAGTTGCTATGACTCATGCCAGTAGATTGTTCTGTATGGCACTAACATTTTTAGTTTACAGTAAATAACATACAGTTTGTTTAGGATTTTTAATCTGTCTGGAATATTTTTAATATCTTTTTTGTCCTAATTTATTATACTCATTTTTCCTCTTTTTTTAATTGTTAATACATAAAATTAAATCCTTCTCAGCAAAACATTTAAAGGCATACTTAACTTTAAGGATGTTCTTAAATCCTACTGAAGTCCAAAGGGCTATTTATATACTTAATATTAAGCACATACTCATTGCAGCAAAGCATGCAATATCTTGCAGGATTGACCCTTTGCTGAATAAGGATGGGATTTGTCATGCAGGTAGAATTAAGCTTGTGGTGATTTGCTAAATGGAGGCCCAAGAAGCAGTGGTGAAAGCTTTCTAAAAGGGGATTGTGGGGTGGTTGTTGCTCTGAGGCTGAATCAGATTTCTAATTATTGAACGTTATGTTCTTATTGCGTCCTGTTGTTTGCTGCTGCTTTTCTCCCTTTATTACATTGTATTCCATGAAGTAAAGCAGTAAAATAGGATAAATAGGTGTTATGTGATATTCAGATTTCTTACTGTAGGTATTGTGATGCATCTCCAGGTGTCCTATCTTTCAGGAGCTAGACAGTAATTGTCTGATAATCCTGTTAACTATACTCCCTGGAGTTACTTTACTGCTGTTAAGAAATATCTCTGGATCCCTTACATGGCCGTGATGAAAACCCCCACCTTCAATTATTCTACTGAAAATTGAATGACTATGATGCATGTTCCTTGGCACAATGACTTAACTTTTAATGTTCTATTTGGGTTTCTTCTGCTAGGAGAGATAATATTTTAAAGCAGAAATAATTAAAGCCACTGTGGAAGCTTTATTCACTGATGAAGATGGGGGGCCTGCTCTTTGGTAGGACAAGTGTTTTATTACCTGTACACTACCTATATGCCCAGCAAGAAGGAATGTTAAAGTAACTGATTATATTAAGAGATTATTTTTGAAAAATGTAGCTGCAAGGAGAAATCAGTTGGAGTTTTGGCATGAAAAGTGAATGGAGATTATTTCCTGCTATTTGTCTTGGTGAGTCTGTCATTCTCTCATGAGCAATGATACCCTGCTACCCGATAGTCACATGCATTGTGCAATTCTCATACACAACCCAAAAGGCACTCGTACTGAATTATGTTTGGTGGTACAATTGAAGGAGGTTATTTTAAGAAGTACATAGTAACGGCGCTGCTACTGATTGCCACCTTGAACAAGCAGAAAAGGAACCTAAAACATAAAGGATTCCATTGGCTCAGATGCAGCAGCTGGTGGTTTTAGATTAGGTTTTTGACCATGGTTGTCACACTGGACCTTATATGGTTATCATTTCTTGAAGAAATTCCAAAGGCAGGATTCAGGTTGGTTTCTCACCCAAAATTATCTGGACTCCTTTGTGTTTTGAAGGTGGTTGAGAAATGCACTGACCTGGGATTTCTGGTGCTTCCCTGGTTTACTAGTGCTGGAAATAAAACTCTTTCAGATCCTGGAACTATGTCTAATAATTCAGACACAGCTTCTGCTGTGTGACATAGGCAGTCACTTAGGGTAAAATTCTCACCCCATCAGCCTCAGTCGGTCAGGGTTTCACCCTTAACCTCTCTGTTTCAGTTCTGCCATCTGTCAAATAGGGATGATAGTGAACTATCTCACAGAGGTGTTATGAGACTGGCTCACTCAATGTTTGTAAATCTCTTTGAGAGTCTTGGATGGAAGCTTTATTTTGTTTGTTAGGCTTTTCTTGTCTACTCCTGGCCAGAAGTGGGAAATACAAAGATGCACAAAGTTAACCTTTCTTTCAGTGCCCAGAATTATTTGGTTGAACTTTGTATCTGAAATTATGAGAAGCACTATTGCCCTTTATGTTAACAACTGGATCTGTGTCACATTCTGAACAATTAAACATACTGGGCCAAATTCTACTCTTCTATACGTTGCTGTGTCAGTAAGCTTAAAGAAGCTCTATGGTTTCTGTAGAGTTTCTCTAGAGTTAAAGCTACTAGGTAAGAGAGAACAGAATTTGGTGTGCTATTTTTAATCACACATTGGCCTGAACAAGAAAGCTCAGAATAACCTGAAGGATTAACATGTATATACATTTGTCTTCATTGCAATGGGAGAGAATACTGATGTAAAATAGATTTGTCATTTTTATGGATTGCAAAAGGGTATTCAAAAGTTATTTACTTGTATGAGAAAATTCTGGGTTTCTCATTATAAGAAGTCACAGAAGAGTTAGTAGTTAGTGTTTTTTTTCTCCTTAAAAATCATTCATGTGTTAATCTTTTATGAAATAATATCATTACATTTTAAAATACACTAACTCTAAGACTTTTTGTAAAATTAACATTGATCTTTCTGACAGCAAAGGCAGAAAAGGTTTTTAGGACAGAGCAGCCAAGAAGACTTACTTTCTAAGTAACTCCTTAGATGAAGACTTTCCCCCTCCCCCAAAGCCATTTATACAGAAAGATGAAAATTAGTTTAAATAGACCTCAGGACTGCACAGCTATTTTGAACATGTAACTACAATGTGAAAAATGGGACCATGCTATTTAATCCATTTGCAACAGCAGATTGGTATTTCTCATTTTGTTTCTGTTTTTCCTTTAAAAAAAAAAAATCTAATCCATCAAAGGCTGGTGAACCTAGAGGTCTGTTCAAGGATCCATGTCTCCCTCACGGCTGTGTAACATTGGGATGATGAGGAATACTCCAATGGTATATATCAACCATAACAGCCTTCAATTTCTACTGTGAAGTCTTTGTTTCCTGCACTAATACTCTGGTTCTTGCAACATAATGAATGAGCTAAGGTACTTACTTGCAGGAGTTTCAATATCATTTGTTTTTTTATCCTAAAGGAAAATATGAACCCTTTGTCAGATAGAACTATGCATAAAAATAAGGGCTTTCTGTAAGACAAAAGTTGAAGGTGACCTAAGCTAGTAATTGATACAAACTCATTTTTTGGGAGCTGAAAATATTTATCCCTAGGTATTTATTTGTTCTACCTTTCATTTCACTATTGTGACTTAGGTATTGTACAACATTTCTCTGATGGAAGATTCAAACAGGAGTAGATATTATAACATGTTAAATAACTGGCTGAGTAGCTATTAAACATTTTTACATTTTTTCCCATTGGGTAACTACCCTGAACAGTGCAAGAGAGCTATTTATAGGAAATACTGTACACATACCACACATTGCATGTGATTTGTGCATGCGAGATTCTTTGAAAATGTATCTCAAGATGTCTTGGCTAACTACCCAGGATTAGACTGTGATATTTCCCCGCACAGTGAATGTGTATTTATGAATATGTATTGAATGGAATTCCATATGTAACTCTATTGACTTCAGTGGGACTGCTTGTGGTGTAAGGCAGTGCCAGTATTAGTAAGGATATCACAGTCCTGCCTTCAGTTTATTTATGATGGGGATATTCAAACCTCAAGCTGGGTAACACAGGGTTAATGAGTTGTTGTGGGCTCAGTTGGCCCTCCCCTGCCACACCTGTGACAGATGGCAAACTTGGAGGAAGGAGCTTAAAACACAGCACTGCTGCTGGCAGACCAGAGAGGAGAGCAGATTTCCAATCTTCTGCTCATGGAGAGAAGGCTGGCTGAAGGCAAGAGCTCATCCGACAGCCACTGCCTGATGGACCCTCCCTGAAGGGGGCCTGATGCTGATCTACCTCTGACAGGACTATTTCGCTGTGGGCCCAGCTGGGGCCATAGCTTAACAGAAGTCCTCTGATGGAAGAGAGCTTTACCACACCTGTGTTGTGGGACAATCCATTTGAATTCATTTATTTTTGTGTGTGTTGGTACTTCAGAAAGGGTTGAGTCTCTTACTATTGGATTAGTGTTGTGGAACAGCCCTACATTGCAGAACAGAGGCTCAGCCAGGGCCTAGGGTGTGCCATGGGGGAGGAACTCGTGAGAGTATCCAATAAGTTTGATATAGCCTTTTATTGTTATGCTATACGATTTCAGCAGTGAAAGCGTGTCATATTTATTTGTTCTGGTGTTCTGGACTTCTGTTTTCTTGATTTGAATAAAGTAGTTTTCTTGATTATTAGATTTATTTATTGACTTTAACTAAAAAAAAAAATTATGGATAACCTATATCCTTCTTTGAAATTTAAGGAATGCTGTCTGCACATAAAATGAGAAGTTTCCAGGCAAAGGAAAATTATTACTTTTATATTGAAACTATATTAACTTTTCAGTAACTCTGAGAAGGGAACAAGACAAAGTGAGGTTAAAGTAGGTAAACTAAGTTAAAGTAAGATCATGAAGAACAACAATAAATTTTATTTTATGTTACTTTTAGCATTAACTGAACTTTTGTAAAATGTGTCTGCATCTGACACTGAATGAAAGATTTTGTTTGTTCAGAGGTAGAATGTGTACTCCATATGTATACTACCCTAAATATATTACGGCAGAGACATTTATGTTTGAAAAAGTATGTATGTGAGAGGTATCGAAGACTAGAGAGGTTCTGAAAGACTGGGGAAAAGCAAACCTAGTACTGCTTTTCAAAAAAGGAAAGATGAATGGTCCTGGCAGTTACCATCCTGTAATTTTTAGCCCTAATAAACTAATAAAATAATAAGAGAAAAATACTCTGAGCAAATAGAAGCATGAGCAAAAGGTACCATGAATTAATAAAATACATTTGGACAGGATTTTATTAAATAGAAGTACAACATTTGTGTGTGATCATAAATGTGTTTAAGTGTTTGATTTTGTATGTCACAAAATCTTGCTCTAACGTTACCTTATATTTAATTGGGTAGGAACTTTGTTACGGGAAATGAATGCATGCTAAAGACAGTGAGCAAAGGATGGTGATATGTGGTGGAAACTTCTAATGGAGTGTATCAAGAAGTGGTGACAAGGGTAGTCATACATCCTATTTTCAGCAATGACCTGGAACAAGTGTAAACAATGTGTTAACATTCACAGAGGATGCTAAACTGAAGGACTTGCAAATGATGGCTCCTCTGTGTATTCCACTTGTGAGTGTGCAGGCATGCCATGTGCCTAGGTCCGGAAGCGTTTCTTAGCAGTGTCTGTTGACACGTACATATGTAGTATATCTCCTCGTGCTCCCAGCCGAGGGTATTAGTAGTAGTGCAGGTCAGCATTTCTCCTCCATTTTCTCCCTGTTCCTTCGTACGCTTAGTTTTCTAAGAGAGTGACTCACTTCTGCTTTGCGGTAAATAGTTGTACATCATTTTTTTGGTGTAAGTTTGCTAAGTTAGTATAGTGAGTGTAGTTCTTCTTTCCCCATTCAGGGATTGCATTTCCTGTCTGACCTCTGGGACTATGACCTGGATTCCAGGCTTGTGCTCCTTCTCTGTGAGCAACAAGACTAGTGGTGCCTCTATTGCCTCAGTGAGGCATACATTGCAGCTCGCTGCACCATTTACAAATCCCTCCTGCCCTGCACCTGGGAAGCCTGTGGGCTCTGCCTTCACAAATACCTGAAGGAGGAAGTGATGAGATGCAGGGTGCACTCGGATCTGGGTTTGGGAGACCCCCCTGTACAGCAGCCATAACAGGTGGTAAGGATCTTTCTGAGCACCATGCATGCCCCAGAATCACCAGTACTGAAGGCCAAAGATAAATCCCGGAATGAGAGCAAAAAACACTTACGGGCACATGAACAGATCCCTACCCTGGACTGCTTCTAAATGCAATGTTTCATCACTGAGTTGTTGGGTGTTGGTCCAGACGGATGCATGCACAAGATTCCCCACACTGAGGGTAACGCAGCCCTCCAGTACAGATGGTGTGGCCCCCCTCCCACCCGTGGAAACCATCTTCAGTGTCCGAGGAGTTCTCTGAGCTGGAAGCCTCTTTCTCACCACCATTATGACAGAGTTAGGACATATGGCCCAACAACAGAAGCCTGGTACTGACTTCTGTGGGGCCGACCACATCCCAGGTACCTTGCCTTTTGGCCATACTGAGAAGCCTGGGATCCCTACTATATATGCCAGGCACCATCTCAGGCATCCTACCAGCTGTCCTCCACTCACCCACTGGTGCCTTTGGTATTCGGAGAAGAGGAAGACATCAAAGCAGTACTGCCAGCTCTGCCTGTCCCAACTGGAGTATCTTACTCATTGATGAGGCGATCATCTGCCTCCCATTTTCCTCTTCCGGACAATCACCACCAGTACTCAGGCTTCCTACTGAGGGTAGCGGCAGACCTGGGCATTCCATTGGAAGAGGTTAAAGACCCCCAACATCAGCTTATGGGTATCCTCCATCTCCAGGAGCCATCTAGGGTAGCCTTACCCATCAATGAGGCCAACTGGCATGAGCAGTGTGTCATACTCCTGCCTCATATGCCCCCATACCTAAGTGGGCAGAGAGAAGATATTTTGTGCCTGCTAAAGGGACAGATTTTCCTTTCTTGCATCCAGCCCCAACTCATTGGTTGTCCAAGTGGCTGCAGAATGGGCACAGCATCCCCCATAAAATTCTATTCCTCTGAACAAGGGAGCTCAGATACTGGATCTGCTGGATGGGACGGTCTATTCTTCCACAGGGCTAAAATTCCACATCACCAACTACCAGGCTCTGTTAGCCAAATATGACTTGAACTTGAACTTGGTTAGCCTGTTGTAGTTGCTGAAGGACAAGATGCCACCAGAGCACCAACAGCAATTCCAGGTGCTCCTGGATGACAGGTGACTGGTTGCCAAGGTGGGCCTTCAGGCAGCAGTAGATGCAGCTGACATTTCTTTCACTCTCTAGTGACTGGAGTTGCTATGCGAAGAGACTCATGGCTACAATCATTCAGCTTCCCCAGGGAGGTCCAAAATACAATCGAGTACAAGCTGTTCCATGATGAAATGGACAAATCCTTCCATTTGCTGAAGGACTCCAAAGCTATGCTATGGTCCCTTGGTATATATACCCCAGTCCCAAGATGCAGCAGCAGAAACAACCTTTCTAGCCGGTAAAATGCCCCTTCTCCCATCTCTCTGTGAAAGTAACTTTCTTAGTCGACGTTACCTCAGCCAGATGACAGTGACATCGTGGCCATGATCGCAAACCACCCCCACCCCACAATATTCCATAAGGACAGTGTGCCCTTGTGGCTGAACCCTCAATTCCTTCCAAAAGTGGTGTCTGAGATCCACCTAAATCAGTGCATCTGCTAGTTTTCCACCCCAAACCACCTGCCTCCCCCACTGAGAGAGCCTCGATGTCTGTCATGCACTGGCTTTCAACCTTCACAGGACTCAGTCCTTTGGCACATCACCAAAACAATTTGTGGCCATTGTCAAATGGTCCAAGGGTCAATCCCCCTCATCCAAATGTGTCTTTGGATGCATTCATGAATGATAGAACCAACCCAAATACCTCACTTGATAGAATGAATGCATGCTACGCGAACACAAGCCGCCACATCGGCCTCATTGGTGGACATGTCCTGGCAAGACATCTGTCGTGCAGCAATGTGGTGGTCCAGCCACAGTCATGACACACTATAGCTTTGCACAAGCAGTGGCTATCTCTGTGTTGATCATGCTCATGAGTCACCCATGTTTGGAATAAACATAGAGACCATCACTTGAAAAAGAAGAGGAGGTTAATTACCTGTAACTGGAGGTTCTTCGAGATGTGTGGTCTCTATCTGTATTCCCTCCATCCCCTCTGCTTCAGACTGGATGCCATTATAGTAGGAGGAAGAACAGAGGGCATCGATCCACACTCCCTTGTATACCCTAGGCTGGGAGCACAATGAGATGCGCTAAGAACATAAGAATGGTCATGCTGGGTCAGAACAATGGTCCATCTAGCCCAGTATCTTCCGACAGTGGCCAATGCCAGGTGCTTCAGAGGGAATGAACAGAACAGGCAATCATCAAGTGATCCAGTCTCTGTCACCCATTCCCAGCTTCTGGCAAACAGAGGTTAGGGACACTCCAGAGAATGATTTTGCATCCCTGCCCATCCTGGCTAATATTGATAGACCTATTCTCCATGAACTTATCTACTACTTTTTTGAATTATGTTATAGTCTTGGCCTTCAGAACATCCTCTGGCAAAGAGTTCCACATGTGGATTGTGCGTTGTGTGAAGAAGTACTTCCTTTTGTTTGTTGTTAAAGCTGCCGCCAATTAATTTTGTTTGGTGACCCCTAATTCTTGCCTTATGATAAGGAGTAAGTAACACTTCCTTATTTACTTTCTCCACACCTGTCATAATTTTATAGACCTCTATCATGACCCCTCATAGTCATCTCTTTTCCAAGCTGAAAAGTCCCAGTCTTAGTATCTCTCCTCATATGGAAGCTGTTCCATACCGCTAATTATTTTTGTTGCCCTTTTCTGTACTTTTTCCAATTCCAATACATCTTTTTTGAGAGGGGGTGACCAGAGCTGCATGCAGTGTTCAAGATATGGGAGAACCATGGATTTATAAAGAGGCAATATGATATTTTCTGTTTTATTATCTAATTATTCCCAACATTGTTAGCTTTTTTGACTACCATTGCACATAGAGTAGATGATTTCAGAGAACTATCCACAATATCTCCAAGGTCTCTTTCTTGATACTATACACCTATGGGTTATGTACACTCCTATGAAATGCTTCTGGACTCAGGCACATGGTGCACATGTGTGGAGTACAGATAGGGACCACACACCTCAAAGAACCTCCAGTTACAGGTAGGTAACCTCCTTTTATGAAAGAGATTAATAGAAAGACCTAGTCTTAGAACTCTTAAAAATATGGGCAAAAAAGCCTAAATGAGATTCCATGCTGTAAAATGGCTGCCTAATATTACTGGGGGGGAATTGAAAACACAGAGCTTCAATGGGAGGGAGAAACCTGGAAAGCAATACTGCTGAAAGACAACTATGGTAGGATGTGAGAACTGACTGAAAACTACACATGCTTTTAATGTGAAATGGTAGCAGAAAAGGACAAACGATTTTGAGCTGCTATGCAGTCGAATAATAGTGCAGGGAAATAATCATTCTCCAGTCAGCACTGGAGCATCCAATCCTGGAATACAGCATTTAGTTCTAGGAAGTTCTGCTCCCATTAGAAGCCCACTTTGCGGTAGATTGAGCATTTAGGCATAGCCTTGTGTTAGGGGATGGTGCAGTGGGAAGGAATTCTGATGCAGTCACAATTCTGCAATGGCTCCCCTGCTCCTTCTCCACTCATTTGGAAGAATAAGGGCTTGTCTCTATGAACAGTTGGTTCACTGCAAGCGACAATGTAAACCTACCCCCAAGCTAGCCTGTCATGCACTGACAGTCTGTGTGGATCCTGAAGCCATGCACTAAAAAGTGCCATCGTGAGCTTTGAGCTATGTTGTTTTGCAATGGGTATAGATCAAAGCACACTAGGGAACTTTTAGTGCACAGCAGCAGGGTCTATACAGACACTTAGTGTGCAGCAGGCTAGAGCAGGGTAGATTTACAACCCAGCTTGCTGCAACCTGAGTGTTCGTACAGTCAAGTCCTAAATTCCTTCACTGGTTTTAGGAGTATAGCTTACTCTCCTTCCCCTGTAAATGGCCAGCTCTGGGGAGTGAGAATCAAGGCCCAGAACTGCACTCCAGGCAGTCTGAACAGGAAGGAGGAGGAAGGTCCTCACTAACCTGAAGGAAAGGTTACCCATTTGCCATTAACTTGAATAAAAGCAGGATCAAAGCCTCTATTCCACAAAATGAATAAAAAAAAAAACAATGAACAGCAACAAAAGAGATCAGGGAACTGCAGGGTTTGACTTATGAAGAATAACTGAGAGGTAAATATATATAAAATGGCGTAAATATTAAAGGAAGATGGTGGGGATGTGATGGCTATCTAAAAATATCTGAAGAGTGTAAACAATGACAGAGAATTCGTGAGGTTGGTACTCGAAATAACGAGATGTAATAAAGAAAGAAAAAATTAGGCTGACTTCTTGAAATCCTTCTGTAAAGCAAGATGTCCCCTGATGGTCATGGAATTGTTGTGTGATCTAAGACTACTGAGATATACAATGTTAATAAAATTACATGGCCTGGGTAATGAGATGAAGTTATTGTACATTAGGCTGAGATTTTCTCTGGGCGTGGGAAGAACAAACACAAAGGCAATTCCATGACGGTAACACACTTCCAGACCCCAGCCTGAACTAACACAGCTTTCTGCCAATGCTGGGACCTAGGAGATCAAAGGGCTATAAACTGTTCAAAGCAACTTGGTCTTAAGATAAGTGGGTTAAGAAGGGCTAAGCAGCTTTTAAGGGAGGTTCTCCCTGAAATTTGGGGAGAAATATTTTGTGAGTTAAGGGCATGGAATCTGCCAGTCAGACCCTTGAGGTGTTGGAGGGTTTATAGGAAGCTTAGACCTGGCAGGTCCCTATGTGGTTAGATACCTGGGTAGGCTAAACATGCATATGGTCTGTTTTATTGTTTTAAAACCTGTTTTTGCTTACATGCTTTTGTCCTAATTAAATAATACCATGCTCTAAGAAGGCTGTTGCGTCACTGCTTATCCCTGTCATTGCTCCTGGAAGGAAGAGATGTGCAGGTGCTAAACATGAATGAGACCTGCTTAGAGATGATACACAGGGGACTGTAACCCAGAGCCCTGTCTGAGAATGGGAGAATTGCATGATTCCATCCTGAGAGAAGTGAGGGCCTGAGATGTGATGGGGATACTTTCGAGGAGACCAGGAGGGGTCAGAAATGCAGTTATCTCAGTAACAGTGACAGTCCTCTCAGTAGTGGTTGAAGACCTTTCACACAGGGCATTGTACAAAATGTATTTTAGTGAGCAATCCCGCTATGGCAAGGAGTTGGACTAGATGATTTGGTAGGTCTTTCATATCTCTATAGTTCATTCAGTTTTGTGATTCATTGCAATATAGTACCAAAAGAACGAATGTTATATTTATTTTTAAGGGATAAAGAACATAGAGTGAAAACCCACAAATTTAAAATCTAATTATAAATTGAAAATTGACAACTTATATTTACAGTGATGGTTTCTGTGCTTACAGGAATAAAAGTTGGTCTGGCTTTAAATCTATATCCTGCTAGAACAGTATTTGGTCAGATAGCATCAATCTCATTTAAGTTGGAAAAAAATACTTTTTTCCTTTCTTACAAGAAAAAGTATTATTGCAAGCTTGAAGTATGGAAGAAAATGTTATTGCCTCCAAGGGGGCATGCCATCTTAATAAGACTTATCTTCAAGACAAGAAAAAAATGTACTTTCCAAATCCTTCTTGCATTATAAACCACCACTTACAAAACCTTTGTTCTAAAGTGCTGGCAATTTTACCTAGGGCAGACATTTTACTGTATTTAAAAGGTCTCCATGGATAGTAGTAAATCTAAGGTGAACCCTAAAGCCCGATGGATATAATAAAATTTAAAGTTTTTGTTTTTCCAAGTTTTTGCTAGGTTTTCCTCTTGGGCATTAAAATGTAACTTTCATTTTGCTAGTCTAACTTTCGTCAATATTTGGCAGACATTCTTAAGGAAAAAAAACCCTAGTTGAAATAATAAATACAATCTGCTAAGAGAAGTAGTTGAAAATATAGCACTAGAACTATTAAAATGATTAGAAAATGGAAGTGAATTAACAACATAACGAACAAGTCCGTTTGGGTCACAAGCCAGAAAAGCCATCTGGCATTCCTAATGATAACATGAACAGCTGGCACTACCTTTATTATATATTGATAAGGTCTGGTGACTACTGGATCACTCTAGCGGAAAGAGAAATTATAGTAGTCAGAAGGAAGGGTAAGTTGAATCACAGGTAGTAATTAACATACTAGAATAAGTATGGCTAGGTACAGAACATTTCCAGTAAATATAAACTTGTTTTCCTTAAAACACAACAGCCCACTACCAAGCATAGGGCTACAAGAAGCAAAGTCTAAGTATAGAAACTTTTCTATGCAACAATATTCTGAAGCACAGTGAGTGTGATGAAGCTTCAGCATGTTTCTCAAGTCCATGACTGGCTACTACATAGTGCTGAGGGTGGGTAGAATGTAGCCTTCTCATGTCCTCTAATGCAGACTTTAAAGCCGTGTCTTCACTAGGAAGAAAGGTGTGTTCTTGAGTTACATGCAGTATAGTTATACCTGTGTAGGTCCCAGAATATTAGAGAGAGAATTTGTGAGTTCATTTGAGTGTGTGGTGATTGCCTGGTTTCACTCACATAATTGTTGGGGCATTTAGAGCCCTGGATGACATATACCACATGTGGTGATAGGCATGAGTAGGATAAAGAATTTTCACCACAATGACAACAGCACCCACAATTACCACGTCCCCACTGACAATCATAAGAAAAAAGAATAATCTGACTGGACACCACAGAAACCACACTCTTGATCATTACATTAATTGTTTCAGGAAAAATATTTACTGTTAAATCCTTAACAAACATCAAATCTTCCATAGTCTTTCCATTACCATGAAGACATGCATACAGTCCCTGAACTCTAATCATAGTGATCAAACTAGCAGACAAAGAAGGCACTACTGTAGACCTCTACTGTGATGACAACACTCCAGCACCACCTACTATAAAGAACTCGGAGGACTCCACACCATGCTTCACACAGGAGTTTAAGGAATTCTGAAATCCTTCCGAAAACCACTCTGAGAGGCTATAAACTCATCCCCCACAAACCCACCCCAGGCACCTTCTGCATGCTTTCCAAGACACACAAACAAGGGAACCCAGGTAAACCAATCATATATGGCCACAGTACTCTTACTGAAGGAATATCGGGACTCATAGAAACCATCATCAAACCATTCACCACACAAAGGGCCAGCTTCCTCCAGGACACAACTGACTTCCTCCACAAACTCTGCAATATTTCCATCCTTCTGCAGAACACTGTTACCCGGGGATCTGCCAATCCAACACTCTTGGTAACTTTACTCTGTGCAAGGTGGTGTCAGGGAATAAATCAAATGGAGACATGGTTATCCAGCCAGTAGATGGACTAGTGGAAACAGTATACATAAGAATGTTCTTACTTTACTTTACTTAGGCTCAAGCACTTACAAATGTCCTCAACAGGATAGTAAAACACCCCCAACCCTCAATAATTACAAATGTTTGGGGTGGCTTTTGAGTGGAAACAGCGATGGCTTTCCGACTAGCCTGATCTTCCAGCTGTCATTGGAGGATCCCAGAGCTGTGTTTAAGAAGAGATCCCAAAAAGTCCAAGTCTCTACCCCTTCACCCCCATTCATTCTTGTTAGTAGACAATAACATGTCAAAAAACAAAAATTAAAAAAATTGTTGGGCTGACAGTTTCAAGCTAGACCTAAAGTTGCCAGATTACTAATTAACTAGATAAGTTCCTACAGAATCTGTACATCCTAAGGCCTTGACAAACGTTTCCCAGAGGGGATGCATAAATAAGCTTCCTGCTTTTTCTCCTAAAAGACAGATCCCAGCATGTCCTCCAGAGACTTCATCACAGAGGGGTGCAGAATCAGGCAAAGGTTGAGGCTTCCTTCTTGTGAACACCCAAACACCCTCCACTCCAAGGCTGCACAGGCCTGCAGAAAGGCCTACCAATTTTGACTGCTGTTAGAAACAAGTACGATGATCAATATTACACTATCAAGTAATCCCTGGTCCTTTACTGGTCTATCAAAATCTCCCCGTACAACACCATCCTCTCTTATATGGATATCACTTTCCTATATATGAACATCTGTCATAATGTTGGCATAGCTTTCTGCATCAAAGATGTACAAGACATTGGATTACCCGCAGATATACACCCCAACACTTCCCCAAACTAATACATTTCATCTTCACCCATAACAATTTTAAATTCAACAACAAACACTTTTTCCAAACCATGGGAATAGCCATAGGTACTAATATGGCTGCCCAAAAGACCAACCTCTTCATGGGTCACCTTGAAGAATTTCTGGGCAAATGCGCCACAAAAACAATATAATACCTGATATACATTGATATTTTCATCCTCTGGACATATGGCTTAAACTCCCTCACAGATTTCCACCACAACTTCAACACCACTACCCATCCGTTAAACTTTCTGGAACACTCCCACATTAGCATCAGCTTCCTGGACACAACAATAGAACCCTACAGACAACCATATACAAGAAACCCTGGATCATCTCACCTACCTTCACAAATCCAGTAACCACCCCAAACACACCAAGAAATATGTTATCTACAGCCATGTATTCAGGTACCATAGAATATGCCCCACAGAAAAAGTCCGGGACATACACTTTAGCACACTTAAAACCACCTTCACAAAACAAGGACACTCCACCAGAGAAATAAATTGCATTATGGAATGGGCTACCCAGATACCCCAAGAGAATCTGCTTCAATAGAGAAATACATCTCCTCTGATTGAACAGCCCTAGCTGTCAGCAACTACCCCTCACTGGAACCCATACAGGGTATCATCAAACAACTACAACTCATACTCATTGGGGACCCCATCCTGAAAGAAATCTTTCCTAAACCTCTAATTCTGGCTTTCAAACAATTCCCAGTGCTTTCCAAGCTCATCAACAGAAGCAAGCTCCCCACAGACCAGGACAGATGAACTCAAAATGCCATCTAACCCTGCCACAACAAGAGAAGCAAAACCTGCAGACAGATCTCCATCTCTACAATGATCAGTACCCCTCACAACACGCTTTTCAAGATCCATGGATCCTACATGTGCCAATCACAACATGTGGTGTACCTCATCTAGTGCACTAAATACCCCAACAACAACTGTAAGTGAAACCAGACCATTGCCACGCTGTCAAATTAACTTTCACAGGAAAATAAAACAAAAACATCATATCACCTGCGGATGAACATTTTCATAAAGTGATCACTCTATATCTGATCTATTAGTCCTCATCCTCAAAGGCAACCTGCACAACACTTTCAAAAGATGAGCCTGGAAACTTTAATTCATTATTCTGCTAGACACTAAAAGTAAAAATCATGGACTGACCAGAGACATTGGATTGATGTCTTATTATAACAATCTGTAATCCATTTACCCTCTCTCTGTCCTACGACTGCAGAGGTGTTAGTGGGTCATGCTACCTTGAATGGTCTCTTTCAATATGTGCTAAACAACTTGTGCTAAACCATCTATTTAACTTGCATTTTACTATGACACTGGGAGTCCCATTCACATACTTGAAGAAGAGCTCTGTGTAAGCTCGAAAGCTTGTTTCTCTCATCAACAGAAGTTAGTCCTACAGAAGATGTTACATCACCACCTTGTTCTGGAGTTAGCAGACCTAAGTTAATGAAGGGTTGTCTACACTGGTGCTTATGCCAGCAAAACTTCTGTTGCTTAGGAGCATGAAAAAAACACCCACTGAGCAACATGCTTTTTGTGGGCATAAGCACCAGTGTAGACAATCCTTAAGAGTTTGTTTACGCATGGAGTCGTTCCTGAATAACAGTCTGCTATGGAGACATACCCTTAAAGATTAGGCTCCCTACTATGATCTATAACTTGACCTGCTGACTTGTGTGAAAACAACACGCTGCTTTGTCTTCACTAAGATTTTACCTTGAGTCTGCTAGCTAGAGCCAAGAATGCATCTTTTTTCCTAATTATGACAAGGCCTGAGGGAGTTTGCATGAAGGAGTGCATGAATTAGGATCACACAAGAGTTAATGCTGACCCATCAATATTAATTCCATTAGGAATATCCCTGGGGTTCTGCTAGAGATGATGTGTGTAGAGTTGCTATTCCCAAAGGTGATCCTCCCTTTATACCACAGCCCTAAAAAACCTGGGGAATCCAGGCCATGTCAGCTGCAGGGGTTTCATGGTTTGGAGAAAAGAATGAAGTCACAGAACAACCCTTTCTCCCTTAACAGCCATTTTCTTGGCTGGTACTTGAGTGCCTTCTAACCCATGGGAGCAAAGAGCATAATAATGGCTCTAAAGTGTGATCTCAGGCTAAAGAAAAAAAATCCAAAAAACAAAGCCCTCCCATAAATGCAAAGTTAAGTATCAGATTTTTAAACCTACTGAGGTCAAGAAAGTAAGAGAGATAATTGGCAATGCAATTTGGTTTGGAAATTTAGTATATAAAACACAGCTTCTAGCTGTATATCGTAATGCGGCAGCATTGGTCCTGATGGTATGAAAAATGTTTATAATGAGTTACCAGTGTCTCTGAGCGATCAATAGGCAGAGGAAATCAATACAAAATTCAGACAGGCTCACACAACATGGAATGTGGTGTTCCTTGAAGCTAGGGAATGGACAGTTATGTCTCTCTCCACGAAACCTTTCCATTCAACGTCCCAAAAGTCCGAATTAATAAGTATCTGCACTGAAATATAGAAAATATGCCCTAAAATGTCATCTCCTTCATTTTTGATATCAAGAAGAATGTCTTTAACAAATTACTCCGTTATTAAGTCCAGCCTGGAGGCAGCTGCTTTCTGCTGGCACTTCCCGGATAATCATAAACAAAATTACAGAAGTACCATTTATGAAATACTTGCAAAATAAAGCCGTTTTATAAGGTGGCATCTTGCAGTGTGCAGTATTTATTAGATAACTACAAAAAGATAGAATGAAATGGGAAGGGAAGTAACATGGAAACAATCCTCCTCTTCCTGGTCTATGAGGAGTTCTAATCACATTCTGTCATTTCAGGGTCACCCTTGTTTATTTAGCTATGTTCAATCATATTTGGCCTTGGTGCTCTAGTAGGCTGCCAGTCTAATATAATGTATCCCGGGGTGTCAAACTCATTTTCTCTGGCTGGCCACATTTGAATGAAATGTAGTTCAAGTGGGCCATACATAACATGCATCAGAATACTAGGCACTTTTGGAGCGCTGTGTCTCATGCACACAGCGCTCCACAGAGTCAGTACGCAGATCTAGGGGCAGCGCGTGCTGCCGTGAGATCTTGCAGTGTTCTACTCTCTGCCGTGAAATCTTGTGGCAACGTGGTATTTGGCGGCAGCATGTGCTGCCGCGACATCTCATGGTACCACTCTTCGCCACGAAATCTTGCGGCGTCCTACTCTCCGGCGGCAGCGCTTGCTGACGTAAGATCTCACAGCAGCAAGTGCTGCTACCGCAGGCCGGACCAAAAAGGTTGGCGGGCTGTATCTGGCCCTTGGGCTGGGTGTTTGACACCCCTGCTGTATCCTATATGATTTTCTTAGTCTGTAATTCACAGTGAATCATTCTGAGAAACTTCTGTATGAATGAAATTTTACAAAAATTCTCACTTAGTTATTTCCTGTTGTAGTAAAGTCAGGCCCGATGGCTACAAAAGGGTGCACCAGGGCCGCTATGTGAGCCCTAGACTGCTAAAAGCCCTTTTCCCTGCAGGCAGGGGAGAGGGTACTGCAGGTCAGTTAGTCACCTGGACCCAATTGAGAGCCTAACCCAGGTGTACTTAAACCCTGCCTGCCCTAAAGACGGGGGGGGAGGGGCGGCATAGAGAAGGAGAGCAAGGAGCTGCTAGAAGGGTGTGGCAGCTAGAGGAGGGATTCCCCTGGACCGGAAATAGTGTTTCTCTACAGCTGGAGAAGCAGAGCAGGAGAGACCCTGACCCTAGTCTGCAGGAAGGACTGGTGTTCTCTGAGACTCCAGGGCTCCACCACCACCCCTGCAGCCCTTGGAGGGAGCCACAGCAAGGTACCTCCCTGGGTCACATACGCAGACTGGGACTATCCGCCTTTCCCGTGGGGTTGAAGGGCGACCCTCATGCCTGAAGTAAGGCCTGCACCCAAACACTCTGCGAGAGAGGTGCCTAGGGGAAGGAAAAGCCAAAAGACGCGTTCAGCTTGGGGTGGAATTACCTCAGGCCCCCTGGCCAGAAGAGACTGTTGCCATCAGGTGAGACACAGGAGGGGTTGCTATGCCACACTATGCAGAGATACTGAAAACAATGAAGTGTGGTGAAAATCCCCCCCTTCCCCCCTCCCAGAGTCAGTGTTTAAAGTTGATTTTAGGGTGCTTTTAATGATACTTTTCTCTGCTTAAAACGAAATTGTAGCCCCCTGTGAGGCCTGGTGTACACTGGGGGAATTTCTCCCAGTATTCAAACTAGTTCAGCTACATCCATTTTGAAAGCCAGTTAGAACCAAATCATAGACTGGTGTTCAGCCACTTAGGGTATGTCTAAACTGCAATAAAACACCTGCGGCTGGCCCAAGGCACTTGACTTAGGTTTACTGGGCTTGGGCTGTAGGGCTATAAAATTGCAGTGTAGATGTTAGGACTTGGGCTGGAGCCTGGACTCTGAGATCCAGCAACAGGTGTTTTTATTGCAGTATAGACATCCCATGGGGTTTGATCTGATTTGGCTCCAGCTGTTCTAAAACCAAGTAGAAGGTGGGGTGAATTTTCCTCAGTGTATATCAGGCGTATAATGATACCACTGAGCTAATTCCCCTAAAAATACAACATCCAATGGGTGTTAAGGATAATCCCCTTGGGATGGAACATTTATTTCCTTTCAGTTATCAGAGCAGGAGAGAAGCTGCTGTCTTCTGGAGGCATAGGCTGAAGTTTTAAGGAAGGATGCCTTGTCATACATCTGCCCATCAAGGGATATGGCTACACTAGAATTTTTGTCTTGAGATATTTAATTGCCCACTTAACTTGGGCTAATTAACAGGTTTGTGAAGGGTAGCCTGGACACCTTTTAAATGTTTAGTCCAGGCCATACATCTTTGTAGGTTGGCCTAGGGATTGCTCAGTAGTTTCCAAGAATGAAAGGAATTCTTACCAGATACTCCTACTTGGCACATGACCATTATAGTGATATGGATGATTTTAAAAATATTAAAACCTACTCAAGTATAAGAGGGTACATGAAGGAATGAGACAGAGGCAAAGTCACTCCCTAATTTAATTAAGGCTCTACTATAGGCTAAAACACTCATGAAGACCATTTGAGAAAAGGACACAAATTCTCTTTTAAGGGATCCTAGTAGAAGCTACTGGAGGCTTAGTTGTTGTCTGTCAATGTTTGGAAGACTATCAAATGTGAGGGTGATGAGGACTATATAAGTCACAAGACAGACGAGGAAAGCCACAAATGGCCACAGCTACTGCAGAGGGATAGAGCCTCTTCAGGAAGAGGCCTGCCCCCTTCCTCCCTCTCCTCCACTCTTCTTCACAGTTTTGCAATAGTCCTGTTGGATTCCATGAGTTGATGTGTGGCAAAAACTCCTGTTATTCTGATGATAAAATATGGGAGAAAGCTCTGTAAGGAAAATCTCCTGGGGATTTGCACTCCATTAATTCCTTCCAGTGGATTTTCCTGTGGGTGGGGAAGATTGGGGTCAATTATACTCTATCAAGAGGAAAAGTAACTATATATGCATCTTATAGATGAGGTAACTGAGGCACAGTCAGTGTCAGACCTAGGACTAGGACCTCGTTTCTTGTCTCCCATTCCTTGGCTGAGATTGGCTTTCTATGTGAGTTCCATAATATTGGAACTAAATGGGTTCATCTCCAAGCAACATTTCTTGTCGAGTAATAAGTACAACAAATCCTATTATCTCCCTTTAAAAGTCACAGTGGATTCTAATCTTCAAATAACTCCCATGAGGAAAACAAGTTAGGTACCAGATTAAGTAATTTTTAATTGTAACTTGTTGGCAGTTTGATTTTTGTTGCTAAAGATTACTATTGTGTGGCAAAATCTCTGTGTACCAAAGGCCAAACAGAATAATGTATCACACTTAAGAGTATTTCACAAGAGACAGCTTACTTCAGCGGAGTTCTGAGAGCCTGATCTCTCAAAAATAAATGGTTATTAAAGTGAAATATTGCGCTACATGTAATATTACTTAGCTTGTTGCATAAGAATGCTGAAATGATGTTATTGGTAAAGTTAGTGACTGCAGTAAAGAGAAAATTAATATAACAGCCAGAAAGATATGACAGCTTATGGAAAAATCTATTTTTTACCTTAAAGGGATTGTTTATAAATGTTACTGCTTTCCCCACAGTGGTTAGAAAATAACTTACTTTTTCCTTAAGCAGCAGTAGCTATAATAAATTTTCATAGTTGGTTTATCTGCAAAAAACCTGATATTCCCTAATAAAATAATAAAACCTTATTGTTTGTTTGTATTTTCTCATTTGTTTGATGAACGTATCTTCTGAGCACAAAATTAGAAGCATGTCGGGAACAAAATGTGCATGTTACTTGTAGTCATGGATGGTATTTATTAATGATGCTGCTACTGCCTGGTAATATTGTGCCATTAACACAATTTAGCATTGCTTATTTGCTGTAAATTCAGCTACGTGCCCGCAGGCGTTCATGCAACAGTATGCAATGCCTCTCTGTTATGTTTGTAGCATACACATTTTCACAAATGCCTCCCATAAATTTGAGTCCTACATGGTGATGTGGTGAAAGTTTTAAAAGGAGGGGGAGGACTGATTGAACATTGTATAAACTCTACTGGAACTTTCTTAGGCAACAGCCCTCAAATTGCTGCCACCAGTGTTCTCAGTGGTGGGAAAACTTAAAGGAAGAAGAATTCCTCCTTCCTTTGCTGGTCTCCTGGTGTTTAAAGAAAACCCACAAATGTATTCTATGATAAGCTTTAGAATACTGATTTTGCAGCATTGTGGACGGCTACTGTACAATACTGTCTTATTTTCAGGATGAGAATAGGTAATCCCCTCCCTGACTACTATAAATGGAGGGAAGGAGGAAGTTGTGATGAGTTGGTGAATTTTATAGCTCTGTGAATATCTTCTGCTTGTGCTAATGGAATGTATTGGACCTAAAATCTATGAGACGGCAATGCTGGTGTGAGACTCAATGTTACTATTTCACACAGTTCTGGTAGTCAAACTTCTATTGTATTCTGAGGGCCAACCTCTAGAGAGCAGTGGCACAAATAGACACCAGGTAGTACTTCACAGCTGTACATTTGGTAAGTAAGAGAGGTTTACCACTAAGTGCTTTCTGAGGGAAAGACAATGAATTTGTTACAGCTGGAGTGAGCATTTACGAAGGTTAAGTTCCAGTCCAAGGGTTTTATACAAACTGAACTAATCTGGATAAACCAACATAGGAAGTAAGAGAAAATAAGTCTTGTATCTTTACGAAATTAAACAATTCTCAACTATTATGAGGGAATCATCACATAAAAGCAGCACTGAATTATATCCAGCTGTGTCAACTGGCTATCAAGTGCTAAGTTTCTTGTAATGGCAACATTCACAGTTGGTTCTGCACTTTGCTGGGAACATTTTAAAAATAACATGAACTATTTATATTAAAAAGATTTCACTGACATATCGTTTAGAATTTCTGATACAACCTGCAACCTGAGGCATAGTTGTAGCTTTCTCCTTTTCTTCTCAGGGTTGTGGGCCTGGGTTCACCTATAAAGGTGTCTTCTAGTGAGGAGAACACAGATGACTTGTCCGTAGGGAAAATATTTAACCCTCAGAGGAGTGTCTGTCAGGGCTCAGACAAAATAAAATGGTTATCACAATTCCCAGTGTAATAAAACAGTTACCGGGGTTTATTAGGTCTGGGGAACTCAGGGAAAAGGGACAAAAGGAATAATACATAAACTGTACCCCTCCTGACAATTACAGCCAGTGCAAATGACTCTCTGCTCCCTCCTAGCATCTGCCTAGGCAGATAGTGTGTTTAGGCTCGGTCTTTGATGGGTGGTGCAGTGCTGAAGTCAGTGGCTGGCTTAAAACAAAATAGTAAAGTAAATCAACAAGATGTTCTTATGAAGTATCGACACCATCCAAGGATGGTGAGATCATCATTCGGGCTCTCTGGTCTGGTTTCCAGTGTGCAGTTTAGTCTGACGATGACTCTCCTCAGCCTCCTGAGTTTCTGGTCTCTGTTGTGATGACACTGTTCAATGTCCCAGAAATCCCCAAAGGATTCCCTTGGGTAGGAATGTGGAGGATAGAAGGGTCCATCCTGGCTATGATGCTTCTCTCCCTGTTACACTCCAAACATAGCCAAAACCAAAAGTAAAGCCAAATCTTTTGTCTCTGAGTTCTGACTTTATGATTTGGTTTTGACTAGTGTTGCTAGTCAGTTCCATCTCCACCATGGATCCTAGGTCCTGTACCTCAGCCATCAATGCTGTTGGAAACCCAGGGGCGAGTCCCTTAAATGCTCGGTGTGGCATTACAGGACTGCCCCACCTCCCATCCAAGGGTTTTTGCATATAAAGTTTGGCTCTTATGTAACATTTTAGTATCAGATGTTCAGTTAAGAACCTTGTAAACATTGCTTATTCACAAACCTCATAAAATTCCCCACTAATAAGGATTTTCTTTGCCCCCAGCTATTGTCTGTGGCAATTGTACAATTAATTTTTAAAGGAAAAAAAATCTAGTGAGTACCCTAGGTAATTAAAAAAAAAACATGTTTGTGATATAACGTGCCTTCAAAGTGGTCAAGACAGCGAAGGGTCTGCAAAACACAGTGAAAGCTAAGAAGTCCAGTTTGTATGGAGTTGACAGTAGCACTAAAAATGCAAAAGATAAATGCATAACATTCTGTTACTTTGATGTGCTCCAAATATCTCTCACACTGTTTTTATTTTTTTAAATGCAACCTGCAGGCATTCAAGTTCATGCCACTCTTTGCCTAATACTATTGGAGACATGTTTTCCTCACGCTCGTCCCCCAGTCCCTCCAGGCACTGGACATTGTTTACAGTCTTTTTCATTTGATAGCAAGGGTAGGTTGCAATTTTGGTTATTAGTAGTCAGAGAAGGCATCTCGCTAGAGAAAGGAAGGTTCTGCTCAGCATTCAGAAAGCTGTGAGGACATCAAAGGTGTCTGGGATAAAAAAAACCACCTCCATCCTGCACCCAAGCAGCAAGAAGAGATTCTTTAGGCAGTGGGGAAGAGAGACTGTGGATAAATTCAGATGCATTGGTAGGTGGAGAGCATGCTGAAGTATGAAGCTATGTAGCATTTTGTATCTTGTTTTAAGGTCTTCTTAAATGTCTTCTGTGTTGAGGTATGTGAATCCTACACTGGCTAAGCATGGTCAAGAAGCTACAGTGACCCCAGTCAGCCCCACCTTGTTTCACCTGTGCTCCCTGTCAGGCCTGGAAGGAGAGAGAGTGAGAGAGGGACCGCAACTCAGTTGGGGGCTGACGGGGAAGGAGAGCAGATGGGCACCTCTCACTACATGGCAGAAACCTAGCTAGGGTTGGGTGTTGACTACATAGTGCAGTCTGCTGCCTCCCCTGTGGGAGGGTAGGCCTGACACAGACTGGTAGTTTGGTTGGTTACCAGGATCCTGATGGTGGGTGTTAAGGCAAGCTGCTGGAGTCTGCCTGAAAGGGAGGAGGCTGAAAGCAGAGCCTAGCAGGGCCAAGGTTTCTTCTGGTCTTGGTTCATGCTGGACTTTGACACGGGGACGCTGCTCCCCTGTAAGTTGTTGAATTCTCTCTGAGTGGACTGGAGGCCTAAGCCACATCCATAAATGAAGAGTGCCAAAGACTCCACTGGGGGAACTGAGACAGAGCTGATGCAATGCAATGCCATGCCGTGCTATGAGGGGGAGTGCAGGGATGGCTTCTCTGCCACACTCCCAAATAAATCTTCTAAACTGAACTTGAGGTGAACAATGTGATGCTGAGTTGATTCCTTTGGTAATTTTTGGTGGAAGCTTGTGCTTTTGTGAATGAAGAGGAAGAGAATCAACCTATATGGAGGAATCAATGTGCGTGTGTGCGTATGTAATATAATGACATGAATCCCTCAAACTCATCCCAAAAAGCCTTTATTAAAAAAACAAAGTCAAGCACTTGAAAGTTGGTAAATGGCTGACTTAGGCTGCCTGTGCAACCTTAATTCAGCTCCCCTGTGTGCCTATCCTATGCACTGAATTGATGAGGGGTTCTGTGGGGGAAAATGTGATAATGTAATTAGACTGTATCATAATGAAAATGTAAAAAAAAAAAAGGGGGGGGGGGTGCGGGGGGAGAATTAAGCTTGTATGGGTAACTGTAAATCTGGTATTTCCTAATTTCCAAGAGTGTGACATTGCAACATAAATAACATTCTCTTAACATAGTTTTGTGCATAATTTCCTAGATTTTTTTTAAAGTACAAAGATAAAAATGAATTTTACTATGTACAACTGTAATAATCTTCCATTATGCATCATCACAGGGTTTGACCCCTGAATTCTCAGCATTGATTTCTACTACTTGAGCTATAGGACTAACAGTTAGATGGTAGCAGGAGATGGCAGTTATCCCAAGGGGAGAGATGGGCTGCTGACAACACATACTGTGGCGGGGGAGGGGGCGGAGGGAACCGTCCCAGATGTCTCTTCCCTACTCCAGGACGGGGTTGGGGGTCCTGCCCAAGAGAGTGGATGTGGCACTGCCCGTCTTCAGCTCCAGGAGTTCGGTAAGTTCCTGCTCCATGTGGTGGCCCAGGTGGCATACGAGACACTGGAATCATATGTCAGGTCTGGGTTTATGGGGGCAGCCTAGCTCTGTGATCTCTCCTTCTCCCATACCTAGAAATAGGTACGCCTGCCACGTGTGGTAAACATAGGGAGGTGGGTGGGAGAGAAGGTAGGTTCTCAGGGGAAACTCAGTCTGGCTTTCTCCACATCTCCAGCTGCTCTGGGAGCTCCCAGGTGTTCCCAGTGCAGTGTCATCTGCTGCGTCTTGTGGGACTAGTCCTTGAGACTGTTCAATTCTTTTTAGCTGGATACCTAAATTTTCCTGCAGAATGCAAGTGAGAGAAGGGAAATAGTGATCTTTAAGACTTTACAATACAGCCAAACCTGACTGGAATTTCACAGGACAAAGAAAGGCACTTAGCTGACTTGAGGGGTTGCTTCTTGTTGGAAACGATGGTGTTGATGCTACTTCCTCCCTCAGAGAAGTATTAAGAACCCTTTATAATAGAAAGTGCTAGGCAATGTAAATATGGGGATTGTTAGCAGCTCCCTCTAGAATATGTGACATAGGCTGTATTTTGCATTTCTTATTCGCTTACGTGTTTCAGACCGCTATGGGCTAGATTGAAGTAAGATCCTTCCCTTGTTCAGCCAAGTAAGGGCTCCCCACATTGTGACTCCGTCACTTGGGGGATAGGTGAGCAAGGCAGCTTGGCTAATTATCCCTCGTGAGCAATTATGTAGGAAGACACTTTGGCCCTGCTTCTGCCCCACATCCTTATTCCTCACCCCACGTCTCCCCAGCCAGCAGAGCTGGCATGGTGGATGAAAGGTGAGTACATTCTCCATGGAATGATCTGCAGGGCAAGGGGAGAGCAAAGGAGGAATTGTCTGAGTTACAGCGCATACTAAGGCATGCTGTCACCAGAGGAGATCAATGTGCTGTCACCTAGGTTAGATTATAAATTTACAATCTAGTCCAGAGGTTTTCAAACTGGGGGAGAAGGGGGTGGTGCATGAAACGTATTCACGGAGGGGGGGGCCCCCGCGAGACCCTGGGGGGTGGGGGGGAGAGAAACCTTATTGCACACATTTTACCCACAGCAATGAATAACTAGCAGAGCTGATTCCTCCAGACATATCTGGTCCTCCGATGGCACTATGCATTTGACCTAGAAGCACTGTGCATTTTGATGGTTTTCTGTTAAGCCTGCATAGCATTATACAAAATCATTGTCCTCTCTATGTTAATTTGTTTGCTATGATGCAGTGTGCATATTTAATGGTAAGCGCTGACCACAGTTGCAGTTTTACTTTTGCTTTTATTACAATTGATTTATTACAATTGATTATTGGCTCTGTCCAATTACTGTTTTTAATATTTAGTGAGTTGTGCGTTGATTTTTTTTATTGGTATATGTACTTGTGTGGCTGGGGGAGGGGCCATAAACTACTACAGACACGAAAAGGGGCATGATCAAATAAGTTTTTAAAATCACGGATCTATCCCTGTGCGAAGATAGATGCTCTGTTCTCTGAAGACACTTTCCCTCTTCGTAGAGTTCTGCCCTTTTTTCGTTTGCCCTTTTCCTGAGAATCAGAAGTTGCCCATGTTCGTTCCTCTTACGCTTCTCAAGGTGAGATAGCCCAGAGATGTGGGCTGTGTAAAGAAAAGATGTACCTGTTCTGCTCCCATACCTGCTGACTTAAGAAAATGCAATGAAACAAAGGTGTCAAAGCTCAGTAAACATATATAGGACTCAGTTTGTTAAAGGGCTTTATATTAACACTAAGGCTATAGCCACGGATGATGAAAATTGACTTTAGTGGAGTTATGATGACTTATACTAGCTGAGGGTCTGCTTTCAATCTTAAACTTGGTGCATTCTTCTACCAGCAGCCAGTGGCTGAGATTGAAGCAGCAGTTAAGCAGGTTCTCTTTTACCGCCCTTTAATGTTCCTTGTAAAATCTTAGGAAGTTTCCTACTAGATCTTCTCACAAGTTGTTAACACACGCTATTGTTTCCATGGAGAATAATGTCCTGCAGTCAAATTAACTTGCATTGAGATGCCTTCGTGAAGCTTCATGATTAAGTGGTCTCCATGGTATTTGAATGCCCTGTATTATATAAAAATGTAAATAAAAACATGCAGGCCTTTACTGAGAGGAAGGCTTCAGTCTAGGTTTTGATGACAAGAAAAACCAGGTTGTATTAATTTCTACAACTACTTTTATGTGAACATTTTTGTCCGGGTAGTTCCAATCCTTAGAAAATGAGAATATTACATCTCTCCATAAATATTTTATGAACTATAATGTCATCACTCTCTAAAATAAAATATTAAACATTATAAATTATATTTGACCTCTAATACTTTTTTTACAGACTCAAAAAATCCTGTGATTAAAATGGTTTCCTGCCATGAATATTTAAAAAAAAAAAAAAAAAAAAGAGCAGAAATACAGTGTGGCATTTGTTTAAAGTTTCAGTTTGAAACAGGAATTGACAATAAAGCATTCAGCCTGGAATTAGCATAATCTCTTTGTCAGTATCTCCATAACATTGCAGGCAGGGCGCTAGATATGTTTTCATGCTTTCAGTTACATATTGCAAATCACGTTGGAACTATGGAAAATGTATTGCTGTGACTCCCGCAGACATTATCAAACTATATTCCAATAATTTCACTTACAGTTTTTCCAGATATGTTTTGTAAGGATATTTTAAAAATGTGTTCCTTTGGTTGTCAGATGAATGCTGGTACTATATCTCTGAAAACGAGGATGAATTCATTAGAGAGAACTTCTATATTTCCCCCCAAAAGCCTGTAAATTATACTTTGCATTGTTGAATAATTGAAGCTGACGTGTTGCCCCAAGTTATTCAAGAACATGGGCTACTATAGAAATGGAAGTAAGCCCATTAGTCCACCTAGAGTATCAGTCCTTCTCCCCTTGAAATCAGTGGCATAACTACTTCTGAGAACAACGTCTGGCTCTAAGGCCCTGGTCCTGCAATCGAATCTGACAGCATGGACAACTGCACCCATGCAGAACGAATGCCAACTTCAGTAGGGTTCTGAGCAGGTAAAAGGTGCCTGCGATAGACAATCTGATGCAGAATCAGAGCCTAGTTGTGTCCTCCTCCATTGTATCTAATACTAAGAAGTCCAAGAATATGGCTCTGTGTGGTCCTATCTCTGGGCACTTTAAATTGCAATTTGACTTGTTTCTGAATTGATCTGGAGATGGGAGGAATTTCTCTGCCTCTGGTGGCTTTGTCAACAGTCAGGTTTGATTGAAGAATAGAGGAGCTAAAAATAAGCAAAAAGATACACGCAGAGTATGTTTTTCTGATCATGCAAGGGTCAGGTTCTCTTCTTGGTTACCTCAGTGTAAATCTGGAATAGCTCCACTGAGTTCAGTCTGGATTTACATGGGTATAAGAACAGAATTTGATCCCAAAGCAAGGCTAGCCAGATGTGGAATAAACACTAGGTATATTTAATGATTAAATATTCAATAAATACACAAATTGGAGTGTTTTATTTGTGTATCTCATTCAGTCGTGGCACCAACTTACTTAAATGTGTAATCAGTTTTTTGTTTTTAAGGGGATTTAGTGCTCATTATAGCTCCTTTCTTGACTGCTCTGGAGTTTGTGTAAGGACCTATCATTAAGCATTTGGGAGCTGTATCTGATAACGTACCCTCAAAACATATCCTTGTAATCATTTCACACAATTGATATCTGAAAAATTCTGATGAGTACTGTTAAACTGACCATGTTTACAGTGCAACATTTCACAGGAGTTCAAAGGACACTGCTGGGTTAAAAATCATTGTTTTAAAAACAAATACCTGTTTATCAGTTTGACAGAGAATTCCTTAGATTTGTAAATTTAACATACTTTTCACTATTCATGACTCCTGTTCGTTTTCTCTCATTTTGGACAATTAATATACAATATATCACTTTTGCTTTTGTTTGAGCTGGCTTCTAGTCCATTTCATGTTTTCATGCCCTTCCTCTGAGCTCTAGTGTTGGAAATACTGTATATGAATTGTACACGTTTTTAAAAAATGGTCTTTGATTTTAAAAATAAAAATAGAGAGAGATGAAATCTTGCAAATATTTCAATAGTCATAGTTTTAGGTTTGTAAAACCCAACTTTACAAAACCTAAATTTTGGGCTAAATTTCACTTGACAGTGGCTCTTTAAATTAAGCCTTTAAATTAAGCCTTACCTGCAGATCACTCATTAAAATAAGTGCATTAGATCAGATTAATATCTATTCAGATTTGTATTTCTCTAGCAGTTTATTTGTATCCGAACAGAAGGAAAGCAAATAATCCTTTTATCTGGGTATTTAATAGAATTTTATTACATCACTTTTAGCTGTACAAAATGACTCCAAGATTTATACAAAGTAAGGCTACCGTACAAACTAACAATGAATTAAATTCAATAGCAGTAGTACTGTTCAGTTAAAATATATGGAAAAATAAACACAAATCTAGGTCCAGAATGGGGCAAATTGTGATCTCAGATTGATGTAAATAATAAACTCCACATGTAAGGGCAATGGAGTTACCCAACTGTAAATTCAGATTAACTGTAAACCTAATCTGGCTCAAAATAATTACCTTGGTTTGGAAAGTGAAGCAACCAACACCCCCCGTTGTCTCCTAGTAACTCAAAATTTCAGTGCAAATCAAGAAGTTGAAATAAGTTTCCTAAATGGATGTTACAGGATGTTGTGGGATCAGATTGATTCCATTGTTAAATACTCATTATTATTTACTCATATATTTATTATGCAGCTTATGCATATAAGAACTCATCCTTGTTGAATATCCATTCATTCTCTCTCTCAGGGAGCGTTTGTTTGTTTATTCTTGCACTTAAACTCATGATTCAAACTACACAATAATTCATATTCTCCACACGTGTACTCTTTTCGGAGAATGAGGGAGTTATATGTATTTTTTTTATAAATAGCATGTGCTCCTCCATTTACCTGTGTGATAGTATCATACTTGGCTGCATAGATTTAAATCAAAGGAGGCTGTAAGGAGGATACCAAAAGGAAATGAAACAATGATATGGATAAGATGCTATTGTAAAGAATGCCAAAGGTTCTGGGGAAATAATGGGGAAGTTTTTAAGCAGGCAATATCCCCAGCCTGACTTCAACTAGGTTGGTAAAGTTTGCTATTTAGGATATTAAAACCTTAAAAAATACTAGAGTAGTCAAGAAGGAGGGGTTGAGTGGCTGGAAGTGAGTTTCTAACAGCTGCAGTTTCTCTTTCTCTCCCTCTAACAGGCTGTTGTCTCCCAGCACAGAGAGCTAACTGTACTGAATATGGTTTACCAAAGTTTGCAAGGAAAGATAAAGGCTTAGGTAAGGGGAAGTAGGTGCATAGGCCTTTATTGTTTTTACCCTTTGCTCTTCATGCTCTGTACATTTAGGTGGATGAATAAATAATACCTTATTTTGAATAAATTGGTTTTGGGACACTCTAATCAGCTCACTTGTCCCCTGAGGAAAAAGGGCTGACAGGTGTCAAGCCCAGCTGAGCCTGTCATGTTAACACCATGGGGCTGCCATCCAGATACTCTGTCCAACAGTGGTAGGACCATAGGTTTCACCCTGGAGTGAGGTGCAGGAAGCCAGGGGTGCACTCGAGGGATTGTAGCTTGTATACACACTCCTATTGAGAAATCCTACTTAGGTCTTGCTTCTTGTGTGCTTTGCTGAATCTCTGTGATGACCTTATCTGTAGCATCCCCACATGCTTCTCTTTGAAACATTTGAAGGATGTTCAGGTTCTGTTCAATATTATTCTTTATATAGAATGTGCTTTTTTTAGTAGAGTAAAGCCAACATACAACCTCAGAGAGGAAGGCTGATCTTGTGTATAAAGCACTGGACTAGGACACAGAGGATCTGGGTTCACTTCATGGTTCTGATGCAGACTTCTTATAGGTCTTTGGGAAAACCACTCAGTGTAGCTCTGCTTCAGTCCCTCATTTTACAGATCGAGACGGTGATATTTCACTTGTTTGTCTTGCCTATTTAGGTTGTAAGCTCTTCAGGAGGAATTATCAGTTTGTTTAACAGACAGTCCAGTGGGAGGAAGCATTGCCTACTGGATAAGTTACAGGACTGGGATTTGGGAGATATGGGTTGAATTTACTGCTCAGCCACAGACTTCCTTTGTGACTCTCAGTAAGTCACTTAGGCCTGGATTTTTAAAGGTATTTAGGTGTTGCAAGACATTTTATTGTAGTTCTTGGAATTCACTGATCTCGTTTCTTGTTCATTTCCCCCTCTTCTTCTTTCTCTTCTCCTGCCCCTCTTTCCTTTTTTTATAGAAAGAGGAATCAATATTTTGTTTCTACTTGCAAACTACTGTATGTAAAATACTCAGAACTGGGCACTTTTGTGCTCCTTTTTTGTTCAGATCCATCCCACTTCATTTATGTCATTCTATTTTATTTTATACACGTCTGAGACAAATCCTTTACCTTACGTATTGCATCATTTAGGTAACTGATCATTCTCCACCACAACCTTTATAGCCACAGTCTTCAAACATGCATCTATTTATCTGGTTACTTATACCTTATCATTGTATATGAGATTCTTAAGTATTTAAAAATAGAAGTAGCAATAACAATTTTTCTTTTTTACTTCTCAGGCAAAATAGCTTGATTAGTTCATAGATGTGTTGTTTGTTTGCTGGTTTATATTTAGATGAGCTGAGAATGAAGGGAAAGCAAAGTCTAAAAGTGAGGGCTTTTTTCACTGAGTTCGGCAAGAGGGTAGTTCTCTGGTCTTCCTATCCCTTGTGGGAGTGAATTCTGAAGTAGGCGTCTTGCTCCTGTCAAAGTTCTGTCTCCTAGACTCTTGAGTTTCTTCTTGTTGGGCAACAATTTGATTGTTCTTGTAATGTAGCTGTGATGGGAGGTCATGGCTCTAGAGGGAGTAACAATCTCTTGGCTAACAAATGGTAATCCTATAATGGGCTTTGAATAGCAGAATAGATTTTGAACTGGCCTCTGCGTTAAAGGGGGAAGTAGGGTTCCAGAGTGATGTGATGACAGTGATCTGTGTTGCTAAACAGGTGGGCAGCTGCATTTTGAATTAGTAGGTGCTTTTTCAGGACACCTGGTTTAATTCCTAGATAAGATTTAAAATCATCAAGCGTGGTGGTCATGAATACCTGGATGTTCTTATCATTATACCTGCATTTTAGTGTTAGAACTATACCTGTTGTTCAATATTACAAATCTACAATAGAATATAAGAGCAACACAGTTCTTTTGTATAGGGTAGTCTGCTTCCACTATGCTATTATGATACATCTGCCTTGCAGCTGACACACTTCTAGGGCACTAATAGTCTGACAAATCTATCATGGATAATGCATTCTGAAAGCTGCTCCAAGGGGAGAAAAAAGCAGAGAATAAGTGCAGCCCACTGGCATGTTTCTTTCCCCTTGAGGCACTAGGGGAAATTGAGCAAAACTCTCTGGGTTACACTGGCAAATTATTCACAGCAGTTGTTCAGCTGCTGGGGTATGATATTATTATGGCAAAGGTACTAATGAAATGCATGATTTGAATTATTGATATAGGTCCTCAATAGGAAATTAAATAAGGGCTTGATACTGCATCATTGCAACAAATAGCAAAACTCCAATTGATATCAGTTGGCACAGGATCAAGGCATAACAAAGTTAAACAGACAATAAAACTGGTCTAAATTTTTCACTTGAATTTTTAAAAATGGCCTCTTTGCAAAATGTGTTTTTCTTTTTAGTGAGTTTTCAAAGTATTTGTCTTGGTTTTGTTCTGTGTTTTGTATAGCACCTTGCACAGTGGCATCCTGATTCAGGGCTGGAGTTCCTAGGTACTAATGCAATACAAATAACAATTGGTGTTGGAAGTGGTAGCTGTGTATTGGCTTGAAACTTCCCCGAGTCTGTGTTCCTTTTTAATTCATCATCCGTTAGCTTTTTAGTGATTCATGTGGAGTAAGATTTCAACAGGAAGACCAAGCATTAAACGAGCATGGAGACTGGATTATACTTCTCACCACTATGGCTGGTCTCCCTAGGACAAGATTAGTGCCCCCTCTTGCCCATGCTGTACCTCTTCTATGGCTAAATAGAGGAATTCTGTCTGCAGCCTCTCAATATGGCATTTTTCAGGAGCATAATTCAGTTTATTCTAAAACATTCAAATGCTGTATCTGAATTCCCAGCACTTTCTACTGGGAGTAGAATTGCTTATTTCAATACTTATTGAACTTAATTCTAAAAAGCCTAAAACGTAAATGGTAGATAATAGTGATTCTCCTTGTTCCTGACATACAGACTAGCATGATCATATTTCTCCACTAAGATTTTGCTTTATTTTTCTCCCTTATTGTATATTCCTTTTCTCAGAGATTCTGAAACCTAATTTGTTTCTAAGACAAAAATAGTTTGGACAACTCTGGGCGTGTGTATGCACGTGCGTGAAAGACAATTTTAAAGTTTTAGTTTTAGTGAAGAATAACGATAGAGATATGGGACAAAGAAAATTAACTCCTCTCTCTCTCTCTCTCTCTCCCCCCCTCACCGCTGCCCTTCTTCCCCCAAAAATTGGATTTTAATTGTTAAGTGTTAAGATGTTATAGAGAAGCTAGCCAGGGTCTGAAGAGTTGACATCCAGCTAAATGGATATAGAGGGTTTGAGAGTGAATTAGTTCTCCTAATTATGCACACTGAAAGACTGTTGATAATCAGTAAAAAAAAAAAAACAACTAACTAATGGTTCTACTGCTTGTTTTTATTATTCCCAGACAAGACACTTACGAACAATTTATTTTATTTGGACTTTATTTATGTGCTGTGGTTTTAAAATGATTTTTGGAGTAAGTCTCCACAACATGCAAAGTACTGTAAGGCAGCAAGATGATATGGTAAAAATAAGTTATTTATACAGTCCTGCCTCTGCCTTGCATTAGTTATAGTCTAATCTTGACTACCGTAAAGCAAGGGGAGACAACAAGCACAGAGTGGTGTATATGTAGAAGACGAGGTTTGGAACAGCAAGGTCCTGCATTAGCTGGAGTTGGACTGGAGAGTTGGGCAGCCTGGCTACCTAGCTGGCCTGAGAGTCTGGAAACCCTTGGTTCCCTGGCAGTCAGCAGGGCTGGGTTGTCCCTGAACCACATAGCCTGGAAGCCAAAGCAGCTGCACACTGGAATTGACATGCTGCTTGTCCCTTTCATGGATGCTGTTCCCTGGTGATTGGCCATGAAATTGACAAGAATCATGTCAGTTTCAGTCAACAGCAGTTCTGGGGAGCATATTTCTTTTCAGAAACACCATATGTCAATGATTCTGAAATGAAAAATGTATAGACAGTTAGACTGAGCTGATGTACAGATTACCAATGGTTTAGTGGTGGAAGAGCTAGTTAATGAACTGGATGGGTTGCACTACATATCAACAATTGTCTGCTTCATGATGCTGCACAAACTGGCACTTGAAATGCAAAGGTGTTCTCTCTCTTCTGCAAAATGCTTAATTTCTGCTATTCTAAAGATAAATGAAGATGTACGTAGTCTTAAGCAGTCTCTTCTAGAAATACAATGAGATGCACTGAGGCATCTAAATCTGTTTTAGGCTGCCAAACCCAATCTTGGCAAGGACTTTGTTCATTAGCACTATCTATTATAGATATTCTGGAGACAAGGTATTGGAAATCTTTCTCTTATTGATTGGGACAGTAGTTGAAAAAAGGCATAATTGCCACCCTAAATTTAATCTTGTAGATACTCCTCTGGTGCCAACATTCTGCCTTAGTATTGATATCTTCCTAGAACTGTTGAAATGATCTCTCAAAGCTTAGGCTGGGTCTACACTGACGGCGGCAAATTTGCCGCCATCAGATTGACCGCTCTGGATCGACTGAGCAGTCTTTGTAGACCCGCTCAGTCGATCCAGCAAGCAACGCAGGAAAACCACCCCGGTAAGTGGCGTAGCGCTGCGTCGACGCAACACAGTGTGGATGGTGCGTGGAGGAGACGCTGCAAAGTCGACGGGAGATACGCAAGTGATTTACGTCACTTGCGTATCTCCCATCGACTGCCGCCGAATCGCAAAGGTAAGTGTAGACCAGGCCTTAATCTGAGATTAGCACCACCTAACTATGAACCTAGCTCACTATGGAGCTAAAATTCTTTTTTCACTTTTTTAAATACCTCCATTAGTGGTGCATACTGTTAGTGAGCCTAACATCATCATTATACATCTCTGTATATCTAATAGAAAACTTTTAATACTCATGTCAGTTTGGTCATCTTTTTGCATTCCCCATGCAAAACTGTTTACATCAGTAATTCAGAATAACTGAATACAAATATTGTAGAAAGGTAAGGAATAGAAGACGATTTATTTGAAAAATGGAGTATGGATATGTTTAAACATGCCTTTTATATATGATAATAGGTGTAGAAAGAAACAAGTATATGCTACCCATAAGTGATTGGCCAGTGGGAGCAGGGAGAATCTTTCTGCAGGGTTACAATATCAGCCGCATTTCTAAGCAGGAAACAACTAGTTTGTAATGTTAGAGGACACACACATTCTATATTTTAAGTTTAAATGTTTACAGTTAAAAATCCTTGTTTATTCCCTCAGTGTTTGTATGTAAAATACCCCCAGGCTTGATCTTATATCAATTTACTGCTGCAAGAAAAACAAAGGGATCAAACAAACAATCCTTTCTCAGGTGAGTCACTATAAGGTGAAAAAGGCAATATCAAAACTCCATGTGCACCTCTGTTGACCACCTAAATTGTGGTCTACAGTACATCTGGCTATTCTAGCAAGACCTGAAGAGTGAGTGTGGGGTATCCCGATTTCAGCCTCTGAATTATTGTATGGTACCGGAGACTGTCATAGTTTACAATTTTTAACTATTTTTGCAAGCAAACATATAACCTGATCCTCTGTGCCCTTGTTTCTGGTTGTTGCTTCCATCAGCATTAGTAATGTTGGCTTTGCTAAAATAGCCAGAGCTACGGGCAGCTGTTGGCATTTTAACCATTTCGTTGTCTAATTCCATTTGTTGCCACAGGGCTGGAGTTTTAATGTTATTTAGGTTCCTAGCAGAATTTTCAAAAGTGCCTCACCACCTAACTCCTCACATGCTTTAGAAAACCTCATTAGCTGACTGTCTTCATCTTGAGGTAGCTACATACTTCTAAATTAGCAGTGGGTGGCCTGGAACCTTGTTTATAGTAGCACATCTACCGCTAGAGGAATTTCACTGGTGGACCAAAGTGGGAAATTTTAAGATTGGGGTCGGGAAGCTAGTGAAGTCTAAAAATCAACATTCCAACAGATACTACAAGGTTACCTCCTATTCTGAGCACAGGGGGAAACAAAGTATCTCAAATAGAAGCTGACACTTTTTGGCAATCATTATATTAGTGCAGTTACCCACTTCTTTGTTTAGCAAGCCTCCATTTAGCCATGTTTATGTAGGATATATTAAAATCTGGAGCTAATTCAAGAAAGCAATTCAACATTACTATGATCTCATCTTCTGTACTCATGCTGATAACATTTTTGTTAGTGAATAAACACATCTGATTAAAAAATATATATAAAAAGAATGAGGCAATTGATTACTTCCAAACTTTAAAAAGAACCTTCCCCAAACTAAAGAGTCTTTCTATAATGATCCACATTTCATTGTAAAATTTGCTTCTGGAAGGAAGCACAAGTACTTGGGGTAGTGACACTACAGCTAGAAAAATATGGATTTGAGCATTGCCATGCCACATAACTTTACAAAAGTAAGTAACTGTCTTGGTGTATGCTCTGGAATCTATTATTCCTCATCACGATTGAGGCTGGAGAGAGAGCATTAGCAATTTCTTCACACTGCATCTTCAGCCAACCCAAAAGAAAAACGTGCACAGTGCCAGATTACCAGCATACAAATGATGGTCGTCTTTGTCCTTCTGTGATGCTATCTTCATCCTATTGGGATCTGCAAAACAGAAATGAGTATTCATCTGCTTAAGGGATTAGTTAAGAAATAGCCTTGTGCATATGGTGTTGTGAAACAAGTTTAATATGAAAATGTCCAAATGATTTGTTGTAGCCACCTTATTTCCCTCAGAACTTTTTATGTAATTATGGCAAAACCACGATCCACATTTTTCACAATTTAACTCAAGCAGCCAAAGTGTATGTGAAACTTAGTAATACACAAGTAATGATGAACATGATTCTGAAAGGAATTGAGCAATGAAATGATGAATAGAACTGTTTCCAACGCATGCACATAAAGTGATATCATCTTGCGAAGGCTGATTTCTTCTCTGTCAGTTCAGTGCAAAAATAGCTATGTTGCTAAAATGGTTTGGCTTAGGCTCTGTTGTTTGCAGTGGTGCTTGACAGTTATGGAGTTAGAATTCAATTTCTCTCTTCTAAAGCAGGTGTGTCTACAGAACCACTGTGCCATTTTCATATAACACATGGAGATTGTTGGCTCCTTGCCTGTAGGTGTTTCAGTGCACTTATCCCATTTTCACACTGCAGAGGTTGTCAGTGAATAGCATCTTAGTTTAAGTACTTCAGTGAATCTTCTTGATCCCAAAACAAGATAATAGATAATGTGAAAGTTTTATTTTATGCTAATGCATATATTCAAGTACCCATTTTGAAAGGACAGTTTTATGGAAGTCCACATTACAAAGCACATAAAGATTCTGACATTTAATTTATCATTCAGGACAGGAGGAAAGGTGCTCCTTCATCTTGTTGTATCTCTATTTGATACGACATGTGAACCTTGATAGTAGCATCATATCCATGTTTCACTCTAAAATGCTATGCCTTAGGTTCCAACAGTGATATTGGTTTGCTGTGGTTTGTTTCTGGACAGTGCATGGAATGTTTTGTTTTAAATTAAAAAAGAGATGATTTTCGCAAGTACCTCCTTGCATTTCGGCAGGTTTAGTTGCTAGGTAGCAGGTGGCTAGGGTTAGTGGGTTCTCAGTCCTCCCAAGTCAATCAACCCAGCTCAGCAGTTGTGCCCTCGGTGTGGCAATGCCAGGAGCAGAGAGAGGAAGGACCCACTTTCACGTGATGCTATGGCAGATTCTTACAAGAGCCAATGGGCCAGAATGGAGAGCTGGCTCGGTTCAATTGCATGGAAGAGGAGGCCCTGCTGCCTGCCTCCTCTCTGCAGGCACCCCTGCAGTCACACTGGGAGCTCATATTCAGAGGCACAGGCCCCACTTTTTTGTCTGTCAACCTCCACAATAGCATCCATTGCACACCATCCACACAGCAGAGAGCAGGATTTGACCCTCCACCCATCTGCCAGACAGAGTGGGGACCAGCCCACTCCACATACTGAAAGCCATTCTCCATAGCTGGGAGTCTGGTCACTGATGATTTTAATTTGCATGCTAAAGGATATTTTCACCCTCTGCCTGTCTTTAATTGGAATGGGGTTTGGTTCTTACCTGAAGAAATGTCCATCGGTATAGGGTAATACCACTTCACAGAATCTTATAGAATGACTGCATGAAGTGAGATATTAAAAATAAATCCAGTTGAAACATGCTACAAGGGCCTTCTATTTCTTAGGCAAAAATGTCCTGGAAGTTGGAATATTTACTAAGTAGTGCAAAAGGGCAGAAAGTGCCCTTCTTATTATACAATTATGTTTGTAATTGCCTCAAAAGCACCTTCTGTGAGACTATGGCAGCTGAAGTAAAAAAAAAAAAAAAAAGCCCAAATAAGAATGTCAGTGAAATCTGTTTATTTCTGCCAGGTTGGTGTGATTTTTTTTTTTTGATAGGTGGTTAAAACATGGATTACAATTTTGTTATGAACAATACTATACTGGTCCTATGTAGGCTTTAAGGATGAAGCATAAGAGAAGATGCATCCCTTCATTAGTGGAAGAAGTTGGGCAGTGGTTCAGGGATGGAATAGAATTAACCCTTTGAAAGTTATCTACCTACAGATGATCAAAATTTAAAAAGAGAATTATTTTAGTCTTCTGCAACCTCCAGCACTTCATAGGCTTTTGCTTTGTCTCTCAACAGCATATTTCTTTAAATACTTTTCAGCATATACTTTATTAAGCAACTGTAGGTAAGCAATAACATGTTGAGGTTGCTATAGTAACTTATTTTTAAATAGCAGGGTAATTACTCTTACAAATTCCCTTGTAACTGACTAGCACATAGTCCAGCGCAAACAGTACATTTGTAATGGAGTAGCACATACATTAAACTTTTCTTTTTTCACACATATTGCTTCCTTTTTATTTGCCGAGTATTTCATTTTTTAAAAACTCTACTTCATCGCTTTTCTGACTTGTATATTCCAACAGGTGTGTAATGGAGAGTGAGTTAGTTACAAGCATCAAAAGTGGTGTTTAATAATTGGTCTATATATATATATATAATATATAAACTGAGCAAAATATTATTGATATTCATTATGTTTAAGTCACTGACTCCAACAAAATATTGTAAAATACCAAAAACTTGTTCTCTTGCACTTTCAGGATTGTACTGAAATTGATAATATATTGGAACAATAATCATTGTTCATTTTTAGAGAATCAATGGCCTGTTGCTATTCATATAGATTTATAGGTGAATTCAAGTGTTAAGCAGTTTCTATCTTTTTAATTATCATTATTTTCTGCAGCGGCTAGAGTACTGAGCATCTAAGTCCCTTTTATAATAAATGTTCAGGCATTTGAGACATGCAGGTACAGTTTGCTAATATAAAAACATTAGTAGAAGGTAACTAGAAACTACAGAATGGAGCTAGATAGTTCTCAGTGTGGTGTCATGTACCGTTTAACACAGAAAAATGTAGGTTAGCTTTTGTTGATTGGTAATGCACCAAAAAAAAAAACATGAGGGAGAGGGTTTGGAAGCCAATAGATACACTACAGATAAGACATCTGACACAGCTAATGTAAGGAGCCGTTTTTCAGTAAAACTTTCATATGTAGCAATGGAGAATCAGCTGGCGATTACTTTTGTCTCACTGTTACTCATACTTTTTGCTAAAGTGTTGTGCTAACTGTTGGATTATTTTGTGGGGGTCACCACCACTACCCATAATCAAGTCTACCTTGATGTCTGCTTTGATTTTTAAAAGCTAGCAGGAACACTTGTCATGTTCGATATTAAAACTGAGAAATTATCTGCACTGACTATTTGCAAGATTCAAATTCAAAATATACAAAAGGTATAAGAATAATAATTGTGCTAGAAAATTCATTATTCCTTCAGGAACGTTTTTGGCAGGTTGATTTTAACAAAACTCCAAAACAAGGTAAACCAAAAATGTCAGAAAATGAATTGCAATTCACTTGGCAACATAAACATAGTGCTAAATAATGTCATGAAGTGTAGACGGTTCTTCAAGAATGCTGACAGCACATGAGGGAGCTGTATCTAAGAATACCATAGAGAAAGAGAGCACAATTTGGTTTGAGAAATGTAGACTATCCTAGTCTTTCAAATGGACTAGCTAAATTAGACTTTCATAAGACTACGTTATACTTGTGGATAGGCGCATCTCCAACCAATTTCTCTGCAGAGTTGTCTCTCCTATTGGACTCTCTCTCTATCTTCAAGATGGTTTCTTACCCAGGCTCTGGAAAAGAACTGCTAAAAATGTACCATTGGTTTTAACTTTTTGTGAGACTACTTCTAATGGTCAATCAAACTGGCAATTAGTTTTTAAGCGAGGGAAGTCAATCTTATAAACTGACTACTTAGTGATTACCTTACATTTCTGATTCTTTTTCCTGTATCAGGCAGAAGAGAGATGGGAGAGATTCAGGTGGAGATATGTAATCACCTGGAACCTCCTCATGCAGCCAGTGCTGTTGGAAGAGGCTGTCCAGTAGCAATTGAATTAGGATTTGTGACCAACTTTACATGCTACTACTATAGCATTGTTCCTGTTATCTGAAAGTACACAATGGAAACATAGAAAAGCACAAGACTATGTATATTCCTGTGCAACATTTCTTCCAGCCTATTCTAATAAACAAGTTTATTACTAACAATTCTAATAAAGTCTGATATTGGAAGGAAGGGACTATTTGGGCTTTGGCTATTTTGGTTTCCTGACAACACAAACTGATATATGCAGTGAACCCAGACTCCAATGAATCCGTGCTGACTTTAGCATGCCGGGCTATAACGAGGCTATTAGGTATTAGGAGTAGGGAAAAACCACCTACGCCCCTTTCATTTACAACATTTCCATCTTCTCATCCGGACAGTGTATTGTCATATCAGTGCAAAGACTGGCAGAAATCTTGGGGTTTTTTTGCCTTCTTGTGCAGTGTGGGGCATAGGTCACTTGCAGGCTTAAATTAGTGGAAATGGTGGATTCTTTGTAACTTGAAGTCTTTAAGCTATGATTTGAGGACTTCAGTCACTCAGCCACAGGTTAGGGGTCTACTACAGGAATGGGTGTGTGAGGTTCTGTGACCTGCAATGTGCAGAAGGTCAGACTAGATGATCACGATGGTCTCTTCTGACCCTAAAGTCTGAGTCTAATTCTATATTCTTGCAGGATGGACCGTAAAACTCAAAACTGTCCCACAAATTTCAAAGGGTGTGTGTGTGCGTGAGGGAGGGCTACCCAGTCCAAATTATTGGGTTCGCCTGCATTATTGGGGATCTCCATAGGGCTAACAGGTATTGTAGATGGTCGGTCTCTTATAAACATGTACAGCATGGAAACACTTATAGCAGCTTCTTTTTCTTCCCATACTTATTTACTGTGCTGTGGTTCACTCATGTAAAAAGGGTCTCTCACTGTACGAAGAGAAATCCCTTTGAATATAAACACGTGCAGACAATTACTTTCGGTTAGCTTGACTTTTCATATGAAAAGTCAAAGTGGGACATAAAGTATTTTCTCAAATACACAGCATATTTTCTGAGATACAGTTGACCAGTTTTAGATTTTTATATACCTAGAAAATTACAATGAACCTCATTCATTTTATCTGTATCTTCTGATTTCAATGCCACTATAGAAGCTGTATTTTTGTATGAGAATGTAACTGTCGAAAAGCACAGTTAATGGTAATTCTGATGTTTAAAATTGATTTTTTTTAGTGCAGAGTTCAGTGTGTATGAATAGACTCATATTTTTCTCAGAGTACATTATGCAACAATTGAAAATATTTTGATTTTCCCCAGTTCTTGAATATAGATAACAAGCTTTCTTTAAAATATTTTCATAACCTTATTTACCTCTTTCATAAAGTTAAAATGACAAAAGAACGGTTTCCTATAAAACTATGTAAAATATTTCAGTTACACTGAATTATTTCTCTCTCCGCATCTTACTTGTAGAATTTAGTATTTTTTAATTTGTTTTACCTTCTTTCCACAGGTTAAGCCAGTGTATCCACTTCTGCAGGCACATATATTTGGTCTGATACACCTGCTTCCAAACAGACACTTCTTCTCACAAAGAGCTACAAATAAAATAAAAGATCAAGTTATTTAAAAATACACTTGTAATAAGAATTGTAATTAGACTAGGAATACTTTTTGGCTTATTTTCCCTCCCCCAAATGATGTGGCAAAGTGAATTATGATCCAGCTTCTGAATTCTGGTGGGAGAAAGGGTGATTTCTGAATATATTCTGGGATTAAGAATTATTTATCACAGGATTTTTTTCACATTTATTTTCTTTTGTATTTATTTTGTTCCTCCCTGTTCTCTACAATTAGGGTGGGGGAAGAGAGGTCAGTGTGAAGAGAACAATCATTAGAGCACTGTGAGGATATGAATAAGTGTTATACCAAATTTTCAAAGCCAGAATACATTGTGGACAGTATTAGGCAGTTAGGGTCAGCTTTGTGCCAAAACTGATTTTTCTCTTCTTCAAATAAAAGAAAAAATAGTAGCTGTTAAAAGATCCTTTTTTGACTTGAGATGAAAATTTTTTAAATATGCGATTCCAAAGACTATACGATCACAAGGGGGAAAAAAAAAACAAGATTGTACAATTTAGTGAACTGCATGCTGTATAATTTTGGAAACCAGGACATAAGGACAAATTTTATGCTTTTGCAGAAATAATTACTTGCAACCCATTCTAAGTTAAACATAAATCAAATTAGAAAAGTGGTGTTGGTGCAAGTTATAAGTGTGCAGCACTTCACTTATAGTACAACCTATTTAAATATATTCAGCTAATAAAATTATCAGTTCCTCTTTGTTTAGAGTAAGAATTACCTGATTTCTAGCCTGTTTCTCATTCTAGTTAGCAGCTTGTGCTCCTCTGACATTGTTTTGGCAGGGAAAGAAGAGAACGAGCGATTCATAAGGAACCAATCCAAGAAGAACACACATGTCATGTTATTATTTTAATTAGATCTCAGGAGTTAAACTTTCTATCAAATATTGCCAAAATGTTCTGTCCTAGCACAGCAGTTACTGGGAATGGAGCTGAGTGGCTTTCAAACCAATCAGACTTGAATCAGCTTGTGGATACTTTTAAGTATATTTTTATGGTTCTGGCTGGCAAAGGCCCATGGAAAGCCATTAACCAAACACTGTCAGAATAGAGGTAAAATAAAAATCTCCATCTATTGAGGTTGTAATACCATCCCCCTTATCATAGTATCTGAGAGAGACTCATTTCTATAGTTAAATCTCAGAGTTAATGCACTTTAATATCACATCCTAAAGTTTACCACACAGGACACTGTGAAAGTCGGTGTATCTACCTTAAAGTTGAAGGGTCAAGTCAATGCTTTGGGAATTCCAACCTGTTTTTCCCGAAAGGCTAGTGCCAAGGCTTTTAAAGCTTAGTACTTTTAAAGTTAGGCTCCAAAACCCATATATAGACACCCATGTGATTGGCCTGATTTTCAAAAGCACTTAGCGTGTTAAAGCTTTCATGGAAAACTGTTTGGCTTAGGTGTACAAATATGCATGAACCAATTTGATTTGTATGGAATAAATCTAGGTTAGACTTGAAGCTGACGTGAAACTTCAGGAACTCATGATTCCAGATTCTAAGACATAAAATTATATCCACTTGCAAACAGTGAGAGTTGTCATAAGGAGCTCCAGTAGACAGTGGGGGAAATAGGTGATATTTCTTAATAATGGTTCCCACCCTTATGCTTCTCTAAACAGTGTCTGTAACTTTATGTTGCTTTCTGACTACCACCGGAAATAAATTGGCAAATTTACAACATTGTCACAACAACCAAAATGGTTGGTGGGTTTGCCTCATAAAGAAAGCTTAAAAGAACAAAATTTGTATTTATTGGCTAAGGCATGATGTGTGAGGTTGGTGGAATGGGGAAAGAGACATAATGACCATCTACAAATGTTTCACCCGAAAATATAAACACTAAGGGCAAACCCTTTTTCTTAAAGTGAGAGCTACACAGTATAGTATTGTGGGGAATCATCCTGCTTCAAAAAAGAGCAGTGTACATTCACCCTTAGTATCTTCTCTTCGCCTTGGCACGGGCGTGCATAGAATAAGCACAAAGAGACCTGGCCAGACCCCCAAACTGCAGACAGTACCCCTGGGTGTGAAGAGTATCAGAAGTGGACATCTGCTCTGCAGCCCAGGAAGGCATGGATCTGGTGTCTTGCCTACTTAGGGCAAGAGGTTCCTACACCCTTTATTCCCTCCCTTTTGTACCACTCAGTGAACTTCTGTCCTAAACAGGGAGAGAAACTATTGATGGTGTTACTAGGTGTAATGTGATTAGTGAAACAGGCTGTGGAATAGTGGGGAGTGATAAAACCTCATTACTTGAGATATACGTAATCAGACTAGACAAGGCACAAGCAGATGTATGCTTGTGAACAATCCTACAATGGCAGGGGCTGGGATTTAGATGATCGAGCCTTCTCTGTGACTAATGTCTTTGATTCTCAGACAATGCCAATAAAGAAAACCTAGGGAAAAAAAATTCTGAAATGGAAAAACCTCTCTTCAACTCCTAGTACTGTGGAAAAAGAAGGCCTCAGTTAGGGAAAAAGTTCAAAAAATTTCAGAAGATAATTGGAATTGAAATCAGAAAGGATAATAACATAGCTTAAGTCCAAATGAATATTTCATAAATGCATTTACAAGGGACTAAGCCACTAAATACTAAAAATGACACAGGCTATGTATGCATTATCCTGTACAGACTCAGTGAGGAAAGCCATTTAATAAGCCAAGCTTATGTTAAAATTATAATCAATAAATGCCCACTACAATAAAGGATTTATCCCTGAGTGTTAAAAGAACATAGCAGTAATTTGCATGCAAATGACAATCTTGAGAATCTTTTTTTTTTTTTTAGGATTGAAAGAGTTACATGGCAAATCAGGAGGCAAGCATGTCTCAGACACTATTCAGAGAGAGGGAGAAAACAAGAATGCTCAGGAAATTATAAGGCTATCAGCTTGACACTTATAACATGCAAATAAAAAGAAGATATTCTGAAGGGCGAATGAGATGCCAGGATGTGTTCAATAATTTTAGAACCACAGATAACCAGCATGAATTTTAACAATGAGGATCCTTCATGACTACAACCTTCTTATACTTTATAATTTATTGGAATTATACCCCAGTCCTACAATCTGATTCACACTGACAGACTACTTTGCCTATCTGGAACTCCATTGCCTTCATTGAGGTTCCATTTGGGTGTAAATTTGCAAGTGTGGATTAAGTTTTAAGTCTTTGTTTTGGCTTGATGATACCTTGATAACTTAAAGAGAGGGGTGTGTGTGCACAAACAAAGGAGGATGCAGGGAGGTACAAAATAAAGGGAGGTTAAAAGGGGCTTCAAATTTAAATTAACTGGTAGGAAACTTGGAAGGAAATTAATTGGTAGGCTGCAGAGCTGGCGCAGGAAAGGTGAGTGCTGCATGGTGGGTAAGTGCGGGAGGGGTGGCATGGAGCCAAGCCTTCATTTGTTCATCCTCTCCCCAGACCTTATGTTCCCCCCACAGGTACAGACTCCCCATCCCTGGAGCAGCTGGGGAGACAGTGTCCAGACTCCCTCTGCCATCTGCAGGGGGCACATGAGGTGGGGGAATTGCAAATGTAGGCTTGACTCCCGGATGCCGGAGACCCATGGTACGCCACTGTTCAAAACCCTTGGAATTTTTAAAATTGCTCAGCATGGCGAGCTCACACAGCTACTGCCCCGCTGAGAATGTCAGTTTCTACCAGCAAACGGGCTTCTTCCTGGACTACAGGGGAGGCTAGATCATTTTCCTGGGGCTGTGGGAGAACTCTGGGAGAACTCTGCGGGAATCAATCCTGCTCTCCTATGGCAGCCCTGCAGGCAGTGCGGGCTGCTGCTAGGGGAGGACGGAGGAGAGACTCCTGATGTGCTGTGCGGAGTCAGAGAGGGGGCTGATTTTGGGGTGTCCTGATGCCCCTATGGTGTACAGGTCTCTACTGAACTGGGATGGGGTGGACAGGTGGACACCAGTTGTCTGTGCACTAGCTTCTGTCACAGGATTGCTTCCGGCTGCTGTCTGAATTTGGAGACAGCGTGTGGAAACACTCACTGTCCCTCCCCCCCAGCTCCCCCTGTCACACATTCCCTCCTCCCATTTCCATGGGCTGCTTGTGTTTGTGTTCAGAAATATCAGTCTGGCTGACAGGGCAGCTGAAAAGTGGCTGTCAATCTAGTCAAATGCCCATGGATTAATGTGATTCAGAAATCTTCATCGAGTGATGCCGAGCCTATCCCAGGAAGCATCGTGAACCCTTCCTAAAGCGCTCGACATGCGGTTGCACAGTGGGATAGCTACCCACATTGCACTGCTCCCTGTGTCGATGCAAGAGCTGGTTGTGTGAATGCACTACACTGACACAAGGAGCGTAGTGAGGACCTGGAACAGCAGTTTAATTACAGTGGTGGCTGTGCACTGACATAACTTGTGTAGACAAAACTCTGTAGTGTAGACAAGGCCTAACACTAGTGTGATAACAAAGAATCGAGTGGTAACCAGTGATTGGTCCTAGGCCTCAGCAGCACCATAAGTAATCTGCCTGTCAGTGCCAGCAGCCCTCAAAGTGGGTAGTCCTGTAGGCAAGCTTCCTCAGGAAGCTCATAACACTTGGGTATGTATGTATTTTTGTATAGACTCACAGATATTAGTGAAAAACCTGTGTTCAAAATACAAAAATCCAGACGTACTTTACTGGGTTATATTTCCATGGGAAAATCTTTTTTTTATGCTTAACATCTGTAAGGAATATGACTTATGGTTCCGCAGCCTCATCTTTGCCGCACCACTGAATACTCTAGAGCAACACTCTAAGACCCAACCATCTGCTCTCCCACTATTGTCTTTTTTTAATAGCAAAAATTCCATACTCAGTGATTATTCAGATTTGCTGTGAGACCTAGAAATTTCAGTCAGTTCTTTTTGGACAAAAAGCTGATTAAATTGTCCAGTGCAGAGAGAACACTAGAAGAAATAGCAAAAACGGAGTGAATGTCAAATAAACAGGTTGAAACTGCCTTCCAAGGCCTGATTAAATAAATAGAAACATGCCTAGACTCTGCAGATTGGTTGCCTGTGTAAAGCAGCAGAGACTGCTACAAATATTGAGCCTTTCACAGTGAAGAACCTAACTCTGTGTGGTTGGAAGAAGGGGAAAGGATGACCGGAACCAGGCATGGGTCGTTGACTAGTAAATAATTTAAAACACTGAAAAATGTGAACTAATATATATTTGGCTCAAAGAGATACTTGTGCAGCCAATGATATGTAACTGCGCCAGAAATATTGCAATACGGGATTATGCACTGCCAATGGAAGAGTGGAAAAGGAGTAACTCGTTACTTATATCCTCAAATGTTTACTCTCTTTCTATTATGATGTTAGCAACATGCATGAATCAAAGGGACACAGTTAAAATAACCAATGTCCTTCCCCATGGGCCACACTGTTCAGTCTCTTTACACATGGAAACTCTGCTGGCTTGCTGATTTGCACCGTGCTGCAGCATTTGGCTTACAAATACAGTAAGGGTTTGTTTTAAAAGTATTCATGTTGGCATTTTGGAAATGTGAAGATTTTCTTATCTTTTTAAATAGTGTCCAGTTGAGTAAGTGAAGGCCCAATTCTATTTCCCTTACTTGTCTACAACGTGGGATAATTCACCCTATAGGGGTATGATTTCTGAAGCACGCTCGTGTTATACTGTAATTGCATGTAAACCCTGCTGGTTCACACTAAAGTAATGCTGTTTCAAAGAGTACTATGTTAGAGTGCACTACAGAACTTTAATGCATCAGAAGGTTTTGCATGGATCAATTAACGTGTGACACCTTAGTGCTCTTTTGAAATCACATTTCTCTAAGGTACACATTACCCCTACTGTGCAGACAAGCCCTTAGGCTGAGTTAACGAGTCCCACTGAAAACAACTGGATTACACATGGAGGAACTATTCAACGAGAGTAAGGGAGGCAGAATTAAATCCTAAATGTATTATAACCATCTTATTCACATCATATACATATGGAGAATGAAAGAGAGACAAGGTGGGTGAGGAAATCTTTGTTTCGACCAACTTCTGTGGGTGAGAGAGGTAAGCTCACGCAGAGCTCTTCTTCAGGTCTTCTTGGACAATTTAAACAAGGTGAGGGAGGTAATCTCTGATTGGACTTGAAGAGTTCTGTGTGAGCTCATATCTGTCACCACAGAAGTTGGTCCAATCAAAGAGATTACGTCACCCACGTTGTGTCTCTAATATCCGGGGACTGACATGGCTACAACAACACTGCATACATGGAGACTATATGCAGTTTATAAGGATATATCTCAACATGGATGGCTATCATAGCGTTTTAATTAAAGAAACACTTATGAGTCTGGCACAGCATTCCTATCCATCCTTCAGAGCACATACAGACACTGGGGCCTATACATTCTCCATCAGTTAGACACTTCTGCAGACAAACAGCTGAAACGCAGGCAAATGAGAAGATCCATGTAATGTACATGTGCATGATCTGTTTTAGAGGGTAACATGTTGGCAATTGTTTCACATAGTTATTTTTAAAATGGTGGAATTTTAAAGAATTTAATGAGTCTTCTTCACAAGGTAATTAAGTAATTTGAATTTCTGTGATATTAACTTCCTCCAGAGATAGCTCTCTGAAAGTGAGCGCCTTCTCGTAACATCCCAAACTAGCTCTAGTGCTCTGCATACCAACAAATTAAAGTACTCTTTTCTGTATGATATATATATATATATACACAGTTTAAGTGACGTTTGCCACTAGCATTATTTTATATATATGTATATGTATAGTGGATAGATAATATATTGATTCTGTCTGTGTGTGTATGTATATATACACTGAGAAGAAATTATCAATATTGTACTTTACAAACAGTGCCGAAAATTAACGTTGTGCTGATTCCCAAGCCTTATTCACCACCAGTGCTCCTAGGATGAAAAAGCCAATACATTAATCTATCACCTATACAGTGTGTCATCTTGATTTTAAATTTATTCAGCTTATCTGCCAAAAATCATGGTAATGAATAACTATGTAAGAGAAAATATTCCATGAAACATTTTAAGATAAGGTGGTTCTTTTAATTGCATTTTTATGTAAACTGCATTGAGATGTGGCTTAATGTAAGAACACATCAGTCTCAAAATTATGCACTGAAATGTATCTGATGACCTTGAAAGTATATCAGTATGGAAGGCTTTATTACAGTCTTTAAATAGTCCGGGATTTTGAAATATATGACATTTCTCTGTAAAATATAACAAAATATGTGTAGCTGGTAAGACCTAAAATCAATACATCAAGTTTAATACCATAAAAATGAGTTTCCATAAAAATATGCATAACAGACAGCTGCCTGAGATAGAACCTTGATTCCCCTACCTTTCTTTTTTTGTAAACATCAAATGTTTATATCATTTTGTATTACCTGTACCTAAAACTGTTTTCTCTGTAAAATGCTGAAAATAGCAAAACAGGATCTATTCACTATATTGTTTCCTAATCTTAAAAATGATTATAATTCATGTTGACTGGCCTAAGTAGAACACAATATTGTGTTTGATGGGAGGCAGAGATACTTATGTTTATTACACTGCTTGCCCCTCCAACCAGATGGGCAGTCACAAACATCTGGGCTTACACATTTCCCTCTATTCATTCACATGGGATCACAGATACCTGCAGTTACATATTAAATAAAGAGCATGTTTGCTGGTACGTATTCGGGCAGACTTTACTTCAGGATGTATTTACATCATTTCGTAAGGTTAAGTTGCTTGTAATTAAAAACAAAAAGTAATATGGATGTGAAAGTCTTAAACTCTGGGGCTTGCTAGCTTCTATAAATCCTTTTAGAATTTGCTGAGCTCTGTAGTGCAAAAAACCTTTCAAGGAGCCTTCAATAAGAGCTGTCTCAATGGAGAAATGAGAGAGGCATTAATTATAATGATTCTCGAAAAAGCAAACAAGAAATCTTCTGTGGCAACAGCAGACAGACCAGTACCACTTATTACTGTTGATTGCCAAATTCTTGTTAAAGCTTTCACCTCCCGATTGGAAAACATATTCTCAGACATTCATCTGGTTCAGAAAGGACTTGAAGAGAATAGATTAACCTCAGACAATTTCAGGAAAGTTGTTTAGCATTTCATCAATCAATGCTAAAGACAAGAGAAGGCTATATTCCCATCTGTTTTGAAATATGGCAAAATTGTTGCACAAGTTCAAATATTTAGTTTTTCACTAAATGTATGCATATGATAAAGTCACAAGACACCTCTTTATCTTGCTGCCAGTCATGGTAAATTGTATAACATTCACCCTTTTTTAACTATGGAGTTTTTCAACTCATGCTGTCCTGTATTTTTTCAGTTGAGCGCTAGAACCTCTAGCAACCAAATTTAAATCACATGGCATGTCAAACTACCACCACACAGAATTTTGCAAGTGCTGTGTTTGATTGAGCTATTAATGCTGTGATCGTCTGCTGACCATTGTATACCAATGTGGTTTGAGACCTTGTGTAAATGGCTGTTGCACCAAAAAATTGAATTCAAGTGCTTTGGCACTTCCTGTGCAAGGCGCTTACCATCTAATAAGTAACAAAGAAACCACTCAAATTGCTAGAAAGAGTAGGAATCTTTACTGTTTCTGATAGAGGAGGAAGTCATGCAAAAACCCTCAGAACAAGAATATCGCAACTGGTTACAAGAAAATAGCGTCCAAAACACAGCAATTCCTAATGCAGTAGAAGGATTTACACCCATCTATTCCTCTTAGGCTTGCTTCTGGCATTTTCAGTTACTTTGTGAAGCTAATGCTACCTGCTTCTCTGGGACCCTAAACCAGTCTCACTGGTGCAGTGGCTTTTCCTACAGATCACTTGGGCCTTTCCGTACCACTTGTCTGAAGAAGCCAGCATACTAGCAGTTGTCTTTTTGTGCTGCTGCACTGATTTCAGTTGGCTTTGAGCCTTTGCTATTACGCTGTGCCAAGGACACAGATCTTACAGCACCAGGCTCTGCCATCAGGTGAGTCAAGGCTGCCTGCTGGCTGGGTAAAATTCAGAGTGGTAGGAACTTCCAGGGATAAACTGTCACTCTTCTCTTTCCTTTTCCCTCCACCCTCTGTCCTGTAGTACAATCATGGTCCATGGTTTTTTTGGGAGGAGGGATGGAGGGGTAAGTCAAGGGTTGGGGCTAACAATGAGCCAGCACTCTTGGTAAAATACCAACAGATGCTTCAATTGCTAGTTATAACCAGAGTGACAGTAACTTAAGTCCTTTGGTGTATGTGTTTTTTCATGTCTCTCTTGTAGCACTCTTGTAACCTAAGTTCTTATACTGTTTTATAATTAAGTAACTATTAATTTAATTATAAAATGTTTTAGAGGTTTAGAATTTAGTAGAGAGGACCCCAAAATTGTAGTGTGGCTTTCACACGCCCCTTACTTTGTGGTATTTAGCTCGCTACAAAGAGAGCATCACATAGCAAAAATATCTGCTGAAGCGTATGGTGGATGTATGGTGAAAGTATGGAAAAGTACAAATATGTGCTGAATACTGTGTTCTTAAGACATGTAGCAGGCAGGGCATAAATTACCTTGCCCTAGACAAAGGAACTTTTGATATTGTCTTACATGACCTTCTTAGAGAGAAATTGGGGAAATACAACCTAGATGGAACTACTATCAGGTGGGTGTATAACTAATTGGAAAACCATTCCCAGGGAGTAATTATCAGCAGGGATCCCAGTTTTCCGTGATAAACAGCCCCCCCCCAAATTCTCCAATAAAAAAACATAAAAATCCATGGTTTTCCACGATTAAAGTGAAATGCTGAACTTTAGTTTCCCTAGCCACAGATAAATAGGAGTTGAACACTGTTTTATTGGTATACAGCAGAACCCCATTTATCTGAGCCTCAATTATCCAGCTCTCCATGTTAACCAAATCACCAGCTGCCTGGGGTTGACAGTAGTCCCAAGCTCCTCTGTAGTCAGCCCTGGTTCAATTAATATGGACAGCTGGATAATGAAGGCCTAGATAAATGGAGTTCTACTGTATATGTTCTTATTTTTTCACAAAATGTAAAATCTAAAAATTCTCCGTGAAATGCAAATGCCATGTTTTTTCCATGGCAGACAGATTTTTAGGATCCCTGGTTATCAGTGGTTCACAGTCGAGCTGGAAGGGCATATCAAGTGAGGTCCTGAAGGGATCAGTGGTGTGCCCGGTTCTGTTCAGTATCTTCACCAGTGATTTACATAATGGCATAGAGATTACACTTTTAAACTTGTGGACAATACCAAGCTGGGAGGATTCCAAGTGCTTTGGAGGATAGGATTAAAATTCAGAATTGGACAAACTGAAGAAATGGTCTGAAGTAAATAGGATGAAATTCAGTGAGGACAAATACAAAGAATTCCACTTAGGAAGGAACAATCGATTGCACACATACAAAATGGGAAATGACTGCTTAGGAAGGAGTGCTGCAGAAAGGGATCTGGGGGTCATAGTGGATCGCAAGCTAAACATGAGTCAACAGTGTAACACCATTGCAAAAAAAAAAAAAAAAGCAAATATTATTCTGGGATGTATTAGCTGGAGTGTTGTAAGCAAAATACGTGCAAGTAATTCTTCTATTCTACTCCATGCTGATACAGTCTTAGCTGGAATATTTTGTCCCATTCTTGGTGCCACATTTCAGGAAAGATGTGGACAAATTGGAGAAAGTCCACAGAAGAGCAATAAAAATTATTAATGTTCTAGAAAAATGACCTCTGAGAAAAGATTTAAAAAATTGGGTTTTTGTAGCCTGAAGAAGAGAAGACTGATGGAGGACATAAGTTTTCAAGTGCATAAAAGGTTGTTACAAGGAGGAGGGAGAAAAATTGTTCTCCTTAATCTCTGAGGATGGGATAAGAAGCAATGGGTTTAAATTGCAGCAAGGGCAGTTTCAAAGGGACATTAGGAAAAACTTCTTAACTGTCATGGTAGTTAATCACTGGAATAAACTGCCTAGGGAGGTTGTGGAACCTCTGTCACTGGAGGTTTTTAAGAGCAGATTAGACAATCACCTGTCAAGGATAATCTAAATAATACTTAGTTCTGCCTTGAGTTTAGGGGACTGGACTAGAAGTCTTCTCACGGTCCCTTCTGGTTCTGTGATTCTATGAATGTAGTTCTGTCTGTTTGAGTGTACCTTCTATGTAAATCAAACCCGTTGTGACCAAATACAACGAGATTTGCAAGAAGATCATTTGCACTATAAAAATTATTAGGAGCCAGCATGGAGTCTACATCAAACAGCCTGGTGTTTAGAGCTAATAGGAGAAATGTGTTTATTTGGGGATACGGGTTCAAAAGAAAACATTTAAAGGTTTACTGGACTATAAAGAATGGGGCAGTGTGAACCTGTAAGTTATCCTTCACCTGAGGAGTCAAAGAAACCAAGTATTTTGAGCTCTGTATGTTGGTTCCTGGCTAAAGGTCTAGTCAGCCACGATGGAAGAAAGATGAGTTTTATTCTTAGAAGGGAATTTTTACTTTCATTTGTTTGTAACCATTTCTAGCCTTATTTCTTATTCTTGGTATCACTTAAACCTATGTCCTTTCATTAATAAACTTGCTTTACTTTTAACATAAACCAGCTTGAAGTGGAGGTTTTGTCAAGCCTAGTTAAGTTAGTAAGCGGCTGTGTACTCTCTTTAAAGGAGCAATGAACTCAATAAGGTTTTGTGGGTGCTACGATAAGAGAGGCTGAGCACAGCAGAGAAAAGATGTCACTGAGGAACTGGAGTTCATTATGGTTACCTGCTAGGCATGGTTTGGACTGGCAGGATCTGAAAAGTTTGCTGCCAAGCCAGGGGGTGGAGTGTTACAGAGCTGAGGCTGAGAGGGTCGTAGTAGATCACCACACCTTGCAATTTCTAAACATCACAAGCCCCTGAAGACCCATTTGCCCCCCTCCCCCCCACCCCCCCCAAAAAAAACTATGGCAGAAGGTGGTAACTAAAAGCACTGTAGGAAGCATTCAAGAAGGACTTTGTAAAAAGTGAATGCTCCGTGATTCAATGTCCTGACCACTTTTTTTCTCCCCATATACCAAAAATCATACTCCAGCAAGTAGTTGCTAGGTTAGGTTACGTGTTTACTCATAGATGTCATGTGGTGATAACCATATTTGTCCAGGTTTATTCCTTTGGTTCCTTAAAAATTGATAACTATTTCCTAACTTTGCAATGAGACGACAACAAGAAGTTGCTTTGTTTCTCCTGCCAGACCTTTCAGCTGGCATCCAAGGGAATTCAGGTGTAAATGAAGTCAGTTGGAGTTTGATTTGACTAAGGGATGAAGGTTCGGGGCCAAGTATATTCTGAAGGGCAAGAGCCCTTCTAACTCGTGTGCTTGCGTTCTCTCTGTCCTTGATAGCAAGCTCACAAGTCATCCATATGTAAATGATGATAATTTTATCTTTCCTCCCCTCTCCCCAACTGACATTTCTGCCTCTCATTCCTTTTCCTTAACTTTCTTAAATAAAATTCCATTTTCATACCCATAAGGCAGACTTCAACATTTATTGATTTATAACTGGGTTTGATCTTTCCTAGTCCTCCCTCCCTTCCGCCCCCTCCCCCCCCCCGTGGAGGAGCTCCAGTTTCAAAATAGCAAACAAAAATGTTACAGCATCTCACAGGGAAACTAAATGAATGATCAGACACTAGGTGAGCAAACTGAACTGTCCTAATCCTCTTGGGCACTGACATGACTTTGAAAAGACTCGGTTTTTCTTTCAGAAAACACACTGTCCCAAAGACAGTGGGGTTTATAGGGTTTACGTCTCTTACTGTTGTCATTCTAGATCTGCAAGCACCTGAATGCAATTGCCACCAGAAACTCTGCATTCTAGTTTCTTATTCATTTTAATCATAAAGAATATAGTACTGTTAGAGGAAACTATCCTGCATTATTATAATATTCTGAACAGGACCGATGGCAATCAGTAAGAAAGACTGGGCTAGATTTTGCTCCCACTGAAGTCAAGAGGAAAACTCTCATGTTCTTCTGTGAGAGCGGAAGCACAGAATCAGGCTATCAAATCCTATAAAGGGTCTGATATGAGACAACTTGCTGACGGTGCAGGCTACTATTGTCAGAACTAGCAACCACTGCTATTTTCTTTATGCAAAGTTCGGTTTACGAAGGCTGAGATAAACCTTCGTCAGAGCTGATGGCTCAGGTTAGGGAAAAGGGATGATCGCATGCTACGTATCAGGTGAAGAGCGATTTCAATGTAGCAAGAAACATAAAGGCAGGAGTGTTGCCAGAACTAGCAAGATGTTACATAGGAGCTCTGTTCCCTGTAACAGCTACTGCTCTGTTGCTGCCTTTGTGCCAGCTGATCTTATATACTTACCACCACCACCTTCCATTATCCTTTTGAAAATCTCAACCTCTAAAAACTGACTCTAGATTCAGACCTTGCTGTTGCACCTCCCAATGTAAGGGCAGAATAGACGACCTTAAGGAAGTCACAGACAGGTATGCTATATCAGCAACCGGGCTTAGTAGTCTTCCTGAGAGAACTTTTCCAGAGCTCAGTAGCCCTCTGGAGTAACTCTTCAGACCTGTTTCTAAAATGTGGTGGCTATTCTTAGTTTACGTAAGATGACTAATAAAACACTGCAGCACCAGGGACCTCCCTAGTCTTCTCTTCATCCCAATTGACTTGCAATAGCAGTTCTCTTGAAATGTAACACTACCAAGCAAAATATTCCTGCTATGCAAAGCCAAAGTCACTCTAGGGCAGGTAAGCTCAGGGCAGCTGCAGATGATGTAAGTAAATCAGAATAACTCTCTGATCAAATAGCCACGGTTTTAGCTAGTGATAACTAATAATTCATGATCAATTTTAAGCGAATAACAGAAATCAACGGTTGCCCATAGAATCTTCTGTCTGCTCATTCACAGCACCAGTCAAACTCCTCATGCTGAACCTAGCACAGCAAGTTGAGAACTTCTGATTCATTCACCCCATTACACCTTGTATCCCCTTCTTTGGTTTTATCTCCTTCTGCTGGATTAAAATATTGCTCAAAGAGCCCAGACTTTAATGCTAGCTTTAGAAAACTCTAGAGTTTTGTTATGACAGAGGCAATAGTAGATCAGTTCTCTGAAATCTTGACACTGACAAATCCTTCAAATGTAGGAAGTTTTGGGAGAACGCTGCTGCAACTGAAGGACCATGCAATAGCCGTTCCTGAAAATGATCACACGGAGACTATTTAGCTCTAGCACAGTAATTACCTGTCATCACAGATCCTAAGTCAAGTCAGTGATAAGGAGACAGGACGGCACTCCTGTGCTGACTGGAAGATGTACTAGCTCGGGACCCCCGCTAGGGATCTGGCTCAAAGTCTCTCTACATGTGATTTGCATCTCAGGTAAGCTGTTCAAATGAAGTGTTTTCTTGACTGCAGAAGGGATAGGAATGGCTGGATGCTTCCATACTCCAAACAGTGCTTTGAGCTGGCTGCATGCCATTTTAGCCTTTGAATCTCCCAAAACAGGTATTTTTTGGCCAACGGCTCATTATTTTGAATTTACTATCTTGACACCAGCTGAAGCCCAGTTCAGGTGAAAGTGTCATTCTGCCCTTTAGTGGGTATGTCAGCTGATGATCAGCAGTTCATTAGGTAGACAGATACACCAATGTATCTGCCTTTATGAAAGTCCCAATGCACACAGATCTCAAGAACATGTTATTGATTTGGGACAGTGAGGCCTTTTGTTCCCCCTTCCCCCCCCCCGAAGGGTAACATAGCCCTAGTTTTGCACTTGTTAAGTTTTAGATGTATGTATTGCGGAGCTTTTTTTATCCACATTGATTTGGCTTTGTAAATAAGGTAACTAATTTTATGCCTAAATAATGTGAAACAGCAAACTCAGTTCTACCATGGGATAGGTGGGCACAGTGTCTATGCTGTAGCATAAAGATTTCCAGACCCAAGATGTTCATATGGTCGAGACAAGCATCCAAACTTTTGGATGTTCATCCAGATCAAACCACCAACCCTTTTGAGGTTTGCACGTCACTAACTCTAGCCTTGTATTCTTCCTGACAGATCCGCTAACCACCTTCTCAATAAATTATCTTTCTGTATGGTAAAAATAATCTTGTAGAAAGCTCTAAGGGATGCACTCCAAGAGAACAAATTGCTACAAGACACAGAAGCAGCTGCAAATGTAATTGGGATGGGTGTGGTGACAGTTTTGCATCCATAATATACTCATCCTTCTACACAGCTGCGGTGATGTGTGCTATCTAGCTAGAGCTATAGAGCTAGAGCACGCTATGTTGGTATATAATATGATTATTTGAAATGCAAACTTAAAATAAATGAACAGTTGTGTGACCCTAGAGCTTTCTTTAATTATATCATGCCTTTAGTTCTGGAACATATCCAAGTATATTTGCTGGTCATTTTAGAGATATTTAACCAGGAGGCCATCCCTGTGGTATTAAAAATGGAAAAAATAATGATATTGAATGACCAAGGTGATGAAATGGAAACCTGTACTAGGAAGAGAATTCAGCATTAATATCAATATATAATATATTGAAAGCCTGCTGCACATTCCTCAGCTGTTCTCTGCTGAGTAACTACAGTTTGATACCTGGCAAAGTTGATCCTGCTGTGTCTCTTATGCATTTCCTTCTAAAACAGATAAGTTGATTTCCAGGTAGCTTACTGCGTGCAAAGCTCTTGAGTAAGAACTTACACATAGGTCCTATCTGCTCTGGATATTAATGATCCCATAGCCATTTTAATAGGGGTAGGGGTTTTCTTCCCAGTAAAGTTCCAAGTCGCCTATTCTTCAATGCACTAATTGTCTGCTTACCAGCTGGCATTTTCCCTTGAGGTAGCTTCATTTTAGTGATAATGGGCTGCCTATATGTATGTAATTTGTGATGTGTTTCGGGATTCTTCAGAATGAAAGGCACTATATACATAGTGTGTATATGTATATGTACTAATATATATATATATATATATATATATATATATATATATATAATGTGTGTGTGTGTGTGTGTGTGTGTGTGTGTGTGTGTGTGTATTCAGGTGCACATGTAAATTATATGTGTGTTATTCTACTAGGAGCTGCCAATGATAGAGGTTATGGGCAAAAAGATCTTTTACACTGCAGCTACTTACACATTGACTTCATTGTCATTGCATCACTATATCTTAAGAAGAATACAGCTTTCTTATTCTGACTTTGCAGCCTTTAAATGTATAATATGTGGAATATCAAGGTGTATTCTCTGCACAGCTTTTATTCCCATTTTGTTAGAAGTCTTGGGTTTGAAATTTTCCCTTCATTGTAGACTGCTTTATATTTCATTAGGTCATTGAGCCATTGTGGAATTGTGTATAAATTGTTTTGTTCAGCAGCTTTCTTGTCATGCATAAATAAGGGGTGAAAGAAGATTCTCTCATACACTTTTGTTTTTCTGTGTTGGTTTGTTTCGCAGCTTCTGTGCATACATTATGACCAGTCATTTAGACATGTTTTCATTGCTGTGACTGGGCTAAGGCTTTGCTGATGCTTGCTGCAATTTGGTTTATTTTCCTCTGTGCAAAGAAAAAGAAAACAGGCAATTTTCACCTCTGGCAGGCTTACAGCATGCATATAGGAACTCTTTTTTGTCTTTAATACGTTATCTCTGTAATGCTTTTATCTTAAGAATAAATGTGCTTGGTTAGAAAGAGCTGTGTGGCAACTTGTGACTGCCGGCAATTTAAAGCTTCTTCAGAGAAAAAGCAGAGTGCAGACACTCAGCAATCTGGCAGTCTGGTTTGCTGGTTTCATTTACAAATACTGGATCAAATTCCACAGTCCTTACTCAAGTAAAAATCACATAGAAGGCAGGGGATGTTTTGCCTATGGAATGAGTAAACCCTGGGTAAGGACTTTTGGCAGATATATACAGATTTAGGGACAGTTTTCCCCTGCAGATGCTCAGAGTTCCTGTTAAGGTCAATATAAGCCACTACATTTATACATCTGAGAACAAAACGTCACCTTTTAGTAAGGGTTTTGCCACAAACCCTGAATAAGAGGCAGCACAGAGTACTGCTGCCCCAGGAGCAGACAGGAACCAAATTGTGAGCCTGAGACGCAGTCTGGTCCTCTATTCTCGTCTTTGCTCCAGGGCATCCTATATCTGGCTCTGATTACTTTCCACTCCACCCACATGCAAGGATTGTTCTCCTCCCTCCTATGTGGGAAAGGAGACTATCAGCACTGCAGAGGTTGTCCTTCCTCTTGTGCAGTGACCTGTGATATGAGTATCTGGGACAGCGGAGTAAGGTGGCACCTTATGCTAATTTACTCCCCTGCATGGGTATGTAAGAGGAATCAGAACTAAGCTCTCCATTTCCTTTCTGCTATCCCCATGCTACAGTATTCAGTCAGTCGTCCCTAATGAAAGGAGATGTTCCTGACACTATATAATACAAATTGTCAAAAAGATGTCTTGGTGCAGGTATAATTTGGTAAGCACTAAAACTACCTGCTTATACAGTCTAGAAGGCTCTAATTTACAGAAGCCCATATGGAAGGATGGGATACAGTAAATGAGTGACTTGCATAATATTACAGTGTTGGCAAAAGGCTACTTCAGAAACCCACACTTTCACATTTCCAAATTAGTTTGAGTAGCTCTCAGACAAGTTGCATCCTCATGGTATCAAGAGAAGAGGAAAGCAAAGTTGGAAGAATAAGACTGAGTGATACAGAAAGCAGTGTTTTGACTATGAATCCTGCTTGCAGGAATTGTTAGAGTGAAGAAAAAGTTGTCTACAAAGTTTGGGGCCAAAATGTGCAAAGGCCCAACTTCAGTGTGATGACGCATGTGATTATCGGTTTGCAGATCTGAGCCCCAATTTTTCTACCAAACTTCATGGAAGAATTAGAAAGGTGCAGAAGTTTGAGGTGTGTCTATTTTTTAAAAAACGTGTCTGCCCTACCAGCTATCTGGATTTGACAAGTGGCAACATGATGTACTGCTATGAGAGAAATCAGGGTTCAGGTTGCTAATTTGTTTGGAGTTCCTAGGGATGGAAGGATGTTCTATGTTATCAGGTGACTTTTGCCTGCTGATGAGCTCCAGAGGGAGCTGTGTCCAGCTTTATATTTCAGAAAGGAACTTGCCAAAAGTGAATTTGAAGGTAGATTACAAGGTATAAATGGGTGGTCCCCGGAGATCTCCTAGTGGATCAAGCCTTTTATTGGTTTTAATTACTTTAGCATTGTTTTTAATCCAAAATGTATGTAATAAATATCTGGAATCCTAACAAATTTTTATTACTGTTAATTTTTGTAAGGTGTCAGTGTGAATAGTGTGTTTAATGCCCCCAGGAAGGAAGTGAAGTTCCAAGGTTATTTTTACTTTGCACTTTCCTTAAAGAGAAATAAAAGAAAACATGAGTAGCTTTTCTTTACTGAAGCAGCTGTAAGTTTGATGTAAAACTGATCCTGAAAGATGTTTAATTTAAAGGAACTGCTAGCGTTTGCCTCTTTTTACAGACTAAGACTGATTGTACAGAATGGAATTCTCAGCCAGTGAAAATACAAAGTTGCTACAGTTACTGATGCATAACTGTACATTTTGTTGTCAGGGCTGACATTCCCTCACTCTGTTTGTGAGTGTCTGGTTTGCATAATCACTGTGCGGTTGTCAGTAAACACAGGTGCAAATCCCTGTATTCCAGCTTTCAGCCAATCAGAATTGTATGATTTACATAACTGTTTTCTGCTTAGACAAAGAATAAACACACAACTTCAGCTTGAATGCCTTTACTTTTAAATTAAAGAAACAAAGAAGAAAAAGTCAGAATGTCGGAGGCATGGTGTATCTTCTCTAACAAAATGGTAGCTGCCAGGCAGACTCCTTTAGAAATGCAAAGGTGTAAAACACAGGAAGTGAAATAATGAATTAGAGAGCTATTCAAGCCACAAATAAATTTGCACTCAATTTGCAAATATCTCCACTCCGATAGGGTGCTATTTTCCCTCTCCTCTGATTGCCTCCTTTAATTGAAAATTTGAAACTGCCAGCAACAAATAAGCCCATTTCCTTCCCAGACCTTCAGCTGAAATATTGACAAGAAAAGGGAAAATGCCCCAAAGCGGTGAAAATAGGGCATGGAAGTGCCTAGAGGGAAAGTGCTCTCAAAACAACACTGTTTGGGCTCATTTTCATCTTTGTCTCCAATCACCTTTCTTTCCTACAGACCAGCAAGACCCTTCTCCCAGCACTGTCATTTATTTACATCACAAGACTGACTTCTCCAGCTTCTTTCAGTTATGGAAGAGTGTGTGTGTGTGTGTGTGTGTGTGTGTGTAAAAGTTGAGGGGAGCTTTGCTGAGCATTAGAAAAGGGAAAGGCAGAAGAAAGGGAAAATGAAACAATTCAATTTATACTCCAGACCATTTAATTTGTTACTGGGTTGGGTCTTTCTGCAGCTTTTTCTTACCTTATATTTTCATCTTGACTGTTTAATTTAAAACTTCAGTAGTAGTATTTCAGAATCTGGATAATAATGGTATACTGGGTTAATGAACACCTTAGTTGTCGACCTTAGAGTGTGTTCTTTTGGGATAAGGTGATTACCTAATCAGCGGAGAACTTCTTCAAGCTGCCATTTAAATAATTTGATTATTTAGAACCCTACTGTGTATTCATCTCGCTGGACACTGACACATTTAAACTGATGAAAATAATGTCTCCTAGACTATCCCAAGTAGTTACTCTCTACACACACACAAGGGACTGGATATCCTTTTCATACTAGTATGATGCTGGAGTAATTCTAATGGAACTATTCCTGATTTACCGTGGTGTAAGGGAGAGAATAAAGTCCTAGGAATAGATCTATTCTGAGAACTTGGGATCAAACACACGAAAGCCTGGAAGAGTTCAACTCTGTTAATTTATATTAAGGCTGCAAGGCATAATTAAAGGCCATGATAGAGTGACATACAAGGAATGGTTTTCTCTTAGGAATTCTGGCGATGATGTAATTCCTAATTTTGGTTGAACGAGCTGGGCACCAATCAATGTGTTCTGACACATTTCAAAAAACAAGCAGGTAATTCTCCCACCTTGCACAATTCACTTGAAATTGACATGCATGTAAGTCATGATAGTCTGCTTTTGGGAGTTGTTACATCACTAACCCCTCAATTAACTTATTTTCTAGTAACTCATTACAGCTTTTCTATTGCCACGTAGTTATTCCTTTCCCCTCATTCTTTTTGTAAGGATAGCCACTGGCTCTGTGCAATTACTACAGCAAGTAATAAATCCTGAAAGAAATTAAAAATCCTCACCCAGGGCATAGATGGATTATGCTCTCATCACAGAGGCACACAGAAAAGCCTGCCAAAGCCTTAGAAAACCCTCCCCACCAAACATTTATCTACAGTAATGTGTATCTTTTATAATGCAGTCTTTCCCTTTTCTATTCAACCCCTTCCATAGTCTTACTCCCACCTTCCCGTACACCACCTCCAATTAAGTCACTGAAATGACAGAAGCTCTCCCAAAATACAGACTCCTAAACACTAAAGAATGCAGCATGTAATCGGCGCTAGGTTAAAGCATCAGAACTATAGGCAGTCTAGCCACAGGAACAAGTTCTCCTGGAACCATGGTGACAATCAATTAAGAGTTTTCCTTTAATATTATAAATATTGCTAGCCCTCCTCGCTGGAACGAAAAACTAGGACAAGTGTTCTGTGTACGACCCTGGTGATGTCTGTCTGAGTGTACAGGCAGAAACAATAGCTCCAAAAATAATACCAAGTGCTTACAGAGTGCTTTTCATCTTTAGATCTCAAAGGGCTCAGTATCATTGTCCCCATTTTGCAGATGGGGAAATTGAGATCACCCAGCAGGCCACTGGCAGAGCCAAGAATTGACCTCTGATCTCCTGAGTCCCATTTAACTGCCCTCCCCACTGGGCTATACTGCCTCCCAAAAGGTATTAACTGCCTCTGTGTCTCTTAAATCTGAAACCTCGTGCTCTGGGGAGCCTCCTACCAACAACGCCCCAGCCTGTGATTTTTTGTGGGGGAACAGGGCCAAGGAGAAAGCAAAGAGCTCACTGTCACCATCCCATCATAGTTTGATGTCTAAAAGTCCTTTGGCCAGGTGATTGGTGTTGACTTCTCCAGACACTTCTCCTGCTTTTGACAGTTAGGACATTCAGTCAGGGAACAGCAAACAAACCATGTCTCTTAGGTGACCAGTCAAATGGCTCAAATAGTGAATACTTGCTCCAAACAATATGTGAACAACCTATAAGTCTGTATGTGTTTGTAACATCGCTTTTTTGTTCAACAGTTGTGAATAACAAATTTATAAAATTGACCTGTGTGCAGACCTGTCTAAATGGGATAAAAGGAACAAATCATTTAACAAGTGAATCCCATTAGCAGTCAGTGACCATTCAGCAGCATGTAGATATTGAAATAACTCCTTGTACTTATCTCTGTATTTCTCATAGACAATGAATGTCCTTAGTTCAATCTCATAGGATATTAAGCCAAATAAAACAGACAGTTAATTGCTAGTTACTGGGGTAGAATGGAAGCATGGACTTTATTTGGCTGAAACGGAACAAGAATATTTTGATAGTCGCTGAAAATTTTGTTGCATTAGTTAGTGCTTACCCAGATTGGCAGCAAAACTTTGTACACTGCTTGAAAGGTGATTTCAGCGGAAAAAAATATTGTGTGGGTTGGTAGCAGTTAGACGACTTAGGAAGAAGCTTCCCTAAAGGTGCAATCATTATCAGTTGTTTTTCTGCTGATCTGTCTTGAACAATGGTAACGTACTTTAAGCTAGAAACAGCACTTTTCTAATGTACTCTGACCTCAAAAACAAGATGCTGAACATAAGGGTTCCACCTTCCCCAAACTTCCCTCTAGCTTGTTCCTGCCAGAGTAGACTGTTCAATTGTGTATTTTGCAGCCAGGCAGGAACTGCGCATCACGATTCTCTCAGCTGAAGGGAAGGAAAGCTGCAGTATGGGAAATGAGAGAGATGTTGTTGCTTGAAGGAATTTTTCACTGGCTTTTTTTCTTTCTGTGTGTGAAAAATAAAGTGCTCTGAAAATTTACAGGTTCTTCCTGCCAAAAGCAGTTGTTTTCACAGTTCCCATTTTGCCAATTTCAACCTGGTTAAGGGGGAAAAATAAGTTTTCACCTACCTACCTTGAGCTCCCTGGATGACAGATGCTTAAAAGTGCAGTAGAATCAGTAAAAATGCCAAAATAATAAATTATCCCTTAAGAATAAAAGCCTCAAACATGAATAGCTGTGTGGAGTTGAAGAGGGATTTGAAATTGATGGGAACAAAAGGAAAGGCAAAAAGCATTATTAACCAACTGTATTAATTAAGCTAGAAGGGATGTTGTTTTGACATTTTTAAGGATTTCAATCAGCTGCTATGGCTTTGACTTTAATTTTCTCTTGTCATAAATTTAATGCAAAATAATTGTCATCTCAGAATACTGACTGCACAATTCAATCTAAATGCATTTAAATTTAGAGATAGGACTCCAGCAAAACACTCTTACTCCTAATGTTTGCTCGACATAATGGTATTTTCATTAACCTGTTGGTACTGAGTGCAAGTGATGCTTTGGAAGTAGGCTGATCTGTCTTTTGTATGTAGGCTACTGATATACGTGCTATGATATAAAAATTGAAGTTTAGAGCGTTAATCCAAGTTAATTGTTCTATTCACCATGCATGGGAGGAAAATAATCCCTACGCAAATACACAACTCTGAAGCAGAAAATTTTTGGAAAGTAAAGGGAAATGATGCAACTTAGTTTTCTGACACCTTTTTCCAGCATAACCATCAGGACAGGAACACACTTTGTTTCTCACACAGTGGCCACCATTCTTACAAGGAGGATTGCAAAGAGCTAACAAAATGAAAGAGAAGAACTTTAGGTCAATTTAGCATCATGGTTTCAAATTTTTTAAAAATTGGATTGAAACCAAAGCCTGTAAATGTGCCACTGTCCCTTGAAAAATAGGAAAGCTCAATGACAGAGAGCTGTTTAATTTATCCTGATGTTGCTCCCCCAGTTTAGAGTGGCACTTCTATTGGAAATGTAGTTAATCTCAAAGGGAGTGAGGCATTCTCTGGTCGGCAGAAACCAAGAGGTCATGGTTCCTTTAAGGATCCTGGCCTCCTTTGATTGGGGGCATCACCTGAGATGGTAGCGTGAGGAGGGGCTAAGGTAAGCCATTGTCCCTGGGTACAACTGGGGGCAGGTACAGGTGCCCCGTTCCTCTAGACGGAGCCCTCTTTCATGCCAGGATCAGGGACAACCTCTCCGATGGGGGAGAGGAGATATTTTTGGCCCATGTTAAAGAGGGTATTGTTAGCTATCTGGCAATCCAGCTGGGGGTGGTGGGAGGCAACCAAGGTAATTGCTGGCACCTTCTTGTGGAAAGTGTTCAGTGCCTATGCTTGTTCCACAGGGGGTCTGGTTCCCTGGTAAATTAGAGTTGGAAGTAGACTGAAGGAAAGGCATTTCCTAGAGAAACTGGGGAATGGAGTTGGGACTCCTAATGTCCCAGACAGTGAGGAAACAGTGCTCTTTCCCCAGCTCCTTCACATTCATATGAGGGGAGGATGACAGGGTCAAAGCAAGGGGCTGAGGCCAGGTTTGGAGGAGTGTGTGTGTGTGCAGGGGGAGATAGCAGCCCTCAGATAGGTGAAAACAAGTATGGAAGGAATCATGACTTCCCCCGTATGAATTATTGCTGGGTAGTTCCCAGATGAGTTGAGTTAACAAAGCTGCAGCCTAAATAAACCCTTGCATCTTGTCTTTCTTCCTGTAAGTCTGGGTCAATGAATGGGGAGACACACTTTCTTCTAACAGGGTTCTACATACCTCTCATACTCCCGTGAACTAGAACCAAAGCATGAGCAGTTCGAACACCATGTAGTCTGAATTATTTTGGGAGATCAATAGGCGTTAGAACCACAGTAATTTTAACTCCCTAAGGCAGAAGCCATCCTTGAGGAGAAGAGATTTTTAACCCTTTTAAAAACCTTAGGTTGCTTGAAATAGAAGAGAATCTGAAAGGTGCATTTTTGTGTAACCCTACAGAATGCTGCATTTAGCATGACAACTAATGAAAGCACACTCATGGGCATATATCTAGGTGCTCTCAGGTATTTGTCAAAGGAAGGAGATAAGAGAGAAGCTTTAACATTGATCCACTAATTGCAGAATCAATGGCCTATGATCTCTGCCTTTTAGCAAAAGTTGCACTGGGCTGCTATCTGCAGAAAATGTTTGACTGTCTAGCAACTTTTTTAAATGGAACAAAGTATTCTTGGTGTGCAAAAATGTTTTTGATTGTTAAATTTCACAGAAATATTTGCAAATTTTGTTTGAGACACATCTTGCTCTAAACCAAACGGTCAATTGCATGTGGAATTTTAGAATACATAAAATGATCTCCATCTGAACGAAACTTTGAAATGTTAGCTGTCCAGGGCTTTAATTTGAACTATGAACATTTTTTTTCGGTGAAAAATCAGCTGTTCCTCACTCTAATGGTCCTATTTTCCCCCCAAGCAAAGTAATCACAAAATTTCAGACATTTCATGAAATTCAAAAAGTGGTCCAAAGTGAAAATATATTGCAAATATAGTCTCCTGAACAAAATCAGGCTCACAAAGGAGACCATGGAGTAGGAAGAAGAAAGGACAGTATACAAAAGTTTTAAGGGACAACCACACACACCACCCATCCACCTTCTTCTGACCTATTGATAAAGAGAACAACCCAGTAGAAAAGAGACTGAGAATTAAGTGACAGAATTGGTGGTACTGTACGTTCAGAACTGAGACACTGAATCCCAAAGGCCAGTGGATCCCTGGAACAATCAAGAGACATGTAATTAGGAATGTATGTAGAAAATATTCTGGGCCAGACTCCGCCTACAATACAAAGCAGGTGGAAAACTGCCCTAAAGAGGCAGCTGAAGGATTTTCTGCTTTAGGACCGTGGTCCACCTTGCATAAGGGATTTGTGGGAGATAGGGAAGGAGTGTGCTGGCGTGCTCCACACGGCACTCTGGCCTGATCTCCAGCTCCTGCAGTGCTTGCTGCGTCACTGCTGCAGCAGATGTAATTTAAGGAAAATTATACTGGGTGCTGTTTGCTGGCCCAGGATCAGGGGAGCAGAAAAGTGCCTTAGGACTAGCTTCCCCATTTGCACTGAATGTAAATGCAGTGCAATGAGATTCTGGTTCTGTGACTCTGACTATTCTGTATTACTCACTATAGAGTAAGATGATGTTCACTTTTTTGAAAAAGAAGTACTTTTCAGAGCAGAGCTATATTTTAAAGTTATCGATTAGCTGTTCATTCTGTAATGAGTTGCTCAAAATAATTTCAGGTGAATTGTTTAGTTATCAGCAATACATAAATGTTTAGTTCAAGAACAACTCTTTTTTTAAAACAAAACCAAACCTTCTGTGCAGATTTCCAGTGTACTATAACATGAAAATGGCATGGATGGGATTGTGGCAAACCAAATCTCTGGGTAATATACATATTGTACAAAAGGAAGATAAACATTTAAATAGCCTTTATCCCTTACCATATTTGGTAAAGCCTGAATCTACTATCAATGTGATATATTGAACTTTCTTACCAGTTTGGCACTGGGGTCCATAGAAGCCATGAGGACAAGTACAGGTATTTGGACGTACACAGATGCCACCATTTAGACAAACAGGGCTACAGATAGCTGGATATAAATAGAAATGAAATCAATTACTCTCTTTCTTCAACTTTTAAAATATTACATGTTGGGTCCTCTTTCCTTCTGCATAAATATGAAAGATGTCCTAGAACAGTTCATTAGAACAGAGGTTTTCCCCAATGCTAGCAAAAAATGTCCCATTTGTCTTGCAGGTCTACTGTGTAGCGTATTGGTTGTCCTAGCAATGGCTGCATTTCAGTGGTGTCTTAGCATAGCTGTAAAGCATTTGGGGATCCTAGGGAATTAAAGATATACTTTACTAGTTTATTTCAGATGTCTTCCCATGATGTGTACAATTCTTTTGCTTTGACTTTAGTATCCTGCCCAAACATGAACTTAAGGTGGTAAAATGTCATCATAATTCTTCAGATAGCTTGGGTAAGTTGGAAAGGAGATATTAACTCGTTTTCTGCTTTGCATGACTTCAGCAGAGCATAGTGGCATTCCACTGTATCCATAACATACCAGATACGTGGAGCAAAATGCATCTTCTTATTCTTCCCCGTTGAAATGCGAAAGCTCCAATAGCACGTTGACATCAACAGACTTGCTTGCCAAATTCCGTTTGCAGATTAATATTAATTGTGATGATGTAAAAGGCAGAAGGAGTTTAAAGCTGGCTTTCAGATTTGTACGTGATGTTTACAGCACCAGGGGTGGGAAAAGTCATGTGAATGACAAACTCAGCTAGTTTGGTTGGGAAGTCATTATGTGAAAATATAGATTCTGACTGTGACTTTTACAGTTTATACTTTTTCAAAGTATAATGGTAGTTTAAAATAGCCTTTTCCTTTCTACCTCTCTTGTCTTTCAGTATGTTACAGTAATAGCTTGTTTCATAAGAATTACATTATTAAAAGTGCTCAGTGTCTGAAGAAATTAAGGGTAACTCGGATGTTTCAGATTAAATAAAATGCAGTTGTATGAGGCAGGAAAAATGTGAGACTATAGTTTGGATGAGAGGCTACCATGGCTTATGAAACAATAACCTACAACATCAAAATGTGCATTCTATGTTACTAACAGGCATTTTCTTCTTTTGTACCTACAAGCCGCCGTCACTAATGGTGAAATGGAATTTAGCCCTTTCTGGGCAAGAGTTGGACCAAAAGAGTGAATTTCAGTTGCTGATGGATTATCTTTGTGGGGCTTTCTTTCCTCGCCCAGCATGCGCACACATAGTCCGTGCATATGTTACTAGAGCGAGCTGTTCATGGGAATAGTGGGATTGAATGTAGGAATTATGAATGGTATAATATTATTAGGAAAAACATTCTAACCCTTCTCAATAAGGAGTTGACATGTAGCGGTACTAATCAAATCAAAATTTCTTATTTAATTGCCTATGTTGTGTCTCAGGGTCCAAACAAATAATTTTTGCTCTCCCATGTGCTTCTCTCGCATTTAAATGGGGAGAAGTTAATCCTTATCTTGTTTCCGCCTTCATAAAAGTGCATTTTTGGAGGGGCGAGGGAGTCAAATTTTACCCTGTGCCATTGCAAAAATATATTTTTTTAAATTGAACTTAGTACTGAGAGAACAGTAGTGGATTGCCAGGCCTGGAAATTGAAGTCCACAGTCCATAGAACAGCTATAGCAGCAGTGCAAACTTCTATGCTGACCTTCTATACCGACGCTGCCTTGGCGTGCCCCCGGCCTGGGGTAAAGGATAATTCATTTATGTTCTTCAGCCTTTCTGATGACAATGTCAACAAAGGTGCCTGTTTGTGCCAATTATTTTGGTGGCTTCTGTAGTATAGAAAGTATCCACAGGAAACTACTGAGATCATCAAACTCATTTTGTGGAGACCATCAAACAACCAATAAAGGATAAGAACATTTGGTAAAAAGATCAGAGTGAGAACTGGAGACATACTCTTGAGAGATTCTATTAATCTCCAGAGTCTTCCAGCCTCCCAGCTTTACATTTTAAAGGGAAATTAAACCACTGGGGACCCTTGCTCCAAAATTTCCAAAGCAGTGGACAATAATTTAGCCATATGACAACTATTTCAAGAATCCTGGGGAAAAACTCTTAAAAAACCAAACAATTTTGGCATAACATTTTTTGCGAAGATGAAAAAGCAGTATCAGTAGATGAAAAGCTGACCCTTCTCATCAAAAAGCCTATTTCTAGGGGAAAACTGCAAATTCCATTTTGGGCCATTCATAATTTTGTCCAGTTTTACTGCACTGTAAAATTGGCTTTCCCTAAATATGAGTGTATTAACTCAGATACAATTAAAATTCAATATTGCCTTTGTTTTTTAATAAAAAAAATTGAACCAAATCTTTTCTGGGGTTTTGCACTCAGTAGTTTTGTTTTCTTTTCATTTCTGAATCCAATGCTTAAACTGCAAGCTCACAAGAGTTAAAATTCTGCAGAACCCCTCTGCTCATGAGACTTCCAGACCAGTTATAGGGGCCTGAGATATGGTTATTCATCCAAAATTATGAATATTTATATTAACCCATTCCCAAACTCTGAATCTCATGAGGTTTGCTCACTACTAGTTCCTAATTTCTTTCCTATATTAATTCCTTTAGTAATTCCCAGTATGTTCAGCATACTTTGTAAATCACATGGATTTCAGGCAGAGAAATTAATGTTTCTACATGTTTACCTGTTTCACAAGAAGGGCTGCTCCATCCAGCTTTGCATTTGCATTCATCTGATGACACACATTTCCCACCATTATGACAATGTCTATTGCATATCACTGCAAAATAAGCAATTGATTTTAAGGCTAAATTTAAACATGTAATGGGTTAGGGCCAGATTCAGCTATCAATAATACTGATAGAAATCTAGTAGCAAACTCTGCTGGCACTAATAAGAGTTACTCTGGATTTATGCTGGTAAAAGTGGGAGCAGAATTTATTCCTTTGCTTTTGTTTTTATTCATCATTCATGTTTTTGACGAAGTCTTCAATCTGAAACTCTTAGCTTGTATGTATTCCAACTATTCTTCTGCAGAGTTAAAATTATTTTCCTGTCAAGGGCAACCTGATATTTAAATCAGAAGCAAGGACTGCAGATATGAAACAGTAATATATGTTTTGCCATTCAATATTAATATAAAGTGTTTTGAAGGATGAATTTTTTCCCCAAATGTTCTATATATTGAACCTGCTTTGCAACTTTTATTGCACAATAACACAAATCGCAATGGCTAAGCTTGCCTTTCTGTATTCTCAGAATTAATATTACTGTACTTGCTCACACGAACAAGCATTTCACAAGCATTACTGTAAATAAAGCTTTTTTAACCATGGATACTTTTATGTAGCAAATGTTGTAGCAAAAAATGTGAATATTTTTACATAATACAAATGTGCTTTTGGAAACCAAATCCCAATAAATGGTTTAGCCAGTGCATTACTCAATATATTATACTTCATTTTTTCTGCTACATTCAATCATAATCTTGAGGAAGAACGTAGGAAATAGACTTTTTGTGTCTTATAATTTTTGTCAAATGCCAAAATGGGGCTGGAAGACTACATAGACTTATACATACTTGTTTCACATCTATGACCAACAAATCTATAAGCACAGGAACAGCTATTTTGAGCTACACAGGTTCCTCTGTGTTCACAAGGTGGATCACACAACACTACACAAAGCACAAATAGGCAAGTGATGAAGGGTACACAACTTGATATCACATAATAGATTGAGCACAGCTTTACGCATTTATGTGCCCAATACTTACTACTCTGTTTTTTCATTTCTTATGTTCTCATTATTTTAAAATATTCCTGTAAAAAGTGGCTGCCAAGAATAAAACTGTGAGAAAAATAGGTATCGCATAAATAACATGGAAGTAACAATGCAAATGTGATATAATGTTAGTATGGGAGTGACCACAGTGTATTCCTTCCCATTTTAAGCTCCTGAGCATGCACATTTTGAACTAGATATTTTCAAATGCTTGAGAAGACTCCGAGTGCGCTGACTGCCTATGCAGTTAATAAAAAGCATTTGTCCTTCCTTCTTGACTGGTGAATGCTCAGTAAACATTACATGGTGTCAGAGTTGTAATGAACCAAAGATGGAGTAATTACATCCTCTGAGTCCAGTGGATTTGCAAGGAAATTTTGTAGCAAAATGCTATCAATTTAAGCAATAATTTGAATTTTTAATTAGCACTGTGGGGTCTGCAGAGAAAGCAGCTAAACCATAGATAGTAAGTTTCTCTACATGATGTGATATTGTAATATATCATGGCTTTCTACAGAAGGAGGAAGATGAGGAAGCATAATGCACAAATCACAGATAAACTTGGGAAGTACTGCAACTCCACAAAAACATCATTTGTGAGAGACGTGGTTTCTATTTCAAATGAAGACTATTACAAGCCAGTTTTAAATAGTAAATGTGAGTTATGTGAGTCAATAAAATCGTGGCTTGTATGAAATACAAATGACTAGTGAAAAACTGACTTATGCAGGAAATGCCTTGAAACTTTGACATATAGATTCAGGCTCACAATGACTGTACAAAATAAGCAGCTAGTCTACATGGCATGATTTCAAAGGAAAAAGTTAGAAATGAGAGGAATGCAAAATAGGATTTAAAAAGTTTCCTGAAATACAAAAATATCTATATGCTAGTGGTGAAGCTCACCCCAGTATAGAGGACTAGCTTGAGGCCTATGGACACTTTGCTTTGACTTATGCCTTCTTTAGAGGAATGAAATTCACCCAAGAGGAGATACATCACACAATTAAATATGAATGCAGCCATGTGCTTGGTAAAGAGCAAGGCAGCAATTTAGATCATTCTGTAAGTACGATGAGTCCAGAACAAACTGCTGCAGTTTGGCCCACAAATCTAAACATTAAAGGCACAGTTTTATCTGTTAAAATAGATATGAAGATAATGCAATGTTATTCCAAGGAAAATATATAATAGCTGATGAAACTACATAAATCTAAAGCAAACTTCTTCCATATTCAGAGCATAAAGTAGTACTAGAGGAGAAAGTAACTATTACTGGTATTAAGAACAAGTTGTATCACTCCTCAATAACTTTTCAAAGGGTAAATGGACATGTGCCACCTATGCTGGGTCTGAAAATCTATGCCACCAAGTTATTTAAAAAAAAAAAGTTTGCTGTCGATACCACAAAATTACCTAAAAAGTAGATAGAAAGCATACTGAGTAACATTTGAGATATTTCCTACATCTAAGATATCTGGAAGGAGAATAGCACGTCAACACCTACAAATCACTAACTGCAGTTATCCAGCTGCTAAGAAAAAAACATAAAATAAAAAATGAACTCAGTACTGAAAAGACAGACACAATAGATGGATTCACGAGATTCATAGACCCAAATGATTTACATAAAGCCATAACACATGAACATTATCCTCTTACAGCTTTTTAACGAAGTGCTCAGAAGCAAAAAAATGGCAATTAAAGTTAGAGAAAGGAAGTTACTTTTAACAAAACACTTTGACATTAACAATTTAAATGAAAGCCATTTGGTATTAGTTCTGCTCCTGAGGTGTTTCAATGGATAAATATATATCTTTGATGTTGAAGTTGTACTGGATGATTATTTAATTTAGCAAATGAAATACATAATCTTAGGGAATTTTTTTTTTACAGTAGCTGTATTGGACAAAAGTTGAGCAAAGATGGATTAATTGCTGAAACAATTCTTGAAACACCAAATCCAAAATATAAAGAGCTCAATGGAGGCTCGTTGGTATGATAAACTGTTTAGAGAAAATTTCAATTCCAAATTTCTAAGATCAATACATTTTTAGGGAATTGCTGAGAAATGATAATGATTGACATTTACAGAACAGGTATAAAAAGGCACATGAGCAAGCAAATACTTTAACATCAGCTTTAACATAATGAAGCCAGTTCCACTGCTAGAATATGCATATGAAGAACTAGGCATATGACGAAGTACTACTAAATTGCACAACAAATGTATTCTTGTTCCATTTGCAAATGGTACTGATTTCTGATTTCTGCAAATATATTTATCAGTTGTAACTATTCCCTAAATGATCATTTTTTCAGTTTAGGATTCTGATTGGTCATCTAGATCACATGGTCTTTTTATTTGCTGTCTGAATGGATTATTGGAACTTTTAAAACAGGAGATATGGAAAGGAAGTTAACAAACAATGAATAGTGAATTATCTTGATAGTGCATATCAAGTCATGGTAGTTATAAACCAGACTTTTGTAAAGTGTCTCTACTCTATTAGAATTACTTTGAGCATGTCACAAAAGGAATTCATAAAGGAGAAGTGGTTGATATAATGTATTTGGACTTTCATAAACCTTTAGCAAAATCTCCTAATAGGCTTTTTACAAAATTAAATGTATTGTTTTGTAACTGTGGTGTATTTTCAATGTTGACATAAGTGGGAACAATTCCTTTGGCATCAAGGTTTGCAATTCCAGTCCTGGATGAAATCAGGAAGTGCAGAGGTGCATGAAAAGTGTGGGGGAGGAAGTCATATTTTTCTCAGATATCTGAAGAGGTTTATGAAGGCTTAGTTTTAAGTTTAGTGCACAAATATTTCCTAAAGTTTATCTGAGATAATTCATTCACCTGTGGTAGATATTGGAGTAACTCCATGATGTTTCAAATACTGCCGGGTTTTCACGATACTAGAGAAACTTATTCCACTGAATGTAACTATACTTGGTTAAATGAATGGTGGAAGCAGAAGAAGGAAATAATGGATATCTATAAAGAAAAGATGAAATTTAGCACTGATCCTAAATTATGTTAAGTAAATGTAGCAACCCATATCTATGGAGTGTAACAGCCTGATCCAAAGCTCACGGAAGTCAATGGGAGTCTTATAGCTGTGAAAATAGGAGTTCTTGCATTAATTTATCATATGCATGCACATTTGAGACACTACAACATGGATAAAATTTGCATACAAGATTTTCATTATTAATTAGCAATGAACTGAACACTGTTCTAATACTATGCACTTTTCTGTACACACAGGTGTCTAAAGACAGGCAACAATGCACCATGATTTTAAAGTACGTGACCATGTGCTTTATTTCATGAGTTAAGATGGTTACACAAAACTTGTGTGACCAAGTGCTATGCCAGGCAATTTAAACTAAGTGACATTTAAATATATTATTCCTTCTTTCACTGTGTATTTTACATGCAAGACATCAAGTAATTATGTCCACTTCAGTGGACTTCCTTCCTCCTGCCCTGTCCACATTTTAAGATGTTTTTGAACTGTGGAAAAAGAACATGTTGTTTTCAATGTCAAAATACTTTAAACTTATTGTGACACTTTAATATAAAATATAGGTTAAAGAAATTCTGCTGCTAGTGAGAAGCAGAAGGTGCAAATAGCATTTTAGCTGCAGAGAGAGAAAGAGAAAAACATTATGTTGTATAATAAATGCATCTAATGGGCCATTCCCTCAGTTATAGAAATATACTATGTGTTCAATTCTTTTCTAAAACTTATTTCCTCTATATTTCAAAACACAGTTTTCTACAAACATTTTCTAAATTGTACAAAAGTATCGCAGATGTTTTGTTTGAAACCTTTTTAGATGGCATAAAATTTCAATAAGGAGAGAACTATTGTGACGAATGATCAATCTGGCTGTCAAATCCATATAATATTTATAATTTAAAACCCAAAGATGAGAAGTTGAGATGTTGTTATTGTTTCCTGTGAGCATCAGATTAAAAAAACAAAACAAAAGCTTACTATGACCCTCAAGAATGTTTCACTGTGTTTAATTTTTATTTTAAAATGAGATCATACATATTTACAGGTCTCTTCACCATATCCTTCAGAATACTTGCAAATATCAGGGGCTGTGCACTTTCCTCCACTTTGACACTCAGTACTACAAATGTCTTAGCTCAGACAGACTTGTAATTTAAAATCTAGATTATAGATATGCAGCCTTTACATACTATGACTTGAGGTCCTACATACTTTCCAGTAAATCAAGGCTCCATGTTTGATTTCACTTATGTACTGTTCTGCTTCAGAATCTGAGAGAACTAAGCAACATCAGAACAGACATCATTAGAAGCTGTTTACCCTAACAATTATTTATCTTCCAACACAAACAAATAGAAGAAGCCTCAGATAGGTAGAGATAAGGTTTTAATATGCACAGGCAAAAAAACCCTGGGTAATCTGGCCAGTATCCAACAGCACACTTTTCTATTTGGATAAATATGGATTGAAGCCTTTATTTAAATTTAAGACACATAGAGAAAGAAGACAAGGTGAAGGTGTATAACGAACATGTATAAATGACAAGCATAGACTTTTAGATGTGCAGTTGGTTTCTCATGGCAGAGTCCAATACAGTTCCCATTATGGCAAATGGAAAGAAACTTGCTGACTTCAGTGGGCATTGAATCAAGCTCAAAATGCAAAGTACAGTATGTTTGCCTTTGGTCAGGATATGCTGCATTTAAGAAGAGTTTTTATTTTATTCATTTCCATTTGTAAGAAGTTTGCCTACCAGCATCTAGCACATTTATCAAATAAGTAACAATAAAACCGTCAATATTTTAAAAACCGTTTATAGTCAGTTTCATTAAGCCAAAGTAGCATAGTGAGCAAATCCACATCTTGGACTGGGCCCCAAACAACAAATAGGCAGGACTGAGGTTCACCAATGCCCAAGGATGCTACACACACAGTCACAGGAAATGGAATACTTGGGGGATCTTCAGCCAATCATAACTGATGATCCCCTTGCCTGATGCTCCTGAGAAGGCTGAAACCCCTATATGCACATAATCTTTTCCAATAAACCCTGGAAAAATATTCCTTTCTCTCTCTCCGATTCAAATACCACTTCAACCAGGGTATGTGTGTGCAAGAATCACCTTGAATAAATATCTCATCTTTTTTATACCCCAAATCTAGCTAGAAGGAAGATTTACAAAAGTCAGTGGGAATTAGGCACCTAATTTACCTAGATGTTTTTGTAAATCCCACAAAACCCTCCATCTTTAGGTGCATAAACAAATTGTGAAATCAGCCCTAAGCAACTGTTTATTTTTTCCTCTAGTTACATCAATGGGGTTGGTTAGAAGATTCAGATAAAGAAGATGAAACACAATGAAATTTAAGTCACTTATACCTATATGTCAGTTCTTGCCGGTGTATCCAATCTTGCAGGGGCACGTGCTGGGAGCTGTATGTTCTGTATTCCTTCACATGGATTTTGACAAACAGCTAATACATAAATAAAGAAACTAAATAAAAGTTACAAGAACCAATAAAACACACAAAAATGATCAATTAGTTAGATAGTAAGGGACAGATTCTATCCTTGGTTTCCTTTGTGCTTTTTAGCACAGAATTGAGTGTAAAAGTGTATCTAGTGTAAACTGTTAAACTTTCAAAGTGACACATGCCCCTCTGCAGAAGGCAGGCAAAAAGTATATGCACCGCCAAGCAATGCAATACATGGGCCTTGTGTTGGCCTTCTGCACAGTGCTGTATTTCATGAATGTATCAGGACAATTAAAAGATCTATGAGATTTAGATGGCATGGCAGCTGAGATCACTGTTGCTAAAATAACCTCCCATCACAGCAAATAGGAAATTAAATAAGAATGACTTTAGGCTGGAAATAAACAGAAAAGAGACTTTTATTTAACGAATAAAAATGTGGACAATATAGTAACAGTTCTTGTTAGGCTGCATTTCTGGATTTTGTGCTGTAAGTATGTCATGTCAGATTAATGTCAAGAAAAAAAAATCTATTTTAATTTTTGCCCAATTTCATCAGTTGTGAAGATATGCCATCAGAATTCCATTTCCAATGGCTTTTCCTTTCCCATTATAACAAATTATAATTATTTATGTGGTAATGACAAAGCTGTGACTTTTCCCTTTGACAAGTAACTATCCTTGATTATGACTACGACTGTTAGTGTACTGGTTCTAGTTTCCCCCTTCAGGAATACTGTACTTGGTCAGCATATTTTTCAGAACTCTATAGACCTCTTGTTTTCAAGAGAATATCTATTCCAAAATAGATAGGTTTTATTTATACAGGAAATTTTCATGCTCATTTAAAAAAGGGATTAGAAAGGAAAAATCACTCAAACCGCTCCTAATGCAATATAGTTTCAGAAAATGGCCTGCATTACATAAAGATCGACCTCTGTCTGTTCCTTCTGCAAGGATTGTTAGATGTCAGTAACTCTACATTGAAAATGCTTGGGGATGGAGAAATAAAAATAAAGCAGGCCATGAGTTTGGCTTGAATTCTATGTTGTTCTTGATTCTTGCTAGTAACAAGCAAGATACCAAAACAGAATGTTCTGTTAACCTCCAATGTGAAATGATCCACCAGGGATAGAAAATACACTACAAACTCCATTCCTGGGTACCCTAAAGAATCCTATATAACTTAAACAGCTGCTCTCAGTCACTTACTGCCATTTGTACACACCCTGTTAAATAAAACCAACCCCAGGGAGGGACAGCATTTCCTTTCATAGTCTAGTAGGATGTGTTTAAATTGACAGGCCTATATCACTTTATTACAGTGGAAAACGGAAGCAAGAACTTAAATAAAATACTTCATTATGATTTAAAAATCATTACAGTGAACATTTCAGAACACTAGTCTATAAAATTATGTGGCACGTTAAACATTCAAAATTAAAATATACTGGACAAAACTTGCAAAAAGATATTCAGAACAAGAATCCTGTTTTGGCTAGGTATGGATTTGATGAACTAATTTTATCTGTCTTTCCTCTGATTCTACAGACATAGTTTAAAAAGTGGTACTGAAAAATAACAGCTCTGTAAACTTTGTGGAATGTCTGTAACGCATTTGGCCAGAGATAAGCAATGTGCCATGAACCTGCTGAATGTGTACCACTATCATGTATTGCCAATACGATGCTTGTCCTTTAAGGGTGTATCTGCACAGCAAAGAAAAACCTGTGGCTGGCCCATGCCAGCTGACTTGCACTCACATGGCTTAGGCTGCGGGGCTGTTTCATTGCTGTGTAGACTTCCAGCTTGGGCTGGAGCCTGAGCTCTGGGACCCTTCCATCCCACAGGGCCCTACAGCCTTCTCTCCAACTCGAACCTGGAAGTCTACACATCAATGAAACAGCCCTGCAGCCTGAGTCGGCTGGCACAGGCCAGGCATGGGTTTTTCATTTCAGTGTAGAGATACCCTCTAAGGACACTTGAAACTGATCCTGACTTTTTAAGTTTCCCTCACTTCATAATCTAGATGAGTCCTTTAGCACAAGCAAACCTCAGTCCCAGCCCTTCTGTTTCTTTTCTGTAATTCTGCAGTTGACCGTAGTTCCCTCCTTCTCAACCCTTCAAGAGGCTTCCTCCTCCATGATATGCCCCACACCAGCACGTCATCTTAACTCTGAACTATTAATAAATAATATTAGGGCTTTTCAGTTGGAAAGGACAAAGCCCTTTACAAACTGAGCTTTTAGGGCCAAAGTATGGTGGTACTGTACTGGAAAAGATAGGGAAGGGCCCAAGGAATCCTCCTTTTAGCTCACGTGCAAAGAGCTGAGCTAATGCCAGAGAGGACAGGAGATGTGGGGGATTGTAGCTCTACCTGTAGAGCTGGTGGTACCAGAAGAAGCAGGGTGAAGGCAGGGTTATAGCTCTGCTCCCATTTACACCATCAGGGAGCTGCTGAAGGGAGCGTTTTCAGTCACAGCTGCTGGGTGTTGAGAATGTTTGGAAAATCTGGCCACTTTATTTAGGGGTCTATATCTGAGCTAAGATCATTGGAAGATCTGCCTGATACATTCAAAAGTAGGATTATATGGAGGTAAGATCTCTTAATGAAGGATCTCAGAGGAGAAGGGAGTCACAATTATGTTTAGCGTCAGAAGAAGAGTCCTTGTTCTAAATGAAGAAAGAAAAACAACAAAAAACTTTGATTTGGTTCAGGAGAAAGATTTACCCCCAAATCAGTCCCCCTAGGCCTAATTTTGAACACACATTTAAAAAAAAAAGTCTGGATTTTGTCACACAAAATCCTATCTTGAAATATTCTCAGCCATTCCTGTTAAGCACAGGCCATATTCCCTCAAGCAGCACAGTATCAAATCATGCTACAACTGGGCTGGTCCCTTTATCTACCTGAATTCTATCATGAAATAAAATGATGGCAGCTCTCAGCAGACTGCATGAGGCTGTCTGCAGTTCTCTCATTGTTAGATCACATATCAGGGATGCTGCATCCATACGTAAAAATTTCAAAGCTTGAATGAGTCCAAGCTGTTTGATCAGCTACTCAGTTTTGTTGTCTGTTCTTAAAGGGTACTATTGTTTCAATGGAAATCCATATGGTCCTGACTGGTCCTGTCCTGTCAGGTGTTAATAGCAGAGATGATGGCAGTCCTTAATGCAAGAAATTATCAACATCTTTCCACCTCCTGTCAGGATGAACCTGCTGCTTTTGACATGGAAAGGAATGTCAACAGCTGGGTGCACAATAGATGTTCTTCAGATGGATCCAGCAATTGAGGCATTTTTGGTCTTATTCCAGGACGGCAATTAGCAGGTGCACAGAGAAACTTTTGATGGAACAGAATCACAGAAGAGACAGACTTGTTATTTAGTAAGGTGACATGTTTAGCAGCAAGAGAAAAACAAAGCATGTTTGTGTATCATATCGGCAAACTATGAGACAGAGAATAATGTTGGTCATAAAGGATTTAATCTTAAGGACTCTATAAAGAGATTTGCAGTAAGTCTAGCGATCTGAGGGGTGGGGAGGGAGCTAAGGAATGGCAGCTAAGATGTATATTTGAAAAAAAGACCAACAATCTATTTGATAAAGTCATTTATATACAAAGCAGAGGTGTGTGTGTGTGTATGTATAAGGCCAGATTTTGGGAACTAGCCATTTTGCAGTCAGTATAGCTCTGGGAGTGCCATGGTCCTGTGGCTTCTGGGTACCTCTCCTGTCCCTGGTGCAAAATAGAGGCAGCTCGAGACTGCTCTGCCTTACTCCTATGTACCCTTCATGGGCCAGTTCAGGAAACAGCTGGGAATGACTGTGATTCCAATATACCTTCCCCACTGCCAAGAACAGTGAGCTGAGTGGCACAGAGCTGGCTACACTGCTGTACACCTCTTGGGGAATCCCTAGGAAGCCAGAAGAGCCAGGTTTAATGTGACTCTGCACTCCTGGAGCAGTGTAAAGTGAACTTAGTGGGGGCCAGAATTTGGCCCATTGTTTGTGTGGTGCATAGCATGAGAACGTGCATGTAAAAGGGAATTAAACAGACAATGCAAAAATTTTTGCCTATTAATCTTAGTAATGCAAAGCCAGTTACTCTATTGGTTTTTCAGAGGGATTTCAGCAAAGGATTTCATGATAGGCAGGCAAGTGACTTCACTGCTTTTAAACAGTGTATAGCAATGTTGTTTCACTGAGGTCCTGTAAGCTGTCTAATGAGTCAGTATATTATGAATGCACTTCTGGAGCTATGTGTCAGGCGTTAAGCTCAGTTCCCTATTCAGAATACTAGTAGTGGGATTTAAAGTTGCGTTCCAAGGTCACAGAAACTTGTTTAACAAAGCGTAAATTGTTCGTGGCATATGAACTTGATGTAGGCCTATGAAGCCTCATTGAGAGCTTTCTTACACCAATTTTACATGGTTGTAATTTCATTGACTGCAAAAGCATGACTCCTGCCTTAAACTGGGTTAAATGCAATCAAAATCGTGCCCACTGTTTCTATTGGTTAGACATTGGCAAAATAAAAATGCCATTTATCTTAGCAGAAAGCAGTGTTTTCTGAGCTATAAAGCAAGTTTGTTCATTATTTTAAAAGAAAACCAGACTTTGAAAAGAATTGTGATCCCAGCTGACAAACACTACAAACTTATAATAAACAAATTCTTTTGTACAATGATTATCTTAAAAAATATTGAAGCCTTTTCAGCAGTTTTTTTCACTTACCTTGACATGTAATTCCATCACCATAGTATCCAAAGGGACAATGCCCCATTTAAATCCTCCATCTTTGGCTGTCTCACACTGCACTCCGTTAAAACACGGCATATTAGCGCACGTGATTTTCTTGTTCTGCTGCAGTAACCCGTTAATAGTTTTTGATAGTGCCAAATGATCCACTGCTGAGACATATGACTCCCCGGTTACAATTGTCTGTTCTAGAATCCTTGTTTCCACAAAAGTGCTGGGAAGTGCTGGGAAGTTACTACTTTGGGGAGCTGTATCTGAAAAAGGAGCTATCAGATGGAATGAGTGTCCTTGGGTGATCTGTTCTAAAAGCATGGGCTGGTTTAGTCTTTGCAGTTGCAATCCTACTGGGCCATTTTCCAGGAGAAAAGTTGAATGTCGGCTGGTTCTCTCAGGCAGCATGTGGCCTTGTAGCTAATAAACTTGCATTCTTATCGTAAGGGGGAGAAATATTCCCAGCTACATGCGATTTAACATTTAGCTTATAGTCAGAGGAGACCAGGGTTGTCATTCTGTCAGTTGCTGCTTTGAGATTAGGTTCTTGGAGCAGAAGTAGGTCGTTTTTTATTTTTACTGTATTACGGGAAGATGCTCTTTGAGGCATCTTGGAGTCTGGATCAGTATTGCTTGTGTCTGATGCTTGAAAATGGGAAACCCTCCATTTCACAGGAAGTGATTGAATATCAATGACTGTAGAGTTTCTTGTCATAAGGTAAGTTTGTTCTAGTCTTGGCATTTGAGCTTGGGAAAGTTTAGAATCAATATTTCTCGATTTTTCTTGGTAGGAGCCTTTAGTATTGTGGCAAGGTGGGGCGGGGGGAAGAGATATCCTGCCCTCGTGGGCCCTGTGCTCTCCCGGCCTGACCGGTGGTGCGGTTGGGGGAAGGCCCTGGGAGGGGCCGGGGCCCGCTCTGCCCCCCGGTGTTGTGGTAGCAGCAGTTAAAGCTGCAAGCCTCTGCAGACTGTGGGCTGCTGGCTGCAGGCTGCAGCTGGCCAGCCCCAAGCTGCCAACTCCGAACTGCCGGCTTCGAGCTGCCAACCTCCCACCTGTAAACTGTACCTCCAAACTATAACTCCAACCCCCTTCCTCCACACCTCCTCTCTCCAAACTCCTCACTCTACTACCCACCGCTGCCTGCTCGCACTGGAGGCTTTTGAGTGTTTGGGGCGGGGCTCCTTGATTGACCCCAGGTGTCCTAATTGCCCAAACAGACCCTAGGTGGCCTAATTAGTTAAGCAGCCCCAGGTGGCCTAATTGCCTAAGCAGCCCCAGCTGAATCACCCACGGAATAGGGCTTTGCTGAGCCTGGGGCTAATATACATGCCTTCCAGCACCCTTGCATAGCCGTCTTGCCTGACCCTGTCACAGTATGTACATTATCTCTCTCAGCAGGATCTGTATGACTGTGGGAAGATCTTGATACTAGAGTTAAAGAAAGATATGTATAGTAAATCTACTGGTCTAAATCGACAAAAGGAACAATGAGACATCATCTTATCATCAAGTAACAGGAAGTCAATTGTACACAGAGAACAATGAAATCCAGCATGCATGGGAAGAGGCATTATAGTAAATCCTGAGTAACTAAGGATATGTCTGTACTGGCAGCAGCACCAGAGGCGCTGCCAGATCAATGCCATGGGATCAATTGAGTAGGCAGTGGAAACCTGCTCAATCGATCCTGGAAGTGCCCTCCAGTCAATGCCATAAATCCACCCCTGCAAGAAGAGTAACACTGCGTCGACTGGAGAGCATTTTCCATCCGTGCAGCGCAGTGAAGATGTTGCAGTAAATAAAAGTTAGTAAGTCAGTGGGAGATATGCAATCTACTTTACGTAGCTTATGTATCTCCTATTGACTACCACCATCCGTGTAGAACAGGCCTTAGTCTCTTATTGTGTGTTTATTTTTGGATGCGGTATGTCCCAGGAACCCAGTCCTGAATCAGGGCCCTATTGTTCTTGGCATTGTACAAACACACAGTAAAGAGATAGACTCGGCCCTGAAGATCTTATAATCTTAGTGTAAGATGACAGACAATGAATTCACACAGGCACAGAAAGGTGGAGCAGAAGGAAATGATGAGATTGTACCGTTAACATGATGAGTAGTGGTTTTGACACACTTGTAGTATAATCACTGTCAAGTTTTTGTAGGCATTACGACAAAGGAGGTTTTTATGGAGGGATTTGAAAGAGGATAATGAAGTGGCTTTGTGGGTGTTTATGGAGGCTCCTTCCAAGAAGGTTGGGCAGCATGGGAGAAAGCCCAAAGGTGCTTGTTTGAAAATATAAGAAGTACATGATAAAGGCTGGCACACTGGCAGAATGGGAGTTGGAGTCAACCTTTCAGTAGTTGCATGAGATGATAGATGAGGAGGGATGGGTTGTGAAAGGCCTTGAAAGTGAAGACAAGTAGTCTGAAACAATTCTTTCAGAAAGATTAATGGCCATATGCTGTGTCTAATGAATGGAAGAAACTATTTTTAACAAGTTCTGGCATACTCACTCCATGACACAAGGCTCATTTCAGGCTGTGAGTCTGGGCCCTAGGCATACAATCCTTACATAATTATTCTCAACACTTTTTATATAGTTCTTCACTTCTTTAAAGTACTACAAAATATCGATCATCTTCACAATACTCCTTTTGATGTTGGTATTATTACCATAGCTGAGAAATGAAAAAAACTGAAGTACAGAGATGAAGTGACTTGACAAAAGTCAAAGAGAGTTAGAATCAGAGCAAGGACTAGAACACAGGTGTTCCTGGTGCCCACAGCTGTGTTCATTGGACTAGTAAACCATGTCCCTGTCTCACGTGATGTTGTGTTTTTTATCCTCCTGGAACACCGTGGGGCATTGTACCAGGGTTGAATACTGGTAATGATTCAAGCAATGGACAACAACATTAAATAAACACAAGAATTGTATGGTAAAATGCAAGCTTGACAAATGATAAAACGAGTGTAAAAAGGGGCAGAGGAGAGAGGAAATGAGAGGGAAGAAATCAGAGATAACATAGAAAATGAGAAAATAGGAGAAGTAAAGGGATTTTAAAAAATGAATGCGTGAAAGAAAGATGAAAGAAAGATCCCCCGAGACGATTATCCATCACAGACAAGAAGTTCTGCCTCTAGAAAATTCAGTTCAGGGATCAAGAACTGATAGGAATGACAGTGGAGGCCTGAATGAGCACTTCGACAAATTTCAGAAATGAACACTAATAGTAGCTTTGAGCACTTGCCATCACAGTAGAATCAAATAGGTTTTATTTTCCCTAAATGAATGTTAGTAACTACCGAAGGGGTCAGACTGGCAAACTAGAAACTGAAATCGTCCATTTACCTCCTGATCAGGTACTGTGGATGCAGCATAATCTTCCAAATATGGCCCTGCTAATGTGTTCCAAGCTGCACTTTTAGGGCTGGAAGGGGCCACCTCTAGGTTTGAGTGTTTTCATGATCATTCAGTTCTTGGTCCCTCTGATCAGAATGCCAACAAAGGTGCCAATTAAACTAACTGTGGTAATAATATTGTGGTGTGGACATCTGCTCATTATGGTCGTTACTGAATTAAGATCTCTTATAGCCATTTTCCACAGGCCACCATAAAGCTATAATGTATTTGTTTTGAATTGAATTTTGGACTCAATTCAAATGCGACTTAAAGGTGACAATCTCAGTATCCCATAATCCATCCCCAACACTACAGCAAGTTTCATTAATACGGTTCAGTGCAAGCTGGTTAAGATGAGTTCATGACAGAACTTTCCTGGCAGAGTCAGTTATTTTTACTGGGCAATTTTTCTAGTATTTAAATAGACAACAAAGAAGTGCTCTAAGAGATTGCAGACTTAGTTGACTGTAGTCAGCAGCTTTTTCAAATCCTATGTACTTCAATTTATTTTCCATGAAGTCAATCAATATTTACAATGTATAACCCATTATCAATGCAGAATGTGATTGGATGAATCTGGTTTTCTCTGTGATTCCACTGTATGATTACGTATTGAAGTGGATGAAAATAACAACAAAATGACAGGCCAAAGTACTCAAGGTTATATTATGGTACAAAAATACATTTGCACTTGCTGCCAGCTTTTCTGCCTATATTAACTAGGAGATATGCAGCAGTGAAATGACTGAATTTATTTTTTTATAGGAGTAGATAAGAGAATAAGGGGCTGATATAGCACACTGTTCTAGTTTTATGCTGCTGCTAATTCCATTCATTTCAATGGAGTTACCCCAGGCTAAAACTGGAGTGACAAAGTGGTGAATCAAGTTCTGAGACTATAGATTCTTCTCCTCTGTCTGGGGAAGATTAGGACCTGAATGGCAGGGACCAGATCTCAGAGAATAAGCACTGCAACATGATGCAACATGATGAACTATGCCCTCCAGGGATTCCCCTCTATTGAATTTCCTCTACACTGGAAATCCCTCCCATGCTCAGTTAAGCCAGCTTTCCAGCTACTTTGTTCCACTGGAGCATCATGTAACAGCCAGAGAGGAGGCCAGCAACTGACCCAAAACATTTGATCTAAAATCCATCATAACAGTGCTGAGAAAATGCAGCAAATTCTGATTTTCTTTCTGATATGAATGCAGCTTCCAGCCAAATATTGCACATCTGTAGTCAAAAAGAAGAAAATCATGCCCATTCTCAAGGTAATAAAGGGACTGCATGAGCCTGTGACCATAGTAGGTCTCAGATACAAGAATATGGAGCAGAGATACTTCAGTTCTGCCAAAATCCAGGGAAAGAAACTGACACTGAAAACCGGAAGCAAACAAGTCTGGCGGATTTGTTGTCATCTGGGTTTCCTGTCTTCTTCTGTGCCTTGGCAGGCTTACAAGGCTTGGCAAGCCATGTCCAAAGCCAAATTAAGGCCATCTGGGGTTATAGACACATCATAACATTGAGTCCTATGTAGACCCTACCCCCCTCTTCTCCCAAAGAATCAGTAGCATGGGACTCCCTTCCCCCTAAGGGAGGCAGCAGTGGATCCTTCTCCGATACAAAGAGACAAGGTCGGTAATGGGCTCCCTACTGTAGCAGCTGGAATGTGTCTGTTTGAGAGGTGGGTTGGCATGTAATCCAGGCCCACTGCACTCTTCCCCTCCTGCCACACATACAGTCCTCTTTTGGAATGGTGGTGTTAGAGGGGGCCACAGAACAACAGAGTCCACAGAACAGTTCACACCTCTCCAAAATATTGCTCTAGGCTGCCTGAAAACTCTGGCAGTTATTGCTGTTTTGTTTATGCCTGGGTCTCATTTTCAAGCTTCTCTTCACATCATGAGAGCTAGAAACTTGCATTTCTTCTTTTTTTTTAAAGACTTGTATTCTGATGTAATCACATGAATCCAGGAGCTGGCGCCCTAGGCGCGGTCCTTTAGTGCCTATTCATTAATCTAGCCCTCACTATGTCCCTAGACCCAACTAAATGCACACAAGTGATGCAAGCACTACTCTTCAACTCCAGATTAAATCCTTCCTATGAGAAGAATTCTCTATGATGTTCTCTGCTTGTGCAGAGTATTACTGAACTTTTGTATCCTGTTAGCATACAACTGTTTCACAATTCAGTAGATAATTTAAGAATTGAGCTTATTGTTAACACAATTTAATACATTAACAATTTGTATAGCTTTAGAGCCATTAACATTTAGTAATGTGTTCTGTGTAGCACTTTTCTCAGTCAGAAAAATGTCTGCAGAGAAAAGTTTTTCTGGCATATTATATTGCGTGGTTCATCATTTAAAATTTGAAACACCTACCAGCACATACATCTTATTTAAAGTGTCACGAGAGAACAGAAAAATTACACTGGTCTAAGAGTCTTGTTACCAAAGTATAAGGGATCATTCCATTTCTCTCTCTCCCTCTCTGCATTCCTACTTTTAAAAAAATTGCCCAGTGACAGAGACGTTGTGACCACATGTCTTGAAGAAGAGGAGAGAGCAAGAGAGAAATTCCACATTTTGGAAAAGTGTGATATTATCATTCTATTACTTTGGGTCCCAACCTCCCCTCTATCTGGGGAACCTTTCTACTATCATTAGCTTCCATAACAAGAGTGTGGTGAATCCTCCCTTCCGCTCATCTATGAACACCTCCTACAACCATCACATGCACATACACCCTTGACTTGCCCCTGCCTGGGGTCAAACGTTTCAGAATTGTACTCTATCTAGACAAGTGCCCAGATTGCTTTGTCAGTTGCGGTGCCCTCTTGCTGTCTTCCCATTAAAAGCAACAAGCCCCAATTCCCCCAGCTGGGGGCCCTAAATCCCTAGCTCCCCACAAAAACCCACTAACAAATACATGATCTTGTTCTCCCAAGCATTAGAAAGCACCAGTTTCCAGGTTAAATGAGAAATGAGAGTATCCTCAATTAAGTTTGGGATGGGAATGTGAGTTTGCATAATAGCTTCAATTTGGGGATTCAGATCCTTTCTCTATTCTTATTGTCTTATTTATTGAATACTGTGCAATAAAAAAGGAACTATTTAAAGCATAGTTAGCTTGAGCTTCGTTTTTTAATCAATCACCACTTTTAAAAATATGAAAATAGACAGATATCAATACTAGCCTTATTTTTTAAAAGCAACTTTTACAATGTCTTTTAAAATGAGTTTGGTCTCATCCTTGTAACTATTTTCTCACATCATATAATGTATTTTGGATGAATTTGTATTCTGGGCCTAAAAGGTGCCCAGGGAAGAAATTTTCAAGTCATAAAAGACATGCAGTGACAGAGATATGTGTGGAAGCCTGGCCGCACTATGCCTCATTGAAATTTGTGTTATCAGTCCTTCACTTCTGTGATCATTAAGTTCACTGACTAATTTATTTATAATAAAATAAAAGAGTGGACATCTGGTTCACTTTTCCTAGAGCTTATCCTAATAGAAAAGTTTTCTGTTGTTTTAGTTGATGATGATGGTGTTAGGCTGCTTCTGTAACTTCTCCTTGGCAGTGCCCTACATGGAACAGTAATGAATGTTCTAAGCAGCTGAAATTCCCCAACTGCTTTCTTTTTACAACAGTTCCCTTCTCCATTTTAGTGTTGAAGTGTTTTGTTTGTTAAACATGGCCACATCTCTCAGAACATCTGCAGCGGTATGTAGACAAAACTGCAAAATTCTGCATGGTTTTGTAATGCAAATTTGTTTTGGGCACATGAAATAGAAAATTGTACTGCTCTGCCACAGAGCATTTCCAGAGGAAAAATGGGCGATCTCCAGCCAGCTCTTGACATCTAGCCATCTCTGATATTAATATCGGCCAAAAGATCTGTGTATTGAAAGTGCAGCATTCCCTTGAATTTAAAAAATGAATCTGATTAATCTAGGCTTGTATTTCCCCCCACACCGTCCCCTGGGTTTATTTTCTGTGAATGTTTAAGTGATTGATTTAATTTTATTCACAAACATTTAAAGAAAAATATTGCAAGCTTGTATGATCACACTCTTGAATAGCAAATTTTAAACTCTCACTCAAGTATTTGTATTACAATGGCTTTATTTTATAAGAAAAGGGACTACTGGACATAACTCTGAGAGAACATCACATTGTGGTGCAGGCAGGAAAAGAGAGCACACAGAAGCAGGTATGGCAACTGAGTGAGAAGTGAAAGGATACAATTGGCAGCTCAAAACTTCTAGAGGATATATAGGAATCTCCAGTGCTAATTATTCATTATTTCCAGCATAGGCAAGGAGGTGAAATCTTGTCTCTGTTAAAGTCAACATGGGTATGTCTCACAGCTCGTGGAAACCAGCCTCCTAACTTGGGTCGACAGATTTGGATTAGAGGGGTTTGTGCTAGTGCTATAAAAATATCTGTATAGATGGCCCTTTGAAGTTCTGGTTCAGGCTGAAGTCTAGGGAGGGAGGTGGGCTTCAGAGCCTAAGTTACAGCTTCAAAGTGCTGTCTACACAGCAGACAGCTATTTCTAGAACGTTAGTGCAGGTTCCGCTAGCCCAAGTCTGTCAACCAGGCTGATAATCATGCTTCCATGGACTGTGTAGACATATCTTATGAGTTTTGTGATTCTGTGACTTCAGTAGAGACAGGATTTCCCACAGGGCTGCACCCCAGAGACCTAGCAGAGAGGTAATTAAATGAGCCAATGATGACTTGAATGGACCTTTCTTAAACAGAATCATACCTGAGACAATAGCTGGTGAGGACAGAAAATTACAGACGAATCTATGCTGTCGAGAGCCAGAAGAAGTTTAGCTTTGTAGTGTTCAGGGTTGTGTAGAACCCATTAAATGGATTCTCTGCCTCTTGAGCCAGTTTTTGCAGAAATGCTTCCCTTCCATTGCTTTTGGCCCTAATATATCTGCATAAACACGACACAGTATTTGGTTCATAGTGAGGCACATACAAGCTGCTTGATACCATAGTGCCTGGACAGACAGGTAGATGCTCAAAGATGTGGCACTTTGTAACTGTTTATACTGGACTTCATTTAAATTGGGATTACAGCCATTTTGCATTAGTGCTAGCATTATTAACTGTTGGGTTTGACCCTGTAGGGGGTGCTGAATGAATACTTTACTTCTCTTTTCCACTGACATTTCCTCACTCTCTTGTTAAAAATCTTTGTGTTTGGGCAGCTTTCTCTCTATCCAGATTTCTCCAATAATTTGCCAAAGAGTTTATTTTGACCAGAACTGGTTGAAAATTTTTGACAAATAGTTTTTTCCCATCAAAACTAAATGTTTTAAAGAAATAGCCTGGTCCCTTAGGTCCCTCACCTAGGCTTTGAGAGATCTAGGTTCAAGTCCTTACTCTGCCTTACCACAGGAAAGTGGCCTAGTTGCTGAGCGATATCATTGGTCTGTCCCCTCTGATCCAATGAATAGTTAATTATTCACACAAAATGGAACAGCTCCAACAGCACAGACCAACTGTAGGTTAGTGGTTAGGCTACTTACCTCAGATGTGGGAGACACATGTTCAAGTTCCTCTCTGAATTAGGAAGAGCAGAGATTCAAGCCTGGGCCTCCCACACCCCAGAAGAGTGTCCAGCCCCTGGGCTATTCTAGAATTGGGCTCTTGCCTATCCATTTTTTTCTCCCTAAAAAATTCTAAAGGTTTCCTTTTCAATCCATATGGGAATGAAATTGATTCTGAAACCTCATCATTTTTGGTGGAAAGGAATCTGGTCAGTCCTAATTGTGAGAGCAATGTGTTTTCTCTTCCCCTGGGGATGATAGCTCCAGCAGCGTCTCCTACAGTGGGGCTGCTCACAAAGGTACCAATGATATTTTTAGATGTTATATCGGAAGAACATTGTGATGGAGGCTGAAGACTTAATCGCTGCAAAATGAATAATGCTGAAATCTTGTTTTATTTTATAAGAGAAAGGTTATGTTATGAGAAGACAATCTATTTACTCATGTCATATTAATGACCTTATTTATCTCCAACAATGCACAGTTCAGTATATTTATAGGATTTCCAATGGACCTTTATCAGAACAATGTAATTTATATTTTAATTAATTTATTGATGCACTTAAATAAAATGAGATCTAAGACTATGAGGGCTTCAGTCATTTGAAGCAAACATAATTCTGGGCTACGCCAATGAAGATACTGAATGCGGGTTGGAGAAAAAAATTTTGGAGATGTTTATCATATGAGAGGGAATAGAATTTAATTCTCACTAATCTCTTTAACATTTAAGGAATCTCAAGACAATACCTTAGAAATATTCTCCCTATTTCTAGACACTTCATTATAAAAAGACAATGTAGAGAAAAAAAGGGGGGGGAGGAGCAACAGAAGGCACAATTCTGGGACTTGAGAAATTTAGTAATGCAGGCAAATTAGGGGCCAGATTCTGCCCTAATTTATAACCATTTCATACTAGTATAGCTCCTTTTACTTCCATGGAGTTACTCCCATTTATGCCTGCAGAAACCAGAGGAGGGTTGGTTGTATGAGTTAAAGTCCACTGAGATAGACTAGATTATGACTGGAACAGGAAGAAAGATTTTGTATTAATTATTTTTGTACTGCCATTAATATAACTTTACATCTGATCTATTGTCCTGTGCATCATACTTGTTGGAGTTTGACAGTTAACTCTTCAGAGCAAAGACCTTGTCATTCTGTGTTTTGCAAACAAGGTGCAGAGACATTGTCAAGGAGAAAGTCAGTCAACATACAAAAAACTTTGCAGAAGAAGACATATAATTTGGTTTCTTCCTTTATTTAAGACTCAGAAGTTTTATTTCAAAAAAAAATTTCGACAAGTTTTCAACCAAAGGTTGGGTCTTCAAAGATCAACTTTCTGATGCAAATTAGTATAAGAAATCTTGAAAGCTTTTTTCCAGCAATATTTCCAGACTAGAGAGAGAGAGAGATGTTTCTCAAACCAAACCATTGAACCCTCCAAGGTTTGTCTATCACTCTTTTACCACATTTTAGTCTGGTTGGATATATAACTTTTTACTGCTCCTCAAACAGCTCTTTCTGGTTTATTTTAAGATCCAGTTTAAAGCTGCATTCTTTTATTTCAAAACTTTCCTTGGATGTGCTCCAGCCACTCTCACAGAGACCTTCTCTCTCTCTTTTTACTCCTTTATCATTAGTGTCCTCTGTATGTATCTTACTACTGCTGGGACGAGAATTTCTTTTCTGCAGTTCCTGGAACAGCTTTCTGTCTCTCTCTGCTTTATCATCTCCTCACCACATTTCTAATCTCAACATATAAGGTCTCTCTTGTCTATGCCAAGGCCTCTGCTATTATTATTTAACTCTGTAATTGTATTACTTCAGCAACTATGTAAAGAATATCAGGATAGAGATTTCAGGAGAGACAGTAGAAAAAAGAAAATTGTATTTTGTATTCTGGAGTTATCAATATATTCTACTTCTGCTTGATATGAGTGTCTGAAAAATTAATAAAAACAGTATTTTTATCTGATGCCTCATGGGTCTTCAAACTCTTTCTCCTGGCTTAGACGGGTTGATATATATTCTTACTGTCTTAGATCAACCTGGATCCCGTCTGCAGTGCCCCTGTCTATTGGCATGCAGACTGCCTCAGAACTTTAATAGCAGGTTTTAGAGGAAATTCATAATGTTTCTTCAAAAGAAAATTCGTAATCTTTCTTCAAAGGAAAAATGGTTTAAATTTGAATATTTTACTGAAGTTCTCCTTTCATTTAATTCAAGTATTAAATGGCCCAAAATTACAATGACATTGTTTTGAGTGGTAAATACATAAAAATGAGTTACTTTGCATATGAAAGCTGAGAAATTATCTGAATTGTGCCTTGTTGAAGACTAATAATGAATGTCTTTTAATATCACATAAGCATGTCTAAACGCCCTCAGTGAGATCTTTCCTTTACATAATTCCCCACAATTTCACAATCACTTTCAACTGAATAAGTCTGGACAACCATCCTTAAAAAAAGAAAATCTTAGATAATAGCTTTTCTGAATACATACTGAAACTTTTATGGAGTTTTTAGCTAGAACTAGTTGGTAACTGGTAAACCAAATTAAGCACAAGACATTTTTACTTATGGACAATATTGGCATATTAACTCTTAGCAATGACTAACCAATGTGCTGTACCAAAAGAAATACTACTGATTCAGGGTCCAAACCTGGTGTCAGACAACTGTAAATCTCGTTTGAGAAAGATATAAATTACTGATAACACTAGTGCTGAATTTGAAATTTGCCATATATCTCAAGAGCCTCTTTTCCTAAATGCAAGGATTTTTCAAACACGGATATGTAGCTGTAGTTCACTGTTGTATTAAACATAGACACTTTAAGCTGTTGTAAAAACTACTTCTGGCTTTAGAAACCTACTGACAGCATTCCTACCATATTATATTCTGAGATCATCATTTTAAGAAAGTGTTTATATTTTTCTACTTGAAAGGGAATAATAACATGGGCAAGAAAGGGCATCTTCCAGGTACACTCCAAATAATAGCTGTATTACATTTAATCCTTTCTCTTCTTAAGATCTGAGAGGATATCAAGGATCTTATTATTTTCAAAGAAGCAGGAGTTTCCATGGTGACCTGAAAGCAGTTGGGGCCTCTTGAAGATTTGACACCAAAATGTCAAGCAAGTGGAAGCCAAGTTAGTAGGTGTCTCTGGTTCTGTTTGTAGATAAATATAAGTAGAGAGAAAAAAATTGATCAGAGGCATAATGGACAGTTTTGGCCTTTCCTTTGAAGCATTAGAGGTTGGACATGCTGAAGAAAGGATCTCAAACTTAGTGAACCAATAGTTGGATTTGGTGTGTCAAATCTTAGGTTTTTGAGACCATACACAATAAAAACAATAATTCAGCAAGTAGAACCTCTTAGTCAGAATGGTGACTCTTAAATAATCTGAGTGATTTGCCAGCAATCACACTATTTATAGACCAGTGGGCTTGGAGGATGTTTTGCAGTGAGAGGCTTTAAGAGTCTTCCGTACCCTCACTTTCTCCTAAATAAATTAAAAAAACCCAAAAAACCCTACTCTAATAATTTCCAGAATACCAAAAAAAAAGAGTCCTTGAAATTCTCCTCATAATATACATTTATATACAAGTATCGCCTTTCACCCAAAAAGATCCAATAGTGTTTTGTAAGCTACATACAGTATTCAAGTCACTACTAAAACATCATAAGTCTGTCTACAGAAATGTACCAATTTATTCCAGATTCTGATGCATTTATCTGCATTGGATATTGCCTCATTCTAGGAGTGGATCCAGTCGCTTCAGTGGATCACTATCCAAACTTAATCAGAGCCAGTGCGAGTGAGCAGTCATAATCTGACTCTGATTAACTTTCGCTAAGGATAGTGGGGCAAACCCCTGTCCTAATGAATAATGCCTTGTGATAATGACAACAACACACAGCAGACAGGAGTTTGGTTTTTAGGGTCTCATTCTAAAAATCTCACCCACAGGAAGCTGCATGGAAGCCAAAGTAAACCTTGGAAGTAAAGGCCTAATTTGCCCCTGATACATACTTTGATTCAGAGAGTCTAGGTATTCCACATTAAGCCCACTCTTCTTTATAATGCTTATAACTCCTTTCTCTTGCCCAGCTTTTGAGCTGCTGTTACTTCTTCTTTAATAGAAAAACTCCAGTTTGACTTTAATGAAGCCAGGAGTTTGGCCCAATACAAATTATCTGTAATTTTAAATGCCTTTAACAGAAAAACAGGAAACTGTTATGAAAACAGGAACTGCTCCCTTTAAAAGCTGTATGATATTACTACTATATGATTAAAGGGGTTTGAAAATGTAAAAAGGGAAATAATCTGGCTCTCGGTTCTGTCACTAACAAACTACAGGGCCTCTGCCCTCTATAGATTATTTGTTTGGAGACTAGGTTGTTATTATTACCTCTTAAAAGTCACGATGGCACGGTGATTGCTTGAGCAAAAAAATGGCATGGTCTTGGAGAAAAGAAATATAATCTATACTTGATGGAATGTAAATATTATTCATGGCATATAGCTTTGTCCTTTCCCTGGTGGTTTTATGAGTTGGCTTCACTGGTCTCCTATTGCTGAGCTACAATCATTTGCAAAAATATCATCTGGACTGCTGGCACTTAACAAATTCTAGATTGATAGAGTATATGGATAAGCAAAGCTGGAAACCATTTTTCTTTTAAATTATCTAAACATATTCTTCCCACTGTGTTTACTTTAGGGTCCTATATTTGGGCCATAGAATATACTATGGAAACTTCCTTTGATGTTCTTCTGGAAATATCTAGTATTTTAAGGATATCATTAAAAAGGAAAAAACAACTGGAAACATTATCAGATTCTTTCCAGCTGAATAGGAGACTGCTTTTAGCTGTAACTAGATATGCATTGAAAGCACAGACTTGCCACCCACCCCAACAATTCCGGAAGCATCTTGATACTCTTGGAGTTATCTTGCATATCACATTGAGTGCTGTGAGTCCTTCAATGGTCTCAAAACCACGTCCATTAAATACCATCCTATTATGACATTTTGATGCAGTGTTACAATACTTCATTACCATGGTGTCCTATCACCTTATGATGTGTCAACCTATGGGTTGAATTTAGCAAAATGAGAAACCCTAGAATAATGTGCAAAGGATCTAAAGGATGGAGCATGGTACAGGCAGCCAAGGACTTCAGAATTCCAATCCCAGTTTTCTCACTTATTATGCTGTGTGATTTTGATCATGTCACTTAACAATTTCCCGCAGTCTATAATGAGAATAATACTTAGTGCTATTTATTTTGCTCTTCTATATTGCCTTGCTTATAAGGATCTCTGAACACTTCATAAATATTAATAAATTATTAATATAAATTAATAAATAACACAAAATGCTCCTGCTGTGTAGATGAGTATTGCAATTTATATACATAGCTCACAGGGATGGTGTCAGGATAAGTTAGTTAATGATTGCTAAGCACTATATAAATGCTTGTATATCTATGCTCTTGTGTTTAATACCTTCTATGTGTGACGTGCATATTTTAAAAGTCTTTTAATCTCTGCAACTATTTTCATGCTTGAGTCTCATTTCACTCACACCGGAATGATTCCATTGTCTTAGTGGAATTACTTAACGATTTACAGCAAAGAAACTGAGACAAGAATCAAGTTCTTGATTGTGTTTTTTAATGAAGGTTCAACAATTTGTTTGAAATGAAATAACGAGAAATCGGGTCCTTTACGTTCTTCAGTCATTTATTTAAGACACAGTCCTGTAAGTGGCTCTGCACTGGAGAAAATTTCCTTCCAGCTGAAGTTAATTGCAAGATTGAAACCTTATATTGGCAACCAGGCCTCAGACCCTGCTTGTTTTCAAGAGCTGTTTCTTTTTCCTGTGACCAGGAGTAGATCTCAGTATGGATAGTAACAATAACAATAGCATGATAATCTAACAGGATACTGTTAGCCTTATGCTTGTAATGGATACTCTTAAGCTTTAAGGTTAAAATATTTGGGGGGTTTTGAAACATCAGGGACTGATTCTGGTCTCACACTGGCATAAATTAGGAGTAAATCCATTGAAATCTCACTGATGTAAAGCCAAATGGGATTCAGAATCATGCTACAGTGTAACAATGTGAAATAATGGATACCTCAAGATAACCAATAGCAAGCAAATAAAAAATATATCAAGTGCCAAATATCTATAATGCTGTAAATTAACCACTGTAGCTAGCATGTTAGAAGTAGTTTTGAAAATGGAAAGCAAGAACGCACACCTCAGTTATGCAGATGATAAAATAATCCTTTTCCTTGATCTCTGGTTCCTAAACCAGAAGCACAAAGAGATGGCTCTGAACAAACAGTCCATTATCAATGATGGATGTGGCACTGCTTTGTCCAGTAAATTGTTGATTTACTAACAGGAAAAGAATAAATCTTTTCTGATGACAGCTAACCCTCTAACTTGCTAACAAAAGTGAAGACAGATAGGCACTGCTCGGGCTCTGACTGATTAAACCGGAATAGACAAATACCTATAACGTCTGACAAGCACTGTTATTGCAACATGCAATACCAGTAGGGCCACCACTACCTCACATTAGGACACGTTAGCTTTCCTATTTGTGAAGCCAAGAATGCCAGTTATATGACCAGTGATACTGTATGTTTTCATTTAATATGCCCCCCCTCTCCCAATCAAAGAAGTGATAGATATTTTATCCAAAGCAGAAAGCAGAATGGGATTAAATGCCTTAGGCTTTCCTTTTCATTACACTGGCAGCAAAAATAAGGGAATATTGATACTGCTACTAAATTAGGTTACCTGTTTGTTTGTCTGTGGCTAAATAGGAGATTGTTTTGGTGGTTTTTTTTTTTTTTTTTTTTGCCTAAAAATAATAAACGCAAAGTTTCCTTTTTTAAAAAAGCAATAAACTTCCCCAAGTGCATGAAATCTCATACAATTTCTGAGACAGGGCATGACTGTCCTCAGGGTTACAATGGTATAAATAAAGAATTACTGTGCTGAAATCTAGTTAGGTGTAAACCATATAAACTAAAGGTATAAACCAGGAAAAAAAAAGTGCAAGTGAGAGCAGAATTAGGCCTGTATTCTTGACACAGTAGGTAACTATAGCTCAGAAACTAATCTGTGGAATTGTGGAGTTAACTGTAACTCAAGTACATCAGTAGATTAACTCCTACTACATAACAGTGGTTAGCAAATGGCATGTTGGTATTTATAAATCACAATGGAAAGACATGAATGTGTGTCTTCTCATCAGAGACTGTTTTAGGAAACAATTTTCTGTAGGCATGAAATAGCATCTTTTTCACCTCAGCTAATGTACAAAGGCATTTTAGTAAAGATGGCCAATTTTGCAATTTCTGTATCGAAACATACTTATCCCTTAATCCTTAAATCAAGACAATTGAATATAACACAAGTCAAAACCGTCTAGCAAAAAAGAAAATTGGAATTAGCACAAAGAGCTTTTAGATTAAAATTTCAGGCATTGGAAACAACTGGTATGAAATCTCAGTACCTTCCCAAGCATTTTAGCAACTTGGAGAGAATTTTGTATATTTTGTTTAATGATTGATACAAGTTACAAGGAAGAGATGATGTTATTCAGAAAGGGGGATTTCATAATAATTATAATCCTTAAATGTACATAAATTTAATTAAAAGCTTTCAGATTATATCTTTTAAACATCATGTACTATATGGTACGCCTGCTTAAACCAACAGAGCATTTGTGCAAGAAAGTTAAGCTTAGCACTCTGGATATAAATTAAGACACAAACTAATTGTTTGTGGTCTGTTTTCCTCAGCTCAGTTGCAGCTATTTGCTTTGTTTCTACATACTAAAGCAAACTGCTTTCTTTTTACATTGAAATATACGTGTTTGTAGAGTTATACAAGGGCACTTGTGTTGAAAATGAAATCAAGATAAACGGTACAATAAAAACACAAAGGAATGAAGTAGTGGTTCATGTTGTTTGTAAAAGCTAAAACATGATATTTACCCTTACCCCAACACACACAAGAAATAAGAGAAATATGCACAACTCTGTGAAATCCCTGGAATTATGAACAAAAATTATTCAGCATTAGCTGCTGTCATTGAATTCAATGGGAGTCGAGCATAGCAGGATCTTTGAAAAATCAGGCCACTTTGATATGGGTGCCTACTTTAGGCACCCATGTTTGCAATGAAAAAGTCTAGAAATGTAGGCCGACATTTAAAAGAGAGTCTGACTGCTCAAGTTGAAAGGAACAAGCAAGTGGGCTCCAGGAGGCTGAGGAGAGTGGTAAAGACTTACGTAAAACAGGCCAGTTTAAAGTTCGGATGTATCCAAAAAATCATCTTGCAAAACCACCCCAAAATACTCAGGCTGGTCCTATTTATAACTGAATTTTGAATATCCCCCTGTCCCTCCAGGATTATGAAAGCTCTGATATAAAAATTCCTTTTAAAAGAAACATTTATTAGTTTTAGAATTAGATATTGGGAAATGTGTTAAATCTTGCTTGGAGTTGTGAATGGCATGCATGAATCATAATAAACTTCACTTTCTAAATAAATTCCATTTTAGAAGACACACAGCGTCTTCAATTAGTAATTCTATAAATACAATGCAAGAAGTGTATCTGATTTACCCTATCAATATCTTGTACCAATAGCAATAAAATGCCTAGACTGAGGAATGTATGCAATGTCATTTGAATGACCTTAAGCAGAGATTATGTATCCTAACATTTCATTAGCACAGCAAGTTGCAGCTCTGTCGAACAATGGAAGGATTAGTTTATGTGTATGCACAATTCTTTATTTTTTTGCTCATCTGCTTTTAGAGCCTCACCAAGTTATAAAACAATCAATATCTATCTTTGTGACTCTGACTAACTTAGTAACATACCATCATACCTACGTACTCCTTGCTAGAAAGGAGAGGAAAGATGTTTGCTTTTGTTCCTGTGACAAGTAAATTCAGGGAAACTGGCTAAAATCAATGTGCAGTTCAAAGTGGTTGGATGATACCTACACTAATTGGCAAATTTGCTTCCTCTTTGATAACATTCACTAAAATATCACCATTGATTTGTAGCAGAAGTGGGAGGAGGGTTGGGTTTGCCAGAACAAGGCTTGAAGGGGTAGCTTGAAAATCAAGAGAGTCCAATTTGAAGACTGAAGACAATTTAAAAAGATTCTCAATGAAACATGAGTTCTTTGATTAGCTCATTTTGGTCAGGAAGCAATAGGAAAAGAAAAATGATCCTGACTGTTCTTAGAGATTAGACAGAATTGTGTGAATTTCTTTAAGCTTGGAAAGCAAGTTCTGATAATGGATGGTTGGTGTGTTGAACCTCTTGTGAGGTCAGATGCACTATTGGTACCTCTCACTTGAGGTCAGCATTCATCTTTGCTTCCATCATAGCAGAGAACTTCTAATGACCCACCCTCAGAGATCCATTGAATTTCAGAACTTCCCAAGGCAGAAAACTATTCAGCTTATGGAACACATGATTGAAATGTTGTTTGGACATTTTAATTATCTCTTGTCCTCAACTACTGATACAGTTGCTTTTGCATATTTCCTTGCTTATCATCTCCCTTACAGGTCATGTTGGTATATGGATGTCTTGTAACAGATGAAGCATGAAAGAAGGAGGGCAGAGTGCAATTGACACAAATCGTGTGCTGCTCTGATTAATAGTGGCACAAAGTGTCTTTGAAAAGTTATGTTTACACTTTGGTAGAAATGAAGGTGCGGTGATCCTTCTTTACCATGGCACCCATAAAGTCCTTCATCGCAAAACTGGTCTTGGGGGCAGACAGCCTGGTGAGTCGGGGTTATCTTGACTCAAACAGAGATACAAGTATTTCTGATTGTGAGACTTTTCCAGCTAATCTGCCAATTAGATTGTTCAAATTCAAACGCAAAGTTTTGACTGGTTGAGCATTATATGTAAGACAGACATACAAGATGTCACAGTATAACATGACAAAAGCTTACATTTCCTCATAACCTTACCACAAAAACATTTTAAACCCCCAAAGATAAAAGGTACCTGGTCTAGGAGCTTGTGTACAGATTTGGCCATTTCAAAAAAAGCCTGATGGACACCGGCCACAAATGTACTCAATCTCAGGAGGTTTACGATCAACACAAAAGACTCCGGGGAAGCACAGCTTATTGGCACAAGTAATAATAGGTGGCAGAGGGGCTGTATGACCTAAAAAAGTATCCAACAAGTTTTCTTAAACTTTTATTTAAGAATCTTTTATTGAATTAAATCTTTATTAAAAGTGAAACAGTGACTATATAAACCCAACCAAGGCTTTACATTACTTTTATTCTTTTAAAATATAATTAACATACAATGTTCTCCAAATCTTGTGCCAAAAATAAGAATGTCCTGAAGGCACAATGTATCAGAACAGCTGTTTCCTACTAAGGCAAGATTTATTAGTCCTCTAATTACGTGTTTTAAAGTTTATTACTCAGAGCTGCTTGGCATTTATCATGGACCGAATAGAAATTGTAATTTTCAGCATAAGTGAAAGATTAACTGAGTGAGAAACTACATTATTCAGATATCCCATATTAAAAAAAAACACATTGGAATCTATTTGGCAAACCTTGCCATACACGTACATTACCTTTAGAAATATATTGTAAAGTAATATGGTTCTGATTTAGACATTTCCCAGGAAAGTCCAACATTATCTGACATAAGGCTATTTTAATTCATTTATTTTTGTACATAGTAAAATAATAGTAAAAATTATCTAGCGATTTAGCAGCTGTCACTGGATGACAAGTGCAGATGAAATGCATAGTGAAGATGAATGTAGTGGGCCTAGAATAGATAACAAAGGATGCGTGAAGTCTGAATAGTGGTGGTATTTCTCTTTAAACTGTCTTCAGAGGAGTCTAGATTTTACACTCAAATATTTTCAGTGTTAATTCTGCACATTGGTTGCAAAAGAACAATTATCAAGTAAACTGAAATATTTATGGATTTATATGGTTTTAACACAATGTGTAGACTTACTTTGGATAGTGGCTATCTGTGTACAGGTGCACAAAAGAGTAAGAAGACACAAAAAACAATTCCCATGTATAAACCCCTGAACAACAGCCATTCACAGTCCTCATTCTGCTTCTTGAGTGTGCTATAAATCCCAAAGAGGTGTGGCCCAAGCCTGTCTTCAGTGTCATGCCAGCATAGGAGGAGTGAAGAATTTCCCCCGTTAAGGGTGGACCAGGCTGAACTGTAGTGTAGGCTTGGTACTCGGGGTGGCATGATGTCTGCTAGAGGCACAAATGTATTGGGAGACATATATCTTCTCCTTCCCTCCTCCAATTACAGGCTGTGGCAAAAAAAATTCATAATTGATTCTTAATATGTAGTTTGAGTCTATATTTCTTGCAAACCTGAAGATCCCTCTTAACTTTGGGGCTGGAGACGGACTCCAGGAGAGGACTGCTGACAGCCTGGGACTAGGGTAACATCAAACCCTTTGTCTTTTTTTTTTTAATGGCAGTAGAAATGGAGTGATTATCTTCCCTCGCAGATAGACATGGCTAGAGATTTTAGTGCTAACCCATCCACAGCTGGAAAGAGTTGTTTGGATGAATAGTTTTTTCATTGAAAAATACAATTTTGGGTTAACCAAAACTATTCTCAAATTTGGGTTGCATTTGGTGAATGGTTGTGCCAGGAATTCCTTTTTTTAGAGCACAAATGTTTTGTTTTGACATTTTTTAAATGAAACATTTCAACTTTTCATAGAGTTGGAAGGGACCTCAGGAGGTCATCTAGTCCAACACCCTGTTGAAAGGAGGACTAACCTCAGCTAAATCATCCCAGTGAGGGTTTTGTCAAGCTGCAGCTTAAAAACCTCTAAAGATGGAGATTCCATTCGTAGGTAACCCATTTCAGTGCTCCACCACCCTCCTAGTGAAAAACTTTTTCCTAATGTCCAACCTAGACCTTCCCCACTGCAACTTGAGACCATTGCTCCTTGTTCTGTCATCTGCCACCTCTGAGAACAGCCTAGCTCCATCCTCCCTGGAGCCCCCTTTCAGGTGGTTAAAGGCTGCTATCAAATCCCCCCTCAATCTTCTCTTCTGCAGACTAAACAAGCCTAGTTCTCCTCATAACTCTTGGTGTAGACATGACGTTTCATTGTAAATGTAGCTAGATTTCTTTACAAACAAAACAAACAAAAAAGGTAAATCACCCAGAACTAAATTAAATTAAAAGAGGGTGAAAAAATTGTTTTGGGTTGAACAAAATGTTTTGTTTGACCCAAAACAATTTTATATTTTTTTATTTCTAGTGTGTTTTGGTTTGGGCACCAAATCAAAAGATCAGCTGTTCATTCAACTCTCTAAGTATCATGAATCTTATCTGCACTGATGGTTCCCATACCCATGTCACATTTTTGAGTGATAATACAAAATTTTTGTGTTCTCTGCTTTTTGTATTTGGCTCTGTCCTATTATGATGTAATGGAAACAGTTATTTATGTTTATAAGAAGTGAAATGTATGAAATCTTGGTACATAAATTGCAGATCTGAAAAGAAATAAGTCAGAGCACAAATATTACATACTTACTGTATGTGTCTCTAGTGTTAGCACTCTGAATTCCAGGAACTTTCTTTGCCCCTAAGGGTTGCATTGACTATTCACCCTCTGTCTTGTTCAATTCACCTTTGGCATTATTATTACCAGTAATGAAATCTTCTGTAATGTAAGCAGTGGCCCCAGCTGTGATAGGAAAGCATGGAGGTCAGGGAAGCAAGATGTTAGAGCTTAGCTGTGATTGATGATAAAAACCACCAGCAACAGTAAATCAAATAACCCCCAAATTTGTTTATCCTGGAAGCCAACCATAAAACAAATGCAAACAAAGCAAATGAATCAGCTGCTGAAGGTCATCAGGACTTCAGTACAAAAATTATAAGAAAATATATACTGATCCCAAAACCACCCAAACTATGCCTAAATGAGAGAGACATCTAACATGCATAGTGGTCTTCTATGGAGATGCAGTTGGCAAAAGGGTCCATAAATCCCAGTGTGTAATGTACCTGGCTACTCAGATGAAGATGCCACATTGAATGCTGGGACCTATATATCACACTTCGATATGAAAACGATGGCAGTTGTAAGCTATGTAGTAGAAGTCTGTGGTCTGGTTCAAAGACTGCACATTGGACACCCCTGTACTAGATGCACAGGGATGTAAAATGAAAGGATTGGCCACTGGGCTTTTAAAAATATCAATTTCCTGTATGAGTTAGGGATTGTAATGTCATATTAGCTAGCTTGATCAGGGAAGTTACGCGTGTGTGTCTATGTTCAATCTATAGCTGGAAGCCAGGAAGAAGGGGCTGTGTGAAGTTCTAGGCAGAGACTCTACCATGAAGCAGAGACAGAGACAATATGTTTTTATTATTCTAATAAAGCTCCTTGCTCCATGTTAGAGGCAAGTGATTCTATGATTCTTTAAAATTGTCACATGACTGGAAGAACTGAATGAGAATGCAAATGAACACTATTTTTTTTTTTATAATGTAATCTCCCCTCCCTTGACAGTTAATCAACTTAACACCAAAAATGCAAAAAAGAAAAGCAGACACAGAGGCAGCATTGGAATTATTAAAATTGATCAAGTAATGGAGTATAGCAAATATTTGTATCAGAGAAAAGTGTAAATTTAACTGAAGGAAGATTCAATAAGCCTGACAGAATACAGCACATTGATTTCAATAATTACTGAATTATAGATCAGTTTTCCCCACACAAAAATACCTACAGTTTTCTTTCATAGTCAACAAAAGGAAGAGAAGACATCTCGGCAAGTCTGTCTCCTACTGCTTGAAATTTTTGGAAACACTTACAAATGAACTTCAATTGGTGATTTGTTTTCCCCCAACATATTCTTTTCACTGAAGATAAGTAGTTGTGTATGCACAAATGAAAAAAGTAGAGAGACAGAGTGGGTCATATTCTTTGCATCTGGGAGAGGCCCTTTGAACTACTGGAGCTGCACAAAGTGACTTCAGCCATCCCATGGAGGCAGGCTGATGAGGATTTTCCAACATAGCCAAATCCTGGTTGAATCTCCTGGTTTTGGTTGTATGGCCAGCTGGGAGCTCTAGCATTCCAGTATCAGATGGGGCAGAGGTGGAGCCCAGTGCACTCCACTTGTCCCTGGAAGGCTTAATTCTCTCTAGGAGAATGTATTAGCGAGTTCAAGGCCGTTTTAATTTTCAGGAGGGATTGGTGTAGCCCCTGGCTGCTCTCAGGAGCACAGGAAAGCATAAAGATGACTCAGAGCCACCTTTGCCTTCCTCTGTACTCATCCAGTTGTGCCAAACACGAGTTCAGCACAGCTGAGGATAGCATCCAGTATTGCAAACACTCAACAGATATACAAGTGAAATTCACTTACATGAGAAGGACTTGCACGAGTGCCTTCTTGCCACTTAAGCTCTATGCTGCCCCTCAGCATGGAAACACAGCAATCTTTTATAGATAATTCCACAACTAGGGTGACCAGATAGCAAGCTGAAAAATCAGGACACGGTGGGGGTACTAGGTGCCTATATATGACAAAACCCCGAATATCGGGAGTGTCCCTATGAAATCAGGACATCTGGTTACTCTATCCACAGCTCATGTGCACCATGGAAGAGACTCTGCATTCATCCCCACATGGTTTTAATGGAGTAAACTGCTGTGAAGTAGGCTAGAGAAAGGGGCTAATTGATCCACACTTACTCAGATCCAGGGACCAAATGCCATGGCAATAGGCAGGTAGATTACACAGACAGCATTCAAAAAATAATCATAGATATGCTGTAGGGCTGTGTATTAAAATAAAGATATTAAACACTAGAAAAAACCAACATCGATAGCTAACAGAGACTAATATGAGAATACCAAATTGGTAACACTATAGTAGCTTGGTCTGTGTATTTAAGTCTTGCCATTCACCTTTATGGGAGCAAACTACAGTGAAAACAGAATTGGGCCCTAATTTTTGTCTGCCCGTATAAATAAAGCATGCAAAACACTTACATCTGCAAGATTTACCATCCCCCACCATTCCCCTGGGGCAAGTTCCACATATATAAGATCCAAAGGTGTTTATGCAAGACACTCCAGGAAAACAAAGGTTCTCTTTGCATTCGTTCACATCTTCCTGACACGTAAGCCCTGTGGCAAAAACAATGGGGAGGTTAATAAGAAGAAAAGATCAGTGTTTATTCCTCAGCTAAAATGTTCAAGTAGACTAAGGCTTACCTCTCGACTGTAAACTCATTACAGGGTACATCACTCATTTCAGAGCCAAATTCCCCAGTCTCACTTAAATCTGCTGTTATCTCACTGTTTATTATTACTGTCAGTTATTGGCACCAGAACATTGAACTTGAGACTGCTTGTGGAAAACTTTAGACATGTTAAGGAAATGAAGCTTCATTTCAAGCTTTTGCCTCGCTGTTTTTTTGTTATGTCCTTTATTTGAGATCTTTGTCACATATTTAAAAATCCAGTGTCACTATTTGGACTTTAGCAAGTTGAGAGCTATGTACTAATGTGCTCTGCTGTTGTTTTTTACTTGAGCCATATTATTAACAGCTTGTTGCTTGTCAACCTAATAGGACTTGGTTGGAAGAAAGCTTACAAAATAACCAGATGTTTTTTGAATTTTTCATGCTTTTGTATTATAATGTAATTTAAAGGGACACCCTCAAAGCAAATTTGGGGCAGAATTTAGGTGTTCTAAAAAATAAACTACCGTAAAACTCAGACCAATAGAGTGTGTGTCTTGCATTCCCTGCAGTCTTTACAATCCTAAACCTACAGCATTGGATTAGTTCAGGGGAACCTAAGAAGAAACTGACCAAAAAATTAAACTGACCATCTAATAAGCTAAGTGATACCGAGTAGACAGGGTTGAGAAAATTGCAAAAGGCAAACAAACAACATAAATTAAAAGTTAAATCAGCTTTTAAAAATTCATTTAATTTGAATAATGTAAAGGTGGGATTTGATTAACATCACTGGTAAAGGTATTGGTCTTAAAATAGTACCCGACTGTCTCAGGGCATATGAATAATGTAACTAAGATTCATGGAGAGTATCGAGAATGTCTGTAGCATACTATGGCTTAGGGATGATGGGGAAGCAGCAGAAATGGTATTACAACCAGAACTCTGAGAAGGGAAATATCAGTCTTCTTGTACTTACAGAGGAATGACCCATTGTGAGGGATGCAGGAGCAAACTCTGAGTGTGATTCTACCGAATATATGGAAGAGTAAGTACAGAGTAATATTTTGAATTATAGGGCTATAATATCACTGAGGGATTCTGGGAGTATTATATACTATAAGAGAAACTTGAGTTTGTTCCAAAATTAAAAAAGGCTTTTAAAAAATATAATTAAGGCACTATTCAATTTATTTTATAGGTGGATCCATGGTGATTTTGTAATTAAATTACTGCATTTGAGGATGGATTCAAGATACCTGGGTTCTATTCCCAGTCACTGGATATTGATGTGTTTTGGTTTTGTCATCTGTGCCGGGGACAATATTGGTGTTGAACGGAAATGAATTAATTTTTGCGACATGTATTAAGATAATCAGATAGACAACAATTTCCCCAGACTTTCCAAAAGCTAGTGCCCATGTCCTACTCCCCTTCTCACTTTCACACCAACTGAGACTCTGATGTCATGTTCAGGAATGCAGGGATATAATTCACTTGGATCACAGCTACTTATTAATGCATCCTGTGTTTAGTAAGTTTCTTCTCCAGAGATGGCATTTGGGAAACTCTCAAAAGAGTTAACATTTTGTTTCTACTACCTGTTCACTATCATTTGTAAAGATTTGATGCTGGAATGGTGTTGTGACTTGAGCATGATAGCATTGCCTTCTCATTAGATTATTGATGGCTTTCTAGGGAACTGCGACATAAACACAACATCAAGGATGAGATTTTGTTGCTGTCAGAACCTGCCCCGAAGTGAAATCATCTGCCTCCCAGCTGGCTTTAAAATTCACTTGCTTATAATTTTTCACCTGCTATTAAAACATTAAGAAGTCTTCCTGTTTTGCTCAATCTTTTATTTATTTTGTTGTTGCGTTTGGATTTTTTTAGTATTTTTTTAAGTCAGGAAAATACAGCAAAACTAATGTATGTTGTATATAAACATGCAAGAAAAAATGTGATCAGTGAAACCTAGTATGTCCTTCAAAAGCCAGGTGTCATAAGCCCATGGTTTCATAGTCATGATAATAACATGTTGGATAAATAATATGTTGGATAGTCTTCAACTTGCTGTTTATTCATTGTCCCAGCAAAATATATGTGGAAGCAAGGTGTTCTTTGAATTATACTGAAAATATTCCTTAAGGATTTATAAACAACAAACTGGTTATGAAGACAAGCTGGTTCACATGGAATCATCGGTTTCTTTATTCTCATATACTAATATAACACCAAATGGGACTGTGGCTCTCCATATGAAAGAGTGCAGCAGGCTAAAACTGGTGCAACTCAATGGAGAATCAGGCTCATTGACTTCACTAGAATTGCTCCTGATTAATGCCAGTGAAAATGAAATCAGAATCAGTCCCACAGAATTGAGAGATGGAAAAAGACTTATTAGTCAACTAGGCCATCTCCCTGGGCCCGATGAAGGATTGTTCCCTCTAATACCTTTCTGAAAGTTTTATCAAATACAGTTTTAAAAGTCCCAAGTAATGGGGTTTCTCTCACTCTCCTTGGGATGCTATATTCTCCAGCCAAATAGAGGATTCCAACCAACTTCACTCTTAGGACATTTTTTTGGATATTCATCCTACACTTTCCTATTCTAAATTTTTCTTCCATACTTAGTCTTACATAGAAATCTGGAGAGAGACTTACTTCCTCTCACTGACTATCTGAATTTGCTCTCCCCAAATACATTGGCTTACCTTTTTCCAGCTCTCATTTAATTTATTTTCTGCCCACGTTTTTAAATATCTTTAAGCCCTTTCTCACTCCTCATTGTTGTTCATGTACCTTCTACATTCTGAGTCATCAGTGAATTTCATTAGCAGCCATTCACTCCATCTTCTTGAACATTAATGAAGATATCAGATGAGGCTTGACCTGATTCTGATTAATATATTGCTGACTTGCCTATTTGATTGTGGGGTTCTTCCCCCTACTCCCCATTATTAGCCTCTCACTCTTTCGCAATCCCATCTATTTTATTTAAAGAGTTGGCATATTGCTTCCTCTTCCCCTTTCCTACTTCAGAACTTGCAGTGAGAAAGCCAGTTTCCAATTAAACTACTGGCGTTTGTACAATGTATGCAGCCTGGTGAGATGCTCTGATAGATGTATGCATGGGCAGGGGGGAGTGGAGGAAGGGGGCAGAGATGCCCCCAAGAATCCTCTTTGCTTCAAAGGAAGCTGACAAAGACGATCCTGTGTAATTTTCTTTGTGTGCCAGAGAAGGGAATCCTAGGCTGTATCTTACCCTCAACAATATCAGTTGTCATGTGTCAGTAAGAAATATTTCTTCATTCCTTCTGCAACTTCACAGATGTCAGTTGTTTAAGAGAAAACAGGAAAGAACAGTGAAGAAATTGCTGAAAGAGAGTGTGTGGGGTAGGAGCTATTGGGTTGCATGGCTTTTTTTCCATTTTCATAAGGTTTTAGTAAAATCTGCTGGCTGGCTGGCTTTAGTTGGAAATGGATATCTTGCCTCCTAAACTGCAGTGAGGTTTTTCATCGGCAATGCTAATGATCTCATAACATGCATTTTTTCATTTTAACCTCACTTCTAGTTATCTTTCTTACAACAGAGTACTGTTTTCCATGTACAGCAGCCAATAACATCTGTTTCATTAGTGTGTGTTTGATGTGTCAGCTTGATTGCTTCCATTTTTGAAACTGGAGTGTAACTTTCAGTACTGAGCTTGTGAGTATCCACACTGACTTACGCCTTCCACAGGAGGGCCATCCACAGTTGCAGTGCATGTGCTCTCATGATTGTGGGCATTGCTGCGTGTTTAGTACCCTCTAGAGCAGCAGATATCCAAAAGGTGAACAGGAAGACATGGGGCAATGGCTCTGTACCCTCTACACTGGTCAGAAGAGTTGTCTAGCCAGGCAGAGAAGAGTACACTGCCCCAGCAACATGTCTTCCAACTCCAGAGGTATTCTGTCTGACTAAGGCCTGATGATTACTGTGGCTTCAGGTAGGGCTTTGTGGTTTTGCTACAATAGACCTTTTAATATCTCTCACATACTTTTAAGCTTTTCTTCCCTCTCCCCCAACATCAATCATCTCCTTCCCAGCCCCAGTTCCATCACTCATTCCTGTTTGACCCTCTTTTCTGCTCCTTTTTGGTTCTGTTTAGTGCAGACCTAGAAGCCCATAAACATGGCCATCTGCCTGTCTGGGCTTCCCAGCTCCCTTGTTCGGATGAAGGAGTGGGAATTAGAATGGGAGGAGCTGAGGTCAAAATAGTTCATGTTACATCACTTGCGTATCTCCCATCGACTGCTGCCGAATTGTAAAGGTAAGTGTAGATCGGGCCTTAGGCTGGGTCTACACTGACGGCAGCAAATTCATTGCCGTCAGATCGACTGCTCTGGATTGACTGAGAGGTCTGTGTAGACCCGCTCAGTCGATCCAGCAATCGACGCAGGAAAACCATCCCGGTAAGTGGTGCAGCACAGCATGGACGGCACACAGAGCAGATGGAGTGAAGTCGATGGGAGATACGCAAGTGATTTATGTCACTTGCATATCTCCAGTCGACTGCTGCCGAATCCGGAAGGTAAGTGTAGACCAGGCCTAAGTTACAGTTTCCCCATTTTTTTGAGAACTCCATGGATGTTTATTTTGGATAAAACTTTGTTATGCATGTGAGTCTCATTAATGTCTTCAACAATTATCCATTATTAGCAAAACTGCTCTAGTATTAAGAGTCTGCACCCCATCTCATTCACCTTATTAGCTCATACTATCACAGGATTGATGTAACACCTTACAATAGAGACAAAGCAATGCCCAAGCTCTGCCAAGAAGCCAAAGTTGTGGAATAATGACATAAAAGCAAGGTACCCTTTAAAGATATAATTGTGAATGAGTTATAATATCCCCTTTATAGCTAAAATTTGGTCTTTTATGTTATGCTCCTTTTTCAAAGATCCAACTGCAGACTGTGAATTTTAAAGCCGATTAATGAACTATTAAGAAGCAGTGTAAAAGTGTTCTTTCAAATAGCAATCAATAGAACCTACTCTTGTTCATTGTATATATAGGTTCTATGCTCTCAGAGATATTTATTTGATTAATTGATCATTACTGCCATGCTGGATAATATGCACTTACTAAGAAATAGCTGAAGTCTTAGTTTTTAAGACAGCAACAAATTATTAGCCATAATGGAAACTGTACTAAACCAGTGGCATGATAAACAGGTTTTTTCTTAATATTTCCCTCCCACCTCAACAGTGTATCTGCTTTGTGCATTACATTCATCTGACACAGTGAATTCAAAGATCTGTGGTTCTTCCGAATTGACTTTCCAGGTAAGAAGGCCAGCAGGAGACAGCGTGGCAACCTGTGGCCCAACCTCTAAGATGAATAGCACAGCTGACCCTTCCGGATCCACTGCTATTAACTGGTAAACAAAATTCTCACCAATAAATGTCAGCAGCTGGCTGGAAGGGACTTGGAACACAGGAGGTAGATTGTCTTAAAAAGCAGAAATGAGAATGATTAGGTGCATTCAAACTTCTGCAATGTAAACATTCACAGTGCAGATCTTTTTTTAAGTAGTGTGATGAGCAGACTAAAGTGAACTAAAGCTGGTGGTAACAGTAGATGTCACAGATAACAAAGTGCTGTACTCCATCAGAAAGCACAACCTCCTCCATCATAATTGGCACATCACCCATATGGAACCTTCATTGTTTTGAAGGTTCATCTGACATGGGACAGTCCCAATATGGTCTCTATACCCTTCCGCTGTTCCCCTTTCCTCACCTCTTACCTGAAGTGATAACTGTAATTCTAATAGGGGCAAAGACTCAAAAGTAACTAAAACTTCAGCCAGCTGTTCCTATATGAATGGCTCACATAGCTATATTTATGATGCGATCCCCTCTTTCTAACTATGCATTGGACAGGGCATATCACAATGGGGCCCAAATCTTGGCTGGAACATGTAGGTGTTGCTAATAAAAGCAGTTGTTTATTTGGTAATTATATAATGAAGTCTTAGGAACATGAGAGGTCCATAAAGCAATCAGCAATATATTGATACCAATACATGGGATAAGTGCCCTTTGATGCGTATGTTATAAAGTATGTGGATGAGTGAGGTTCTCGAGCTTTAGTGAATATTGGAGTGTAGCTCAGCACTATAGCATTGTCTGGGGGTACAAAATAGTAAAATCTCATCCTCTCAGCAAATTAGTGAAAGAAAGATAAGGGAGGTGTCATTTGATTAGTAAAAAATGGTATCACCCTCTGTGGCATGGGGTTGGAGGGGGTGGACAATCATTGCCCCCTGGCTTCCAGACGTTGATCCTTCAGTTCATGGAAATTTTAATAATACAGTGTCATCGAAAATGGGTCGAGCCGGATATCATTCAGAAGCCCCTTTTCCTACAAACATAATGGTACCAAATATGACAAACCTACAACAATTATGTATATGTGTGTATATATATATACACACACACATATATATATTCAAGAAGTTTAAAATCAATGTTTGTTTAATTATAATTTAACACAGAGATGCATTGCTTACATTAAAAAGACATTGATCTTGGTAATCCTAGGAAAGTTAGGCTTGAGAAGTCGGACTGAAAACATGTATTCATCTAAGCCATCATCTGTGTCCTCTGAGTCTAGGGCATAATTGTTAGATACAGAACACCTATCCTTGTCTGAGCCACATGCACACTTCTTTGTACAAGGTAGGCAGCAAATATTTGCTGGGTGGTGAACATCTGGACTTTGCACATAAGCATTTGATTAGCTGAAGGATTGTTTTGGAAGTGCATGGTATTTCACACAAAACTGGTGTGATCGGTCCATCCTCTAAGACCCATCCATGATCAATAGGGGAGAGTAGTTTTGGATATGTTTGATCATTTCAGAGCCACTCCATTGCTTGATAATTTGCCCTCTCGATAGCAGGTATTCATCCCTCGTCAGTGGCAGTTTTTTGCCATCTGTCTACTTCTTCGTAAACATCCACCAACATAGCTTTTCAAATGTTGTAATGTTGGTCTTCAAATGGTAAACGTGGCATATGAATGTCTCCAGTTCATTTATGACCTCATCAGTGACTGTCTCAGCCATTCCGAGCACATTCATGGTGGGGAACAAGATTTCAGAGAATGAACTAATTGCCTTCCAGTAAGACAATTTCGTCTTTCCAACCAAGCTTCCAGTAGTGGTCACATCCTGAAAGGGCATAGACACCTGGCAGTGTGGAGACTTTTAGTGGTCTGAGTGATAGGAATGCATCCCTGAGGAATATACAAAGATTCTTTTCCCTAGCAGCAGGAACAAAAACTGAAGTCTTGGGAGCATCTCACAAAAGCACTGGAACATCTGTGTCTTGTGCAAAAAGCCAAAGTTTAGTAGCACGACTCTCTGTGGCTTTGATGGTATGCAAGATAATTTTAGTGTCAGCCTCCTCATGGGAACTATGAAGAAACTCTACATAACAGCACAAAGCAGCAGCTTCATTATGCCATACAACAATGAAATTCTTTGAGCAATTCTTCTCATGCTGAAGCATTTTTCCTGCAAGGTATGCAGTTAACTCGTCCTTTGTGTGAGAATGAGACAGTTGCTTCTTCAGTGTGACATTGAAGATGTTTGAGGAGTCAATGATTTTGTACTGGACAGGTGAAATACCATGGAGTTTCTCTCTGGTAATATTTTTAATTGATTCCTCTGCATGCATGTCAAACATGAGGTGGACTGTGTCATAAGTCCAGTATTTTCTCTGTAGTGTCCTGATGAAGTATTCAGCCAAATCTCAGCAAGGGTTAACAATTTCTGGTTTGTTGAGAGTTTGTACCTCAGCCATACCATCTATGCTGAAAGGATTCTGCTAACATAAGGTACTGGTCATTTTGTCAGTAGGTGCTGGCTTAGGAAGACCATGTGAGATGTGCATTAGTTTGCTTCTTGCATATGCATTGTCCCATCATATTTGAATATTGATCATGCAACCACAGAGAACTCGTACTTTCCCAAAGTAGATCAATGACATGCTGACATCTGGACACGACCAGAAGACAGGCAAATAATGACCTGTCTGTAGTTAGCTCTGTAATAGTCCCTATCACCTTCAGTCTGGCTTTTTTCTGTGCGCTAGAGCATAACTTTAGTCTCTTCTTCTTGATTGTTGCCCATATTTTGATGGGGTCTTGGATAATTATTTGTGTTCTGAAGGTTTCATACAAGTCCTGACCCAAGATATCCATTGAACTGACACCTTTAGCTATCTCATCACTGAAGACTGCTTTCATCACAGTGGAATACCGAAAGAGGAGCAGGGGAGCCAGCCTGGGAGGGACGCTGGTCAGGCCCTCCTTGGAGGAGCTGCATCCCCGCTGTCGCAGGTGGCTAGGGGTCGGGCTTTGACAGTCCCGCCTGGCTGCTGACGGCTCCCACTGTGTGGGGAACAAGTGTCCTCCTGGCCCCTCCACCCCTCTGCTGGGCACATTTATATCGGGTGCGGGGGTGGGCTTTTGCCTCACCCTGATTTTCCTAACAGCTGGGAGCAACGTTGCTTGCTCAGCTCCTCTTCCTCCACCTCCTTCCTTCACCAACCAGGACTCGGAGCAATGACGTTGCTTGCTCCTCTTCCCCCCCACCCCTCACTGGTCTAGTCTTTGTTCAGCTGATAAGAATGTAGAGGTGTAGCAGAGCCAATAGCAGGGCTGGGAAACTCTGCAGAACTTTTTCAATCTTGAAACAAACAGGCTTAGCTGGTGGAAGCAAGCTCTCAGCAAGTTCTGTTCTTAGTCTGAATATACTGCAGATTTCATCATGATCTGCCCCTCACCTTCACATACTGACATGTTTAAAAGGCAGGCGCAAGCTCCTTATAACACCAGTAGACACAGGGGTACTCAGGCGAGGGAGGGGGCTGCTGCCCCAGGCACATTCAGGGGATGATTATCCTCACAGACAGCCCAGCTTTGGAAGTTTAACAACACCAGGGAACCGCGGGGATCTGAGCCACGCAGGGTCCAGGCAACCAACCCAATGGCAGGACCCGGGGAGAGTGGAAAACGGGCCTGCAGACCCATCTCCCACTGTGGGGCACTGCTGCTGCCGCTAATAGGGGTGCAAGCATTGGCCCCTGGGCACTGGAGACCCATGGTATGCTACTGTTTCATCATGATATTAATAAGTTCTGGTCTGTCATATGTGAATGGGTTGCCAATGCGAAAAAGCTCATCACGTAGCTTTAAAAGTGCCCCCCTTTGCATTTAACAGCATCTAAGGTACTGCTTGGTTACTTGTGGGAGAGTCATCCAGCCATGTTTAATTCAAAATTTGATGGGAGTTCTAGGGTTCCCACTGAGACTGGCAACTTCCTTCTGTTTCTCACCTGCCTCACATGTTTATACTGTGCTTAATGGATGCCTTCTGGCGTACTGCAGAAGACCATAGAATCATAGGATATTACAGTTGGAAGGGACCTCAGGAGGTCATCTACTCCAACCCCCTGCTCAAAGCATGACTAACCGCAGCTAAATCATCCCAGCCAGGGCTTTGTCAAGCCACAGCCTAAAAACCTCTAAAGATGGAGATTCCACCACCTCCCTAGGTAACCCATTCCAATGCTTCACCACCCTCCTAGTGAACAACTTTTTCCTAATGTTCAACCTAAACCACCCCCACTGCAACTTGAGACTGTTGCTCCTTGTTCTGTCATCTGCCACCACTGAGAACAGCCTAGCTCCATCCTCCCTGGAACCCCCTTTCAGGTAGTTAAAGGCTGCTATCAAATCCCCCGTCATTCTTCTTTTCTGCAGACTAAACAAGCCTAGTTCCCTCAGCCTCTCCTCATGAGTCTTGTGCTCCAGCCCCCTAATAATTTTTGTTGCCCTCCGCTGGACTCTCTCCAACTTGTCCACATCCTTTTTGTAGTGGGGGGCCCAAAACTGGACACAATACTCCAAATGCGGCCTCACCAATGCCGAAGAGAGGGGAATAGTCACTTCCCGTGATCTGGTAGCAATGCTCCTACTAATGCAACCCAATATGCTATTAGACTTCTTCGCAACCAGGGCACACTGCTGACTCATATCCAGCTTCTTATCCACTGTAATCCCCAGGTCCTTTTCTGCAGAACTGCTGCCTAGCTCGTCAGTCCCCAGCCTGTAGCTGTGCATGGGATTCTTCCATCCTAAGTGCAGGACTCTGCACTTGTCCTTGTTGAACCTCATCAGATACCTTTCGGCCCAATCCTCCAGTTTATTTAAGTCCTTCTGTATCCTATCCCTACCTTCCAGGGTATCTACCACTCCCCCCTAGCTTAGTGTCATCTGCAAACTTGCACTTGGGGTACAATCTACCCCATCTGCCAGATCATTAATGAAGATGTTGAACAAAACCAGCCCCAAGGCCTGGGGCACTCCGTTTGTTACCGGATGCCAGCTAGACATGGAGCCATTGATCACTGCTCATTGAGCCCTATGCTCTAGCCAGTTCTCTATCCATTTTATAGTCCATTCATCCAACTATACTTCTTTAACTTGCTGATAAGAATACTGTGGGAGACTGTATCAAAGTCTTTGCTAAAGTCAAGATGTAGGTGTCTTCTCAAAATACACACCATGGGATCTAGTATAAGGTCAGTCTTGCCCACTGCTGGCACTTGTCCCAGCATCTTCAACTTTTTCCTGATGTTAAATGTATTTCCTCTCCAACCTTGCCAAATTCAGTTTGTGTGCACTTATAGCATGTAAAGTGCCACTGAGAGTTGTGTTTAACCTAGTCCTCATATTGAAGTATACAATAGATCTCCACATCTAAGTGCCCTGTATACATCGCTCAATGTGTGATTAAGAAAGATTTCTTTGTATACTAGTGACTGTATTATAATTTGATTTTATTTGTTTGCAGTGATGCACTGGAGAGAAGTACAATTATAACTACATACAATATATGTATTCATATAAATTCATATTTTAAACTTAAGTAATCTAATTCCCAAATTGATGAATGATGAACTGAACCAGCAACTTTGGGGGGAAGGGGGGGAAGTGTTGTAAACTATACAACTAGCCCATTGAATGGTTTCTGATACCATTAACTCATGACTTCAGTAACACCTTGCTCCTTGAGTAGTCCCATAGATGTCAATGGGGTATCTGGAGGAATCTGTCAACATGAGTAAAGGTATCGCAATTTCATTTCATATCCATTATTACTGTATTGTCTATATTTCAGTTGTGTCTAGATGCCTTAATCAAAATTAAAGCCCCTTATAGCTAGGCACTCTGCAAACACAAAATAACTGACAGAAAGTCTCTAGCACATTATCTGTAGTCTCCTAACTAAGAAAATCCTGATATTAGACAGGATTGTAACTTTTTCTGGTCAGGTGAGAGGTGAGTCACATCATGACCCAGGCACTAATTTTCCCTTTCCTGTTTCACTCACAGAATTTTTCTGTAGAAATTAGGCTCCCATAAGAGACTACTAATGCTGGAATTAGCAGTAAAAAGTCTGGTCTTGCCATCAGAAGTGCATTAGCATACAAAATGTTTCTGTATGTAATGATTCTGTCAATTGCCAGAGCTGCACTCCATTGTGGTAAATGTTGCTATTCTCAGGCAGAACAATTCACCCACCTTTACTTCGAGATAATGCACGTTCAGATCATTGCAACCTTTCTGAGTGAGGAGGGAGGGGCTTTGGAGGAAGAAAGTGGTAAAACTACAGTCAAATTATATTCTCCATGATTGAAAGACAACATGATTAAAACAGAATTCAAGATAACCAAGAGGGAAGGAAATGGTTCATCACCTGACACTTCACAAGGGCTGTGTCAGGTCTAGACAGGCTCACTCAGTGGAGGGGAGATAATTTCCAACAACATCCACACTGTTTTCTTAGAAAATTAATAGTGCAAAAGGAAGCCAGTATTAAGGAAAGCAACATTTAAAAGGACAGCACCTACCTCGTATCATAAAAAATGGAGATTTTAAAGTGGGTGAATTAACAAATAAAAAGGCTCATATGGACCATGGTCTACTTAAATGGCCATCTCAGTATAGAGGAGTCTGTTCAACAGTTATGGATGTAATTTCTGTTCATTTTGTATAACCCTAACAGTTTACGATTGAAATAGTCAAGACAAAGGGTGGGAGAAAGGAAATATTACTGCAATTTTAGAAATTGGCAGCTGAGGCCACAGAGAAGCTAATTTACTTGCCTGAGGTAACACAGCAAGTCTCTATTAGAGCGGGGCATTTGATCTGACCTCCAGAATCCTAGTCCATTGTCTTAACCTCAAAACCATCCTTCCTCTCTTTTTAAAAAGCCTACATTTAGAGATGTTTAAAAGAATCATGTCATAATGCAATTCATCCACAGCTATGTTTAACTTTGAGTAACCCTCTCACATATGAAGATTAATTTTATTTCATAGTCTGGAATATTAAATCTATATAAATTATCCCATAAGTTCTGGATGCATCTTTACAATAAATTTTGGTAAACAGCACATGGAGCAGAATCAGCACTAGCCTTTTATTCTTGAGAATCAATTTTTGAGCCTTTGCTTTCCAAAGCATATCTCACATTATGCAATTATTTAAATAGGATTCTCCACTTGTCTTTGCTGTGCTATCAAACCTAAGTTGCTTGTCATAGCATAACAGCTGAAAGCTTCTATCTATTATTCATATATCTTTTATGTCACAAACACTCAAAACCAGTGAGCCCATAAAGGTTGTGCCAGAAGCAATCAATAGCATGCTCAATGGGTATAGAGTTGCAGATAAACACAAAGGTGTTAATTGGATGGAGGGTTACAAGAGGAAGTAATAAAAACAATGGCACACATAGTGAAGTGTTCCTGAAACAGACTGTAAACAGGAGTGTTTTTGATTTACATGGAAAGTTTCATTCCATCCATTGAGAAATGTTTGAATATAAAATATAATTCTATTTACTTTCTCAAAGTGTCTCAGCAGTTTTGGACATGGGACTGAGTCACAACCTTGGACCTCGACGCTATTGAAATTTGGGGTGGTTGAACTATGAACCAGGATCTCTGTCCAAAGCACAAAGCACTCCTACCTTTACTTAAAGCCTGAACCAAAATCCCAAATCCAATACTTTGGAGTGTCAAAAATCCAAATCCAACCTTATGCTATTCTCTAGATCCCCTGGTATTTCCCAGTATCCCCCATCCACCCTCTACATGATAATATATAGTATGATTTGTTTGTTCCTGTTTCCCCCCAGTATTCTTGTTCAAGTGGACCCTAATAGTCATTATCCTGGTGGGCCCTTTGACTATAACATGACCAAGTTTACAGAAGATGAAATACAGAACAAAATGCTAAGTCTACATGAAATTGCTCTCTACAACTGGTGCATGTATATACTGCAACAACAGTGCTGTAAATCATATTCTGACTGGAAGTAGTCCTATGTATGCACATGTATGAACATGTGCATACACTCATGACAATCACTGCTGCTAGGAGCATGAATAATCTGCACAATGGGTTTCTGGGTAATGGTCATATCAAGTTTTTGGGTATGCATACAAAAATATAGACCGCAGCCTTAACCCCTGGGAGTTGCCTCAGAAGGCTTCATCATGACTTCTGCCATAAGGGCCACAAAGGGGCCCCTTTAGGTTTTGTGGAGAGGAATAAATGTGGATGAGTGCTTCCCTTTGCTGCACCTGCAGGTTGTTGGATTTCTCCTAGACATCTTTGTACAGCACCTGCAAGAATTTAGCTCATAGAAAGAAAAACAATTATTTTAAACAACAAAAACAATCTGCTTTCACTGGTGTTTCTAAAACATTGTTTTCCTTGAGTAGTTTGTTTTTAAATTTTGTATTCTTTAGATGGGCATGGGTGTCTTTGAGGCCAGCAGCCCCTTGGCTAACAATTTTCAATATTGCAGAAATGATAAATCTCAAGCGTTTGCTGGGTGGATGGTTCCTAAAATCCTGCTTGGCGAGGAGGGATTTGTTCTGTGAAAAACCTAGAATCAGACAGTTGCATATATGTGTAGCACGTACACACACACAATCACAAGTCTGTATTCCTTGTGCACGGAAAACACCAACTGAAGGCACTTCACACAGATTCAGGATCAAGCCCCAGTTTAAAACTTAATGAATGTAATACTTCATATTGAATTCTTATCGAAATGCCTGTAAATCTTAGAAAAATCTGTCTTACTTTCAGTAATAGGCCAGGTGAATTTAGAAATGACAAGTTCACAGAGGTAGGGCTTGTTTCTCCTTTACCATAGCATAGTCCATCTACGTTACAAGTCTCTTCCTGCCAAAATAAATAAATGAAATTAAAGACTAGAAAAATGACAGAAATGAGCAGTTAGTAATTGCCTAAAGTGAGCATTAACTACTGTTTCTTTGGGAACAGAGAAACAGCAACAATTTATATGCTAGCACTTTGTCCCGCAGGGAGAGTACAAGTGCATCTTTACATTGCTTAAATATCATAGAGTTTTTCAGTTTCAGTGCAAGATCTTAGTAACTGTGTCTGCCTTATTGTAGGCAACTTGTAATGTCACTGTACTGGACAAATTTGATAAAACACAGCTTTTTTTCCCCAGAAATGTGTATGTACTGTATTTGATTACTACCACCAGCTGTGACTGCTTATATGATGATTATCTGTGACACTCAAAAAATAAGTTCCTTAAGAACACATAAGGGAGCCTTGCTACAAATTTTGGCATTTTGGAATTTTACTCCTTTTTTAAAAAAAATTAAATGCTTCTGTCCATTTCTTTTGAAATAATAATAAATCAAAGGCAATAACAACCAGTACAGAATGAAATAAAAATGTAGTAAGGAAACATCTTTAATGTTTAGGTTTTCATGACATTATTTTAACCAACAGTAACGTTTTCAAACAAACCTAAGTCACTTAGGAATTTAAGTTCCAGTGAATGTTAATAATTTTAGTCAATGGGATGTGGACCCTTACATGACTTCATCTCTATGTAGTGCATTTGTTGAGTTTCCATGATAACTATGTACACTGATTATTGTAATAAGTTTCTAACAAAAACCATATAGTTTGGGGTGTATCTCCCTCAATATCTCCTGATAAACTGTTCCACTTTGTATACATAATTAAGTCATTGAAGTAGGGATTGGAATCTGACTCTCCACATCACAGATAAATGCTCTAATCTTTGGGCTGTAGAGTCAGTCTCACTCTTTCTCTGGCCCAGCGACTATTGATTATTTAATGCAAAGTGCAACAGCTTCAGCGGGAAAAGTTATTGTGAATACCCAGTGGTGAAGGCTCTCACCTGGGAGACTCAATGTCAGAGACCGGGTCAAGGGCATTTGTGCCACGTGGTTGCAGCAGAAGTCAGGCCCAGGGGTTGGAGTAAGAGTTGGTGGCCAGGAACAGAAGCTCAGTATCAGAGCCAGAGTCAGGAATCAGAGCTCGGGGTCAAAACTGGAGTCAGAAGCCAGAGCTGAGGATCAGACCCAAAGTCAGAAATTAGGATCAGAGTCAGGGAGTGAGGCAAGGCTCAGGAGGTCCAAGGCAGGGAACAAGCAGGAGCTATCACACCCTTGGATGAATGCTTTGAGCAACCACCAAACTGTGGCTTCTGCTGGGCTTAACAATTGGTCAGCTGACTCTTTTCACAATCAGGGGGAGTAGCCAATCAGGCAGCCTACTACAGCCTACAATCCCCTCATTAGGTTGCCTGGAGAATGGCTTTGCTGCAGCCCTGGATCCTGACAGTACCCTCCCTTTAGAGCACCTCCAATGGGCCTCAGGGTCCAGTTTCAAAGGTTACTTCCAACAGAGCTCTCATAGGTCCAGGACATTGATGTTCTCTACTGGTTCCCAAGACCTCTCGTCTGGACTGTAGCCTTCCTAGTTCACCAAGTACTGGAGATTTCTCCTAACTCACTGAGAGTTGAGAATTTGGTGGACCAAGTACTTCTGTCCATGGACTGTTATGGGTGTCAGTAGTGGGTTGGAGCAATTTGGATATGGGTTCTCAGTGAAGGGCTTTAAAACTGACATGTGAAAGATGGGGTAGATCTGCAAGGATCTAGCCATCTGTAACCTTAAGGCCACTGGGTTTATCACTTGTATAATCCTGAATGGGCCCAGGTTTTGATAGTCTAGTTTGGCAGATGAGTGGCTTGATTTAAGATGCTGGGCAGAGAGCCACACCATGTCTCCTATGGCCAGATTGGGGCAGCCTGACTGTTTTGGTCCACATGGTGATTGAAGGCTTCTTTGGCAGACCAAGTGTTCCCTGAACTGCCGATGCATTTGGTGTAGATGGGAGGCTAAATTTGCAGTGGCTGGGGAACTTACGGGTATGTGTTGGTGGAAGAGGGGTGAAAGCCATAGTTTGCAACTAATGAGCTATATTGGTTAAGGCATGGATTATATTGTTATATATGAATTCAGTAGAGCACAGCAGGTGAAATCAGTTGTCCTTGTGGTAACTTAGAAAGCAGTGAAGATACTGCTCAAAGAGTTGATTGAATCTCTCTGTTTGCCCATTAGTCTGGGAATGATAGGCAGACAAGGAGAGGAATTCAATGTCAAGGAGTCTGAGAAATTCCTGCCAGAATCAGGAGACGAACTGGGGTCTCCAGTTGGATACAATGTCTATTGGTAACTTGTGGGAGCAGATGACATTTTTCAGGAGTAGCCAAGATGTCTCCCATGTGATAGGTACAGTACAGTTCAGGATGAAGTGGGCCATGTTTGTTGGAAGGTCAATGGCAACCAGGATTACTGAATGTCCAGGAAGCACAGCAGTTCTACAATAAAATCTATTAATACAGAATCAACTACTAGAAGCTCGTTTAGATCAGATTCCAGGTCTTGAATTGACCAAAATGGTTCACAAGTGGGAAATCATGGCATAGTTTCAATACCTGAAGCATAGGTGGTCCCTCTGGAACATAAATACAATCCTTGTGACTTAGGAGGCCATTCTGAAATAGGAACCTGAAGTTGTGTTGGGTAGCTGCAGCATTCAGTGTCTGGTGGATCTGTGTTGTGAATGGGTCATCAGGGAGCTGGGAGTGGATGGATGACATCAGACTGCTGTTCATCGTCTGATTGACAAAGTTGGGCACCTTGAGCATGGTGGCAGAGGGCTCTTCACCAGCTTCAAGATATTTTTCTTTGTGGGATAGGGCATTTACCTTTCTGTTTCTCATCCCTGGGTAATAGGTCACCACAAAGTCAAAGCAAGTGAAGGAGAGGGGCCAGCAGATCTGACGATGGTTAAAGTATCTTGCAGTCTTGAGATACTCCATGTTCTAATGATCTGTCAGGTCTTGGACTGGGAATCGGGCTCCTTCTTGGAGGTGGCAATATTCCACAAAAGATGCATTGATTGCCAGTAGCTCCTTGTCCCAAATATATATATTTTCTGATGGAGTTAGCTTCTGAGAATAAGAGGCACAAGGGCGGAGTTGGTTGTGAGGCCCACATGTTGAAACAATACGGCACCTATGCAAATTTCAAGACATCAGCCTCAACTGTAAATGGCTTGATGGGATCTGGTTGAATCAGGATGGTTGCTGAAGTGAATGCCCTCTTCAGTTAATGACAGGTTGACTGTTCCTCTGTGGACCAGGCAAACCAGGTCCCCTTTTGCAAGTGCACCATTATGAGTGCAACCATGCTAGGGAATCCTTTACCAAATTGCCTTAGAAATAGTTGAACCTCAGGAATCACTGCACTCCATGTACATCCTTGGGTGTGACCCAGTTGGATATTGCTGCCAAACTGTGCAGATCCATGGTAAGTCCCTTAAGTGAGATGATATATCCCAAGAGTTCCATTATGTCTTTAGCAAACTTTTGGTGGTTTTGGCAGTATCTCTCCAAGAAAGTGCATGTCTGATGATTGTGGAGGGCTTCACTTTAAGAAAACATGAGGATGTTATCCATGTAAATGGTGACAAATTGGTCCAGCAAATCCCTTGATGAAATGCTGGATGGTTGCCAAGGTGTTGCACAACCCAAACTGCATGACCAAATATTCAAAGTGATCATACCTGGTATGGAAGGTGGTCTTTCATTCATCTCTTTCCCAGACCTTCACCAGGTTACAAGAATCACTGAACTGCAACTTTGTGAAGGCCTTGATGGAACAAAGTCTTTTAATTGCTCATTAATAAGTGGTAAGGGTGAACGAATCTGTTTTGCAGGTTTTTCCTTGAGATAGCTCTGTGGGACCTGTAGTTTGGGTTTGGAGTAACTGCACCTGAAAAGAAACTCTGCTCCCAGCTGGAGAGTGATAGGGCATTCATAGCTTGAATGGGTTGGTAGGGAGTTGGCTTTCTTGTTTTCAAACATGTCGACATGGTGTTGATATTTAACAGGAAAGCCTGGAGCCATAGGGGAGGTCATGGAGGGTGCTGTAGTCACCTTTGGATTTTCTCTTCACATCTCTGAATCCTTTGGAGAGCCAAGTAAGTGGCAAAGAGTTGCTGGTTCCAGGTTGGCACTCCCAATACAGGATTGTTGGCAAAATGGGGAGTCAGAGCATACCGTGACAGACCACCAGTGCACACATGGGTTGTGGGCGATGAGCCAAGATAGGCCAAGGACAATGGATGGATGCAATGCATAGATTAGTCCAAACTGAAGCACTTCTTGGTGGCCTCAAAACATAGTTCTCTCTAAGGGAACTATGTGGTGGGTGATCAGTCCTGATGAAAGGAGTGACATGTATGGACTCCACTAATTCATGGGAGTCCTTGCACTGGATTGTCATCCTGTGTGCTTGTGCAAACTCCCGATCCATGAAATAGTCTAAGGCATCTGATTCTACCAGTGCCTCTAGGCTGGTGTCAGACATTTTTGGATGCCAGAGCTGGAGAAGGAGTTGGAGTGGTGTTGGACACTGATTGGCCATTACCAGGTTACTGGCAGACAAGTGTTGGTGTGGCCTACTGGGAAGGTGAGTTGGGACTAAAGCTGATGGGAGCTGGGAGGACTATCCTTTTTCTTGGTGGTATTCAGTCAGGCATAGCTGAGCATAGGTTGACTAGGCATCCGAGCCAGATGGGGATTCCACTCATGTCAGTTCATCTTTAGTATCGTCATTTAGGCTGAGCCAGAAATGATAACTCTGTGTGAATTAATTCCACTCACTGTCTACTAACAAGTGTCAGAACTCTGCATATATGCTACGTATATGGCAACTGGCTGGTGGGCCGACCACACCTAAAGTGTGGCTTTGACCATACACTTGTGACATGGGTCAACATAGACCATCACCATAGCTTGAACAAAGCCCTCACATTATTCCAGAAGCAGGCCTGATTTTTCCAGGAGCAGAGATGCCCAAGCCAGGGCGTCACTTGTAAGTAGGCTGATAATTAGTCCCACTTGGGCTTGGTCAGAGGGATATGAATGGGCATAGCAGAAATAGGAGCTGACACTTATTTTGGAATCTACAAAATTAGTCATGATCACTATAGAACTTGTCAGACAGAAGGAACTTGGGCTTGTAGGGGGTGAGGGTCAGAGCTGAAGGTGGAGTGGCTGGAGCTTGCATTATCCCATTCTGTGCCTGCAGGGTGGCAACCTGGGTCTGCAAGGTGAGTAGGGTTCACACTATCTCTGTCAAAGAGATATTGGCCTTTGTAGAATCTAGGCTTGCCGTATGAGCATTAGTTCCCTTATTGTTGGTGGTTTCTGAGGTGACAACAAGAACCAGCTAGCTGTCAGGTTCGATTTATATGGATTCCTCAAATAAGGAGTGACAAGGGTTGCTTTGCATACAACTTTGTTTTACTTGCAACAATCTATACATCATCAATTACAATTTTTAAAAAAAATCACCATTCATTCTTATTTAATACAATGATTTAACTACTTAAACACAATCACAATTACAACTATACAATTATATTTACAAAGCTAGCTTACACTATAGGGTTATACTTATGCTATTATACTTACACTGCAACAGTGAGGTTTGTCAGCAGCAAAGCAGTACTTCAATTCTATTAGTAGGATTCCCGGGTTTTTCATCTGAGTGGAAAATACCGTCACACTCAGGTTACACAGTCACACAGTCTATACTTAGGTTTTGAGCAGCAAACTGGGGAGAGACGGTAGGTAGATCAAGCCTGCACGTAGAGCTATTCTGGTGCCCTTCCAAGATATGGGACATCTCCAAATTACCTTTTGATTTTGATCACCTTATATTTTCTTCCTCACAGCAATGTGCCCACTTTCTAGCCAATTATGAGATTCCTAAGAGCGATGAGGTGATTGGGGGCTGCACCCTGACACAGCGAAACTTACACAGCGAAACTTGATTTTATTTTTCTTAATTGTCCAGCTGCTGTTTGCTGTTGACAAAGACTCACCCATTACATGTCTGAATACTACTTAAATGAAATTTACTGAGTTTCGAGCAATAGGTTTGCTGAAACCTACAGGCTATATACTTGATTGCATTTTGATTGTCTTTAGTACTTAGCACCGGCTGGGGTTTTCCCGATACTTGTCACAGAGATTTCGTTACAATACATGAATGGATACTATTTAAATGAAGTTTACTGAGCTTCGAGTTCACAGAAACTTTGTTACAATACATGAATGGATACTATCTAGATGAAATTTATTGAGTTTCTAGTAATAGGGTTACCAAAACCCACGGGCTACATGCTGATTGCATTTTTGATTGCTTTTAGTACTTAACACCTGCTGGGGTCCTCCCGTGCTTGTCAGAGGTTTTGTTACAAAGTAGTTAACATTTTACACTTCAGCCCAATGAGTTTATATTTCTATTACTTTAAAATGGAGTTGGGTCACTTTAATTATAAAATGAAACAATGTTACAACAGTTTCTGGGATGCTCAAACTGTCAGAGACTCAGGTGTGCCTAATAGTTGTAGCAGGAGTCATGCCCAGTGGTTGGAGCACGACTCAGTAGCCAGGAATTGGAGCTGAGGATCTGAACCTGAGTCAGAGGCCAGAGTCAATGATCAGAGTCAAAATCAGGAGTCAGGAATCAGAGCTGAGGGTCAGAGCTGAGTGTCATAGCAGGTTACTTGGCATGAGGCAAGGCAGGGGCAAGGCTGCGTCCAAAGCAGGGAACTAGCAGACTCAGGAGCTATTAGAGCCCTGGACAAATTCTTGGAGACGCTCCTGAAATGCTGCTGCTCCTGGCCTTAAGTGTTGGTCTACAGACTCTTCCCATCAATCACACAGTGTAGCCAATCAGGCAATCTAGTAGGCCAGCTGCGCTTGTTAGGTAGAGTGGATCTGCTGCAAGCTTTGATTCCTGATCCCTGGATTCCTCCACCACCACCACCAACAACCCCTTCCCCTCCTTATTCTTTTGGTGAGAAAGGGCTGACCTGGTTAACGTTCTTAACTCCAGGAGATGGTTCACAGCTGTGAATTCTGAGTGGTGGGAGATATTTAAATCCCACCTAGAGTTAGGCCCCCAACTTCCTTTGAGGGCAGGGACATAGGTCATACCCTTCTCCTAAGTATTTCCTTCTGGCTAGCTTTGGTGGCTTTCTACTCAGGGTCTAGGCTTCTAACTCTCCCCAGGCATTATATAGGGATCCTGGGATCCTAATTTGGAACGGTGAATTCCACTTAGCAGCAGAGCACCTAAAAGTTAGTTATTGAAATGCTTAGTATTGGAATGCTAAATCCCCTCTATAAATCTAGCCCTTAGTTTCTCAGAATCATTACAAAGTATACTAGATAATATATTACATTATAGTAACGTGTGAATACTATGTAAAATAAAAGAACTTGAAAGGACTTTCATACAGTACCCTAAAAAAGAAAGACATGGAGCTCGGCCATTATAATTTGGAGGATAAGAAGACTTTGTTACATTGTTGTTTTCAGATGAATTAGGCTTGGTTCTGGTGAAAAATGAGGGTACTTTTCTGATGTGATAATGTGGTGATGAATGGGCTCCAAAGAAGAGGAACACAAAATGTGAAATGGCCTTGTTTAAAATATTCTCTCAGTGAAACACCTTTCCTGAAAGCAATTTATGTGTTACAAAGAAATGCTATAGCTGGGATAATTAGCATGTGGTTTAATAGAACTGATAGCCAAATTCAAATAGTCTCTTGGAGCAGTTTACAGAAGAAATTATTATAATCTGGAGGAGGCATGAATTTTGAGGAAATGTATGTACTTCAGAATTTGAAAAACACAAGAAGGAGGAAATAACTTGAAGAAACATTGACAGGGTGGGTGAAGTAGTTTTTGAGCTATACAGAACTCTTCTTCTGCATAGTTTAAAATAAATAGTTAGCCAACATTCTAAAGGACCATTCAAGGTGAAGTGGCCCATTAACATCCCCATAGTCATAGGATAAAAAGTGGGGGTGGGGGAGTTGGTGGGTTACAGAGTATTGTAATAAACCATAAATACATAGTCTTTATTAAGACCATGATTTTTAGTGCCTAGCAAAGTTATAAATTTAAACTCCCAGGCTAGTCTTTTGAAAGTGTTGTGCAGGGTTCCTTTGAAGATGAGCACTGATAGGTCACATATAGAGTGATTGCTTTGTGAAAAGTGTTCACCCACAGCTGATACAGTGTTTTTGTCTTTTATCATTTTCCTGTGTGAGTTCATTAACAACTATGTGGGTGAAACCAGACAATCACTAGGCTCTTGAACGAACACAAAAAGGAAAATGATAAAAGACAAAAACTACTTATGTTAAACTATCTGGTCGATCTTGTATTTAGCTGTGATCCTCTGAGTACCTTTCCCAGACTTGAAGAAGAACTCTGTGTAGCTTGAATACTTGTCTGTCTTATCAACAGAAATTGGTCCAATAAAATAAATTACCTCACCCACCTTTTCTCTCTCAAAATAGCTAAAACAACACTGCATACATTTAGGAAACAGAATAATTTACAGTAAGTTTTGATTGAAATGTTTCTGCTTTAATTCTTTTAATAAAAAATCTGAGAGATTTTGTTTTAGGCTGGACCATTTGATAAATCTGTTTACTGACTTAAATTGAAAGATAGGAATTACTATTTTATTGTGGTAAGTGATATGGTGTTTCAAGAGCAATTTTCAATGCAACTCTGAAGACAACATTCTCCTATTTAATATTAACGAGAACAAGGCACGTGAAGCGAGGAGAGGAGGTATCTATGTGAAACCTGTTTTATACCAAGGGAAGATTGATGCTCTATAATTTATTTATTTGTATATCAGATTGATTAGGACAGTCAAATATTTTCACCAATCAGCCTCTAAAAGGATGTTTTAAAATTGTATTGAAAGCAGTAAAATTGTTCATCAGGTTCCCGTGGAAAAGGAGAGAAGGATTTTGAAGGAGATCATGCTAATAGTTAATTTAGTAGAGCACACAGGAAAACAAAAGGATAGAATGCTCTCCCACCGCTTCCTGGAGTGCTGGCGATTTAAAATGTGGCACTAGACTTTGATTACAATTCTGAATCTGTTATACTACTCTATATCTACACTTACAGATATTTAATGTGAACAAGGATATTTTACGTTATCTCAAGGGTGTCTCCATATGAGAAAAATGCATAGTATGTTTTCTGGTACACCTGCTGCTGAAGGAAATGGGTACAGAGTTGTTGTGAGTTGTAGTTACAATATCCCCACAAGACTTCAGGGAGGACTGATAAGAAACCTTCCTCCCGCTGAGAAGTTGGAAATCTTCCTACCAGAAATTCTTCACAAGAGGAGGTTGGCTAGAAATCCTTTGAGCATGAGAGAATCCTGCCTATCAGGGATGATCCCAGGACCTCTGGTTCTCTCTAGTCCTGTTCACTTGTATACATTTTTTCAATTTACAGATATTAACAACCATGGGTATTTGGAAATGTCATAATTAGAAAGATCCCTTGTAAAGTGATCAACTATTTATATCAAATAGAAACAGTAATAATCACACAACAGTGTGATTGTTTTCAGAAAGAGGAGAAAAATATGTAGTCATCCAGATGACCTCTAAAACAGTTTTTCCTCTTCTAAGACAGTTAAAGCACACATTAGACAAAAGTGAATTAGAGAGTTAAGAAAAAGATGAAAGATTTGTATTAAACCTTTAAACTCTTGAAAATTACCTTTAACTTTTAAAGTCCAGTTGGATGGAATTCACAGACCTGGCAGGCTCCTTCATACAGGGTCAGAACTTTGGAATTACTGTACTGAAAGCCATCATTAGTAATCTAAATGATACAAAAAATCATCATTCTAAGTAATAGTGTTCCATATGGATACTGTCTGTTCAGAGCACATGTTCATGTACATTGCACCCTTGAACTGGATGCCTGCCAACAAGATAAATTAAACCACTTGTGACTTACTTCCCTGCAAGCTAACAAATTGCTTGATGTTGTAAACTGGAAACCATTATTAATTACCAAAAGATCCTTTGGCTCAGATAACAAGTTTTGTGATAGCTGTTAGCATTGTCAAATAGCCATACTTTGAAATGTTGCTTAATACGTTTTCAATAGTCAAAACATTTGTGTTTTTTCAACAGTACATCCTATCTTGGACCACGCTTTCTCCATAATGAAAAAGCATATACCTAGAGCAGGGGTGGGATGTAGGGCATGGGGGTGGGAGGGAAGTTCACATTTCTGAGGCAATAATTCAGTATACTAAGATTAAGTGAATTCATAGGATTTCCTCACCATCCCTTTACTCACAACCTCTATTGTTTCTATTCAGATTCTGTCTTTGGTTTTCTTGCATCAGCAGTAGCATAACAGCACAGAGTCTTGAAAGCCTGTAATTCTGCTCAGTAACAACTAGTAATTTGTTCTCAGTAGCAATGCAACACACATTCTACCACCAGAGGTAGCAAAGCATTTAGAGCTGCAAACTTTACTCTGAAATTGTAGTAGCCCATACCTGTCAACCTGCCAAAGCCCAGATATGGGAGGCAATGTGGATGATGCGCACAAATTGAGGGACACAAAATAATGATTCATGCAGGTGACTTTAGCACTCTCAGGTTCGTGCCATTAGGGTGAATGACTATTTCTGTCACCAAGTTTTCATGATTCCTTATTTCTGTCATAAATAATTTTTTACAACAAAAACAAATTCATGTTGACCAAAGGTAACTTTGGGATTAAAGTGGGAGAGATTTCTCAAAATGAGAAAAACTTGAGAGCTATGGAACATGAGCAAGCAAAAACATTCCAGAAAGCATGCAATAGGCACATACTACATAGGCAAGAAAACAAAGAGGCCCTTCTTTATGAAGGTCCTGGAGATATAAAATGCCTTAGTCAACTTAAAAATGGAATGGGTAAGGACTTTGCTAAAACCAAAGGGCTGGTTGACATATCCTTAATTCAGAGGCAGGATACAAAAACATGTCTCCTATTGAGTAAAATTTTGTGTTTTGCTAGGAGTCATTGGACCCAAAGCAAAAAAAGTATTTTCATCAACTAATAAGGTATTTCAGTTCACAAAAGGGGAGTGTTATTTATCCTCCAGTCATGCAAAAAGTAGAATGAATATAAGCAAAATGAATGAATAAATAAGTAGATAAATGATACAGAGAGAATCAATTATCATAAGTTCCCTTGGAACATGATAACGTGAGTATTCCTACAATATAGCCTGAAATTGTCCTCAGTTGAGAAAGCATTATTCACTGAACACACTGATTTCCACACAAACTGATATAACTAGAAAAAATATTGTAATTATGAACATTTTGTAATCTGAAATGCTGGAAAAGAAGAAAAAGCAACATTAAATTAAATTGAAATGAAATGAAAATGTATTGGTACAATTTTAAAAACTTAATTTCCTCCTGAACATTAAATTCAGTGATATGTGTTGGCATAAATTGGAAAACAGCTTTAAAAAACAAAGACTTTATTTTTTAAATCAAGGGTAGAAAAAAAATTCATTTAAATGTTTTTGGCTTTTTTTAAATATTGTGTTTGTTTTCAGGCAAGACCTCCTTTAAGAAAAGATCATTCTTAATGCAGTATTAACTTTAATTTAATTCCTTTACCAGAGCCCTCAAGGTGTGTGTGTTCTCAGCACTAGTACACATGGTACTATCAGTAATAGTAATGATTAAAGCTGGGCAAACGCTTTATAAAGAACAATTCACAGGATTCATTTTTTCCGTTTGTTAATAGTGTTGTGAACAAACTGTAACTTTTCCAGATTACTCATTATTTTTATTTTTTAACATGTTATAATACCGTTCAGTGTGGGGGGTTTTGTGAACAGTTTGTTTACTTATTTATTGTTGCCGTTTTATAATTAGTCACAGTGATATCGCAGGAGATTTGCAAAAGGGCCTGTGTGACTTAGGAGCTCCACTAGTGGTGAACTAGTGCTGATGGAGGCAGTTACTGGATTCTGCTTTGAGTACCCTCATTTCTAGTATCATTGAATAGCCTAATTCACCTATTGTCTAAGAAGGTGTTTTGATAACTGAACTAATTATTCCAAACTGACTACCTGGTGTTGTACCAGATATTTTGTAATCTACATTCAGAAGCGTGGTCATGGTAGAAATAAGCAAAACATGAATAACACAGAAGATAAAATGAAAGCTCACTAAGATGTAGAGCTGGTTGGAAAAACTTGAAGCAACTGTTTTCATGTGGAAAAAGCTGTTCCACTGAAAGCAAAAGGCATTGCTAAATTTCACTGAAATTTTGTTTTGGAGGGAAAAAGGGCAAAAGAGTTCTGATAACATTCCCTTTCAACATTTTTGGAGTGAAATGATCCAATTTTTCCTTTTGAAATTACTTTTTGCTCCATTTTCTGTTTTGTGTTATAAAATAGTCAGAATCAAAATGAAATGTTTCAGCTTTGTTGAAATGGAACTTGTTTTTTCTTCAGATTTTCTTTCTTGGAGAATTTAAATATTTTTTACTTTTGTTCTGAATTAGGAGTGAAAACAAATGTTGAAATCTCAAAATCCTCTGTGAAATGCAGGTTTCATTTTCTGCACAGCTCTGCTAAGGCTTTCAAAACTGTATTCTGTGTTCTTCCTTCACAATCCACCCGGCAAAACAATCAGCACGAGTAATATAATATGAATGTAGCTGGATATGTTTGGCACATACAGGTTTAATTTTGTATGCATCAGGTAGCCATGAACTAGCTGTTTCTAGGAGGATTGCCCTCAAAGTCTGGGAGGTTAAGAGTGTTCAGACAGACAGATTTCTGTGAACTGTAGTGCAAGGAGAGAAACATTCTATGCACATTTGAAAGGAAAAAAGAAAAGCTGCACAACCCAACACGCCATGTGTGGCAGGCAGCACGAGAAAACAAAATGAACCATAATATGCAGTAGGTATAATGAATAAAACTATCAACCTAATTAATCATCCCAGTGAAAATACACTTTAATCAGATATAGAGCTACTGATTATACCCTGTCTAGGAAAAGCCTGCACACAGATGCCAGGAACCTAAGTTTCAACTCTCAATGATTCCTCCACATCATTCCATCAGGGGGCAGTGTTTCCTCTCACAACCCACATAGCAAGCTGCGGGTTTAACATCTCCTTAGATCTTGGGAAATCTGTACATACAAATATAGGAATTGCCATAATGGATCAGACTCAAAGTCCATCTAGTCCTGCATCCTGTCTTTAGTGGCCAGTACCAGATGCTTCAGAGGAAGGTGTAAGAATCCCACAATAGGCAGATGTAGTGTAATCTTGCCCCCCACATAGGTCTCATCCTGATTTCCAATAGAGATTGGTTTAAGACCTGAAGCACAGGTTTTATATATATACATATGCATCCCTGGGCTTCTCCCATCCACTAGGGCTTTTAGTGGGAATTTAGCATGCAACTAATATGGTCCATATTATAAACAGACAATTACCAAAGCACTGTGTTTCAATGCAAGCCATGATAATGAAGTGCAGCTAGTACATGTTTGCTGTTGTCATTCGAGGCATAATAATGATTTTCAAAGTTCATCTACAGTCGTTCCTAGCTTCTCCCTGTTTTTGCCAGCTACAGTTTGTCTAGTTGTTCTTGATCTCAGATTTTCAACCTTGAGAAAATTGCATTTTGTAGAGAAATACATAGCTAGAATGTGAGAGAGATATACAGGGGTATTTTCTTACAATACAGTACTTAATAAAATGTCCTCTTGGAGGGGTCAGACTAGCCCTCAGTAGAAGAAACAGGTACAGGTTCACTAGGGTACTGATTTTCTGTAAATATTAAATGCTGGAGAAAGTGAGGGGCTGAAATCACGGCACAGACAGACACAGTGTAAGCATGTGCTCTGAAAGCTTTCTCCTATAGCTCTGCCAATGCACTTTAGGCCTCATATACTGCATCAGTGTTAGTCCTGATCCTCACCTCAGAAAAGACTGTCAATTATACTAGTCGTGCAGTGGTTTTGTGATGTGCAGTAAAATATACAATGCAACAGGACGAGACACGATTCTTTTTTACTTGTGACCTAATCAGGATTTTGCACCTGGATCTCCAGAAGTTAAATACTAATGATTAACAATTGATTAGACTAGTGCCACAACCTTAGATGATTACCAGGAACAGTGATGGTAATTTGCACCTTAACATTGCCTTTAAAATATGTCCACAAAATTGTGACGCTTTTTTTTCCTGAATGGTATGAAAGATCTATGTCTATATACATCTTCAATTCTAATGACTGGTGAGAATAAAATTGTACTCTGCATTTTAATTAGAACAAAAATTGATATTCTCCTTTAAAATTGTTTTTTAATAATATAAGAAATTCCTACTTTCACTTGCCATCACCATTGCAAATGGTTCATCATCAGCCATGAAGCGCACAGCTTCTGTGTCTGTGCTGTTCAGAACAGGGATCTGGCAATCAATAGCCGTAGAGCTGAGAAAATGTGCTTTTGTGGGTTCTTGTTCTCTTGATAGTCAATTGCCATTGAGATGCTACAGTAAAGCAGAAGAAAATGTATGCAGGCAGATGCCAGAAACAAATGAATTCCACTTGTCAGTACATATATTTATATTTCTAATTAATAATGTAAAGAATTTCCTTTTGGGTAGATTTTTTTTCAGAATGAAGCTGTTCCTATAAATACATTAGGGGGCAAACCCTGTGAATCTTACAAACTCAAAGTGACTGGTTGAAGTCAGAAAAGGCTATACCCTGTCCCAAGCTTGAATTGTCAGGAGGCACTCTGGAATGGTTATGGAGCAGTTCTAAGGTTGCTATGGCAGTTCGGAAACCTGCTGTAGGGTCTGCTGCTCATTGAAGGTGATGGCTGCTGGATTTCCAGCAGGTCCAACCATCCACTACTCTTCTGACAGGCCTCACCTAACAAATCCCACTATTCAGGTTTCTCAGGTGGAGCTGGGATATGTGGCAGACAGTGAATGGGGACCCCTCCTTGAGCTGGTTTCCCTTGTCTAGCAGAACCACACTGATTCTGGTTTTTCTGATGCCCTCTGCAGCCTTGGAAGGGAAGGTGAGAGTTGCTGCTAAGAGCTAAATTGCAGCTAATTATAAGCCACCCACTTACATCCCTGCACCACTTGCCCTCATTGCAGACAGCAGCATGGGAGTGTAAGTTGGTTCTGCAAAGCCACTACTCTTCCACTCTGGTGTAGGTGAGTGTGAAGGAGGAGAATGGGTAGAAACTTGGCGTCATCCCCTTAATGTGTTGGGCAATGTAGCTGTGCTAGTGGGTCAGGCAACATATACTGCAGGCAGTATAGACCTGGCATCATTTTCTCCCTCCTCAGATGAGCAGGAAAACAAGGAGAGAGAGTGTGACTCTGAGTTACAATCTCTCTCCTATGCTGCTCCTGAAGCAGTACACAATGTACCCCTCCTTAGTCAGGATCTATCTAGCCCTTAGTGGGTAATTCATTGGTATATTTGCCATGGGTCAGAGCCATGTCTGCCCCTGCCTCTTCACTGAACACTATGTTAAGTGAGTTACTACAGAGAATTCTTTCCCAAGTATCTGCCTGGTGGGTCATGCCCACATGTTCAGGGTCTAACAGATCACCATATTTGGAGTCAAGAAGGAATTTTCCCCAGTCAGATTGGCAAAGACCCTGTGGTTTTTTTCACTTTCCTGTACAGCACAGGGCATGGGTGTAACACGCTGCACTCCCATGTACACCCTTATGGTGTAATTGTGTATTGTTTAAGGCAAAGTATATCATGTAAGATGTTTTTGGAATGCTCATGGCATGCTGAACATTATTGTTATAGCAATATATTTATTTCAATGTCATGTGTATGGTTATGAGGCTTCGCTGTGTGATATGCCCAAAGATGTGTCTCATGGCTTAAAACATAACCGAGCAAGACTCTCTGAGCAGAGGGGCAGTTTGCACCTATTAGGACTTGTATAGAACAATCCAGATCAGCATTCTAGTAACAAAAGACTGGCCTAGACATCAACAAATGAATCCACAAAGGACCACAGTGAATCAGGGCATGGAGGGAACCGAATATGTGTATTGTCACCTGACCCAGAAAAGGGAGGGCGAAGACCTAGAGGGGAGAAGGAACGTTTTAAAAAGGAGATACATTTTGCAAACTCTCTCTCTCTTCCACCTCCATCTACAAACACCACCAAGCAACTGAAGTGCTGATCACCGGGGGAGGCTCTGGCTGGAGGCAGACCAGCCAGCCTGTGGTGAGAATCACCTGAGTTTGTAAGGTTGCTGAAAGTGTTAAGCGTAGTTTAGAATGCAATTTGCCTTTTGTTTTCTCTTGATCAAATATGATTTATTTTCCTCTCACTTATAATCACTTAAAATCCTTCTATAGTTTAATAAATTCATTTGTTCGTTTTATCTAAAACAGTGCGTTTCGTTTGAGGTTTGTTAGAGACTCCATTTGAAGTGACAAGGCTGGTATATATCTATTTCTTTGACAAATTGACGAACACATGAGCGTGCAGTGGGCAGTTGGCTTCACTCCCATTGCTTACAATGTATATGCCTGCACTGGGAGTTGAAGGTGTTCTGTTCCTGGTAATAACACACTCAGGCCCAGATCCTCAGAGGTATTAGGAACCTAATTCCTATTGAAATCAGTAGGAGTCAGCTTCCTAAATATCACTGAGGATCCTGGCCTCCAGTCCTTACAGGACTGGGTGCTTTTCCGAATATAAGCACGTAAATAGTTCTACTGTATTGCTAATGAATTTTGTTTGCGCTTCCTTGGTACATTGCTTACAATCAGTCTGGTGACCTCACAGTGCAGGTTGGGAGAGTCTCTGAAGTGGGGGCCAAATACTTAGATCCTGTGACAATCAGAAACTCGTATATCACAGAGACCCTGGTTCTCTAAGTCTGTGATCTCCAGAGCGTTCTCTGAAAGGGTGAAATAAACATGGAACCTTAGAGAGAGGCAGTAAAACTCGTACGCAATTTATTTCACTTTTATCAAATTGTTCTTACTGTTGTCCTGCTTTGTTATAGTCATAGCTCACATACTTGGTATATCTCCTTTAAAATGTCACATACAAATAGCACAGCCATACACGGGTGGCAGCGGCAATCAGCATTGAAGGGGATGAACCCTTAGTCAGATGGTAATCCTAGTACACATGCAGCGCTGCCAGGCTCATATCAACGAGTTTTCTGCAGCTCATTCAATCAGGTGGATAAGAGGCGTTCACTTTTAAAGGAGCTGTGTATGTAATAATACTAACCTACCTCATAGGCATGTTGTGGCAGGGAGGGACCCCACAGGGGCCTAGAGTCTGGGCCCCAGCCTGAGCCCAGAAGTCTACAAAGCAATGAAACAGTCCCACAGCCCAAGCTCTGTGAGCCTGGGTTGGTTAGTGCAGGCTAGCCGCGGGTGTCTTGTTGCTGTGCAGACACGCCCTTAAACGCTGCATAGTCTTTGCTGTCTCTCTGCACCAGGTGGAATTCCACTCATTAACATTAGTAAAGTGCTTCATGACCCTCGGTGCATGGCGCGATGGAAGTACTATGTTTTATTATTATTTTTAGGTCTTCCTTATGCTGTGATGGAATCACTGTCCAAAGAATATACCGAAGAGGAATGTTTAAATTGTTAGCATATCAAGTTAAAGTCCAACCCAGGTATTTACTGTTTCTCCTATGTAAATTTCCCTTGTAACTTTAAACTAAGTTATTCTTCATTTCTCTTCTGTACTGTTACTGTATGTTATTTTAGATATTTAGAGTAGAAAGTACCTATCTCCATCGTGCCTGGGCACTTTTAGGTAGTCAGAATGCAAATGTCCAAATAGAAGTTTAGCTAGCATGCTGAAATTGACACCTCTACTCTTGCAAAAAGTGCCACGGGATGGAACTATGTGTCAAAATAGGTTTGATATAGCCCCCATCACCATAAGAATCTGAGCACTTGTCTATCATTTCTCATGACTACAAAAGGTCAGGATAATCGTTTCATGTTTCATTAGTAAGATGAATAGATGTTAAGGCCAAAAGGGACCATTATGATCATCTAGTCTGACCTCCTGCAGAACAGAGGGCTTAAAATTTCACCAAGGGTTTCCTATATCAAGCCCATAACTTTTGTTTGAGCTATAGCATATCTAAGACAGCACCTTCAGAGCACAGTATTACTTAATACTATAATAGCACATTGGCTCAGGTCAGATTCAGGGGGCGAAATGCCACCAACTGAATTGATAATAGGGCCTCTTATAGCACCTATCTTTCCTTTGAAGAATCTCCCATCTACAAACTGATGAGAATTAATGATACTTAAATGTTGTGATTTCATTGTATGTCAGTTATTTTTCGAGGCAGGGAGAAAGCACTGTTTGGCACAAATGCTATATTTACAAAAAGAATTTACAGCTTATTAGCACTCATCAGCTGTCTGAGTAGTTTTGTAATATACAAAACTATTAGTCAGAGATGGTGAACAAATTTGATCAATTTCTTCTATGGTTAGTACACAAAAATGTTTTAAAAAACCTTCATTGTGTGTTTCATGATATGTCAATAGTGCACACTACTATTGTAATGTTGTAGGTAATAGATTGTGTTAACATTTCCATTATTGCAGATTTTCAAGGATGCTGCACAACAATTTGTGTGCAGGAAATTTAACAGGCAAATCTTCACAAAAGTGTCGCTGGGTGCAAAGGAGACAGCACTTTGGACTTGAAGGTCTCAGCTGAACATTTTTTACACTTGTGTATGAGTTTGGATTCAAATACAAGCATAGGTTTCTATATCATGTTGGTGAGCAGTAATAAGATGAAGAATGCTATGGTCCCAATGCTGTAAACATTTATGCTTGTTAGTGTAGCAGTAGCCATGAGACTCAGTGAATACTGACCCTCTTCTCTATGTCAGAACTTTATTTGTAGGGCCTGATCCAAAGTCTTTTAGTGTTAATGAGACTTTAGATTAGGCCCATAGTCAGTATTTTTAGGCACGTGACTAGACACATTGGACTCAAAGAGGAACTACTCATGTGATGATACTTACCTACATTTGTTTCTACAGGATCAGGGCCTATATGTCCACAGCAGAGCAGGATGAATTGTTCTTAGTGAGTATTTTAGTAGGTGAATGTTGCCTTTTTTCTGTTTGCAAGTTATCTGTAAATGAGCTTTGGTGCTTATGAACATGTTCACTATTCAAAATGGTTTGAACGAGCATTTTATGGGAGTTCATGAACTATACTGTAAGGAAGCTAAGGATTCCAATTTCATTTGGTCTTTGTTTTGCACGATTTATGTCAGAAACATCTCGCACTGTCTGCATGCAGCTTAGTATAACAGAGTCATGCACTTACATCTAAATGTTCCGGCTGTTATCAGACCTCCCTTTTTATGAAGTTTTGTAGTATTGAGTTCCCTATACCTCAGAAAATGGTCTTGTTTAGCCACATGCTTCACTGAATTGCTTTCGCTGCTTTGCATTAAAGCAAATAAACTAATCAGCAGAAAAGACTAATCTCCCTGATCTGATCTGCAGGGAACAATATGGATCACAGAGCATGCAACCTTCCACTTCCATCATGATAAGAATTTGATATCCTTTTTAAATTCAGTTTCTATTGACTTTGTAACTATCAAGCTAATAGCCCCACTATAACCCAGTCAGGTTTGTGCTTTGAATGGAAAGAATTGGGAGTTAAAACAATAGAGTAATGTTGATATTGATTGTCTTTTCAAATGTGTGTGTTTATTACATCTTCACTATAAAAAAATTTTAATTAAAATTGTTATAGAAAGAAAAAGACTTCAAAATGAAACCAGGCTTGTTAAACCTTAAGAATCACTTACAAAACTCTTAGACGTTTGTGGCTGTGGAAATGTCTTGGCTTTAACATACACCAGAGTATCTCTGTAGCAGAACCTCTAAGGGTTAGGTTCAAAATGGTTTTCTTTTAGTTTTTCATAAGGTTCATATATGTTATGTAGTGATTTTCCCAGATGCAGTACTATTGTAGCACTGGGTTGCTCACTATAAAGGCATCTGGGGTAAATTTTTCAAAAGCACCTAAGGCGTGTTTTCAAAAGGAAATTTTGAAAACGTTCTCTTTAGTGACATCCAGGCATGGATGCCTACTTGCTAAGACTTGTTTATTGTGTATTATTTTAATTTTAAACACTTTGTTCTGCATCTTTCTCGAGATGTTTAGGGTCCACTTTTGCGCATGCCCATTAAGTAATTTTATTCAGGTGAAAGGTTCCATTGATGTCAATGAGCCCACTCAAATGAATAAAGGTATGTTCTTAACAGGGATTGGGCTTCTGTATGGCTGTGTGTGAAAGCTGGAGGGAAGGAAGTAATAATGTTAAAAGCAACTTGTAGATAAATCTGAAAAAAATAGAACACTTCCATTTGTACTTAGTATTCATATTAAAGATGATTTGATGTAACTGAAAAATATACCAAGTAATACCCAAACAGTTAACAAACGTCAATATTTTTGCAATGTTTGATATACATTTTCATATTCAGACCAAATATGTTTTACGAGATACTCATGTAGTCTGGGAAAAATTTCTTAAATGGAGATTTTGACCCTCAAAATAAAAGTTTCCAGTTACAGACTTTACACAGCCTTGTCTGCAAAATATAAAAGTATCTCAGTGCAGAGTCTATGACTCCCCTTTGAAGATGCAAGGAATATCAGCTTGAGGGAAATAAGACTGTACTTTTAGTACTTTTAAGCCGTACCAGAAAACCCTGATCCCAGTGGAATGGCAGTAGCATATTAAATAGGTACACACGGGACCTGGGAAATCTGCATACCATGTTCCTCAGTTTGCAAAAATTAGCAGTGAAGGGAAATGAATATGATGGGGTCAGACAGTGTTAGCTCTTAGTACACAAGGAACGCTACTTCACTTGTCATCCTTGTGTGTGCTTAGAGGGAACGTGGAAGTATCTGTAATACTACTGGCCAGCAACGGGAAATATTCAAAAATTCACCATCAGCTAAATAAGAGGGAAAAATAAGAATGGTGTCATGGAAAAGTGGATTCAATAACAAGAAGAGGACTTTTGGGTAAAGAAATTAATATTTTTAAGACAAAAGGCCTAATTTTCTCTCATGCATGCTAGTGCTAATCAGCCCTAACTCTATTGAAGTCAATGGAATTTCACTGGTGAAAGGGAGGGGAGCATCAAATCCATTGACTTAAATTTAGAAGAGAGAGATCTTCCAAAGGAATATTTCCCATTTAATAATTACAGTATTTCATCATAATAACATGGTCTTTTGGCAAACAAAGCTTAAATGGTAATTACTATGGTACACACGATCACCATTATATTTAAGGATATGTCAACATTTCTTTTAAAAGACAATCTTTTAAAATCTTTTTAGAAAGGTTGCTATAACTTGTCCCATTAAAACATATTTCATTCTACACGCAAGTATACAAGGTGATTTCCATAATTATCCCAAGAGAAGCTGTTTGGGTTTGGGTTTTTCTACAAATTTAAATCTAACTTTTAAACATTTGATACATATGATTTATGTGAGGGACAAAAATGTTTTGTGATTTCAGATGATTATCCATAACTAAAAGTCAGCACTGTCCTATAAAATACCCTACTGTGTTCACCAAAGGTCTAATCTTAGTCGCACTGAAGTCACTGGCAGAATTCATGCTAATTTCAAAGGGCCAGAATCTGCCCCATTTATCTGTATGGAGTAGCACTTTACTTTGGATGTTGTGCTACTGATTTCAAGGGGCTACTAGCAGAATAAAGTACTACTACCTAACATGAGGATGGGTGGCAGAGTCTAGGCCAATGAGAGTTAGATCAGACTCCATGAGCAGTTATTGCCCTTCTGTATAAAAATAAATGTAAACCAAGTTTGAAAAATTAACTATTTTTCCATTTAATGTTTGGTATGCAGTGTATAGCCTAATGTGTGCATAGCGAATGTCCATAACCCAATGCATCATAATGGCCTACTCAAAGCTGCTGTGATCTATCACGTCTATAAACCACATATTAAATGTGCCAAAAAGTATGTATTTATTTGACAGACTAATGGCCCTTAAATAATTTCCAGCGCCTGTCACGATCTGGAGATTAAGGATCATGGAGCTGATAGCAGTGAAAGCACCATATTTATTTCAAAGTCAATATGTTCTCATATAAAATCTCAATGGCAAATTTTTTTTTAACAAATAAAATCTGAATCTAGCACCTTTCCCCTTAGAATCCCAAAGCACTTTAAATCTTCCCTTTTACTTTTTTCCTTCTGTTTTGTTCTATAACTTAAACAATGATAGCAAAATAATATTTAGGATCAGCTTTAACTTCTAATACCTTCACGATATTCCATCCTTGGCCATCATTGTATTCCATCTTGGGTCAGGGAAGTCAGAAGGGCTTTACAGTTCTCATGTGCTACAAGAGTGTGAGAAGTCTTCATTCCAGAGTTTTCCACTTCGGTAGCTTTAAGTCAGTCCCATAGTGTTATTTAATATCGTTTTTGTTTTTCATTAATATTCTCTAATTATAGCTGTGGTAAAAGAGCAGTATTTGGCCCATAATCAGTATGATTCAATTCAAAATGGTCAATGTAACCATTTAAAAAATAACGAAGCGTAACTCATGTAACTGCTATTTTAAGTGGCTACATGGGACCTGTTTGGCTCTAATTCAGAGCTCTTAAAAACTCAGTTAGATCCAAACAGCTTCTTAACAGAAATGCTGAAATCAAGAGGCATGGTCACATATCAGTATACAAGGGCTTAAACACACAGCTCCTTCACCTTCATATGAGAATGATACATTCCAAAGTATGGTGGGGTAGCATTAGCTTCTTGTCTTTCTGTAATATGCTTTAATAACTTTTCTTTTCTTTTCTTTTTGATGACTGGAAATTTTTCCCAGAACTTTCCACATTTGAATTGAAACTTGCATCCAGAGCTCTTAAAATGCCATTATCTCAGTTAAACTGATTTGTCCTTATTATTCCACATCACCTTTTATTTTGTAATTGCTCTACAGAGCTTTATACAAGCTGCATATAATATTCATCTATGTGTGTGCTTTACTGGTTATGAATTTTTTTATAGTCAACATGGTCAATGTATAGAAATTGGAGGCGCCAGCCTGATTTGTTAACCATGGTAATTGGATTCTCCATTTAATTACAGGTGGTAATGACATTTTAAGCACCTTCTACAGGTGTTGGGAGTTTTTATTAAATGTGAAGCAGCATTAAGGAAGTCTACGCTTCTGGAGCACTGCCAAATTTCAGAGGTGCCTTTCAACTCTAAATTGCAGTTTTCATTTGAGAATAATTATAACTCTGGCCACCTGGACAGCTCCTTGTTGAAACCAAGCATTACACAAGGAGTAAAGCTACAAGAAACATTCAGCTCTTGTGAATTCAAACATGCTTTAATGTTAAATTATTTTAAATGTGTTATGCGTTGTGTTTTGATTCCTTAAAAATTATATGCACACCTTATTTTTCTGTACCATTCAGGGCAGTATATTTCCAGTGTCAGAAATACGTTGTCATGTACTGACAGTAGGGGTGAGATTTTAGTGATCACGAGACAAGAAATTTCAGATATGCTCCTGGTCTTAGTCTCTTTACTGCTTGACAATTTTAAGGCATGCACGTAAATTCTGATTTGAGAAAGTTATACTATGCTTTGTTTTGCAACTCATGGGTAAAGACACATTCAGAACAAGGACTATCTTCTACTTCATTATTCATGTACCTTTTCCCCTTTGGTAATTTCTATTTAAATTCCAGAGAGTGGAATTTAAATAGCATCACAGAGGATATTCTCTGTTGAACATCAACACACACTTTATTGTATCTTGGGTTCTGCACCTCTGAAAGTACGAGGCAACTTTGTAATTTCTCCTATAGAAATCCCATTCCATTCTTTCCTCCTCCTTAACTTCTACACCTTTTCTTCCCCAGATGAGTGCATTGACGTCTGATGGCTTTTATGCTGTTTTTCCTTGTCCATGGGTGACTGTGCCAAGGGCTCCTAAACAAGCCAGAATTAAGCATGCTTGACCTGCAAGTTAGGTGGCTGATACCATTCCTATTAACATATACATCTTTACTGGTGTGTGGGATAGTCTTAATTCTTTGCCTCCAGGAGTGTTTTCTGACCCTACTGAAGTCACTGGGACTTTTTCCACTCTAAACCTCCCATTGACTTCAACGGGACCAGGAGTTCTCCCTGGTGTCTTACAAGAGGGCAAGATAAAAAGAGGGAGACTCAGTTCTGAGAACTGAAGCTAATGTTTTAACAGTTGTTTAAGAAACACAGCATTGCTGTTTAAATTGCTCCCTTTGCTTTGTGACACAGTAACACTTCTCTGTGGACAGATTTTGTGTAGGCTTGGCAGAATTCAATTTTTATTGTTTTAAATAATTTTGATGGATAATACCAATGGTTATTTTTAATGTTTTTTCTATTTCTATTGATTTAAATTTTCACAGTTGCAGGAAATTCTGAGGGTGGTCAAACAATTATTTAATTGCAGTAGATGATGAGATTCAAAAAGTTGAAACTTTATAATCACTAAAACAAAAATTGTCAACCTCAGTCAAAATATGCAAAGTAAATAGCCTTAAACCAAATTCTAATAAGTTGTCAAGCAGCGTTTTTGTAAGTTGAACTATCTGTAAATGTCAGTTATTATCGACGGAAATAATTTTTCATTAGTTTGTGTGTGAATAGTGAAACTCATGTACACCGACATTTACTGATAAAAATAAAATCCTTCCAAGCCTCATCTTATGTCAGACATAATCTGCTCTGAACGTTTTTGTCCATTAAATGTTAAAAAAACCCAACCCAACAGCGCTATATCAATGGCATGTTAAGAAAGTACAGATTAAATCATAAAGCCAGAGACTGCAAAAGTTAAGATTCAAACAGCAACATTAACTTAGTCGCATTTATACTGAACACGTTAACTTCATAGGTTAATAGATTCCAATGCCAGAAGGGACCATTGTGATAATTTAGTCTGTCCTGCTGGATAACACAGAGCATGGAACTTCCCCAAAACAATTTTTAGAGCAGATCTTTCAGAACAAACATCCATCATGATTTTAAAATTGTCAGTGGTGGAGAATCTACCAAAACCCTTGGCAAATTGTTCCAATGGTTACTTACTTTCACTGTTAAAAATGTATACCTTATTTCCAGAGTCAATCTGTCTAACTTTAGCTTTCAGCCATTGGATTGGTTTATAACTTTCTCCACTTGACTGAAGAGTCAATTACCATATAGTTGTTGCCCATATAGTTTCTTACAAACTGTAATCAGTTCACACCTTAACCTTCTCTTTGTTAAGACAGATACATTGAGCTCTTTGTGTCTATCACTATAAGGCCTCTTTTTTAATCCTTTAGTCATTCTTGTGGATTTCTCTGAACCGTCTCCAATTTATCAACATCCTTCTTGAATGAACTGTGGACACCAGAACAGGACACAGTATTCCAGTGCCACATACAGAGGTAAAATAACCTCTCTACTCATATTCAGTATTCTCCTATTTGCATCCAGGGATAGCATTATACCTTTCGGCCATAGTTGGAGAGTTGGTGGGAGCTCATGTCCAACTGATTATCCATGTCCACCCCGCCTATTTTTTTTTCACAAGTTAGTTTCCCCATCCTGTAAGTATGGCCTACATTCTTTGTTTCTAGATGTATGCATTTACATTTAGCTGTATTAAAATGCATATTGTTCATGCTTCCACCAAGTTTACCAGATCACTCAGTATCAGTGACCTCTTCTTTTTTCACCACTCCCCCAATTTTTGTGTCAACTGTAAATTTTATCAGTGATGACTTTATTTTCTTCTAGGTCACTGATAAAAATATTAAATAGCATATGGCCAAGAACAGATCCCTACAGGACCCACTAAAAACACCCCCCTCAATGGCGAGTCCCTGTTTATAATTACATTTTGAGGCTTATCAGTGAGCCATCTTTTATTCAATTTAATGTATACCATGTTAATTTTATATCTTTCTAGTTTTTTAATCTAAATTTTGTGTGGAACCAAGTCAAACACCTTTAAAAAATCCAATAATATTATTTCAATGCTAGTAACCTTATCAACCAAACTTGAATCTCATTAAGATATAAAATTAGTTTGATAGGATATATTTTCCATACATCCATATTGATTGGCATTACCTATAATAGTCTCTTTTAATTGTTTATTAATTGAGTCCCATATCAGCTGCTCCATTATATTGCCCAGGACAATATTAAACTGACAGGCCTATAATTACCTGGGTCATCTCATTTACCCTTTTAAAATATTGGTACAACATTCACTTTCTTTCAATCATCTGGTACTTCCCCAGCTCCCCAACCAACTCTTTTTAAATTCTTGCATGCAAGATATCTGGACTTTTTAATTTAAAATGTCTAATTTTAGTAACTGCTGCTTAACATTGTTCCGAGATACTAGTGGAGTGGAAAATAGTCTCATTGTAAAGCAACATGCCTAGATAACTTGCCTCATCTGTTTCTTTTCCCAATACAGAACAGAAATATTTATTGAACTCTTTTGCCTTTTTAGCAGTATTAATTTAACCTTTTCTATCCAGTAGTGGACCAATTCCAGTTTCAGGATTCTTTTTGTTCCTAATATGCTTAAAAATCACTTTCTTATTATCCTTAACTGGAGTCATGATAGAGCTTTTCTTGTATCTCTTTGCTTCCCTTATCAATTTTCTACAAGTCCTCAATTGTAAGTGTCAGGATGGCTAAGTGGTGTAAGGTCCCAGATACCGAGCTTTGTCTTATACTCTCCTGGGCATTGTGGATGTATGGGATAAAATCCCTCTTCTGACATGTTATCTTTTTTTCTGTACTGGATGTTTTTCCTAAAACAAATGCTCTAGTTCAAACATGAATTAATTCAAGGAAGTCTTATAATTGTGTCAAGCAGGAGGTTGGACTAGATGATCACATTGGTCCCTTCTGGTTTTATAATCTATAAATATAGTGGAAACACTGTAGTCTCTACATATTTATGATGGCAACCAGCTTCCATTGCAAAGATTCATATTATCTGCCCTGCAAATTAGGCTGAAAAATTAATTGTTTGAAAATTTATGAATTACTCTGAAGACAAAGGAGAAAAGTTCTGCAAAATGGGGTATATGAGTTAAGTCTTTAAAAGATTACCTTGATTTGACTTTTGACATTTAGCTATTATTTATTTTATTCCTTGTAATTCAAAATCTGTTTGTTTATATCCCCTTTAAACTTTAAATCTTCCTGAAACTCATCTACCAGATACATTTGAAGAAAACTAAACTAGTTAAGTAAAGGGTTTAACCATTTTTTGTTGTTGTTGTTGTTGTTGTGAATAATTTTGGGCCCAGACTTGCTTTTAATAGCAATTATAACCAAATCTTGTTATTGATTATTCTTCTTTTTGGGTGTGTTTGACACTGAGTTCAGTGACAGTAAGACTGAATGCAATATGTGTAAGTTACACACAAACAAAACTAGATAAAAAGAATATTATGAAAGTTAAAAAGCACTCAAAATTTAGGAAATTAAAGAATTAAGGTTCTCTTAGTCTTTAGTCTTTGCTAAAATCTTAGCAGTGGCCACTGAGCATGCTCAGAAGTAATTTTCAGTAGTATGTTCCTCAAACCAAACAAAGGTTTTAGTCCTCAAAAAGGACTGTCTTTGAGCAAAACTTCAAACTATTGGCCGTTTCTCTGTAGTCTGATTCAGCACTAGGGAAAGGCTATATTCTTTCTTCTCATCCCATAACTCCAAAAGCCCAAAGGGACTTTGTGAATGTGTTCTTTAAATCACTTTTGAGAAGAGACCAAATATAGACATTTACAACCTCAAGGGCAAATAATTCAGAGAGTTGTATGTGTGAAAACAGACAGGTATTCTAGAAACCGCCTCACAAGCTTAGCTACGTGATCAATTCTCATTGCTTGCGATAACTACAGTCAGGTTTAAGGTGGAGCTGGCTAACAAATGATTTCTACTGTTGTAAAAAACTTAAATGAAAATTAAAGAGTTTTCATATTTGTCAAAATGTTTCTTCAAAAATTTCCATTTAGAAACTGCAAATGTCCTTCTTTTCAGCAACAAAAGCAAAAACATGTTGGCTGAAAACCTACATTTTTCAGGCTTTAAATAATTTTGTTGCTTTTTGGTGGCTTCAGACTGCACATCTTCAGTTGATTTTTTTGGAAGGGGGGAGATTTGTCAGTCAAAAATAAAAAAAATTGATAGTTTCCTGTTTTCAATTAAAATTAAAAACATGAATGGAAAATGAACATTGCCCATGGACATTTGCATTTTGATGAACAAGTCATTTTTGTCCAAAAAAAAATTTTGAATGAAAAATTTCAACCAGCTCTAGTTCAAGTGGTAAGAATAGTTAAGAATAAGGGCACTTAGAGTCCTGCCAAGCAGTACGTGAACGTTTTTTTAAATATGAAACAACTCTTGGTTTAGTCATGTTTGTATCCCTGTTTATACGGTATTTGTAAACATTCATGCAAAAAGATTTTTGTTCACATTAATATTTGGAAAGGGATAATTCATCATACAAATACCAGTATTCTGGCATTAAAACCCTTCAAAGGAGCTTCATAGAGGCCGGGAGATTGCCCGTGTGAATCAGATTGCATGTTCAGGGTCTAAAATCAGTCTGCTGGTAAGCAATTCACAAATGGAAAAAAACCACCTACATTTCTCAGATAAGTTATTTGCAATTAATAGTTTGACCACACCTAGTGATTGTGTTGTGTGGCTGTTTGATTTGAGCTTTTTTTCCTATTGATGTGGGTATTTATTAGATGTCTGTGAGTTAGGTATATCAGTATTTTATGGTCGACTGTTGCTTTAAATCCAAAGAGACTGCTTGCTGTTTCTAAGAAGATAGCAGGTATAATCCCATTGGTATTGTGGAAAATGGAAAAAGCAAATGTTAAAGGTTCCCCAGATCAGCTGCATCTGCCTGTTTTTGTTTGTTAGGGATTTTTCTTTTTTTTCAAAAGAAAAATATGCGATAGTGACTCACTTTGGCAATATCTATTCCTTTTTAGTTTGATTCCTTCCATTTTTTGGCCTTTCATTTACCCTCTCTATCTTGGGTAACTATAAAGCACCCTAGGATGGATGTCTGCAATAATATGTTATAGAGAATATCTTGTATAAAAGTAGTACATTGCATTTCTATAGCTGCTTTTGTCCATGGATCTCAAAGCACTTTACAAATGTTAATTAGGTAAAAATATTATCCAGGATCTTAGTTGCAACTAATAAATGTACAATGGAGGAGGCTGCAAAAGGAAGCACTATTTACTAGACCAAATAACAGAATTATGAGACATATCAGACACATAGATGAACATGATTTGTTGGGGAAGGGTCAACAGTGCTGATGTAAAGGAAAATCATGTCTCACTAATCTATTAGAATTCTTTGAGAGGTCAAAAAAAATGTGGAAAAGGGTGGTCCCGTGGATATAATGTACTTAGATTTTCAGAAAGCCTTTGACAAGGACCCTCACCAAAAGTTCTTCAGCAAACTAAGCAGGCATGGGATAAGAGGGAAGGCCCTCTTATAGATCAGTAATTGGTTAAAAGACAGAAAACAAAGGGTAGGAATAAATAGTCAGTTTTCAGAATGGAGACAGGTAAATAGTGGAGATCTCCAGGATCTGTATGGGAATCAGTGCTGTTCAACAAATTCATAAATGATTAGGGTAAACAGTTAAGTGGCAAAGTTTGCATATGATACAAACTTACTCAAAATAGTTAATCCAGAGCTGATTGCAAGGAATTACAAAAGGATCTCACAGGACTGGGTCAGTGGGCAAGAAAATGGCAGATGAAATTCAGTGTTGTCCACCACCTGTAGTACCACCACCCAATTTTTATAAACAGACTAGGTATGAAAACTGTCTTAAAACCTAAGTGTTGTTAAAATACATTGTCTCAATAGCATAGCTATGTATATAAAAAGCTATAGTCTTGCAAAATGTTAACAAATGCATTATAAACTTACTCCATCTGAGACTTCTGGTATGCCTTTAATGAGAGGGATGTGCTTGTTTGACAGAGCAAAGTTGGTAGATATCTTGATTGGTAGATATCTGGCGAAATCTTGGGAGGTGGGGGTGGCTGCTGCGCTGCTTGGGGCCGGAGCGGCTCCTGGCCAGGCTGCTGGGCCCATATGGGAGAGGGGCGAGGAAAGGGATGTAGCTGGAATGGGGAAGCGGCTACCACGCTGCTATGGGGGCAGGGCCGGAGCGGCTTCTGTCCAACCAATGTCAGTATGTCCAGGGAGGGGTGGGGGCAGAATCACTGGGCTGCTCTGGGGGCTGCGCTCTGCCCCTGTATGGCTGAGCGCCACTGTGGGCTCTGCGGCCCATCCACCAGCAGCACAGAGATATTGGCCCATGTTCTGCAGTCTTAATTAGTCAGTGGACGTGTACCATTGGGAGGTGACTTGCGTACCACTGGTACCATGCGTACCACAGTTTGGGAACTGTGGTGCTAGGAGGATTGCCTCCGCAAGGACAGGACTGACACTCCTGTATCAAGGGTGTGAGATAGCTAGGAAGGCAGGATGGAAGATTTGTAGTGTTTTGAACTTATTATAGTAATAATCTAAAGTCTCCAAAGGGAGGAGTTATTGAGAAAACACTCACTGGAATTTGATTGAGCCACACATAGTAAGCTACACAAATCAAACAGTAAATACACAGGGAGGTCTATCCCTTTGTATTTACAACAATTGATGTGCATTCTTGTTTTCAATTTCTGCCATTCTGTGCTGTCTTCCTCTAGTCTGTTGCTTGTTAGCAGCCAATGCAATATTGACAAATAAAGCCATATACAACCACTACTATCAGCTGTTACTTGACAAGTAGCATTGCTGACTCCAAAAAAAAGAAGGGACTTCTCACTCTTTGTCTCTGAAATTTTATCCATAGGGAAAAACAAATCTGTTCAAAACTATTTCCCTACATAGGCTGAAGATAGGCAAAATAGAAAAAGACATGAAACATTTTATCTGGAAAACTCAGCAATTCAAAATTCAGCAATTAAATTATACACCAAGCATGATGATGTGTTAATATTGTATCAGCTGGGTAAATAACTGAAAAAAAAATCTTTGTTTAAATAACAAAAGTTGTTTAATAAACTATTGGTAAATATTATTAGCCCAGCATTACCACAAACAAAAAAAAGTTTTAATGTTTGTATTACATTGAGTCAAAACACTTTAAGCATATACATAACTTGAAGCACAGGAGTATTCCCATCCTTATTCATAAATGCACTTGATTTCTTGCATTTCTAAATTTGAGCATTTGCTTAAGTGAACTGCTGAATCAGGGCTGAAATTTCCAACATATGCCTCTATCCTGCAACTATTTATGCACGTGCATAACTTCAAGCACTGTAAGTAGTCACATTGGCCCTGTTCCTCATTTACATTGAGGGGCCTTGGTGTAAATGAGAATCAAATCCATAGACTTCAGTGGGCTACTCATGTGCCTAACTCTAAGTATGTGCATAAGTGTTTGTATAATCAGGACCTTAGGGTCAAATTATATTCACAGATGCATGTTAACATCCAGCAACATCTATATGAGCCCTATGAACATATCTGAGGTTAAAATTGGTCCCTTACCTAGTTACACTATCGTTTAACTTTGCAAACGTTACTTATTCCTCTAGCTGCTTTGAACTAATGTAACATCTGAAATTCATTTACAAATTTTAATTTCTGATGGTAAAGAAGGGAGAGAGAGCCATCTATGCAGTACTAGCATGTATATCGACCACAAGGTTAGCAGGACCCTCATTTTTGGCAGTAGTGTGTTTGTCAGCATGCAGGTGATAGATCAGATGTAAAGAAAATCACTTCTGTAAAACCAATTTGCTAAGGGCTTCTAAATCCATTTTGAAAACGTTACTGAGGCGAAAAAGTTAAGGGCCAGCCAGCCAGATATTTTGTTCTGCTCTTCAAGGTCAAAGAACTGATTACTAATTTATCAAATATCTTACTGGTAAAGCTGTTTGAAGAGCAAACGGCTCTGTGCAGATGATTCACCTAATAATACTAATGCCCTAGGAAGATGGTCAGAACAGGAACAAACAGAATTTTTTACTCACTATTGGCAATGCTACAGTCATAGAAACTGTGGTCATCAAAGCAGTGGCATCCTCATTCTGTGCACTGTCCGTTGCCACTACAGAAATTGGGACACCCGAGAGCTGTGATGATTTCCTCATGGGTTGCTGCATGAAACAGCTTAGTTCTGTTTTCTAGCACTTTTCTTTCACACTCATTGCACCTATCCATGCCAGTTCATCCTTGAGTTGCAAATCTAAAAGGCACATGTCAATCGCCTCATCCAGCTGTCTTCCAAGGATTTCTCTACAGATGGAGCCAATAGTAGAATTAGCAAGAACCTGCTGACAGATCTCCAAGGCTTTGGTTGAGGTTGGAGTAGGCCATACTGACTGAACTTTGGGCCGAATCCCTTCAAAGTAATCCTCTGGGAAAAAATATGCAAAGTTTTCCAAGTCCTTTTGGCTCACATTTTGAAATGGATAAAAAGGTAAGTATTCATAATAGTCTTCTTGCCTTTTTGCTCTCTCTAGCACTTCTTCTGGTTTAGTAGAGTTAACAAAACTATCATTTTTTTTATTTTTCAAGGAAACTTTTTGTGCATATAGTTTTAATCTGCCCTCGGGGCTATCCCACTTTTTGACTGATTTGGGCAGATATCTTTGATCAAATGACTTGGCCAACAATTTCCCTGCACTTCTTAAAGTAGATTCTATTTCTGGGTGAGTGACATATTCTGATGTAACATCTAGATATAGGATTGCAGAAGTATAATCCACATTATCATAATGGCAGCCCAAAGATTGCGGGGAAGAACTCTGAAAGGCATTTGTCGTGTTTACAGAGTGCAGAGACAGAGTGTGTTCCTTCTGACATCTGCAGTAATTTTTCCTTTTCTTCCCTTCAGAGTTTGGTGGAGTCTTGTCATATAAACTCTTTCCTGGGGTTAGTCTGATGATTAAAAAAGAAGAGATTGGGAAAAAATAAACAGCTTTCAACAAACTGGTCTATAGAATTAAATAAACTTTCTTTTCTATAGTCTGGGGTCTATAAGGTCCCATCCAGCAAAGCAGTTAAACATGTTCTTAACTTTAAGCATGTGAACATTCTGTGGTTTTACAGCCAGCTTTGCACACCCCTTCCTTAGTTGCACTATGCATTCCGTGGACAGCAGTGGGGCTCTTTGCTAGCATGTGCTTAAGTGTTTTGCTGGATCTGTGCCTACCTGCTTTACTTCAGTTTACAGAATTATTTTAAGAGGCACATTTTTCAGAAACTCAAAAGAGGTCTGGTTCTGCTATGGGGACAGGGTTAGCATGTCCAGTTCATCCATTATACATTGAAAACAGTACATACAATATGATGATTGTGGACACTAATACAATACCAACATTTTTACAGTTATCAGAGTGACAGAGGAAAAGGGAACTATTATTGGGCTATTCAAGAGGTCCCTCCTCTAGAATGTGAGTTTGGACTTCTACTAAATATTTTGCAAAAGAAGCAGCTACACCAGAACACAATTTGATTTGATGCAGAGATTTTCACTACAGAATCTCACAACCATAGCACACTATGGGAAACGTAGTCTGACCAGGGAGACTTTCATAGGACTTTCATAGACTTTGCACCTGAGCTACAACTTCCATGCATAGCAGCTCCAACAGATGCAGAGATTAATGTCAAATGAAAACTCAATGAAGCATTTCAATGTGGGTTGACCTGAAATGAAACTAAATGTTTTATTGCCATGTCCCTGATAGAAAATTGAAAAAATTAGATAAAAATCAACATTTTCTCATGGAAAATATCAAGGTTGTGGAAACCACATTTTCAGTTAAAAAACATTTTGACAGAACATTAGTTAGTGGTCCTCTTGAACGGAAAAGGAAAGGGCATGGTGGCTGCTCTCCCATCAGGAGCTGCTATGGGGTTTGAGTGTCATAGAACTTAAAATGAAGCCTTTTTTGGGAAGGACACTATTTTAAATTAGACTTGGAGATTTAGGTGCAATTTTATGTTTAAAGTTGCCATTTGGAAAAGCTGCTTTTGAAAGAGCTCTGTGCCTCCTTGAGCCCTAGAGCTTTTTCAGAGAGGTGGTAGCCAGGGATAGAATTGAACTGCCAGATGGTGAATGCTCCAACTAGCTTCAGATGTTGGAAAGTCCTAAAGCACTGATTTATTGTTTAAAATTAAATTGAAAATAGAAGCAGGGAAATCAGCTTATAGGTTTTACTCCATATTTTGCCATTTTCTGTGGGTGTATTATAAAGCCTGATCCAATGTCCTTTGAAGATAATGGGAATCTTTCCATTGACTTCAGTTTGCTTTGGATTAGGGCCTTGTTTCTTAGAGTCCTTATTTTTATTTACTTAGGGACTACAGTAAAAGTTAAATATGTCACCAGTCGCTCTCCCCCAGAAGGAGCACCCTCTGTCTTTCCTGAGCACAAAATGGCCTCTCCCTGGTTCCTGGCAAGTGATGGAAGGTTCCTCCCCATTCCAAATTGACAAAGAACTTAAAGTTATCCTTACATACTATATCTCCTAGTAGTTGCTGGCCCCACACAAGCCTACTACAGATTCTCCAGTAACTCTCTCAGCTGCTGATAGCTACCCCACCCCTTCATTGTGTTGCTCTCTTGGTCTGAGGAATGGGTTGGCAAACAGTAACAGGGAGTAGTGGAAAGGGGTCAGATTCCAGACCATCATGTTGGAGCTACAATCCAAAAGAGATGAACAAGTTCTCACTAGGAAGGAGGTAGGCTGGGAATGGCTGCTGCCAGGAGCCTTAACTTTTCCCCTTTTCTTACAGCAAGAAAACCATCCTTCCTTCCACCTAAGTAACTTCCTAATAATCACATCTAAGTCCTAGGAAATGCATAAGTCCTCAAAACACTAAACCCATCACATTTAGTCACTATTCTATGGGTTAATATAAAGGAAACTCAGTGTCTCTAACTTTAGAGTGTTGTATGCGCTGCTCACAACTACAGTTCAACATACTCATCAGCTAATTAGGATGATTAATAGCTTCAGACTATTTTATGTAAGTTGAATACAGTTTAGTTGTTTGCCCATTTCCTAAAATTCAATAGCTCTGAAATCATTTTAGTTACAATAGAGATGGGCCCCGGATGCACTGACAGGATACAGAATCAGGATTAGTTAGACTAGTGTTCAGACCTGAGGCAGCAATAAGCAGTAGGGTTGGGTTCAGATTCAGCTGCGCCAAATTTAATTAATTGTTCTTCCAGTCCAATGGGTGGAGATCTCATGTCATCAGCAGTTCTTGCAATATTTCTCCTCGTGGGCCTCTCACGAGAACAGGAATCTTCATCACATTTTTCCATTTTGGAATATCTTTGGACCATATTGGCTGTCCTAAAGATGGTTCATCAGCAGCCAGTCAAACACTGCAAAATAGTTTCTTTCTGGTTTTGAGATGACCTGGACCCTGGATTCAAGAATTAAAATATGGGACAATGGCATTCCCTGAAATGGAAAGGGGTCAGAATCCAGATTCCAGACCATCTCTCTCAGGAAGCAAAGTTTGAAATGTTCCCTTGTCTTTAATTGAATAGATATTAAGCTTTATCATGCTACTTTTATTTGCATTCTTTGTCAAAATGTAATATTTAATTCTATAGTCACATATTGTAATTAGTTTTCAGGAATAAAAGAACAAGGGAAATACCAAACACTTAATTAATCCCTATTGTCAGTTATCTACATTTTCCAGAGTGGCTGAGAACTGTATTTTTTTAACAGCTGAGTGGGATCTTAACACAGCTGTTAATGTGATATCTCTTGGGAATATAAAACTCTCTCAGTAACGGAGCTTCTTAAGTATTGTGTACAGACTGAAAAATAAGCTATCGTTATATTTGGGGTGATAATGGACTCTAGCCCTCCTTTGGTAGATTAGGCAGAGCTCTTTTTCTTGTCATTAAAGAGCATTAAATGATGCTCCTTTAAATGATGTTACTGTGTGACTTTCAGGCCTCAAATCCTTTAGCTCTGTACCTCCACACTTCTGTGAAGATTTCCTCAGGCATGTTGCTCTGGTGTGATAGTAAAGGACTCCTGCTGGCGTTATGGAAGTCATTATAACCATTCCCATCAAAGATGCCACACAAACCTATGGTACTGTTAAAATCGATGCTTCATACCCTGACTGTCAAACTCATTCCCCACTCACTTATATCAGCTCAAACAATTGCTCCTGAAGGGAAGATGATCTGAAGAGGCAGAAAAACCCAGAGAATTGAATCCATTAGCAAGTTTCTTTGTAACCAAAAAAAATGTGTTCCCTCCAAAAAAAAAAAAAAAAAATAAAAAATCATCCAAGCAGGATGTTGGCTATGCTTTTGGTAATTTAATGACACTTAGACACTGTAAACATTTATTCAGTTTTATTTACAAGGATGCTTTCAGAGTTTTTGGAGCTAATATCTGAGAACATCATATAAATATAAACCCACACAAGTGCCTTCCTTTTAAAATTAATAATTACATTCACTGAAGTTTTTCGGTTGGTAAGTTACCAGCTAATTTTTTATACTCTCACCATGATAAGACCACCCCTGTGCTTTTGCCTGGAAAATTGTTTCTTTTAGATAAATTGTCAAGCCTGGAAAATAGCTTTCTTCCCTCTGAAAAACAGTTGCATTTTCCAAGACTGGTTTACACAGAAAACTATTATTTTAAACTTGATAAAGTAATTTTCTCATTAAAGAACTAGTGAGAGGCTTATGTGACCTTTAAAAGGGGGTAAAAATTCTTGTGGGCATATCACACAACCAGCACACAATTGGGTTCATGTGACTTTCTTTGCTTAACAGCCTCATATTTCTCCCCTTGAAGTCAATGGCAGATCTTCCACTGACTTCAGTGATGCAGGAGCTACTAGAGCCCAGAGCATAGCATGAGGTATCACAGATCAAGGCTAATACAATCTACAAAATGGTATGAGGGTGTTTGCACAGTGCCCATGCAACAGGCCCAGTCCTCTTTGGATGAGACACATAATTGGTCCCACTGAGTAAGGAAAGCAGGATTAAGCTTGATGTTAGATAGTTTCTTGCTTTCACAGACAAGAAATTAAAAAAGCAAGGTATACTTTAAGAAGCAAATTTAGGTAACGTTACACAACTGAATGGTGGAATGATTCATTTTATACTTGAATCTTGCTTGTAAGTTAACATTTCCTTAATTTTTAATTTAATGTGTAGGCCAGGACAGCTGTTAATTGAAACAGTGCTATACCGTACTCAGTTACCTCTTTGAAACTAACACAAAGCTGTATCAATAACTGATTTTTTGGTGTTTGCTGTCAATAAAAAAAAAAAAAATCTTTCCGGTTGATCTGAAATAATTTAAAAAAAAATATGTTCTGCGAACCAAAAAGTAAAAACAAACAAATAAATAAAATATTTCAGGTTGAATAAAACATTTAGTTTGAGGTGAAATGAAATGTTTCATTTTCAAGCTTTTAAAAACTATTTTAATTAAACTGAAGTAAATTTTGAAATTCAGAGTAATTTCAAATCAAAACACCTCATTTTGAACATACTGAAACCTTTGAATTGTTCAGATTTATTTTTTCTGACTGAAACAATTCAGTGAATTTGACATGAATTTGTGAAATGTTTTGATTGACCCAAATATGCATTGTTTTGGTGAAAAAACTTTTGGTTGAAAATTTTTTCCAGATAATACATAGCAACTGCCTTCTAATTACACACTACTCCAAAAAGGAATTTGTGTTTAAAATCTCTGCTACCAGGATAGTATGTGCTGTTTCAATGTTCTGCACTATATGGACTGGATTTTCCCTTCACTCATGTCCCATGGAAACTGAGTTGGACTTAAACCCCAATGGAATCAGTGGGGTTTACATGAGGTTATATGAGGGCAAAATGTGGCCCTATAACTCCAAATTGAAAAAAGTGACTAATGGTGTGAATATATTTTGAGTATTGCTAGCAATGATCATTCTAGTAATAAAACTGTAATTCTACTATATTCAGTTATAAAGTGAAATGAAAGCTATTTTCCTGTTTTTGCTTTCTTTCTGTGATTAAGCAACTTTCATAAATTATGTTATCAAGATCTATTTCAAGGAAGAGGATGGTGAGACCCAGAGCACAAAGCCCACCTCCCCCTCAATGTGGTTTTGGCTCCTTTCGGCCCCTTTTGCACCCAGAATATTTTCTGATAATAAATCTTGATGGTGAAATTTTAAGACAAAATTCTCAGTTTGAATCTCCATTGTAAGTCACACATTTATTTACACTGCAGCTCTCTAGTGCAATATGCACTTGTTCATCCAATGATTTCAAGGAACACCTTCTGGAATAGAGATCTGCAGTGTGGGTAAGAGATATAAAGTGCAGGTTGGAGAATATAGTTATGCCTTATAGCCTTTCTAAATAATTTGTACTAAAGCAGAAGTGCTACAGGACCATCCTCATTGTGTGATCTCTGATCTTATACTTAGATCACAAGTTCTTCAGGACTGTCTCTTTGTCATGTAATTGTACAGTGCCTAGCATAGTGGGTGCCTGTGCATCTGCTAACAGTACCATAATACAAATAACATTCATATGACTCTTGGGTATAATCTCTGAGTAACACCCAACCACGCTTTTTAGTTTCATGCTTGTTTTATGTTTGGTTAAATTAACACAATGACCAGCACTTTCCCCTCAGTCTGTTTCTTTCAGTAATTGTGACATTTGCTGTAAGCACTCATATGGCTATGGGAGTATGTGCAGGAGTTCATTAATAATTCAGAAATATTTCCTTCAACTGAAAGCAACATTTAATAGAAAAAGAATCTAAAGGACTACATACGGTAATTTTTTTCCCTCTGTAGGACCTCATGATTTTGACACGTGATGATGCTCCAATGCTTTTAATGGACAGCTGAGGTCTGGTTTCCTGAGACTGACTATTACACCTGTCTAGCATGATGATGTCATTACCCTCCTGTGCAGCTACACCGTAGTTGCAGGCAATAGCGTACTGGCAGCTTCCACAGTCCCACTGTCGTACATGTACCTCAAACACACGAGCCAGGCTCTTGCACAAAAGAAAGGTTCCAATTTTATAATTATCATAATGCCTAAACAACAAACAAACAAAAAGAGGATTTGTAGACTCAGGGTGTGCTCCTATCATGACTGTGTGTTTGTACTCCAGTAGCAACACTCTTTAATTAGGCCAGCATAATGGCTGGCCCTGGAGAAGAAAGAAAATCAACACATTGGGAAGCATATATTCAGAACCACACACAAGCTAAAACCACTAGAATTATTAGCTGGAAATACATAAGAATTCATGTGAGAGCTGGTAGCTGTCTAAGAGTTGCTGCTATGGCAACAGGCGTGGATAAAAAGGATAAACATTTGAAAAAAGCAAATGGGAAATAATCCCTGCCCCCAGGCTTTAATAAATACATTTTGGGTGTAACTGGATGCTCTACAGCATGATATTCTTCACAGCAAAATCAGTGCTCAAATAACATTTTCTGTGACTAATCACTAACTTTTACAAGGCTGACTGTGGTTAGGTGAACATTTCAAATGAAAAATTAAGACTCTACTGGAACACTGTTAAAGTCAAGTCATTTTTCCCCCTAGAACAACTTCACTATAAGCGTTAAGTTTCACTGTAACTAGATTTGCAATTGGCACACTGCAGTGTGTTGAACAATTTGGAACTTTCATTGTACTCTACTACAAATGGAATTTCAGTCTGTCTGAGTTCACTCTGGAACTAATTCTGCAGTTGTTACTCAGTTGGTGTTATTCTGGCAAATTTTCCACAGACACCAGTCTGAATTTTGCTTGAGTAAGGAATGCAGGATTAGGGCCTAGAAATTGGCTATTTTGTATTCTCAAATGCCTATATTTTCTCACATAATCACTTTTTGCTGTTACCCTATATGTTACTCTGGCAACTGGAGGAACAGTGGCTTTGCATTTTATGGAAATTGCTGTGAGACTCCTTTGCATGGATCAATTGCTAGCCACCTTTGTGCATGGTAGCACTTTCATTTTAAGCAGCTACCTTTGGTTTTAAAACATATTTTTAGGAATCTACAATTAAGAGAAAATAAATTATTATTTTCAATGTTGAATTTTCTATGTTATGCAAGGAAAGCTTAAAAATAAAATAAAGATCAGGAATTTTTATTTTTGAAAAGTACTGCTTCAGAAAAAGCCCCATTGTCTTTACAGTTCCCCATGCCTACCCCCATTACAGGGAAGCACATAGGTTTTTCTGTATATACTTTGGCACCAAATCCAGAATTTTTTTAAGTAATGTTCATAAACTAGGTTTTCACTGTAGAAATGTGTGTCGTTTGGAATAAAGCAAGAAAATAGTTTGATCTTGAAAAACTCAGATAAATTGGCTGTAATGAGATAACATTTTTGATGAGCTTGTCTCATCCTATTTTCTAATCAGGTAGATAAAGCCTGAGCACACTGCTTAACAGCTAGTGCAAAATACTGATTAGAACTAAAGGCAGCATTAAAAAACTCCATATAATCTCTTTTAATGTCAAACGATAGCCTCCTGTAGATATATCCACAGCACAAGGATAAGCAGATGGAAAACTCTAAGAATCAGCTTCCAAAATTTCCTTCAAATAATCCTTTTTCAGAGGGATGTATTTTGAAAAAAAGTGGTCATGAAAGAATTAAGTGGTGCATGAGAATGGCTATATCTAAACTCTTCTGGTCTAATGTTTAAATACATAAGACTCTGTTAACACATGTACATAAGTGTCTTTCACCTAAATGGAACTATTTCCTCATATTAATGTGTATAAGAGCCCAATTCAACTCTTATTGAAGTCAATGGGAGTCCTTCACTTAGGTCATGCCATAGATTATGCAAAATGTCTTCATTTTTAAATAGAAGCCTTAAGCTGGCACTGAGTTACTTGAATGCAAAATTCAACCTAAACACATGCACTTTTGTGACACTCATAAAATGTAATGACAGACAAATAAGCAGTAGTGGAAAACTAAATACATCGAAACAGTAGAAGAAGATTTTACTTTTTGTTTTTTTTATGTTTGCCCTAAATGTGGAACGCTTAAGTCAGAAGAATAACCTCACCTCTCTCCCCCACACCTCCCACCCCACATTTATCTATCAATCTATCTACCTTTATCACACACATCGTTGTGGTGTTATACTGTGCTTCACTACTGAGAAACAACCCATTCTCAAGGACACTCCTGCACTCATTTCCCTTTTCTATGAAGCTCCCCCCACACTTGTCTCTTTCATCTTCTTATTTAATTTATTTCATTGCTCCTTCTCCCAAAACATCAGCTACTGAAGGGCACCATTTACAATTAACCTGTTCACTTGTCTCTAGGACTGCTTCTGTCCTTGCCAGTGTGAGCTGTTTTATGTTAGTCTCTGTCTTGCGAAGTGTTAGTTAGAGGGAAATGAATGATATATTTGGGATCCAGAACACACTCACATTTTATTTTTTGTAGCAAGCATTTTATAAAGGAAAAGAGGCTCAACTAATTTGAATGACCCTCCTAAGCCAAATTCATCCCTAGTGTCACTTCGCTCAAGTCCTTGGAGTTACCAGAGTGAAACTGAGCTCCAGTTACCAGATATGTGAATGTCAATATGGAGTGGACAAAATAGAGTGGATCAGAACAATGAGTTGTGATTCATTGGTCTCATATGGTTCCATAACTCAAGTCGGATGTGGATAATACCGCGTACAGAATAGTTAAGCTTGGTGGAATTCAATTTTTATTGTTTTATAATTTTGATGGATATATCAATGTTTATTTTTCTGTGTTTCTATTTTTTCCATTTTTAGCTATTTAAATTTTCACGGTTGTGGGAGGGCGGGTCAGAAAATAATTATTTAATTACAGTAGATGTTGAGATTCAAATAGTTAAAGCTCTATAACTGTTAAAACACAAATTGCCAACCTCACATGTCAAAATATACAAAGTAAATATCCTTAAATAAAACTTTAATAAATTCTCAAGCAGCATTTTTCTTACTCTGCCTATCTGTACATTATGATTATCATCAATGGAAATATTTTTGTTGGTTTGTTACAACAAAATATTACCAACATTTACTGATAAAAATCTAATCCCTCCGAGTCTAAGGATAGTCAGTTCTAAAATTAACATGGCAGCTCAGAGTAGAAGAACAGAGGTGTCATCAATGGCTGTTCCTAGGTGATTTGGGATCTGTACTAAACACCCTGAAGTTTTAAAAGTCCCAATCCCCTAAAAGCTGGGATCTGAATAAGATCCCTTTGCCCTATTTACATTTAATAAAAGTAAAGCAGACAAGAAAGTGAATATATCCATCACCTCACCCCTGTTTTTGTAAGATAGTTACTCCATCCCAGGGTTAAATGAATTTCCAGTTACTCAGCTGTGCATTAGATATGTGAGGCCTCTGAAGAGAGCAAAACCCTTGGCTTGACTACATTGCCCTTCAGTTCGGATCTCAGTGCTGTAAATAGCAGTGTGCATCAAAGAGCTGGCTGTAACTTCCCTGCGTGGAGATTGCAAGTGCAAACTAAAAGGTTCCTAATTCACCTTAACATAGTCCTCTTCAAATGGGGCTACATTAAGGTGAACTAGGAACCTTTTAGTTCACATCCACATTGTCTATGGAGACTTTTAGCACAGCACTTCGGTGTCCAATGTGACACCCTTATAGTCCAATGCAAAGGGCAATGTAGTCAAGCCTTCAGAGTCCATGGAGCATGGAAAGTGGTAAACTGTCTTATAGAATTCTCATCCTCCCTGGAGATCTGTCGTTTGTGATCACGGAAGAGAAGGGGGGCTTTTTTTGCTTTTAAGTAGGCATTTGCAACAGGATGGCTTCCCACAGAGCTAAGATCTAAGACTTCCCTTGACTTGCGGACATGAAGACAAAGATTTTTTTCTGGCAGCTGGAGCCTTGCAGGATGAAATTAATCCAAAGGAAGGCAGGCCCCCTTTCTGGAGCTGCATGGAAGTGGACACAAGCCGAACATCCACACAAGGGGCTATAAACATTGGTCCTGCTTACTGTGAAGGAGGTTGTTGGGGGCAGGCTCAGGAACTGCTGTATCCATGCTTAAGTGAAACCCCTGCACACAGGCCAAGGAGCTGATGGGCTGAAACAGCAGTCATGGAAGGGTTGCTTTATTATCCCCGTGACTTACCTCCAGATTGGAGTGGCAAATTCCATTCCCTTCACTCTCAGGCATAGACCTTTAAAATTATCTCCCTGTGCAAGTGCAGTTATTCTATTCAAAAAGTGGTAAATTTCATCCCTGGACAACACTGATGCATAGATTTAATTTACATTCTTCAGAAATCTCAAAATTCTCCTTTTTAAGGTGAAATGAAAAATAACACTAATTATATATACATTACTAACCAAGCGGTCTTAAGTGTTTTAGATTTTGCCACAGAAGAGTTATCTTAGTACTTAGCTTCAAACTGATAACTCACTTTTAAGAATCTACAATTTATGATGTGAAAGGGTTTTAGATTTATAATGCATCATAACTAATATTGAAGCCTATACTTTCTCTTTGCCCGGCTTGCAAATTTGTTTAATTTAAAAGGCATTTTGCTATAAAAGGAAGTGCTCTTTCAGAGCTTAAGCCAGTATAATTAATGTCATTGCACTTCTGTGCATCAACATACTCAACGGTTGTACTGTAAAATATGACACATTTTCCCCCTGACTATTAGTCCCTCCCATTGGTCAAAAGAATACAAGAATTATGAGGTAAATGTTTCTATAGAAATGTATTAATAAAAAGGCATGACAAACAGTTTTTAATGTAATCTCCATTCCTGGAGGTAGGCATACAGAGGGGCAAACTATTGTCCAAAGAATAAGGTATATATTTTAATTATTTAATTAATAGCCTCACATTATGTTAATCCTGATGGAATGTGCATCAGGTATGCAGAAGGAGCTGATGAGTGGTTGTTACTCATTAGGAGAAGTTTATTTTAATAAGAAGTAAGAAATCATAAAATAATCTCTTCAGTAGAGCTCGTCAAAGTTTTTTAAATTAAATTTTCCAATGGAAAATGCTTTTTGTCAAAATTGACATTTTCCATGGAAACGTGGCTTTAAATTACATATTTCAGTTTCCTAACTCATAAATTCAAAGTGAAAAAATTCCTCTTCAATTGCAAATTTAAAAGGAGTCTTTTCATTTCAATGTATTTTTCTTTTGATTTTTGAAAAAAAACCTGTTCATTTTTGGCTTTTGGGTCTGGCTCCCTGAATTTTTATCCCCCTCTGTTACTCCCTTCATCAACTTTTTCTAGAGGGAAAGGGGAAAATATAAGAAAGGGGAGAAAAGTCCCACTCATCACACGTCTTTATTGTTTTCTAACTGGAAAGTGTTGCCAAACTTTTCTCTCCTCTCTTAGGTCTCAATCCTTCAGAGAGTCCTTCATGATGTCCCTTAAAGAGAAGGGTGGAAAGGTACCCAGGCAGGAGCTGACCACCCTTCTTCCACACCAGTGCTCCCTGGAAGGTACTGGGCCAGTGGGATCTGTTACCCTACCCTTAGGTTGGTGGGGTTCTATGTGCCAGGCTAGAAACAATGTATTTGTTTGGGTTACAGTGTTTTACTAGTTTGATACCAATACCTGAGAAGACTTATTTTTATTTAAATTCTTCATCTACTGCCATCCTCTTTATCTATCCATGGCTTGCTAATGTGCGTTCACATTGATTCTGTTTGCCAGCCTTACGGGTCTCACTTTCTGCTGTCCTTCCAGTGGAATATTCTTTCCCTGATTCTTAGTGTCTACTGACTGCTTACAATTACCATAGTTCCTGGCCTCCAAGAGCTGCTATTCTGCTATTTCACTCATACCCTCAGACTGTTTTTTTCTATTACCTAGCAATAGCTTTTGTTAGGTTATTTCCCTATTTCCAAACTGAGCAGCAACAGTTCTTAGGCCTCCTTCTAATCATATATTATTATGGTGCACTTCTGTGCATTTTGCTCTGATCTCCCTGGTCTCCAAGCTTTCCCTCTCTCAGGATCCCAGTGCCAGGCAAGATGCACATCTTCATTCAAACACAACTTTTTGTTACACATGCTTTTTATGAGCATAAGGGAATGATTGGGCCCTTTAACTTGCCTCAAAATGTATCTGTCAGCTGTTGGCCTGTAGCAAGGTACAAACAAGGATTGCATTCCCATTATTCTTGAGATGCAACATAGCTTTAAATTAGTTCTTCACATCTATTAGCGTTTGAAAGATTAACATTGTGGTATACATAGAGAGCTTGGCTAACTGATGACTAGCAGGGCAAGGGGGAGCATAATATTTGAAAGAGAAGAATTATTTACAATAATAAAAGAGAATATAACTGGGAGTGATGGGATGGTGAAATTAAGAGTAGTAAACTTGGCTGAATATCAGGAAGTTCCTGAAAGTGAGATGTATTAGTCTGTGGAATAAATCTCCAGAGAAAGCTGGCAGAAGCCCCATTACTTGACTCGTTTAAAATTAGACGGGATAAAACATTAGTGATGGTCCAACAGGGAGAAATCCTGCAGTGGCTGGGTGGTAGGTGGAATGGATGAGATGACCTGCTGGCATTTTCCATTTCAAGATTCTATATTCTGAAGAATATGCCCTATATGGACATTCCTTATCAATTGCCTATGGTAACATCAAATCTATTATTTGTAGTGTTTCTCAGAAACATCTCTACTTGCGATCAATAATGGGGTTGCACAGGTGTAGCTTGGAGCAAATGTTGGCCTAATATCATTAATTTAATGAATGGATTATTGAATAAAATAAAATAAAATAAAATGTCTTATGGGCTCTCTCACTCTCTGATAGGATTTTGTGCTAGATAGATAAGAAGGCACTTCTGGTCTATGATGCTATTCTCAGTGAATTCTCAGAAGTGACATTATTTCATGTTGTAAAAGTTGTCTATTTTTTAGCCATTTTTGAGTTACCTGGTTATGGAAAAGTAACAGTGGGATAGTGAAAAACTTATTAGGAAGCTTGACTGGTGCTGAGATGACCCAAACTTACTCAGTATTTAAAAGTCCAAACTTGATACATTTGTAGGGCCAAACCTTCTCGTAGAGTAAATCACATAGTTCCACTGAAATCAATGAAGCTAAATCAATTTACTCTACTGGAGGATCTTGCCCATAGAGCTAGAAGAGGAACGTGGGCTTTGCAGTGTTTGAAAAACAGTTAACTTAATTCACTTCATTTCTTAACTATCAGTGATGGTAGAAAATATTCTGTGTACATTATTTTCTAAACTCAGTGTGGATAATTCCAGGTATCAATGATCATGTATAAATATCCATCCATCCTAGATTTTAATCCCTACTTGCATATCTCCCTGAATTACTATTCCTACCTGTACAATAACATAAGGAGTTCCAGCATGTGTGTCAGCTTTTCTGCTGAGGCCCATTTTCAAAGTGTGAGTAGAGTGTACTGCAAATTACAGACCGTGTAGTATTTGAAATTGGGACCACTGGCGCGCAGCAGGTGGCACACATGACCTGCTGAGCCTTTTGATGCTAAAGGCATAATCCTGACCAATAGTAGCCTTCATCAGAAACTGGAAATCTGGGCAATGATCTGAAATGATTGGGTTCAAATTCTGTAGTCCTTAAGCAAGCGAAACTTTTAATCAGGTAAAACTCCTGGAGTCGTCAGTGGGAGTTTTGCTCAGTCAAGGGTTGCGGAATTTAACCCTTTGTTTTTAACAAACTCCTAAATCTCAGAAATACTTTTAGCTTTAAAACAAATAACTCACATCCTTTTTTTTAACAGGAATTTAGACTTTTGGAAAAGAACCATGAATTTTCTCCAAAGCACAGTATCAATCACTAAAAACAAACTATTATAACACTCCTAGGATATTCTAATGGAACACCACATGTTGCTTTCAGGAACAGAAAACTACAATAATCAAGCCAAATCATTTCAAGGTAGAAAGAATACTCACCAACCATCAAATGTGATAATGTGTGGATCAGTGAAAGGGTAGCAATTCCCTGTTGGGCCGTCTTGAACTGTGACCTGGTTAAAATAAAATGTATAATGAATACAATCTATGCAGTAGTTTCTCTTCATTATTGTCCCTCACAAAACTTTATGAGCAGCATTCAGGTATCAAGTAGAAACTGAAATTTGACTTATAAAACATGATGCAGAATGGGTACAAAATAGGCTTCATTTCTAAACAATTGAGTTTAATCACATACAATCTGGGAGCTGGATGTATTATTATTTCACCTACCTCCATTTTTTGTGTTTCTTATAATCTGTTTGGTACAAGAGAAACTTTTCCTATTAAAGTTCCCATTAAGAAGCAGAATACTCATGGATAATTAACATGTTTTAATAGCCCTTAACTGTCCATAGAGTTGACCTTAATTTTATGGTTCATACTTTGAATGTTTAATTCATTCGCCATGCAGACTGTGGACCAGGTTCTGAGATCAGTTACAGTGTAAATCCAGAATAAACCCCTCTGATGTCCCTGATACCAAGAAATCAGTGCAGTCTCCCTTGATTTCAAGGTTGCTGGAACTATCAAAATTGGATGAAAGGTAAAGGCTGTAAGGATCAGATTCTGCTTTCAGTTACAGCAGTGTAAAACTACCTTATCTTATATCAGCAATAAGCCCCAAGAGCTTCAGCCACCTGGGAGCAGAAATGACATGAAGAGTCAGGAACTGCTGGAGATATTATGCCTGCAAAAACTAAGAGAAGATCCATTGCCTCCAATGATGCTGGGGAAAACACACCTGTGGGACTTGCTACATGTGTTCCCCATACAGGTGCTCTGCCTCCCCCATCCACTGGATGAAGAGACAAGACTATTGCCAAACTGCTGCTCAAAAGGTGCCTCTTAGTAAAGGTATTTGTATAATATAATATCCATTTCTCACTTTGATAATGTAGATCCAAATTGTGCTATTTGCACATAGCCTATGGTAAGTTGTGCAGTGTATTTGCTTTTTAGTGGGGATCTGAATTTCTGCCATCCTTCTGCACCCTTTATCCATTCCATTTCCTGCTAAGTTTGAAGATACAGTATATTAGAAAGCCTGTAGTACCAAAGGCTATTTTGATTTTAATATATCATGCCAAAATTTTTCTTAGCTATGCTGCAGGAGGTGTTTCACATTAATGCCTCTAATTGCTTGCAAAACATCAACAGTAAAGTGGTATGGCTTCTTTGTTCTTCCCCTGGATAAAGCTGTCTTTACTGGGATCAAATGTAATTTATTTTTTAAATAGTTAATTCAACTTTACATTTGCTCATATTACATGTGTTAATAGAAACATGAAAATCATAAAAAATTAATACAGAAATTTGATTGCGCTCACGGCATTGCATTTGCACTGAACTAGACTTAAAGTGCCATTATCACAATAAGGACAATATTTAAAATATTTAAGATAAGATTATTTTGAGGAGGAAAGGAAATATACACATCTTTGTCATTCTACTTTTTAAAGATATAAATACTTTGGATCTAATTTTGATCTTACTTCCTCCAGTGTAAATCAGGAGAAACTCCACTGATGATATTGAGGTGATACCATTGTACAGCCAGTGTAAGTGAGATTAGAATCAGGGTCACTCTTTGCGTCTTGAAGTAAATGATGCACATAAATCAGGACCATATAGTTCATTAATCACAGGTATGTTTTCTATTGCTAAAAATGTGCTACATTGGATTTCCCACCTCTTAGTGAACTTTAGCTGAGTGATATGTATGTTTTGGCACTAAGGTCCTTTTATTCTATGACATAATAATATCATTGTGGACTTCTATCACATCCCTCATCTGAGAATCTCAAAGAACTGCACAAACAATGGGCTAAATTTTGTTTGCCTCACTCACTAGAACAGGTCTATTGAAGTAAATGTAATTAAAGCAAGTGGGATTTGGCTCATTAATTAATTCTTATTATATTAATAATGCCCATTTTATAAATGGATAAAGAGAGATTGAGAGGTTAAATACCTCCTCAGAGGCCTCTCAAATACCGGCAGAGCTGAAAATAGAACATCAGAGTCCTGACTCTCAGTCCCCTTCTCAAATTACCAGGCTACTTTCCAACCCTTGGATTAATTCTGTTGTTCAGTGTGGCACTGGGGAAGCATAGCCAACAGAAGTGTTCTTGCAGGGAAGCTTTGCCTTTGCTTTGCTCTATGAGCCACAATGTAAATGTGGTTTGTTGTTGGTCTTTTGCAATTTCTTCCTCTGGATGTTGTTTTCCTTTCTTCCTCCTCTTAAAGAATTCATAGTTCCAAGGTATGTTCCTTTCCCAAACTGGCCTTCCCTCCTCCCAAAAAAACCAAAAACCAGCACACATAAAGAATATGTGTAGAATCCACACACACACTGCCGTTGTGCTGGCTGATAATCAAAACAAATCTGTTAAAGCATAACACTCCACAGGTTAATCTCTTTGGCATATTAAGTCACTGTCCCGGGTTAATGTGATCACAATGGTCCCAAAATAAGAAAGTTTATACCACTAAGACTTATTGTCTTTTTCCTCTCTCCCTTCATAGCAAAACTCCCACTGAAGTTTGCCATGTTTTCCAAGTTATTTGAGTAACCAACTTTTACATTCTTTGGTACATAAGCCCTCCAGAGTAGTTCGCTCCTTTTGATATAGCTGATGCGGTCTCCATCCTGGGCAGGGTCTATCACAGCTGTCATGGTCAGTGAGGCTCTTGCGCAGCTGCCTTCTGGCATATACAGGAGATCCACTTGGCATGTTGAAAGGGCTGTGTTTGGGGGGCCCAGTAATAAGTTATCCAAAAAGTAGATGAACATTGAGCCTGAGAAAAGAAATTAAATGGTTGTCCCCACCTTCTCTACTGTCAGACATAAATGTTCTACTTTCAGACACACACATAAATTGAAACCATGTGGATTTTGTGTGAAAACTGTTATGACTAATTTGATCTGATATCACTATGCAAATGGTCACTGCATTTCTTCTTGCAATAGATATTTTTATGAAGACCCAGTTGCATTCCTTTGTATCCACAGGTGCAAATACCTTATCAAGTGACACTCTTATCCAGATGGCTAAGAGCCCATGGAACGATGCTGAATAATTCTCATGACAAGGAATAAGACTGTATTTCAGGAAGATGCACCTGCCAAGGTACTTACAAAATTGTTATGAGTTGATTCCTGAGAGAAAGGCTGGTGCAGTGGTTAGGGTCCTAGCCTAAGATTTGAGGGACCTAGATTCAAATCCCTGCTCTGACACAGACTTCCTATAGGACGTTGGGCAAGTGCCTCAGTTCTCCATCTATAAATTGGAGATAACAACACTTCCATATATCACAGGTGAGTTGTGATGATAATTACATCTGAAGATTAAGAGCTGCTCAAATACTAAAGAAATGGGTGGTACAGAAGTGCCTAGCATACACAGAAAAGTGCTGAAGACCTGAGGACTGAATCTGGTTGCGCAAAGAGCAGGTGGGGCAATGACATTGTAAGCTTTCTCATGCAGCTCTGCCCCTGTGCTAGAATGGCCTCCTGTAGAAGTGAGAGAGTAGCTGTCTCTGTGTCATTTCAGTCCTAAGCCTGCATTTTGAGGTCACAAATCTGGGATCCAGTTAGTGCCATCGATTGTGGTTTTTGTCATGTGGACACATATCCACTAAAGTAGGATTGCTGCCTCTGAGGGGGGAAAAAAACCTGGGACATCCAGGATGATCCTGAGCCCATAAAACTGAACAACTGATAATGTGTACTGGGCAATCTTAAAGGTTTCCTGGGACAGCTACCACCAAAATTAAAAAAAAAAAAAAAGGATAATCCTGGGAAAACCTGGACAAATGCAGCCTTGCTCTGAGATCATCGCTTTTTTCACATAGGATACTGAACAGCCATTGGATTGTGATAGCAGCCACCTACTCTGGATTTGAACTATGTAGCCCAAACTGATCCACAAGGGGAAATCCTGGCCCAACTGACGTCAACAGATTTGCCATTGCCTTCAGTGGAGCCAGGATTTCACAGTTTCCACAGTCTGATCCAATACCTACAGTATGGCAAGAAATGTTAGGAATTGGATTAACTTGACAAAAACAAAGTGATTATTCATAAATCATGGATTTGCTTCATAATTTATATTCAGATGGTATAAAATATTCAAAGATTGCATTTCCAAATAATCAGTATTCCATGCCTTATGGAAAAGGCCTATACAATGTAACTGAGATTAAACTCATGGGGAGCTATACAAATTGAACTAAAACCTATGGCACTTAATAGAGAATTATCTCAGACAGCAAATCCTTAAAGGCTGGCTTACAATTATATAGAAAAGTTCTGAATCACTCTCAAGTTTTTTTTTAATTCAGTTAAATAGAAGTGTTCCATAAAGGATAATTATTGCCATTGCAGTCATGTGAGGTTTGCTCACTATCCAAAACAAAAGTTTAATATCAAACAAATAATCTTGTTAAAATAACAATGAAACACATTGGACAAGCAGCACAGTAACATCTTTGTTGTGTCCTTGGATTCATTATGTTATTGAAACAGAGAGATATATTTCTATGCTTTTAATTGGCTTTCTTAATGCTTATTACCTACATAATTAACACAACAGTGGTGTTAAATGGGCTCAACTAGACACAGAGTTTGTCATTTAATTTCTTTCAGTATAAATGAATAAAAACTAAAATAGCCTTTATTTCCAATGTGTAGGACTGTGGCCAATTCAAATCTTACAGAATTTAAAAGGCCATAGCTTTCTTTCAAACAAAAAACAAATGCAACTAAAGCAATGAATAAACACTCTTGCAAAATAGATGTGCATAGATAAAGCAAAGCAGAAGACGTTTATACACATTTCAGCATCTCAGTTGAACATATGTGGCCCCATGACACACAGACAAACAGCCTCAGGGTGAACCAATCAAAGGCAATAGTTGGCTATTAGTTTCAACTGCATAAATGAGATGATTAAAAGTGACAGAAACTTGCCACTTCTGTAACAGCTTCTTTACAAGACTAGTTAATTGGTACAGTTGTATCGCCATCTCTGCATCTGTCACACCAACTTGTCAAGTTCATTAACACATTGAAAATAAATCTACTTCTGGAAACTATACTTCACCAACCTCCTTTAGAATAGTAAGGGACTGTTAAAATATGCAGTGACAATGGAGTAGGTCCCTGCCAAGCAAGTTTGTATTAGGTGCTAACTTTGGCAGAATAGCCTGTGCAGTCTTGTTGATTTGCCATTGGCCACATTTTTCAAAGGCTAACCTGCTTTTAAGCTTTTGAAAATGTCAGTAGGTGCCTATCTGCCTCTTTACACTCCTAAATATCTTTATTAATCTGGTCCGGTGAGTTTAAAGAATGCTCATTTGATAGGCTGGCACAGCCAGGCAGCCAAGAGGAATATGCAGAACAGTGTACCACAAAGTCATAAGGAAATTCAAACCACTCCACGTACTGGAGCCAGCACAGCTACCGAAACCACACGGTACAGTTCATCTTAGATCACTGAGTTATGTTCTTATTTAGAATGCCTTTTTATCCCCTTTGTTGTCTGTGCATGGTCTGAGGACTGGGAGGAAAAGGAGAGGGATTTCAACTCATTTAAGTGCTTGTTTCTGAACATCACAGAGATTAAAAGAGGATGAGAAGAAAGACTGGGGTGGTAGATTGAACCTCAGCAGAGGATTATTGATTTTTTTCTTGTTTTAGGAGAAGTTCTGTATAATGTATATATCAGCAGCAGATTAAGAGGGAAGGCGAAGACCTGAGGTGAAATCCTGGTCTCATTAAAGTCAAAGGGAACTTTGTCATTGGTTTCAGTGGGGCCAGGATTTCATCCCTGGAGCAGGAGCTGTTTAAAAAATTCTCAACAGTGGTAAAACCAGCACATAACAAAAGTCACATTTTCAGGGATTTGGGGGAAAAAAAAATTCCAGAGCATGTATGTTTTTTTGCCTTGAGTTGTTAAGATGAGACACAATGTTTTACAGGTGGAATAATGCTGTGGTGGCCTGATATTGTGATCCTGTCTCCAAAAGCAACTCCCATTGTCTTCAAAGGAACTACATATACTGGAGGGCAGCAGGATTAGTCCCTTGATGATCACCCTTTAAAGTGATGAAGGTAGAAAATGAAAGTCCCTAATTTTTGGATACAAACAGAATAACACGACTTTGGCCTGAAAAATATTTGCTGAATAAGATGGCAAGATGTTTCTCAAGATAAAATTTGCTAACGTTCCTAAACAAACATGATCAGTAGTATATTGCAAAAATACCATGTTCTATGCAGTGTTATTTTTGCCATGTTGGTCCCAGGATATGAGAGAGAGAAGCTCTGTGAAGCTTGTAAGCTTGACTCTTTCACCAACAGAAATTGGTACAATAAAAGATATTACCTCACCCACCTTGTCTTTACTCTATTGTAGTCCACCAACCCTCCCCTCCCCCAACAAATGAAAACAACAACAAAAAACCCAACAACCCTCTCCTCCCATTTTCTTTTTACAGAAAAAGAACGTAATGTAGAACTAAGGTTTTGTCCTTGATATTGTTAAAAGGGAAAACTACTAAATTCCTAAATTGTCCCAGAACACACTGTTCTCAGGGTACCCACCGATACTGGGGAAATTAGGTTATATGGGGTGCAAAGCAATGTCTGTAATGTTTCATGGTTTTCTTCTCCATCCAAAATTCTTTGAGGCCCTGATGGTGCAAAGACTTAAGTATGTGTATAAACTTACATAGCTTAGCAGTCCCATTGAAGTCAGCTGTAGTCCTCAAGTGTGTAAAGTTTACACGTGTGCGCATATCTTTGTAGAACTGAGGTTTTATAGTGTAGGCTCTTTGGGATACCGCCTGTACCTAGACATATGTTTCTAACTTCAATAAAGGCAAAATTTATACCGGAAAAGATGCAAAATCCATTCAATACATTATTTATTTATATTGATCCAGCTCTAGAATTATCTGTTGATGACGTTCTGAGTGACCATCAGTAAGACTGATGAAATTGCTCCGAGTGTCACTCTGGCTAAGAACCATTCATGATGCAGTAACTTGTAATGCTATTTTATAACCCTACAAATTAAAAAAAATCCTTTTCTTTATCATTATTTCTCTAATAAATCACCATGAACTATGATTTAGCTATTGTTATTGAAATTGCTTAATGCACCAGCAACTGAGTGATTTTCTCATCTACTTTGTTTTGCAAAATACCATGCTATTTAGTATTTTCAACCTTTCAACATTTTCGAAATGTTATAATTTCCCTTTAAATTCATTGTACCATATAAATTGCTAAAAGTAGTCACAGTGAGTTGACTGCAATGTACAAAGCTCTTACCAGAATCTTCAGTTTTCAGCTGTAAAGTAATTTTACAGATATCATCTTGACCTTGGCAGGTAATAGGTAAAGTACTTAGGATGGTCAAAACATGCTCTTTCTCATCCTCTGCAATTTGTAATGACTCTGGTGCAAACTGGAAGTAAAATAGATGATCAATTTCAGATATTTATGAAAGAAAAATAAGGCAAAATTGATATTTCTGAAACACAAAAGTGAGTTCTTTTTAATAAAAAATCACTTACAAATTAATTATAATTTCTGATAAAGTAATTGTCTTTAATTTCAAAAGTTAAAATTGCTTTTTAAGCTTTTATAATATGTTCAGGAATTAGAAAAATATTTATAGTTGTCTGTAGTAGTCTGTAATTGTTTCTTATCTCCTGGTCTGAAAAGAACCTTAAAAATAAAGTCCTAAAAACAATAGGATAGCATGGAATTAATTTTTTCAGTATCACTCTTTAAACAAAAAACTACTTACAGTGCACTGAGAGGTAGATTGTCATTGATCATACTGATGCTTTGTCACTCTAACTATGCCGCAAAAAGCTCTACGCCTCCCATCGAGGTGATTTTATTGTGTCGTCAAAGCAGGGGAGTTTTGTCGGCGGGGGGGGGAGCATTGTAGTGTGTATGCCACCACTGCTTTGTCGTTGACAGCTGACTTTTGCCAACACAACTCCGTAGTGTAGACCAGCCCTTACTATAATCTCTGTTCAAACAATCTATCGTCACTTCCATGGGAGCTTTCCCTTGAGGATGTCATGTGTTCTCCAGTCTCAAAATCTGAGGATTTTAGGGACTTATTACTCCAGTTCTTGGGCTAGAATGTGACAATACCACAAGCCCAGCGGAGGAGGTGGCACTGCTCCAGGAGCAGTGCAAGTAAGTGCAGTTCCCTCCTTGTTCTATGCTTTTGAACCAGGGGGAAATAATCTGCTGGTCGCTCATATATGAAGCAGATTACTTTCCCTTCTATGCTGGCATAACTCTGCTGGCTTGTGCATAGCAGAGCAAAGCCTGGAATCCAGCCACTCTCCACCCACTCCTTGGGGATCTGCTCTAGTGGGAGAGTAGCTGGTACACAGCATTCTTACCCTTGCCATCTGAACTGAAGGTCTGTCTAGCACATGCATGTGAGCTGGGACTAACTCCTTTTAGTGCCCCTGCACGGGTGCATAGCCCAAGAGACAATGTGGCTCTGCTACAACCTGCCTATATTCCTTTTATACAAGACAATTTCTTTTCACTACTACGGATCCCAGTGCCCTTTATGATAACCTCTGGGTCAAATTCTGCTTTTGGTTACACTCGATCAGCTCCTATTAACTTCAGTGGGAACTGTGCACATTTATTTAGGGGCAGATCTGGGATCTTGATACAGTGGTTGCTCATAAAAATGTCCCTATTTTGCCTGTGTTAACTAAATAACATTACTAGGTTACTCACAGTATTCTCTGTCATTAGTATAGGTCAAACCTAGAGAATAATGTGAATGCTACAGCAAAATTACAAGACATAGACACTGGACCAAAGTGTGTTCCAAATTCAACATAAAATGACGTGAAACCAATATTTTGGTTGGAAAGAGCTACCAAATCCATTCTCTATCATTCTATGCTACAGCCATCACAGTAGTATCTAATCAGCTTGTCAAATTAAATAATCTAAAAAAAGTAAGGCATGATTTTTCAGTCTCTTCCCTTGACCTTGCCCAGGAGTTTGCTAGAACTTAATGTTTCTCTCCTCTTCCTTTTGGTTTGAATATAATGACATTCCAAGTTAAACTCATAGATTTTAAGGCCAGAAGAGACCACCAGGATCATCTTGTCCAGGAGTTCTCAAACTATTTTTGCTGGGATCCCCTCTGAAATGTAATAGTGTGACGTGCAGGGTCATGCACTTTGACACTAATAACAAGAATTTTTGCTATAAACTGGGGACTTAATTGAAAGAGATGGAGCAGAAAGACTTGGAAGTATTGTTTGATCACAGGATGCCACCATTTGATGCAGCCATGAAAAAGGCTGCATCAGGCAAGGTATTTTCAGTAGAGATATGGAAGTGTTAATACCATTATATAAAGTACTGGTGAGACATTATCTGGAATACTGTGTGCAATTTTGGTTTCCCACATTTAAGAAAGATTAATTCAAACTGGAACAGGTGCAGAGAATGGCTATTAGAATGATCAGGAGAATGGAGAACCTACCTTATGAGAGAAGACTTTACTACAGTTTTCAAGGTCAGCCAAATCTTCCTGTATTATATTACAGTCCTCCTTTGTATTGGCAATACCTCCCAATTTAGTGAATCTGCAAATTTTATTCATGCACTGCCAATTTTTGTGCCAACCTCATTAATATAAATGTTAATGAAGACTCGTCTCAAGACCAATCCCTAAGGAACTCCACTAGTAACCTCCCTGCAGTCTGACAGTTCATCTTTCAGCATGACCTATTGTAGTCTCCCCTTTAACTAGTTCCTTACCCACCTTTTGATGGTGTATTAATCACCATCTTCTTCAATTAAAGTAATAATTTCCATGTAGAACTATATCAAATGCTTTTCTGAAATCCAGGAAGTTTAGATCCGTTTCATATAGGTCTGGCACTCCTAACTTTGTACATAGCCACTGAAATGCATCTGGACATGTGCTAGAAGGAGTGCTTTTGCATACTTTTTGGTTCTGACCATGTCAGCACCTAGACACTACGGCGAGTGCTTTAGATAGGCTTATAGAATGGCATGTAATTTATTAAGACATTGTCTTACCGGGCACGTAGAAGCTACATTGATTATAATCATCAAGTCCTATTTTCTTGTGTATTGTGTTCCAGAGCACGTTGGTTAATATTCAAATATTCTTTAGTGTCACGCCAGAGAAGTACAGTAAATCAAGGACATCTGCATTACTTTCATCCCAGCATAGAATCCATCGCTCTCTTCAGGCAGTGACTGCTGCTCAGAAGAACCCTTCATAAAAGCGGTGACAGTGCAAAAGACCTGTAATAAATAATAGCTTTTCTTGAAATAAAGCTTAAGGGAATATAATAAATACTTTATTGAAATAAAGCGTAATGGATATAGTTACGCATTGTCATTAGTTATTTTGGTGGTTGTTTTTAGGTCTAGAACAGATTTTTTTTTAGGGGTTGTTGCTTGAATATATTTGTAATCCCCAGTGACTGAAAGTATTTTTGATCCATTGAAAAAAGGAAGGAGTTGGGTATGCTTGCACTTCCGGCAACTTGGGGATCAATGCAGCGGGATCGAATGAGCAGGTTGTGGAGACCCACTCAGTTAATCCCGGACGTGCTCTCCAGTCGATGCGATTAAACCACTTTCCTGGAAGGAGTAAGGCTGTGTTGACCAGAGGGTACCTCCAATCAATGCAGTGCAGTGAAGACGCCACAGTATGGCAATGTAAGTAAGTTGACGGGAGATACGCAAGCTACTTTTTCAACCACCGGAAGCAGTGTAGACCTAAGTCTCAGCAATTAACAACACTTAACACTTACCTAGCACTTTCAGATCTCCAAGTATTTTAGAAAGGCAAATAATATCATCCCATTAGAGGGAGAATGATTCAGAAGCTGAAACAACTTGTAGAAGGTCACACGGTCAGCCAGTGGTAGAACCAGGAATAGAACCTAGTTTGCAGGCCACTGGCCTATCCACTGGCACACAGAACCTTTTTTCAATCCATATTTTTGAGGCTATATTTTATTTTGGACCAGCCTCACAATCATCCACCCTCAAAAATAGCATCAATATCATTAAAACCCTTGTGACGGATGCTTTTGGAAACATGGAATATTCAAAGACTATTTTATCTATACTTATATAGATAAAACTCTCACTCACTCACTCATATCTACATCCAAATGGATTATTCCCAGTTCCTCCTCAGACACATTTTCTTTTCAGGGCCATTCCTCTGTGCTCTCCAGTGCTTCAGTTTTTATTTCAGATTTCCTTACTGATCACCTACCATATCAGCTCAGGTTGCTGAGGGGAACCAGTATTCTTCCTTATTTTAAACAGTCAGAATTCTTTTGATCTTACCTCAGGTTCGCCCTTTCTAACAGCAATAAGTACTACTCTAAAGTCACAGTTCTTCAACTTCTGTATATTTAGACAGATTATTTGTGTACTTCTCTCTAATGCATGATAAAAGACGTGTGTCTTCCAGCTGCATTCCTTGTTATCATTAGGAATTTATTATCCCCTCAAGACATTATCACTGCCTAATTGTTCAATCTATGAAGTTTAAAGAAATATCTTTTTCTTGCATGGCAGAGGGTGACTATTGCTGTTCCTCATGCTGTTTCTGTCACCTATGTTGATGGGGGGAATCGTCTCAAAAATCAAGATCCAACAAATCAATGGCATCAGAAAAAAGGAAATAAATCAGATGATGTCTTTTCCCTCACACCTCCCTCAGTGAAAAAATAAATGATTCCACTAAACATCTCAGCGAGACTATCCTATACATTGCAGATATTGTATTTATACAGACTATGGTAAAACTTGCTGAGCTGTTTTGCACTTTTTGCTTCAACTGTTTTAGCCAAGAATATTCATACAGTGATTTCCATTTGAAAACACCACTTTGCGAATCCCTACCAAGAAGAGAGATGCAATTAAAGTTGGCAGGATTGCTCTCTAGGAGGCTGAAAGGAAAGGAGGGGGTGGATCTAACAAAGGATTCCAAGACGGATTGTAAATAACATGACATGCATCTTGGAAAATGCATCAGTAACCCGGTCTCATTTTCTGTTCCCAATATATATATTCCTTGTTGCAGAAAAAAGTGGCTTATTTATTTACTCAAAAGCTTTTTTTTTTTTTTTTTTTTTTAGGCAAACTTACAATAAACCATTAACATGCCATATTGTACATTACTTAAAGAACCTGGTTAAAGAATCTGGCTTACTGGCTGGGGAGCCTTCCTCCTCTGGGTATGCTAGAAAGGGAGACCAAATGTCTAAATATCTCTGTCCTCTAAGATGGTATGCTTTTGGGATCCATTCTGCAAACAGAACATTACAGGTAGAGACACTTACAATAGAAATGGTACATAGCTGTATTTAAGGTACCATAAAAATATCTTGTATATGTCCATGTATTTTTAGCAAGCAAAGAGGAGACTGCCTTCAATAGTAGGCACCTCCTGTGTACTGGGTAAGATCTAGAGGACTTGTGAAGATTAGCACTATATTTGCAAATCAGAAATATATGGACACTGAGATTGTTATAGCATTACATTCTATTCCTGTCTCTTTCATTGTTCTTCTTCCTGTTTAGTGTCTTCCTTACCTAGCAGGTGTGCATGTCTCTTCATAATCATCAGATATGTTCATTGGCCACTGAACTACAGATTGACGGTTTGCCACATAATTATTATTATAGTTCTTGTCGGGAGTTTTTTGCCTTCAGCCAAATACCAGCTCTTCTTCTCCAACTCAGCAATCAGCAGTATTTTTTCATATCAACATATCATTTAAAGTAAAAGAGATGATAACAGCCCCGACGGCAACGTGCCAACAACAGTGACAGGTGAGGTGGTGTTTTTCACAAATCCCTCAAATCTTTGAGAACAAAATTATATTTTTTCTTCATCCCTTTTAAAGCAATAGCAATCTGTAAAAGGGACTTCAGACACCACAATCCAATTGCTCCAGGTTATGGTTTGCTTCCTTGCATCTCTGTGTCTGAAATTATTTCTTTAGGGCAAAATCCACTGTCAGGTAGAAAATGATAAAATGAAAAGGGTGGCTTAGGTATAATTCCCCCTGACTTTTTCAGATTCGTATCTACTTCATAATCAAGGGGAGCAGTGCATTCAACCAAAGGCAGAATTCGATCTTTAATGTTGGAGAGGGGGAACTGGATGGCTTTGGGAATTGGTCATCGGATATAGAGCATTAGTCTCTAAATAGGAAGTGTTACAGTCATTGACAATTTTTTTCCTCTATATCATGCATGAAAAAGTCTAAGATTCACAGAATTTGAGGCCGAAAGGGACCTACTCTGACTTCCTGTATATCACAGGCCATTCAATTTCACCCCTGTATTGAGCCCAATAACTTATTTGACTAAAGACATCAAGACATGGAGAATCCAACACTTCCCTTGGTAGTTTGTTCCAATGGTTAGTCACCCTCAAAGTTAGGTATTTCTGCCTTAATTATTGCATTAGTCCTTTTTGCCATAGCTTTGCATGTTGAGTTGCTTTTCCATTATTTCCCAAACATCCTTTTGAGCTACTGCTTTGTAAATGTACAGTTTCCCATTCTGTACATATGACCTGCATTCCTTGTTCCTGTATGTGTGACTTTGAATTTGGCTGCAGTATAATGCATTTTATTTGAATGGGCCCAGGTTAACAAGCTATCCAGATCTCTCTGTATGACTGTCCTGTCCTCATCATTATTCACCACTCTGCTAATCTTTGTGTCATCCAGATTTTATCAACAGTATTTACTTCCAGATCACTGATGAAAATATTGAATAGCGTCAGGCCTGATATCAATCCTTATGGAACCCAAATAGGAACTCCCATGTTCAATGATGATTCTCCATTGATCACTACTTTGAGATATTTCAGTTAGCCAGTTTTTAATCCTTTTAACTTGTGCTTCATTGGTATTGTATAATTCTAATTTTTTAATCAGAATGTCATACAGTACTAAATCAAATGTCTTACAAAAGTCTACATATCAAACAGACTTGTAATCTCATCAAAGAATAAAATCAAGTTTGTTCACCAAGATCTATTTTCTGTAAAGCCATGTTGAGTGGCATTGTTTTATTAAAAAAAATACATTAAAAGATTTCCTATGCCAATTCTTTTAAAACTCTTGGATGCAAGTTATCCAAGTTTATTAATTGACAAATATTTATCCCTGGTAGATGTTGCTTAACATTATCCTTGGTTGTTAATTGACTGGAAAGTACTTCATCATCATGTGATACAAGTACATAATCCTGATTCTTTCCAAATACAGAACAGAAATATTTATTAAACACTGCAGGATTTTCTGATTCATTCTCATGTAAATAGTGAATGGTTGGCCTTCTTCCAATTCCAGGAGAAAGAGGAAGGGCTGAAAAGGAGTCAGAATCTTGGGACTGACAGGTTTCCAGGCAAATCAGAAGAGCTGTAACCCAAGGACCAACAGGGAAAGGCCAACACACCAAGTCAGCTTCGTGGACAGGGCAGGCAGGGCACTGAGGGAGTTGAGAGTCCAGGGCCTGTTGTTCATGTGACCTTGAGGCTGCTGGAACACAGTAAGGCATAAGAAGGAGAGTTCAGCAGCCTGGAGTCGGGGAGCCAGATCAGTGGATCAGATCAGTGATCAGTGGATCAGATCAGTCATGCCGACAGTGAGCCAGGACTGAGCTACAGCTCAGGACTGGGTCCTGAACCAGGATAGCGGAAGGTCCACTGTGCCATAAGTAAACTGGAGCTGAGTGTGGTGAGTGACTATGGAGAATGAGGTGGGACCTTGGGCAAAGAGAGCCCAATAGGGGAGATGTCACTGGACAAGAGAGCCTTGAAGGCTGGACTGCAAACTTGGTGGCCAACCAAGGGATGATACTTGGGTACTGCCGCCAAAATCTGAGAGTGTGGCACCACCATCAGACTAGGTGTCTTATCTGTGGTATCACCTCAGCAGATCCAGGTCCTGGAAAGGAGGCCTGCGACGTGAAGGAACAGGCTGTGCATTTTCATACTTACAGAGACTTTTTACAGTGTTCCTCATAGTGCGGGGTTCCTTGATCCTTTAACCTTCTCAATTTTTCTCTTATTTTTTACCATTGTTGTTTAATAAATTGTATGTGGTTTAAACTCAGTGTAGTGATCACTGGGTCAGGGAATTGTCCTCACTGACCATGATGAGACTGGGGGATAAGTCCCCTAGAAATCCTGGGCCAAGTCATATCAGAGTTACAAGGACTCAGCTGCACAGGACAGAGAGAAAGAAGAGTTCTTTAGGTCAGGCAGGCATCCAGATAAAGGGAGTTAGAGTGGAGACTCAGGCCCGGTCTACACTTATCTTGGCTATTCAGCGGCAGTTGACAGGAGATACGCAAGTGACGTAAATCACTTGCGTATCTCCCGTCGACTTTGCAGCGTCTCCTCCACGTGGCGTCCATACTGCACTGCGTTGAAGGGAACAGCGCCCCCTTAGATGCAGAGCTACACCGCTTATGGGGGTGGTTTTCCTGCGTTGCTTCCTGGATCGACTGAGTGCGTCTATACAGACTGCTCAGTCGATCCAGAGCAATTGATGTAACGGCTGCGAATTCACCGCCGTCAGTGTAGACCCAGCCTTAGATCCCTTTGCTGTCTAATTCCACAGGTAGTATAGAAGCCAGGAACATTCCCCATGATAGCAGGACCAGTCCCCTGATTGCACACAATTTTGCCTCCTTCATCAAGTAATAGGCCTCTTTCATTGCTAGGATTTCTTTTGTTCCTAATTTTCTTTGAAACATAGCTAACTGTCCTTATCCCTGACAGCCATGGACTTTTCCTGATGTCTTTATATTCCTTTTTCAATTTTGTACATTTCATAACTTCTAATTTATATAGAATACTATCAGTTTTCTTTTCTTCCATTTTATCCAGAAATTTTTGTGTTTTTTTGAAATCTCAAAATAATGTATTTTGCAAAATGTTGTGGAGCCAAAAGACTCCCCAAATCATCTGAAGTTCAGCTTGTGAAATCCGCTTTGAGCTTGAAAAATTATGAGTTGTCAATACATTGCACTCATAGTTACCTCTGAAACATGGAGGCCATGTTTGTCAGTTTTGGTGGTAAAAGACAGGGGAGGAATATTATAGAACAACTCAAAAAAAGTCACATATACATTTTTTTTATATATTCACAGATGTTCACACACAATCATATACCAGATCAGGCAGGGAAGATGCTCTGGTTCTACTCCTGAAGTGGTATAGTATACTGTACCAGATCCTGCCGACCATTGTCAGTCAAGGGGACGTGTGACTTAAAACCAGGATTTTGAGCAGCCACAGCAAGGGAAACAAATCTGAGGTCAGTGGTATAGTGGTTGTTGGCATTGCTGTATTACGGAGTGACATCAGATAAGATAGACTACCTCCCACAAGGACCTTGGCTATAATTTTTAGAAGTGTCTAGGTGATTTAGGACCCTAAGTCCCATTTTCCAGTATGACTTGGGACTAGATTCACAAAGGTATTTGTGAAATCCAACATGTAGGCACCCCTGGCATTCTCCAAACTGTCATCCAGCTGCCATCTAACCCCATTGGTACCTAAATTACTGTATGCACCTCATTTTCCATCACTGGATATGAAATAAAGGTGCCTAAGTCCTGATACCGTGTGAGTACTTCCCAGGGGATCCATGATAGTGGGGCGCATTGCTGCCACCTGCCCCTGCGTGAAGAAGTCTTGTCTGCGCCCGCTGTGGATCAGTTCCCTGATTCTACCAACCTCTGGCAACACAAGCAATGCCTTTCATTCACATACATTTCACAACAATTATGAAGACCAGTGTGACACATGTTTTCTGTACATGACCCCTTTTGGTGAACCCAGGGGATCCCTGTAACTGTACATACCCCCTCTACTACTGGGCATCAAAACATCTTTGGGTCGTACACCACTCTTCAGCTAATGAGCTGCTCAAAGCCAAAGCCTCAGATGCTCTGACGCAAGGTTCTCAAATTAGGTGTTCCCCCGCTTATCTTGCCAGAAGGGCCTGATCCCTTAGGTGTCTCAGTCTCATTGATTTCAATGGGACTTAGGCACGGATCCTGCTTAGGTGCTTTTAAAAATCCCACTGCGTGCCCAGATGTACTTTTAGACACCCAAATGCCTTTGAAACTCTGGCCCTAAGTGCCTAAGCCACTTTTAAAAAAGGAATTTAGGCATCTACGACACTTAAGTGATTTTGAATATTTTAACTCTAATCAATGTTTGCTTAGAGTTTGCCCAAGCACAAAAGTCACATGTCATAAGGCAGGCTGGTTCTTTAAGGGTAGTTGGGCTCATCTCCTCCTGGGCTAGTTATCTGCTGCCCAGCTTATGATTTTGGGCTTGGGTCAGCAATTAGGTCAGATGATGAGGCATCATGTGATTGTAGCATTTCTATAAGAAGGAGCCTTTAGAAAGGGGGAGATTGAGGTTACAAAAGAATGGGAAAAGGAAGAGTTAGTGCCTAGTGCTCTAATACAAGGGCAAAGAGGAGAGGGACCTGTTGAGAGGCATCTCCAGGGGATCTAGAGGAAGAGAAAATCTCCTCATCAGGCAGCAGAACAGACTGTCTGGAATTAGGAATCCAGGAGGATCAAATAGACTGCCCAGGTTGATTCTTGCTTTGAGTTAACTATTATTGTAATGAACCAGACCCTGATCGGAAGAGTAACCACAAAGCACCAGTTGTGGCTTTCTTTGGCTGCAGAAGGATGGAAATGGAAGCAGCAACAGGATCTGACACTTGCTGAGGTGAAATGCTTCGTCATAGAAATCCTAGTATTAACATAGCAAAATTACATGGGAAAGCATGATGTAAGCTTGCTTCGTCAATGCCAACCTATATACAAAAACACAGTCTCTATCAGCCTCCAAACTGCCAAACCATAGGCAAAAGTGCACAGTAAACCCAGCCTCTGTGTAGCAGCCCTTCCCATAAACCTAGTGATGGGGAATTTCAAAGGTTTCAAAATTTGGAAACAGATCCAAACCAATGGAGGACCAGCTCCTTTGTAGGCTACCTGTCTCTCTTTGCCTACAGATTTCCCCCTTTAGCCACACTAGTGATGAGTTTGATTGGAGAAGTACCAGTGGACTGCTTGTTATGTCCTGCCAACCACAAAACTCAAAGAAGGCATTTGAAAATGTATTTTAAGAATGTCTGCAGTCTCCTATTAGAAAGATTTTAATGTTTACACAGTTCTATATCAAATCAGTCACCTAGAGAAGGCGCTAAATAAAGAAGGGAAACCTTCTTCCCCTCTTTGAGTGGAAGTTAAACTGTTTTCCTTCATATATTAAAGCAGGATAGCTACTCGATTACATTCATTTGCAGAGCATTCTATTTTTCTGCTGTCACAAATGATGTTTATGTATCAGCAACCAGTTCGGAAAGGCCAGTTTTATTTAAAGATTTTATTTTAAAACGTGAATTATGGTTTATGGATGGTGACAGTTGCTTTCTCACCATGTGAAATTTCAGATTGCTGGGCTAAGCCATCCTGCCCCTCCCTCCTTTCTTAGCATAACTCATTACACACATTCTGCCTACCATAATTCACAAATGGCTATGCCTCTATGAATGGATTGACCGCTGTCAATATTGTATAAATCAGACTTAGGACTGCTTGGATTTTCAAGTCGGATGGAATGGGCTTCTTTTAGAGTTTCTGTAGCAATGACAGCATATTATAGATTTGTTTAATATTGCAATAGTTTCACTAACATTATGCTGACATTAGATTGCCTGAAATAACAAAATCATAGCCCAAAATGAGTGTGTGTGTGGGGGGAAGGGTGGAATGCACACTTGAGCATTATGAAGAAATATCTTTGGCTGTTTTAGACTACCGAAAAGTCAATGAAAGTTCAAACTTCATTGGCCCAGTAAGTCTCAGTTACTCTTTAAGAGCCTATTAAAGCTATTAAATCACTTCAATGTATATTGAAACATATTGATGGATAGTCTGTTATGTGCTTTAACATATTATCAGGAGACAGTGATGAATGAAAAATAAAGTAGATATCAATCATATAAGAGATGAGTTCAAATCAAAAATATTTTCTCATGGCTATATTATATCAAGGAAAGAAAGGAGCAGATCCTGATTTCAGACAGTGCTTAGAAATAAAACAACTCCAAAAATTCACCTGCAAAAACATTAGGGCTAAATTCAGACCATGTGTAAATGGATGAAAAATGGAATAAACAGAAGCAAGTGAGTATAGAGTTATACCCTGATACAGCAAGTCTTAATTTGGCCCATATGAGACAAATTCTGCCCTCATGTACACCCACGCAACCTCACTTCTAAGGATAGAATATAGCCCTTAGGATTCCCTCTCTGGATTGCCGAAGGGGCAGGGAGAAGCCAGTCAGAAGATGCATCTGATTTACCAGCTCCTCTCTTTCACAGGTCTATCTGCAAAGCTCTGGCCGTAGTTTAAAGCTAACCTGACTTAGCAGAATCCCTTCTATTATGTAGCCTCCATGGGCATAGGGGGTTGCTGCTTTCCCCTGTACTCACAGGGTTGATGGGTCCTTCTGGCCTAATTCTCTTTTCGTTTACACCAGACTTAACCCGGTGTAACTCCATGGAGTTCCTGATTTACACCCATGCAAGTGAAATAGAATCAGGCCTTTTATAACTATTATTAGGAACCCACAGTGCAACAGTAAACATGGTGAAATGCTTTTTAAAATCTTTATAATGTGAAATATTTTAGACTAAATTCCTTGTTACAGGTAAAGCATCATTACCTGATTTCGCCAATGACACTTTGTGGATAATTATAATTACTCAAATAGGCCATGAAAAGCTTAAAAAATATCATAGCAGTGAACAGCATTTCTCAGCCTAAACTTTCATAATAAACATATGGGTTTCAGCAGAGGACAGAGACGGGCTTTTGAAGACAACTTTTAATACAATAAAAATTGTCTTATATGGGCTAGGAGACACTGCTAGTTAACCAAACTGTTTCTCTGCCTCCATAACTGTTTAAATCTGTATTGCACTGATTGCAAGTGAAATTACTTTGATGACAATAAATATCTTGGTGTAACACAACGCACCATGAATACTGGCAGAATTAGTTTGTCTGACTCAAATACAGTTAGCATAATTGTGAGAAGAAACTAGCAAAAGTGTCTAGATTTGACCATTGTTATAAATGACTCACCGTTATAAGAATTTAAATAAACGTATTTTTAATGTGAGTTCTTATTGAAGAAAAGATTCAAAATGCCAAAGCTGTTTGCAACCTATGTTTAATATGGGGCTATTATAGCTGAAGTGTTTATTTTTTCAGACTATTTAGCATCACTAATGGTTCTCTATTTATAACAATTATGAACCTAATTTAACTTTTAAAGTCTGACATCTGTGCTGTGGAAGGCCATGAATTTATATACAAGTGTATTTTTTCATGCCTTGTGTTGATGTCTGGTTGTGGTGTTTTTGTTTTAATTTCTGGGTTTTTTTCTTTGAACTCCATCAGTGTTGCTTTGTAAGCCATTCAATGTATTGCTCAAAGATTGTTCTGTAATGAGCTCCATCTTTCAGCATACAACTGAACCAAGGAATCAGACTCAGAGAGGCAGAATGCCATGAAAAGTCCATAATGTAAACCTCTCTCTACTTTAAAATTTCATATTCTTTAACATTATTTTTGTGAATAGATATTATTATGGGTCTGTCCATGAGCTTCAAAATTACCCCATGCTAGAACTGGATGTGCATATAGGTGTCTGTGCTCTAAGTTCATAATGCAGCTAGGTGGGGAAAAAAAACTGAGAAAAAGTTGGAGCATTTTTCTCTGCCTAGACACATAAAAACACACACTGCTTGTGCCAACTTTATAGCATTTGATCTGCAATATACACATCATATATTCAAGCTTATTTATCTTGGTACTTAAGGACTTAATTACAATAGTTCTAGAAACAGGAAAACTCTAGATATATTATGCCATGTGATAGTTTATTTGGTGGAGGCATGTGGCCTGTTGGTTAATATACCCGGTTTCCAGTCTCTCACCCCAAAAGGGGAGTGTAGAGATGCTTACCCCTGCCCCTAGCATCACCATCTCAACTTGTCTCAGGGCTAGCGCTCAAGTAGAGCATGGCAGTGGGAACTGGGCCCTCCTGCTCCACCAGGGCTCAGCCCAGAGCCCTCTGGGAAGCAACACCAGCTGGGTCCCCCATGTATAAGATCTAAAAACTGCCACCTTGGTTTCTTCCTACCTCTCTTCTCTTTCTGCTCAGGGCATGGTCCCCTACAGTCCAAATAACCTGGAGTTTAACAAAGTTCAAATGATCAGAAGCCCATAAGGACTGCCAATTCTTAAAAAGGGTGAGGGGTTTGGAGAAACACTGCCCGTGGGCTTCACCAGCTCCATCGTCCCAACCCAGTTTCAACCTTCCATGTGGGTTTTCAGGAAAAGGGCTGACTTCCCTCCAACCTTTGCACTCTCTCCCCTTTTCCTGGGCTTCTGAGCGCCTTTTAACCTGCTCTTCCAGATGGAACATGCTCTACAGGCCTGGGAGTCTGGGGCTACCTGAACCCGATATTGTTCTTTAATCTCTTCAGGACAGTGTGGTTTTTGGTATACTCCTTCACATATCATTAATGAAAATATTAAAAAAATAAGTAAAATTGATGACTTACATGAATAGCATCTAAAGGAAAGGTTAGTGTTTCTGACCTTGACAAATAGTATTTAACCCCTGCTTTAAAATGCAATCCCATGTAGGCAACTTCTCTTACACTAGGTGTAAGTTCACCTTATTTATTTATTTGCTTACTTATTCAGTGGAGAATAAAGTTAATAAAAGCCAAACAAAAATTCTACAAGAGGATTCAGTTCCTCTGAATGTTTGACCTTCCTTGCTGAGTTCAGGAAAACATTACCGTATCTCCCAATCTGAAATTAATTCCATCCATCTCCACATAGGAAAATGTCTGCAGAGTTGTGTCATGATGAATCTGTTCTTTCATCCTGGATGTGGAAAGGCGCGACCAGACCACCATGTAGTGCAAAGGATGATTTGAGGAAGGATGGTGGACAGCACATTTGAGATGGACTCTGTCTCTCACCACCTCAGCAGTAATGACTGGTTGTAAAGTCAGGGTTGGGCATTTTCCTGGAGAGAAAGGCATAAATAGCATAATTATTCTTTCATCAAGTAAAAATGAACATAACTAAATGTGCTAGAAATATTACATTGCTATTTCTTGCAATTACATTATTTTTATATAAATAGCAAGAAAAATAGTATTTTAACTACAGTGAAAATAAAGAATTTAGCTAATCTAAAAATAATTAACAATCGCTCTTACAGTTCTTGTATTTTATCTGGAATTCTGTCCTGATTAAGAAAAGAATAGGTATACGTTCAAATCCTAGATTAGTGATTGGTTGGTATTATTTAATTACCCTGGCAAATGCCTTCAAATTCAGATTCCTCAGGAGCACAGGCCTTTGGTTTTAATGCTGCAACAGCTAAAGACAAGGGATGTGCATTTAGTATACCACAGAGATGAGCTGATTTATAAACACTTCTTCCTCACTGGCCCTCAAAGAACACCTAACTCATAGCCTCATGTAATGAGGAGCCCTTCTATGTTATTCTGCGATGTACTTGGCACTCTACCAATAGATAGAACAGTATGGAATGTGTTGGTGATCACTTCCACAGCACTCTGGATAATTACCTTTTCTCGAAAAATATTTTCCCTTCTATACGCTTCAGTAAATAATTGGAGTGTAAAACCTTTCCTGTAAACCTTATCTTAAGAGTGGATACAAAAAGTGTACTACTGGGAGCCACTGAACTATCTTTCCATCACTAGAGGTCTATGTTCAAATGGAGCACAGAACTAGTTCAGATATTTTGAAGGGACTAAATTAAAGAACTTTTTAGAGGAATGTTTTGGGAGTCTGTGACACTAAGCACACCTGTATTCACACCCTACACACTATTGTAATAATCTTTGTGCTAAATAGGCCTTGTGAAAACTATTAACTCACTAATATTCTTGTGTGATGTATGTATTTAGTGGGTATTAACAGTTATGCATATATGCTAGAATTATGACTAAAATGGGTTTAAATGAGGCATGTCAGGGGCAATTTGTAAATAGGTCTGCCTTAACAAAGGAATTTTTCTGACCAGCCCGATCTTCACGCAAAGACCATGCAGATCCACTTTTAAAATATTAGGTAAACAAAGCTATTAAGCTAAAAAGTAGGGGAAGAAAGATCATGGCGCTTCTTTCACCACCAGACTCTGTGTTGCCTTCCTCATAGTTTGAATACATTTTACATTGAGGGTAACCCTCAGGAGAATCCATTTAAAAGGTTTACTGTTCTATAAAGAGAGGGTGGCTGAACCTCAAGGAATGAATCAACTGATTGTATACAATACTACTGTATTATAAACGTGTACAGAGTGAGGTCTGAAAGCTACTGGCAAGCTGGTGATTAATATCACTGTGAAATGTATGTATTAACACTATCTGAGGAAATATGTATACTTAATGATATGTTTTAAAATCTATGGCCAAATAGAGAGAAACAGGTTCCCTCCCAGAGAGGAGAGAATCCAGCTATTTATCTCTCTTATGTGTAAATTAAGCATGGTGGAATCAAAATAATGGAAGCTCCATTTACATACAGGAGGATGGGAGGCCCACAGGAAGGGAAAAACAGCATGAGATCATCCTTCCTCTTGAAACAAAGGCACTGAACTTTGGAAGTTATAAGCAAAGACAGAAGCCATCTTTGACACCTATCCCTAGACTGACACAAGGCAACAGAGCTCTTGGAAGCTGAGAAAAATAGGGTCCTTCAACCAGGGGTGGTATTGACATTTCTGGGAACTGAATATAGGAGAGAAAAACCATCTTTAACAAAGTCACCTTACTAGACCAAGTTTTAGACTTCTAGATGTGTGTTTTCACTTTAATTCCTTATAATCCTTTTAATCCTTTCTAACTTTAGCTCTGAGGATTTTAAGTCAGTTAAAGTCTATATTCTTTCATTAATACATTTATTTTAATATTAATATAAACCACCAGAGCTATGTTTGAATTAAAAATAAATGTTAACTCCAGTTAATGTGACAAGATGGTGGCCTTTGTGTCTTTGGAGGAACAAATGGAACATATTATTTCTTTGAACTCCTCCAGGAGAGGGCTGGACATAGCAGAGTACAAAGTTTTGGAAAAATTCAGGACTGGGTGTGGGTTGGGGTCACCCTGAAAGCAGTAACCAAGACTTGTGGAAGCCAACATAGGGCTGTGGATCTGTAGCCAGGCTGCTGGGGTCAAGAACTGCTGAATCAGGGCTGTTCATGTATTAAGAGTTTTATATATCAAGACGACAGATTTTGAAACATAATAGCACATAGACACTCAGGGTGTGTCTTGCATGCTCGTAGGCTGGTAGTGAGCATCCCAGGTTGGAAGCTACTGCAGCAAAGCATTGTGAAGCATCCAGGGTTGCAAGGCAGGTGGTGACACAACCCCTTGCTGGCCTGCATTGCACCTCACACCCTGTGACAGAGCCCAAAAGATTCAAACAGGAAACAGTGATATCAGAATGAAGAATCAATATGTTAATATTTGTCCAGGGCAAATAACATGAGGTAAAAAGAACAATTACTTAAAGTAGGGACCAGGTAGCTACAGGCTATTCCATTTATGTCCTAAGGGAAGCTGCCTCAAACTATGGCTCATACCATGACTTTCTGCCCAGGGTAGAGTCTAGGAACCCAACTCATGAGAGGGTGAGAGCAGGATAAGCCTCTGTCTCCCTGTTCCTGACCCCAGACACATTCACCTATCCCAGCCATCTCACCTTCCTGAAATTAAGAAGGTCCAGGGCCATGGAGTTTCTGAGTTTTTCATGTTGAATGTGGGAAGTGCTGAATAGTGCTTATATGCAGGCATTTGAATGGTTATTAGCAGTGCAGTTTTTATTACTCCTTATCTGGTCTTTTGAATCTTCTTCTATGTTTGCAATGAACTGCCGCCTGCAGTGTGATTAGAGTGTTATTCATGCAACTCCCACACATTGGGATTGTTGATTTAAGATCTCTGAGTAGTGGTCTTGTGGTTCTGCCTGTGTGACTCAGTGCACCTGTCATGAACCCAGACATGTGAGAACTGCTGAAATATAGGACCACTGCCATAGCACATAGATGAATGAAGCACAAAACCTGCAGCATAGAGGAAAAGGAGAATAGGGAGAACTTCCCTTCATCCCACCTGGAAAGCAAGGTTCTCCAAGGAGAAGTTCCATCTGTAGAGGGTGACAATGGCTTTCGATTGCTGGTGTCAGTTTCACAGTAAAGCTAACAAATCAAGTTAATTGGTAAGAGTAATTGATATTTTTTTGGGGTGGGGAATATTTCTCTTAAAACAATTTTTCATTAAAAATTGTTTTTGACATAATTTTTCAGAAAAATTTCAAGTGAGTTTTTAATTTTTTTTCTTAAAAAATCTCATTTCAAAATAGAGGGAAAAATCCTATTTTCTTTCAGTTTTTTATACCCGCCTCTCCTTTCTCTGGTGGTAAGGTTAAAAAAAGTTGCTGATAGTGAGAAAACAAAACTACTTTCTCGTGACTGGAAAAAGTTAGATCAAAGTAAAAATAATGAGCAGTTTTCCTTCATATTCTCTCTCTCACTCTCTCTCTTTTTCCTTTTTTTTAAAAAAAATTGGAAAAAGGAAAAAAAATGAAAATTTGAAAATTTTGACAGAAATATTTTTTTCTAACGGATACAACATTTGTCATTTCATTTAGAAAATTCAGTTTGGAATCTTTTCATCAGACAAAAGTGTTTTCATCACTGAAAAAGAAAGACCAGTTCTTTTAGTTTATATTGTAACTAACTGAAAGGTGGTAACCCTAGTTTCTCAGTGTGTCATGTTCATGAGAGTTAAAATGCAAAAAAATGCTGAAATGTTAGTATAAAGGTATGTTTTCCCTTTGAGAAAGGAGAATCATTTCTGTCTGAATCTATATGCACCTGAACACTCTAAGTTCAGAAGGTGTAAGTGAGTGAGCAATTGCTTTCTTCTATTCCTTTGTTTCCTAGTTATAGAATAGTATAGTATAGTATAGCTCTGATAGTGGGCTGGAAATTATTTCTGACTAGAGTAATTACATAAATGTCATGAAAAGCTGTTATCAGATTTTTCTTTTCTTTTCAGGGCTCTGGACTTATTCTTTTTGGAATCCTGGATTACTTCAGATAAGAGCAAGTTTTAGATACAGTACCTGCAAAAACCAAAACCAAAAGAAAATGCTTTGAATTAGCTAGCTTTACAACTTCAAGCCAAAACAGAGACAAAGACAGTAGTAAAGGTTACACGTGAACTGTAAGGAAGCTAAGTACGCTCAGTAATACACACCAGATTAAATTTAGCACTGGTAATAATAGCTATTCCTCAGGAACACCTCGGAGTGCTGCGGATTTATTTGCTACACAGTCTACATCTTACTAGGAATAATGCTTGAATTGCAAGGTCACTAAGATGTGTATTACAATACCAGGACCTTTGAACACATAGCAAGAGAGTACATACAATCTTACTGATAAACACATACTTTATTAAACCTACCTTCTGCACAATAGCCCATGTATTCTTGAGTAGGTCGCAAGAGATAAACAAAGAATTCTCCACAGTTTCTAACTGAGATAGGTATCTGGAACAAACAACAGTCTTTGGTGCTTCCAAAGAAGAATTGCCAGGTAGCACAAGCCATTAGCTGCTTCCCCCAGGAAGTGGGAAGGATTCAGATTTCAGTGAAAGCCACACTGGAGCTTGTATGCCACATTTATTCATCTGAGGATAAACATAAAAGGAATAATTTATGGCGACCTACAATATATTCTTTCAGTGCTTGTGTTAGTTGTGTATATTATTTAAAAACAGGATTATCAGATCACTCAAAAAGGGGTTCACTAAAAATTGGGCCACAAACTTGTATTTCATTGGGAGTTAACGTGAGTTTAGACAGGGATCGTTCCTAAAGCCTATGATGGTCCATGTGCTCCAATTGTTGTGTGCAATGTTGGTGTAGCTCTGTTGGTCCCAGGGTAGATATTATTGGACCAAAGTTGGTGAGAGAGACAAGCTTTCAAACTTTTTCTTCTTCAGAAGAGCTTTGTGTTGCTCAAAAGCTTGTTTCTCTTTCCACCAGAAGTTGGTCCAATAAAACATATTACCTTACCCACCCTGTCTCTAGTAAGCGTCAACACATTTACCTATGCATTTACCAAACATTTCTATGTATGTGTAGCGAGGGGGTGTGGTCTCCCTCTGAGACTGATGGAGAGGGACCATTGCCCACCTTGTGGTGAGTGGAGCCAGGATGGCCACTCCCATCCCTCCAGAAGCAGGGGGCAGGACAGGAAGTATAAAAGGCAGGTCCTATAGCTCCGCTGGGCTGAACCCGCTGAGTGAGACAGACACCTCCCGCCCACTGCTAAAGCAGGAGCCTGAAGAGGACCTCTATGATGCTGAGGACTTGCCAGATTCACCAGACCTGCCAGCCAACAAGGAGCTGCTGGGACTGCTACTGGCAATGTATCCTAGGGAGACAGAATAACCCCAAGACCTGGTATACAATCAGGGGAGTGTAGGAAATAGTCCAGGGAACTAGACACAAGTTCAACTGCATGGCCAGAAAGTTGGTCAGCGTGTTTCAGTGGGATCCCCACTGACCCAGTGGCAGAACCCTCCTCTACTGCTGGGGCCTTGGGCTGGACCCGATGGAGTGGGGAAAGGCTGGATTCCCATTCTGGGGTGGCAACCTCCCCACTTTAGGTCAAAGGGCCTGCGTGTATCTACCTTTTGCCAGAGTCAAGGTGTCAGATGATAGACTGTTTGGTGCTTCGCCTTGTCTGAAGGTCTGAGCCCCTAGACCAGTGGTCCCCAAACTTGTCACCCTGTGCCCGCCCTCACTTCTGTATGTGCTCCCTCCCAATGGGGCTGAGAGGAGGGCCACAGTCGGGGATGGGGGTTGTAGCAGGAAGGCAGGGGCTTCCCTGAGGTGTGGGCTCCTGTGCCCCCCACAACATTCCTCTGTGCCCCCATGAAGGGCACACGCCACACTTTGAAGACCTCTGCCCTAGTCTGTTTCATGCTCTGCCCTGCCTGAAGGCTTGTGCCTCCTAGACTGTTTGTCATTCTGCTCAGCCCTGGGGTCCTGAGCTCCAGAGATGGCTAATTACCCATTTCATTTGCCTTTTACAGTACGTGACAGTGAAGGGGCGTGGCATCCCTCCGAGATTGATGGGGAGGAACAGCCATGTGCCCCTACAGTATGCTTATTTGAAAGAGAATGGCAGTGTTTTAAATGGAGTCAGAGAACTGTGTTCTTTGATCTGCTAAGCTCATGTTGTGCTGCATAAACTGCCTGTGCCAGCTGACACTCCACTCCTGATGTGAAAGCCCGGATGGGCATAATAAGGAAGGGCTGTGGGGAGGCATGATGGAGCAGAACTCTCCTATGTCTCATCCCTCCACTGCCATAAGCTGCTGCTCTAATTTCTGCTGGCTCCCTGCCACCTTCATTGTGCCTGAGTTTTTTTCTTCTGGTTGAAGGGTAATGGGATGTCTGTATACAGTTTAAGGTGTTTTACTTGCATATCTTGTGTATTGACTTTGAGCGTTCTGTGTGTAGTTTGAATACATTAACTAGGACCAGAAAACATGAATATGGCCAATTACAAAATGTATGTCGTAATAGGGCATTAAGCCTTGGGTCGGGAGGGGTGCACGCACACATCCAGCATGCCTGTTACGGTTCTTCAAAAGCAGGAGCTTGTAGTCACAGGCACAGGACTGAACAAGCATGTGACCTATAAAAAGCTACCCATAAGACTTCTTTCCTCTTAAGAAGAGGCAGCAGACAAAAGAGAGCTAGAGTCAGGGATGCCCTAGGATGGGTTGTTCTATAATAACCAGGAAGGAACCCTAAATGGTAAGTGGAGTCCCCCCCACACCCAGCTGACAGGAGCTGGAAAGGCCTCAGGAACCTAGTACACAGTTGTCTGACTTCTGGATATGATGCTGTGTTTTAGAAAACAGAGCAGGTTCTGAAAACAGAAATGTGAAGAGACCTGTAGCAGGGATTATATTTTTCTATCTCCTGCTGGTTTGTCTTCATATATATTCCAAATATAAACACAGGTGTTTCAACTATGTCAAAGACCTAGAAATTCCTAGGAAGGTCCAAAGTTCATGTACAATCTATCTAATTGATCTGTTTCTAATGCACATATCACAACACAATCTAGGTGCCAGCTGTACCATATTGATGATCACACTTATTAACAGCTTACATTTTTATGCTACTTTTTATACCAAAAGATCCACAAGCACTTTACAAACTATACAGTCATGGGCATGTAAATGTGATTGACTTGCAGGGTGTGTGTGATCTTTTTTCTCAATGGGGAGTTCAAGGAAATTCCCCTTTGCTTGCTAGTTATACATGCAGGTGATCAGAACTTCGTTTAAGCAAAAATTGCTTTGTCTATTTTGGAGGTAGAGTATGGTAGTTGTTTTAACTGTGCACAGTGGTATTACACAATCGTTTTGGATTAGACGGGAAGAAAAACCATGCCATGTTGAAACAGAAGAGGTAATTTAGATAGGCAGTATATAATCACATATATTTGCATTTTCTGGGACATTGGGTTCAATATTGGTACACTTACGAAAAATGTCATGAGATCTCTAATGAGAAGAGGTCAGGAACTCAATTTTTGTATCTCATCAAAAGGATATTATGTGAGGATATTGGCTTGGTGTTGATTCAGAGTGAAAAGTGGCACTTACAGAATACCGTATTACACCCAGCTGAGCCTTAAGCTTTTTGTGAGGTTCTCCCATTCAATACTAACCAGGCCTGAGGCTGCTTACCTTAAGCAATCCAATGAACTCACAACCAAAACTAGCATTGTCTTAACCTGGCAACACAGCAAGATCTTAAAGTCTGAGTTTGAAGATCTGTGTATTCTAGATGTTTCAAAGGATTAACAAATTGAATTGTTTTTAAAAAAAATAATTCATCAGTTATATTCTGTGCAAGTGGGAGTTTCTCTTTACTTTGTATTTCCCAAGTCAGGGATGGGGAACAATTCAGCCTTAATCAGAGAGCTATATGAAGTTCCATGTAAAGTGAAACTGGTGATTTGGGGGTTTATGTCAGAATTGAAAAATGGTTTTTTAAAAAGTCATTTTTCACTGGTGCAGATTTTCTAGCTCCTGCTTAAGCAAAAAGAGTCCTTTGCTTGCAAAAGTGGAAATTACGCATGACAGTACGGTGAGCTCTGAGGTCAAAGGATAAATTAGGCTCACTTCAATGCATTTCTGCCAGCTGAGTTTTCCCTGGCAGTCACACAGCCAAGATGGCATAGGCAGGGGAAGCAAGGCTTCATGAGTGCTGGAAGAAAAATGGTTGGGAAAAAAATGGCCTATTATATGGTGTGGTCTAATATTCCTTTGGTTCCCAATATTATCACCATGCTTCAGAAATGTACTCTTTTAATAGAGCTGTTTAATGCAATAGGTGAGCATAGTGTTTTGAAGACATATAGAAGCCTTGCCCAGTGGAGCTTACAGCCCAGTGTCCCTGATTCTACAAGCAGGCAGACTCCTATGACCATGTAGTTCCCCACTGAAGTCAATGGGGCTCACAGGTGCAGGAGGACGCCACCAGGGAGCAGCTTGACATAAGTTAAAACAATATACAGACAAAGAAAGAATGGGAAGAGATGTTAACTAAAATGCTTTCACTTGGGGTTAGCACACTGCTTTTTAAAATTTAATTTCTCATTTATTAATTTGCTTGTTAAGTTCTGCAGTATTTTCTGAGCTGTACAAAATATAGATATTAAGAAAGTTGGAGAGCTTACGACTTAAATGGTGATATTTAATATAAAATTACTTTGATTTTATTTTATATTTCTGAGCAGGCAATGCTAATGACGAAGAGGAAGGAATGATCATCTTAACCTAGGATTCAGGGAGAAGTCAGATGTCCACTGCAACAAGGAAGGGAAGAACAATTAAAGAAAAAGGGCAGAAGACTGGAGCTCAACAACTTTCCTTATTTCATACTTGCTTTGTGACCTTGCTAAGACACTTAGGCGCATAAATACCTTAGGTCTCTCTTTCTCTTACTCATGCAAGCTAGCCAGTGGCTTCAATCATGTTACTAATGGGATTAAAAATGGCGGGACTGGGCCTTTAGTTTTAATTTGCTTAAGTTTAAAATGGATGTAATTATTTATCTACCTCACAAGTGCTGAGATAACACAGTGATAAGTACAGTGTAAGAATTAGTGTAGTGTAGACAAAGATGTGAAGTTTAAAGAATATTGTAAAGCTATTTGAGATCCTGAATAAAAGGTGCTAGGTAAGGACTGCAAAGTGCCAATATAAACCTAAAGTCTGTGCCTCAGGAAAAATATCTGTGTCAAGCTCTAAGGACTCTATACTAAAGTGTTTTCAGCTACAACAAAAGGTCATGGACAATGAACTATCCCACTGTAAAAAAGAGTATAAGAAGAACAAGGCCAAACCTGTAAACCTACAACTAGTGGAATGCAAAATGGGAACAGCAGCATATCATCAGTTTTTCCTCCTCTTCATATATTGCTCTACATCAGCAGCAGAGTACAACCTATTAGGAGCCCATCACTAGGATCTTCAGTAATCTCCCGAGATAGACTTATGATCCAGCTAACGTGTCTAGTTTGCACTTACTCTAAGTTGTCAAATAATTAAGACTGTTCGGAGGATAGGAAGGATCCTACTGCAGAAAGTGTTCACAGCGCTGATAACATTGATCAAGTATGGTTAATACAAGCAACAGTGTTGCTACACTTTACTTCCTATGTTGTTGCTGAAAAATACCTTTTCATTTTATGATAATTAGATAATTTAACTCAGATAAATATTTATGTGTCAAGTTATAGTGATACATACAGCATACTAAGTTAAGGTCAGATTTTAGAGATTTCCCATAGAATATTTTCTTCTTTTTAAAGACATTAGAATGAATTATTTGAAGATCTGCTGTATTCATCCATTTCTGCACTACCAATGTAACTGGCCACATCATGTCACTGTTGCTCCACTATGGAAGAATGGTCTTGTGGTTAAGGCACTGACCTGCCTAAGGTTCTTGACAGCCTGATCTTGGGCAAATCATTTAATCTTCCTGTGCCTTGGTTCCTCATCTGTAAAATGGAGATCATGGTACTTCCCCACCTTCTGGCACTAATAAGGCATTCAAATGTTGCAAAAGTGATGGGAGTCCTATAGATAAGAAGACAGTTCTGGCTATTAAAAAAAGGATGAAATGTGATCCATATAAAAAAAAGAATCTGTCTCCACAACTCACTGATAGGAAAGTCAAACACCAAAATTAGAAAATAGATGTCTTCTTTCTCTATCTTTCTCCTTACTACAACTTTGTGAGTGAATTTAATACTCAAGAAAGTATGGGAGCTATACCACTAACACATACGGTTAACCTTTTTGATATAGCAGAATCCTGTCTTGCAATACCCCTGGGCTTCTCCTGTGTGGTGACTGTCAGTCAATCCCATCTGAGCTAAATGGTTTTCTAGTTTTGTGATGTGCACAAATTGGGAACTGGGATGAAACCGTAGGCTCATCACCTCATCAAAGCCAGAATGCAAGAAGACTGGTTATTCTAACAAACTGTGATTGGATCATACATATGGGCAGAGTAAGACCCAGAGTTAGACCAAACTCCAACTTTAGGTGCCTAAGTCCAAAATTTAGTCATCCCTGCAATCCTCAAAATCCTCCTCAGCTGCTGCCTAACTCCAGAGGCACCTACATTTTCACTGTAAAATTCCCCTACACACTTAAATTTCTGCTTCTGGAAATGTGCACACTGCCTCAGTCTAGGGTCCCAGACACCTATCTCATCCCTAAGCCACAGTGTGATGCTCAAACCAGGTGAAGATTGGCACTGACTCTCTGGCCAAATGAATATTTTGTTATTTGTACACAGTGGCACTCTTTCAACAAGTGAGATTTCCACACCACAGTACTCCAGTGGATAGGGCACTTTCCCCGAGAGATGGAAGACCTAAATTCAAATCCCTTCTCCTCATTAAACAGTGGAAAGGGGATTGAATGAGGGTCTCCCACATCCTGAGTGAGTACCCCAACCATGGGGCTAAAGGTTATAAGGATGGCTGCTGCTTCTTCCTTCCTTTCCTCACTCACAGTTATTTTGTGTGACATTATATGTGCTCTGAGAATGCTACTAGACCAGGCCCAACAGGAAAGATAGGAAGAGAACACCTACTCTGAGGAGGCTGCTGGGGCCTAGATGTGAGATAGATGCTGACTATTAGCGTGCATGCCTAATGACAGAAATGTAGGTGCCCTGGGTACTTTAATGTCAGAAATGTAGGTGCTTTAGACTTCTTTAGAATCAGGCATCTGCTGAGTGGGGGTTTTGAGGATCTTCAGGTGCCTAAATGTTAAACTTAGGTGCCTAAAGTGGGAGTTAGGCACCCAAGTCCTGTTGCGAATTTGGGCATTACAGCCTTACTCCCCAATTAGGCAATATAAGGGAGGCCTCCTCTGTCTCCTCACTCTCCTGCTGATTTGTGCGCAGTCACTGTTCTTGCAAGAGACAGCTTAGGCACCTCACTCTAGTCTGGGTTTAGGTCCGTATCTCCATCCCAATCTTGGCATCTGCTATTGGCTAGCTTAGGAGGCATCTCGGCTAATGGGCTTAAGTGGTTGGGACATCTGCATCATATGGAAGACATGCTAAGAAAGCACTGAACTCGTAAGCAAGCACTGAACTTACCCAAGAGAGAAATGAGATAGTGAGGAAGAATGAGGAAGACCAAGGAAGAACTGTACGAAAACAGTGACAGAAGACATTGAATGTGCTGCCATCATCTGGGAAGAAGTATCACAACGAGTGAGTGACTATAATGAGTAGAGGAACTGGACTGCTTGATTTGTCAGTGGAGGAACTAAAGTCGAAGGTAGGAATTCAAGTATGATTATGAGTAGACATTGCCAGCAGTCTCCAAAAGGAAAAAAAATGGGGCTGGTATATTGATAGAGACTGCTGATGGACAAAATATTCTGACTGTGAATCGTTTGGAAAGATCTGGACATCAGTGACCCTTCTGGTCTAAACCAGTTAAAGGAGATTTCTGGAGATAGTCCATTAACAATACACATCAGACCTTGTGCTGAAGAAACATGGTTCCAGGGATCAACAAGAATGTCTGAATGAAGCAGTTAGCTCTCTAGCAATCTTTTGTGATAACATGGATCATATTTGAACACTTTTTCCCTTCTATCTGTTTAGAATTTTGTCCCTGCCTTGTTAATTAAAATCAGCTCACTGCAGCCAGTGATTGAAATATCCAATAATAACTGCTTATTAATGGGTGGAAACTGAGCTGTTAATACAAATTATTTTGTTTCAGTGGTTCTGCTCAAATTAAATGGAAAACTAAATTAAATTGTGATATTAAGTGGAATAGAGAGAATGTGGAGGAGAAGAATTAGAAAGTGAAGATCTAAAAGAAGCGCATTCTTCCAATAGTTGCATATAACAAGTATGCTTCTTCATCAGCAGGGTGAAACAGATATTTGCTGCCATTCAGAGAAGACTTAAGAAACCAATGGTAAGAATTATGTTACAAGATAAAAAACTAAACCAGTGAATAAAACCTCACAAACTTGAATAAAGGATTCGATAGAAGGAAGGTTAAAGAAAAAAGGAGGTATTGTTAAAGGTACATTGCGCAGATGAACTACCAAATACTGAAAATTACTGAATTGTAATGACAATACATTGAATTTTATAGATTAATTGCTCAGATACAGAACAACTTGGATAAACATAATATGACTTTTTGAATAATTTCTTTCATGATGGACTGACAGAAACAAATGTGTATTTTATACTTCAAGTTATATAGTATGCATACCCCTAGGAACCTCATAAAAGCCACAATTATGATTTAACATTCCATAAAATGTAAGATTATGGAAATCACTTTCTTTGTCTTGACTAACCATGCATAGTTAGCAGTTGCATTTATTGTGAATATAAAATGTTGTTTTCTAACTTCATAAATGTTCTATATGTAGTGTAGCATATAATCATATTTTTAAAAGGGACTTTATCTTGAACTTTTGATCTTCAAAGTGCTTTACAATAATTAATTAATCTATTCTTTTACAGAATAGACTGTTTGATAATGCATTAGAAACTATTCTAACCTCATAAAATGGTCCTCAGTAGACTATTGGTATTTGATAATTTGATGATGATTCAATGGAGTTAATCTGGCAGAGCACCCATTGTACAGAAGGTTTGAATTTGGCCCATAAGCTCTTTATTCTAGGTTTCAGTATTCTAAATATTAATGCCACCTGAAAATATATAACAATTTTCTTGTCCTTTTCTACAGAATCACATGTGAAACAACTAGCTCTTTTGCTATAAAGGAACTAGCCAACTCCTGAGACTAAGTAATACACAATGCAATAATACTAATTTATAAACACTTGCTTCTCGTTTCTTCTCTCTGTCATTTATCACTGCCATTCTTTTTACATTCCATTTACTTCATGTGGAGTTACCTTGATTTACACTTGTATGAGTGGGAACAGAATCAAGCTGTTCAAATTCATTCCAGTAGTGTGGAGACCAGAATTACTTGGAATAGACTAACATCTAAGGCCCAGTCTACACTTACCTTTGCAATTCGGTGGCAGTCGACGGGAGATACGCAAGTGACGTAAATTACTTGTGTATCTCCCATCAACTTTGCAGTGTCTCCTCCGCACGGCATCCATACTGCGCTGCATCGAAGGGAACAGCGCTCCCTTCGATGCAGTGCTACTCCACTTACCGGGGTGGTTTTCCTGCGTTGTTTCCTAGATCGACTGAGCGTGTCTATACAGACTTCTCAGTCGATCCAGAGCAATCGATGTGACAGCGGCAAATTTGCTGCCATCAGTGTAGACCCAGCCTAAGAAGTACTTTGGGTGAAATGATGAACATGCAAACTCATAGACTCATAGGTCAGAAGGGACCAATATGATCATCTAGTCTGACCTCCTGCACAAGGCAGGCCACAAAACCCTACCCATACACATTTATAACAACCCCGAACCCATGACTGAGTTATTGAAATCCTCAAAAGTGAGATTTGAAGACCTCAAGCTGCAGGGAATCCATCAGCAAGTGACCCATGCCCCACGCTGCGGAGGAAGGTGAAAAACCTCCGGGGCCTCTGCCAATCCGCCCCGGAGGAAAATTTCT
>ML675620.1:55695678-55715491 GCA_007922155.1 Mesoclemmys tuberculata | reverse complement strand
GTACAAGGTGGTCCAGATCTTCCTGAATAGTATCCCGGTCCTTCTCTTTCTCTCTGTTAGATCCAAACAATCCCATTATAAACTGTTGGTTACCTGCTATTAAACTCAATGTGGTTTTAGGGTTGCCAACCCTCTGGCTTCGGGATTGTCCTGGAGTTGCCAGAAATTAAAGATTAATCTTTCATTAAACATTATGCCATGTGATGAAACCTCCAGGAATATGTCTAACCAAAATTGGCAACCCTAGATTTTACCAGTGTGACAGAAAGGAGAAGTTGCACCTACTGGATTTATTAAAGTACACATTTATGTTTAATTCTTAATTTTTACTAACTTCTATACATTTTTTTGGCATTTCTGCAGGCCTGTTGTTGATCATGAAACGATACCACCCTGGTGGCAATGAGTGATCACAAACCAGTTCCTGAATTGCTGTAATTCAAATGAATCAAAATTGGTGCTGTGATAGGGATTGTGCAGAATCTGGTGTACCTCTGGAAAGCATTCTGGAGCTAACGAAAGGGTAGAAAGAATGAAGGTTACAAAATATCCATTTCAGTTTCTCATCATTAATAACTGTTGAAGATGAGCCAAGAAGCCGGTGTTCAAATCCAGATTAGATTCAGGCTAGGATTCAAGGCCAATTCAGGGCTACTGCTCAAGGTTGGATTTGTCACTTAGAAAATCTCAAGACCTCCATTTATAGGATTTTTGCCATTTTGGTCTGAAATCTCACAGGATTTTGACCACATTTGAACCAGAAGCAGAAACTAGGCCCTTTCTTGTTTTGCATCCAACTTGGGTTTTGTTCTAGGGACTGGCATCTGAGACTCGTCTATACGTCTCTGCAGTTTGGACTATTGGAATATGAATAGCAGTGGGCACTAAAATGATGCATTGAAACTTCCCTCTGTGAATGCTGCAGGCACAAACTAAAAGGTTCCTAGTTCACATGAACGTAGTCCTGCTTGCAGAGGACTAAACAAGAACTAAGATCCTTTTAGTACATGCCTGCAGTGTCCGCATGGGGAAGTTACAGCACAGTACTTGAGTGCACACCACTGTTCAAACCCCCATACTCTGAACAGTGGGTCAATGCAGATATAGCCTGAGTCTCCCCTCCCCAAAACTCCAAATGGGAAGAGAGGTTGATCTGAGGTTCCAGATTTGGTGATCTGATAATACAACTTTTTGATTTTTGCTTAAATATGGTGTTTATGATTTTTAAAAAAATGTATATAAAGTGATATCCCCACACACTAAAATATGGAGCATCATTTCCAAACTCTTCAATATTTATCATTCTAGATCAGGAACTAGTTTTATTTAAACCAAGAAAAATAAAATATGAACAGTTTGCAAATAATTATTAAAGAATAAAAAGCTCCAAATAACTTCTTGTATTCAGAATGAAAGCTAAGGTATAATTTATTTGGAAGCATTTATGCTGAAAGTATACACTGTGATATTTTCTCATGGCCTTCGTTAAAGAATATATTTTTCAAAGATTTTATTTTTTTTGCTTCCCTTGGTTTTGGTTTTCTCTTTCCTCCAGATAACTGGGGACTCTCATTGTGTAAATAACATATACCTTCTTAAATACTAAAAGATCTGAAAACATTTAGTGTTGTAAAGCCTTGAAAATAATTTAGCTATTCTGTGGATATAACTCCCTTTTACTGCTAGAAGTTTAAAACTTGTGAAAATTGTATGAAAATTGTTTCTTGGAAACTCAGACATTGTCAGCATGTTGAATCAACACTGTTACAAATGAAAGGTCATTTTCTCTAACCCTCTGCTTGTTTTATTGTTCTCCTGATTCTTAGTGTCTTCTGGTTTCTTGTAAAGCAATGAGTTGAAGACTTCTAGTGATTTTATTTATTTTCTAGGGTGTTTGTAGACAGAAAATTAATATGTGTGGTTAAAAAGAAATGCACGTTCTTACTCAGCTCTCCATCTGTTTCTTTGAGTCTGATCTGATTTCTTTACATAAAAAAAACAAAACAAATTTGACCATGTTAGCACTGTGTAGTTAATACGGTTGTGGAAGAATGAACTGGTGTCTAGACTGCTTCATGCCTCTTTTTCAACAGAACTGTCAGCCAACTTCTCACAGCTGTAACCTTTAATTACTAGTGATGATGTAAAAGACTGAGGGAACATAGCGGGATGTTCATATTCTAGCTTTTGTATTCAGGACTGGCAGTTAGTTGGCTTTGTAAACTGAGGATATTTTATATGAAGTCCCCAAGAGAGAGTGACGATGCGACTCCACTATGTCATTTTTCAAATGTCACTTTTCAGATTATAAACCTGTTTTATTATTACTTCAGTGACACTGAAGCAGATTCATTATTTTTATTTTGTTGACAAGATACTCAGAAGGTCAAAGTCAATCTACTTACATTAACATTTTTTAAAGATTATGTTTATTGTGTCAATGGCAAAGCAATAGTACACAAGACAAATGTAGCATTACAGAACCACTATCACAGCTATGGGACACTTTACCAATCAAAGGACAGAGCAATATCAATGCAAAATTTCAATTTAATTAAAATTATTGTATTTTTTATTGGTAATGCCCCAACTTTTCTTCCTAGAAGTGTAAGAACCATTTCAGAATGTCTGCTGGAAAACACTGTACAAATAGTTATGTCTAGTCCTGCTTTCTTCAGAATTCCTTTCTCTGGATGTGCAGCCAGTCCTGGGACTGCTTTAAAACTGTCCTTTGTAGAAGGAGGGGGGGGGAATTGGGATTTAAGTGATTCTAGGTGGTGTATAGATTTTAGGCCACCCTGTTGCACAGGGGTGAATTTTATCTTGAGCTAATAGCCTGCTAGCAGCTCAAAGATCTGCCTTACATAGGCCCTTTTCTGGATTATTTACTCATGTTTGTATTATAAGATCAAGTTGTGACCATATCTGTTAAAATGCCTTTTTATACCTGTCACATCAATTTGTTGCATCTTCAAGATGAGGTACCCTGACAGGTGAATGTCTCAGTAGGAACCCAGAACTTTACATTAACAATATTGTAGTACAGAAGGAATTGAACTCTGGGTGTACACTGGGCCTGATTCTCATAATTGTAGCATTTTAACACCCGCTTTGCACTGAATTTGCACTCATGTAAATGACTACAGAAGGGGCAGAGCAACAGAGGATCACTTGCACTTGTTACACTGCATTTTGTTAAATGTACCACTCTGAGAACTGATGGTGAAAACTGAAGAGGAAGAGGTCTTGGGACTATGGGGCTCCTCTATGGAATGGGCCATCACCAAACCCAGTGAATCTCCTGTTATTGAGAGGAGGAAATGGCTGGAACCCACAGAGACCATAAACTCTTCTGCCTGATGTGTTGGATTCTCATCGCTTCCTCCCTGCCCACCTAACCACATTTACACCTACAGAAAGTGGTCATATTTTCAGAGTTAGCTCCCAGCAGCTTGGCTTGCACTCAGTAGGCAGGTTTAGTCCCCCCTCAATCTCCCGGAACCACAATAGGTTGCCTTGTTTTCAATAAGAGATGCTGAGCTCTTAATTTAGTCCTGCTTCCAGTTAGGCACCTCTCTTGCAAATCTGTTGCATTTCTAAACTCCTGACAAAGAATTAAAAAAAAAGAGAGAAATGATGCAGAAAATAGTTAATGCTAGTATTGCTGTGTAAATATTAATCTCAGTACAACAGAATTTTATGCATCGTTTTATGTGAAGAACAGTACTAAGCAACTTCATCCCAAGAAGTCAAAGAGCTTTACTATCCTTTTTTTAATGCGTGGGGAAACTGAAACACAGAGAGCTTAAATGACTTGTCCAGTATCATGCAGTGTATCAAAAGAAGTACTGGGAGGAGAACTCAGATTTCTCTATTCCCTATAATAATTACCTCCCATTGAAATGAAAAACACAAGATTCTACATGTAAATGGAGTTTAAATATTATTTTATACAAAAGATTACGGCACAAATATAAATTAATAATACTCAGCTTCTCAATAATAATAAGACAGAATAGTCTGCTTAAATATAATCAAGAACACTGTGCTCAAAATGAATTAGTAATAAGACAAATCCACAAAACATGTGGTGTTCTTGCTGATGATTAACTACTCTCTCAAAACAATGCAAATATATTAGATGTTGAGGACATGGCTAATTATTTTTCATTCTTCACATCTTTATGTTTACAGTATCTTAGAAAATCCTGCTTTTCATGTTAACATTAGGAATACTCCATACAACCACTGTGATTTTCAAAGGGTAGGTGGGGAAACCTAGAAGCATGGGAGAGGGGCACTGTAAGACAAAGCAGGAGAGAAGTTAACAAATTCAATTCAAGAGAGTATGTTTGGACAAAGATAAGAATACTCTTACCTCCTTAAACCCATGACATTTCTGAAGGCATGACTCAAACAACCACAATCTCTTAATGTTTTATTCTTTAAGTATCACATGTGTTTTACACATCCCTCTCACTGTGGGATAATTATGCTTACAGACTGCCACTAGAGAAGTGTTAAAGCAACCTGATCAGCTGTCAATTCCATGGCAGTCAGAATGCTTGGTTCTACTCTCTCTGACACTGGGACAAATCAAGAGTAACTCCACTGAAGTGAATGGAGTTGTGGCAATAGCGAAGCTGGAGAAAGCCAGAGCAGAATCTTGCTGCAAATCATTTACTGGGTAGTTACTGAGTTATTGAGTTTCCTAGGCAAAAATGGTACATTTTAGAAGCTTAAGACAGTCTATGTAAATCCTCACATGCAAATTGAAGGTCATAGTACAGGCTAATTACCACTTCTTTAACAGGAAAAAAGAATCCTTATAATTATAGTATGTTATGGAAGTGTTGTTTAAAAAAAAACAACCCCAAAAAACAAGGACCCTGTTATTAGCTGCAGCAGTTCACCTGGAAACTATTTGCTGCACTGCTAAACCGACTGCAGCTGTACTTGACTTTAATCAAATGAAGATCCTTCTGTTCATTTTTAATGTGTGACAGTCAGATGTGATGACAAGCTTCTGTACTGTGATGAAAGTGTTCAATATAACAATTGTCCCCCCTGCTGTGGGGAACAATAAAAGTCAATGTCCATGTCGTGTACTGAATTGCTATCATTCTCCCATGGGCAGGCTAGATTGCCTTTAAACAGAAATATTTCTTTTTGGATGAGACAACTGTAAATTTCATTTAATCTTACAGCTCTATTAGTATAATTGTATTAGAGATTTATGAAAAGATGCTGACTTTTCAGAGGAGCCAAGGGGTCATCATCATTATGACTATAAAGATTTTAAATATGTAGGCAGCTGTTCTTCCTGTCCACTTTCAGTGCATTTTAAGAATTAAATGATGTACAGTAGCTAGTATTTATATTAGTCTTCCAGTTCTCTACAAAAAGATTCCTCTTGAACCATTATTACCATCAATTTTTAAAGAGGTGTTGCTAAAAAGACATTATAGTGATTGTTTGCTTGACTAGGTTTAAACCTTCTTTCTTGAAAACCAACAATTTTATGACAGCAGTTCACTTAAAAAAAGATGGGAAGTGGTTCTTTTTGACACATTCAAAGCAAACAAATCCCAATACATGTTGTGACTGCTAAATAAAAAGAGTGTTTAAGTAAATCTGTCAGAATTATAAAGAAAGTGAAATCTTAGAGTGAAATCCTGGCTCTGTTGAAGGCAGTGGGAGTTTTGCTATTGATTTCAGAAGAATCAGGATTTCACCCTTAGTTGCTCAATAGATATGCAGTTAGTTAATTATGCTGAGTTGAAATTTTCTGGGTTGGAAGGCCCAGATCTAATGGTGGAGGAAACTGGAATGTCAGATGTGTGTTAGTGCTTAAGGACCAATATTTTGCTGTCCCAAGTATGCTGCTATAATTGTGTTCTTGCAGCAGCGCTCCTGGAAATAAAAGTATCTAGAGACATGTAATGGCCACAGGGAAAGAATGGCATGGCTGCTACACAGTTTGTTCCTTTCTAGCATTGGCTGTGTAAGAAGGGTACAATAAAGTGCCCCAGGATGCTGTCAAGCTTTCTATCTTAGATTTAATTTTTAATTTATTTCCACTCTTTTTACTCTCCATTTGGCAAACATTTATTCCTTCTACCTGTTTCTTATAAGTCATCAGCCAGATCCTCAGCTGCTATAAATCTCTGTGAGTCAATGGAAGGCTCTGGAGCTATGTTGATTTACACCAGCTGAGGATCTGGCCACAGAAGCTATCAAGGCAAAGGATTAGTTACTTCCTTGATTATCCCAAGGTTGGCTCAGCCCTTCAGCTTTCTGAGGTAGATACAGACTACAATGTTGTTAATTGTGTATCAGTCTATTCTTTTGCATTGCTTCTGCTTTAGCTATCTGGCTTCCCTGGGGCTATGCAGTCAGCTGAGGCCCCTTTGATTATATTAACTTTCCTTAGGCATTTTTCCTGGGTGCAGGGGAAGTAAAATATGTGTTTCTTGTCGTTTCTTCTTGCCCACCCCACCAACGATCTTGAGAGAGCCCTCCATGAGGTCAGATGGGATGGGGGCAATGTGGCTGACCTCTATGTCTGAGTGGAGAGGTGGAAATCCATTCACAAACCCTAAGGGCATGGCTTAGCCCCTAATTACGAATGTTGCTTTAGTAGATCAGATATATTGTATCGATGCAGAAACTATAAGCCTCTGTTTTCCACTGAGCTACAAGCAGCTTAACCAGCTGAAAGCCTGAGGACTTCTCAGGGACCGAAGAGCTGGCATAGTTGCTCTAGGCAACCCTCTTGGTGTAAGGAATATGGCCAGGGGAAAAGAGGCACGTCAGAATGCCCATGTGCTCTAGTATTGCCCACCAAACAGAACAGCCGTTGAAGTAGTGTACATAGGTATTAGTGTACTTAGGGTACATCTGCAGTTGAGCTGGGAGGTGTAATTTCCAGCTCATGTAGACATTATCTGCTCAAGCTAGCATGCTATGGGTCGAAGTGTTGTTGGAGTAGCACGGGCAGCAGCTCAGGCTGAGCCACTGATTGTGCTACCCCAGCCCTGCTGCTACTTTTATTGCTAGCTTGAGCAGAGCTTACACAGGTATGTCTACAATCTGGGAATCACACCTTCCACCTCAAATGTAGATGTCCAAGTAGCTTCTCTAAGGTATCCAGTGGGAGGCTGGTTTAAAACTTCCTCTTCCTCAGCTGTGTTGGGAATTGCCCCCAGCTGGCTCAAAATCTGGCCCCAAATTCCAAATAGCCAAATTTCCATAGGTTTAAGATTGATGGATGAAGCCCAGCATCTAACAAGCAGCCCTGTGTGCTGCATATAGCCATTCGTTTCTCTTTCAGTGGCTGTGGTGAAAAGAATGCTAATACTGAATTTATCTGTGCAGCCACAAAGGGGCCTGTTACCTCCTGATTGTTGCTCTGATTCCATCTGGAGAGGAGCAGGGCATTGCAATGCTGGTAGAGGATGGGGCAAGAGGTGCATTACACAGGGAATTGGAGCAGGGCAGTGCAAACTTAAAAATAAAGCATTCTTCATTTTGTTTTTATTTCCAACGGCATGTTAGCTTTGGTGTGCTGGAACTCTCTCTGCCATCTGCCCTCCTAGTAAATATCAATGGGTTAGTCAGACAAAGGCTTAGGAGGCTGAGAGTTTGTTTGTTTACTTTGAATAGCAGCTGCCAGTCAAATAATATCAATAGGTGTTAGCAGATAGAAAACATTACAGGAAATGAGGCCTGTGAGTCTGAGATTTGTATTTATTTTGGGCAAGACAGTGCCAGACACACAATATATCTGAAAGCTCATTAGCTCAGAGAAATAGTTGGCTGATTTGAGAAGTGTTTTATAGACAATTAATGAAAAATAAGCATTTCTGACAACCATTAAAAGACCGTGGTCCCCATTCAGCAAGGTGTTGTGATGTTCTGTGATTTGGATTTCTTTAAAGTTATAACTCTAAAACATTAATATACTTTCTGGACCAAATCTTCCTTTCTGCACCCTGCCTGAGAAATGTGGAGTTCCAGCAGACTCCTCTTTTGAACCCCAAGCCACTCCACCACTGAGACTGCCCCTTTCCTCAATTGCAGTGAAGGTTCCTTGACAATGGATCCATGTCATTATCTGCCCTTCCTTAGCCCATCCGTTCTCAGTGCAGGAACTAAGCAGGGCCATGTGAGATATCACTACTCCCAAACCATGGCACAGGGGTCATGCCAGGGTGAGCGCTAGGTGCTTTGCCAGCCAGGGCAGAAAACATCTTTAGCACATACAAACATACCATAGCAAATGAGCTGCCAAAAAAAAAAAAAAAAGAAGAAGCTGGTCAGTAAAGCATTATGTGCTCCGCCAAGCTTGTACCAGAGCAATTGCCCAGCACACCCACCCTTAGAACTAGTCCTGCCAATGGCAAAGCTGCTGGCAGAAGAGAGTGTGTCAAGAGTGGGCGGAGAAGTGGTACTAGCATTCAGTGCTAGGGTTGTGGAAAAGCCCATTGAGTGCTGTTGTTAGGCAATTGTAAATGACAGCTGTCCCTGGGGTTGGTCTATGTTATATCAGGAGCCATACTGTCCCCCACCAAAGAGAGAATACAGATGTTGCAAAGGTAGCTTAAATTCCTGTCTTCTACCTTCTATTCTGCACCTGTTAGGAATCACAGCACAGAATCCAGACAACTGAATCTAAGACCTCAGTAAGAACATAAGAATCCTGTGGACGAAAGAACAACTGCACTACAGTGATATGAAAGTTAGCAGTCATGGGATAAGAGGGAAGGTCCTTGCCCGGATCAGTAAAGATAGGAAACATAGGGTAGGAATAAATGGTCAGTTTTCAGAATGGGGAGAGGTAAATAGTGGTGTCCCCCATGGATCTGGACTGGGACTGGGACTGGGACTGTTCAACATATTCATAAATGATTTGACAAAATGGGGTAATCAGTGAGGTGGCAAAATTTGCAGACGATATAAAAGTACTCAAGACAGTGAAGTCCAAAACAGATTGTGGAGAGTTACAAAGGGATCTCATAAAACTGGGTGGCTGTGCAACAAACTGGCAGATGAAATTCAGTGTTGATAAATACAAAGTAATGCACATTGGAAAACATAATCCCAACTATACATATAAAATGATGGGGTCTGAATTATCTGTTACCGCTCAAGGAAGAGATCTTGGAGTCATTGTGGATAGTTCTCTGAAAACATCCACTCCATGTGCAGCAGCAGTCAACAAAGCTAATAATGTTGGGAATCATTAGGAAAGGGATAGACAATAAGACAGAAAGTATCGTATTGCCTCTATAAATCCATGGTACGTCCACATCTGAATGCAGATCTGGTCACCTCATCTAAAAAAAAAATACATAGGAATTGGAAGCGGTACAGAAAAGGGCATCTAAAATGATTAGGGAAATTCTTCCTATGAAGAGAAATTAATAAGACTGGAAAAAAGATGACTAAGGAGGGATAGAGGTCTATAAAATCATGATTGGTTGGAGAAATAAATAAGGAAGTGTTATTTACTCCTTCTCATAACACAAAAACTAGGGGTCACCAAATGAAATTAATAGGCAGCAGGTTTAAAATGAAGAAAAGGAAATATTTCTTCACACAATGCATAGTCAAGCAGTGGAACTCCTTGCCAGAGGATGTTGTGAAGGCCAAAACTATAACAGGATTAGAAAAAGAACTAGTTAAGTTCATGGAGGATAGGTCCATCAATGGCTATCAGCGAGGATAGGCAGGCATTGCTGTTTGCCAGAGCCAGGGAATGGCTGATGAGATGGATCACTTGATGATTACCCATTCTATACATTCCCTCTGAAGCACCAGGCATTGGCCACTGTCAGAAGACAGGATACTGGGCTAGATGGACCATTGGTCTGACCCAGTATGGCTGTTTTTATGTTCTTATGATTTGGATTGTATAGTCACAGTTATTTTTGCCTGTATTTTAAGATGAAATTTACTCTCTTTAGGGAAAAAGTAATTTTTATAGTATATTGAGTCATGTCCCAGTTTGTTTATATAGGGATTTACATAAAATTTTCTAATCTGATTTAAAATATCTAGATATCCATCTATCATAATTGTAAATGAACTAAAACAAATAACTTTAACTTTCTGTTTCATAGATGTTTTAACACTAAATACCTTCATGCCTTGAAGCAATATTTCATTGTTGAGAAATGATACAAAAATGAAGATTTCAGAGTCTCTTATGATATCAGTTTCTCATTAATGGGATTTACCTTCTCTGGAAAAAGGGTAAAGGGAGAAAGACAGGAAATTAGATGAGAAAGAGGATTTCTCTCCAAACTATTAGTAGCCAGATTCACAGCGGTAAGACAAATATGTGCTCCAGTTAATTTTTAAGATAACTTTAATACTATGTTTCAGGGATGGGTATTATGGTGATCTATCTTACATGTTATATGTAGTGACATAAAGTCAGGTGAATTTACAGAAAAAAAACCCCAACAAAAACACGGTATCCATATTCTTTTGCATAAAATTCATTGATTTTGTTATGAGTATTTGCAATCCTCTTTATATAATTATTGTGAACATTCTAGTGAGAGAAATTTTATGCACAAGAAATTGTTATGAATATGAGTGGGAATAAATATTTTAGCCACATATGTTCTCCTGGCCATTTAAAAAAATTTGCAAAGAAACTCCATAGTGAGCAAGTAAAAATCACAACCTGTTTGCAGATGATTCAAAACAGAAGACGCCTCTTATTTATAACGTTTATGTAATTTAATCAGGAAGCAGAGCTAACAGAATATGCACTAAGTAACCAATCATGTGCACAACTAGCACATACACATACTCCTAATGGTAAGGTCCTAAACAAATGATAATGCGTTCACATGAAATATTAATTGAACAAATGTGTATTAATGAACACCTATATAGAAATCATGACCTATGAAGGGATAACCAGGGAACTGAAAACAGCTTGTTTGTTGCATAATCTATACTTAATTAATGATTCAACCAGCTCTCGTACAGAAATTAGGGGGAAGAAAACCCGGGACAACCAAGAACACATTTTACTATAGCTCCTAAAAATATATTTTTTAATATTCTGAAAGTAAGGTATCTTGTTATCTTCACAGCAGTTTCCAGCATTCAACTAAGAGACTGTTATTGATATCGGTTTGATATACCAAACATTCATACAAAATATAGAATTTAGACTGTTCACCATAGGTGGAGTTTGATTGCGTAATCTGGGGGGGGGGCAGCCACCATGGGTGGCTCGTGAACTGCCTGTTCTGGGACGCTAGCCCCAGGTGCTGCCCTTCTTCCTGAAGCCCTGCCCCTTCTTCCCCCTCTCTCGTCACAGCCTTGGGCCACCCTGAGTGGCCCAAGTACCAAGCACCAGCCAGACTGGTCTTTTAGGTGCTTACAAATTGATTGTTTGATAATTTGTGCCATTACTTTTCCAGGTATTGAATTTAAGATGACTAGTCTGTAATTCCCTGTGTTGTCCTTCCTTATTGCTTTTTATATTGGGATAAAGTACGGTCCATATCAGCTCCCTGTGAGGTATCCAAGACAAATAAGGCTTCTCCCTCACTGGACCTGGCCCCAATGCTGTGAGTAGCATCTTTGATATTTTCTCCACTCCACACCACAAAAAAGCCATTACCACAGCACCATGCCACCATGCAGGAAGGGAGAACATGTATCCTCATTCTTGATTAATCAGTTTGTATAGACAAATGAGTTAGCCTGGGGCAGTGTGAGAATGTTGTGACTGGAACACCCCAACAGCCAAAATGTATCACTTGTCTGACACATCAAAGTTCAGTTTGCCTGGGAACAAGGTCACTCATCACCCTAGGTCTTCTATAAAATAATGAAACGTGTTGTTGCGAAACCACAGGCCAGCTGTGTTCCACTTTCACTTCCAGAGAAAGCAATTACCTATTCATGCTTTGGTCTGTTATCTAGAGTTTGATTTCTGTTTTTAATTTGTAAATGAGAAAGAATGGAATTGACTATATGAAACGTCTTTTGTAATCAGGATTCCGCAAGAGAGCTTTAAAAAGAAACATGCCAAATATTGATAGTGCAGGACTTCTGTAAGCAAATGTAAAAGCCTATCTCTCACACATGGCCATGGATGTGCTTTGCTGAGAGACAGAAGCAATGTCTGACAGGAATACCACGGTTATTACCTGCTGTTTTTGAAAAGTGCAATGGGATATTATTAAGAGGGGGAAAATGTAAACTTTTATATCTAAAGAACTTCTGAACATTGATTAATAAATTCCAGTGCCAGAAGGGACCATTTTGATAATCTAATCTGAACTTCTGTATAACATAGGTCATAGAACATCCCCAAAATGATTTTTAGAGCATATCTTCAAGAAAAACATCCAATCTGGATTTAAAAATTGCAAGTGATGAAGAATCCATCACAACCCTTGGTAAATTAATCTAGTGGTTAATTTCTCCCACTATTATAAAGTTTACATCTTATTTTTTTTTGTCTGGCTTCAACCTCGTCACTGGATCATTTTATACCTTTCTCCACTAAATTGAAGCACCAGTACGTGTTTCCTGTGTAGGTACTTATAAATCAAGTCACCGCTTAACCTTCTCTTTATTAAGCTAAATAGACTGAGCTCCTTCCGTCTATGACTATACACCATGTTTCCTAATCCTTAATCATTTTTGTGTCTCTTCTCTGAAGCATCTCCAATTTATCAAAATCCTTCTTGAATTGTGGACAGAACTCAACACAGTATTCCAGCAGTAGTTGCACCAGTGAAAATATAAAGATAAAATTACGTCCCTGCTCCTACTCAAGATTCCCTTGTTTATGCATCCAACAATGCCATTAGCCCCTTTTTCTGCAGTGTTGCACTGTGAGTTCAGGTTTAGCGGATTATCCACCTCCACCCCCAAATCTTTTTCAAAGTCACTATTGCAGCACAGAGTCCCCCATCCTTTAACTATGCCCATCGTTTTTTGTTCCTAGATATGTATCTTTCCATTTAGCTGTATTAAAATACATATTGTTTTTGAAGCCTATATACCAAGTGATGCAGATCACTCTGTACGGGTAACCAGTTCTCTTCTCCCCCACTTTTTGTGTCATCCGCAAACTTGATCAGTGATGACTTTGTTTTCTTTTGGGTCTTTGATAAAAATGTTAAATAGCGTAGAGCCAAGAACCGATCCATGCAGGACCTCAGTAGAAACACACCTGCTCAATGATAAGTCCCCATTTACAATTACATTTTAAGACCTGACAGTTAGCAAGATATTAATCCATTTACTGTATGCCATGTTAATTTTATATCATTCTAGTTTTGTAATCAAATTGTTGTGCGGTACCAGGTCAAACACCTTACAAAACTCTGAGTGTATTATGTAAACACTATTACCTTTATCAACCAAACATGTAATCTCATTACAAAAATGAAATTAGTTTTGACATAATCTGCTTTTCATACATCCATGTTGATTGGCATTAATTGTATTAACCTCCTTTAATTCATTATTAATCAAGTTCTTAACAAGTCTTTCTATTATCTTTCCCAGGATCAATGTTAGACTGACAGGCCTATAATTACCCAGTTCATCTCATTTCCCTTTTTTAATTATTGGTAGAACATTAGTTTTATTCCAATCTTCTGGAACTTCCCCAGAGTTCCAAGACTTATTGAAAATCAATTAATGGTCCAACAAGCTTCTCAGCCAGCTCTTTTATGACACTTGAATGCAGGTTATCCAGACTTGCTGAATTAAAACTATCTAATTGTGGTAGCTGCTATTCAACAACCTCCAGAGATACTAGTGGAATGGAATGAGTGTTATATGATAATACTACATCATCTATCTTTTTCCCAAATACAGAACAGAAATATTTATTGAAGACTTCTGCCTTTTCTGTATTAAACTGATAATCCTACCATTTACATCAGTTTTTGGTCTCTTCCTTGTTCCAGGGCATTCACATCCAAAATATAAGCACCACATTTCCCCCCTTGTTGACAGTCTCAGAGACTGCTTGACTGGGCATAGAGCTTGAACTACTTCCATTCTACCAAAGGCTGTGATCCTCAGTTATGGTTTAGTAACATTGGAGGGACAATGGGCTCAATCCCACATACGTCAAAGTTAGTGGAAAGACTCCTTTGGATATTAATGAGAGCTGAAGCATAGCCAACTTACAAAACTTGCATGAGTACTGCCTGTGCTACATCTATTTTGTGGATGCATAAAGTACTTCAGTCTCCAGGACTGTCTATCTGGTATCTTTTCTCAACCCTAAAGTCACATACATATAAAATAATGGGCATAAATATAGAGAATGTGCTACCATTACAAACACAAACCACTGTGAAGTTTAATGGAACAGGAGAACCTGATTAGTTTGCTGCTTTTTAAAATATAGGGTTATGTATCACATGTTCCAGGTTAGAAAAAGCAACAGAGCAAAAATGTGTGAATTACTGTATCAAATTTTAACAAGTCTCATCTTCATTTATTTTGGCCTGGCTATGGAATGAGAAATGTTAATTGTTTTAATATAGAAATCACTTACTATTACTTTGTCAGGAGAGAATTAAAAGCCTCAGACATTTTCATAAGTTTGCTTTAAGTTAATGACAATGCCTTTAAGGACTTCTGAGAAATCAATAAAAAGAAAATTATAATTATAGTTATTGATTGGTCCCTTTTGTTCTCATCTCTCAGAATGAAAAAGTGAGACGAAAGTGACAAGGTTCTTTCTTAGCTCCTAATCTCAGCCAAGCATACACTTTGCAAATGCTGCTTTCCTAAACAACAGGAGCAAAAATGAACTTGCATGCTTCAAATGTAGGACCCATTGCAACTCTATTGAGATGGAAATTTGAATTCCATGGTTGGCCACTTTGACTTGTTTCCCTGTCGAAGATGTGATGCAGTCTAATTATGATTCAAGAGTCAACCTTATCTTCCAGACTGCTCCCATGGTGGAAGCTGAACTTTGGTAACATTCCCCCATTAGTCTGCCTAATTCACACAACCTTCTTTGTACATATAATGTAAGATGGAGGATGATCTACACTCATGCTATGAGTTACTTATTGTCGAGTAACCAGGATTACAGAAAAGAATGACATCAAGAGATAACAATTCCTATGGAAGGCTGAGTAACACTGCCATTGTCTGGGTTTTATGGACCAAATGTTCTAAATTGTACAATGAACAAACCTCTGCCTAGATATATTTGTCAAATGTTAATGCCAGCGCACTCCAAAGGAAATTACATGCACAAACAGGTGCATTTGTGAATGGACATCCTTACCCACCTGCAGGGGTTGGAATCTATGAACTGTGCATGCAGACATCTTATCAAAAAGGTATGAGAATGTAAGGACAGAAATTAGCCCATGAAAAGCAGTGTTTGAACACACAGACCCGGAGGCTGGGTCAGGGTTCCTTTGAAAATTGTCCTTAAATATAAATGTCCTGCATTTAGTTCTCAATCAGAACTGCTAGAGCTGTTAGCTCTGCTCATAGCCACATACTAACATAGGCCTGTGAGGGTCATCATAATATACTGTTTCATTCCACTTTCCCCTGTGGTTTCAGTGTGGGTAGGAGCCAAATGCTTTCTGTTCTTGGCTTTTCTCTTTTATGTACCATGTACTCTCTGAAGTACAAAAAAAAGTCGTCTGCTTTTCTTAGCCCAGCAAAAAGATTTCGATACCCTTCTCTGAAGCACCTGTGGCTAATTGGCATTGTCTGTTGGCAAATACAAGACATATCTTGAATTCTTTATGTTCTGTATGTATATAGGCTGACTATATAACAGTTTTTTTCTATTGAACAAGTTTTTATTTCCCTCATCCCCCCTGATGATATTCACTGCTTTTCAAGGTAGTCAAAGCAATAATATTTTGGGCAGCTACAAGCTCCTTGTACATTCAGGGAATGTTTTTCTGTTACCATTTTGAAATTAAAAAGAAAATGGTTTGGTTCACACAGTATTTGGACTGACAGTTATTTACAGCACCCCAGCAGTGTGCTGTACAAAGATGCAGTCCATTGTGCAACTAATTTACAATCCAATAAATTTATAATCTAGTAACCTAAATTTCAGTTTATTTGAACCAGTTGGCAAACTGCTCTATTTAAAAAACTTGTATAAATTGTATCCTAAGTACATTTTTTCCATTGCTTAAGCAGAAACTGTGGCTATCTATTACATGATGTGAGGATTTAAAAGCTCATGATGTATTTTTACATCATATAAATGTAAAAGTATTAAAATAAAGAGTTATAGACTGGAAGTACTCAACAGGCCTGCCTGGCCAGTATGATGAAATAAAACTGCATACTCCCAAGTAAGGAACAAAACATTAATTCTAATAGCTTTTTTGAAATCCAGTTTGTCACCAACCCTTTATGTGGACTTTTTAACATTTGCAAGATGCAGTTTCTGTAGATATGATCATAATTCACTTTAAATATTAAAATATGAGAGTCTCTTTATTATACTCTGAATGATTAATATAGTAACAAAATGGTCACAATTCTAGTTAGCAGTTTCAATGAGCCTGGATGATGTTTCTTTGGGGATCTTATAGTTCTGGTTATGGAAAAGAAGCTCACTTTGTCTAACTCTTGAATGAGATCACCTGGTCTTATAGATATTTACACGTGAGTTGCAGACATTCAGCAAATCAGAACCTTTGCTGGATAAGTACTTTTACTTGTTTTATTTAATGGAATTTTGACCATTTCATTGTCTAAACGATGCTGTTTTTCTTCTTAGTTTAGAATAGTATGAAGATTAATTTCTGTAAAAATATTTGATAATTTACAAGAAGCACTACCAACATTTATGAAGATAACAAGTTTCCAAGTGTCTACAATGATTTTAACTATAAACTTGTTTTTTATATCAGAGGGAATTGAGTTTACAGATTCAATGAAAAGTAGACACAAATGTTAGTATTTAGGTGTCTGACTGCATCCAGCAATCTGGAATTCTAGAGCTGAATTCTAACAAAAATTTATGTTGACCACTAAGAAAATTGTTACCTTAACTGAGACCTTTTAAAATTTAGCTCTATAGGTCTTGACCATCTCTAATGTGTATAAATTTGTGATACACAGAAATTAAGTGACTTGCCTTGAGCCACCAAACAAGTCAGTTGCAGAACTGGGATTAGAACTCAAGATTTTCTAGCTCCTTGTCCTCTACTTAGACCATGTTGTCTGCACTTGATGGCTTCTATTATGTACCTCAGAGGCTACTTAAAATGATTATATTTTGCTGTGATATCCAAGGAAGAACCAATCATTGCAAAAGAGATTTCAGTCCTTTGTGCTACAACTACCACAACAAAACAACTTATTTAAGAAGACTTTGTAGTATTCCGAACTTGGTTTACTAGTGTAACCAGAGGGATATCCCTTCTTTTGAATGTACTGTATGTATAAAGCAGCTGTATGTATTAATATGTAAGGGCCATGTAATTATCTGGATAGACAGGAATCGGTTTTCCCTTATATTTTCAAAGCATAACATAATGATTTTACTGCCATTAAAGCCAATGAAGTGGCTCAGTTTAAATCCCACACACCATTTTGTAAATTGAGGCGTTAACACATCAAATTATCAACCTTTAACAGTGTGTAATGACCAGGGACGGAGTGATGTGCCCATAAAAAAAAAAGGCTAATGCAATCTTCAGATGCATCAAGTGAAGTATTTCCAGTAGGGATAGGGAAGCGTTATAACCATTATACAAGGCACTGAGGAGACCTCATGGAATACTGTATGCAGTTCTTGTATCCCATGATTAAGAAAGATGAATTAAAAACTGGAATAGGAGCAGGGAGAGTTATTAGGATGATCAGATGAATGGAGAACCTGCCTTATGAGAGGAGACTTAAGGAGGTTGGCTTGTTTAGTCTCACAAAACAAATACTGAGTGGAGATATCATTATTCTCTGTAGACACATCAGAGGGATAAACACTAAGGAGAGAGAGAGGAGTTATTTAAGTTAAAGGCCAATCTTGACACAAGAACAAATGAATATAAAGGTACTATCCATAAGTTTAGTGTTGAAATTAGATGAAGATATCTAATCAGCAGAGGAGTCATGATCTGGAACAGCCTTCCAAGGGGAGCAGTAGGGGCAAAAATCTTTACTTGTTTTAAGATTTACCTTGATAAATTTATGGATGGGATGGTAGGATGAGATTGCTTACAATGGAATATGACCCATCCAGCAATATTGCTACTGGCAAATATCTCGAGATAGGGCCTTAGATGGGAAGGGCGCAGAGTTACTATAGAGAAATTTTTCCAAGGTGTCCAGTTGGTGGGTCTTGTCCACATGCTTAGGGTCTAACTGTTCACCATATTTGATGCTGGGAAGGAATTTTCCAATGGATTAGACTGGCAGAGACCCTGGGTGGGTTTTTTGTTTTGATTTTGTTTTTGTCTTCCTCTGCAGCATGGGGCACAGGTGACTTACTGGTTTGAACTAGAGTAAGGCCTGGTCTACACTTACCATTGCGATTCGGTGGCAGTCGACGGGAGATACACAAGTGCTGCGTCAAAGGGAAGAGCGCTCCCTTCGACACAGCGCTACGCCACTTACCAGGGTGGTTTTCCTGTGTTGCTTGCTGGTTTGACTGAGTGGGTCTACACAGACCACTCATTCAATCTAGAACAATCGATCTGATGGTGGTGAATTTGCCGCCGTCAGTGTGGACCCAGCCTGAATGATGGACTTTCCATAACTTGAAATCTTTAAATCAAGATTTGAGGATTTCACTACTCAGTCAGAAGTTATGGGCCTATTACAGGAGTGGGCTGGTTAGGTTCTGTGGCCTATGATGTGCAGGAAATCAGACTAGATGATCATGATGGTCTCTTCTGCCCTTAAAGTCTATGAGCTAAAAACATCGTGTGGGAGAATTTCCTCCATGTGATGGGCTCTGAACAGAGGGGCCTTCAGCTTCTGTGCTGCCCATGCATCTTGCATATTCTTAGGAGATGAAATAAGGGCACTTTCTTGTTTTTTTTCAAAGCAAATTAAGGAAAATAATGTTGCCAGATGAAAATGCGCATGTTCATAAATTTTGCTTTTACTATCAGAGACACTGATGCCTACTATAGCTCCCTTTGTTATTGCTGGACATAGTGAATCCTAATGTGTTCTTAATTCCTACATAGAAATACTGTTATCTTTCATGCCTATGCTCCCACCACCTAATCCCAACACCAATAAAGTGAAAAATATTTGCCCTGTTCACAAAACTCATTCAAACAAAATTTAATTTTGCATCACAAAAAACAGTTCACAAAAACCAACCATGTTAGATAGCTGGGGAGACTAAATTCTTTGTAATACAAAATTAATTCAACAAAAATTTACCTACACATCATAATCCAAGATTACAAACAGTGACATAATTACCAGCTACACAGAATGTAACTGAGTATAATTATGGTTCACACACAACACACTTTACAATTTGCTTCCATCTTTCATATAATGAAAAATAAATAAATTAAAAGATGGTTTACAATCTCAGTTCATAGTTCTGGAAATTGGCTAATAAATGTAATTTTCATCTTCATGAATGCAGGCTGGAAATGCTGTAAAAAACGTTGAGATCAATGCTTTATTACAGGTGATGCACAGTTTACCATAGGCATTTCATTTATAATTTATATTTAAAAAACAAAATCTCATCAAACAATTTAAGTTTCGAAAGCCAAAACACAAATGAGTACACAAAGAAACAACAGGCAATCAATTTATCATTTGACTCATAGACTCATAG
>ML675620.1:55671928-55690678 GCA_007922155.1 Mesoclemmys tuberculata | reverse complement strand
GCTCATACTGGTTGTCGCCTCCATCGACTCCTCCCCTCCTCCCGCAGCGAGCACCAGCTGTGCTTCATCTTCATTTTCCAATGCACCAAACCTGTTCCTGAGTTCTATTTCTCCCTCGCTGGCCCGTCTTTTCCTCTGCCTGGTTCTCCTAGTCACATGCTTCCACCGTCCAGGTTCCTCACCCAGCAGCTCCTCAGAATTCTTTGGTCCTACTTCCATCTGCTCGTCTGAGCTTATCCCCTGTGGCTCATCATGTCTGTCTTCCATTATCTGCTCAAACTTGCTTCTAAACTCAATCATGGTTTCCACCTGCATCTGCAGTCCTCTTACCTTTTCTTCCAGCAGTTCTATCAGGCGGCACTTCATGCAGACAAAACTCCTTTCAGGTGCCCCCTCCAGGACCATGTACATGCCACAGCTCCCACATCCGGTCATCCTCAGTGTGTCTCTCACTGCTGTCTCTGTCTCACTCATGGCCTTCCAACTCTGTGCCTGGTGGTTCAGGCCTCACACTGCCCTGTGGGACACCAACAGGGCCTGGGCTGCTGGCAGGCCTCTGCCCCTTCCCTCCTCTGGAATCTCCCCCTGGAAACTCCCACTGAAACTCCCCTGTTAGCAGCCCTGTGTGCTGGCTCCTGTGCTGCTGCAGCTGTCTGTGCTGCTGCCTGATTGGCTGGCTCCTTATATAGGACCCCTAATCAGGTAAGCTCCGCCCCCAACTCAGAGCCCAGCCCTGCTCTCAGCACACGGCCCCTAACAACCTGCACACACCCACAAACCCCACAATACAATCCACAACTACAAAAAAAAAAATAAAAAACTTTATTCATTTGTAATTTGTAGTCACTTCAGAGCTGCTTTTTGGAACTTGTCAGTTTCATTATCTGAAACACGATGGGCTGCAGTTGTTGGACATTTCTATAGAGTGTATCATGAACTGCCTAGAAGAACAGAGGTTCTATGGAGATTGATCCCTCTAATTTCTACGAATATTCTGCCTAGATCAATGTGTTAAAACGAAACCTTTGGTGGCCCCAGAAGCTATTTTGTTTGTTTGTTTGTTTTCCAACATTAATTCAGTTTGGGGAAGGTTCAGTTTCCATGGAAACAAGCTCAACATGATCTGTCATTTCAAAAGATAAAATAGTGGAAATACCTCTTGTAACAATTGCTTTTAAGTGCATATAAATTATTTCTAGATCATGGGCATTGTTGACTATCATAGATGTTATATTATCTATTTCTTTGTAGGGTGTATAGCTAGCCTTTGGCAGAGGTATAAGGATATTTTAACCATACGGTATGAATAAAATGCCTGTCATCTCATTACTGAAAGGACCTTTTCTGTGATAGAATATTGTCAGTGTTACTGCCACACGGTACTGTACAAACAGTAAACCTGTTCACACTTATTCAGAAGTGACCTCAGGGTCAGCTATGGGCTTTCTATTTTTAATCCTCAACATAGTTAGGTGTTCTATATGTGAAAATGAGAATCCCATGAACCTTTTTATCCTAGATGTCAAACTGAACCGTCACTATTTTTTGCTGTCTTGTTGTAGCTATGTTGGTCCCATATTGGAGAGAAAAGCTGGATGAGATAGTATCTTTTATTACACTGGTTCTCAACCAGGAGTACATGTACCCCTGGGGGTATGCAGTGGTCTTTCAGGGGTACATCAACTCATCTAGATATTTGCCTAGGTTTACAAAAGGCTACATTAAAAAGTACTATTGACGTCATGACAAACTAAAATTTGTTTATACTGCTCTATATACTATACACTGCAATGTAAGTACAATATTTATATTCAAATTTATTTATGTTATAATTATATGGCAAAAATGAGAAAGTAAACAATTTTTCAGTAATAGTGTGCTGTGACACTTTTGTGTTTGATTTTGTAAAGAAGTAGTTTTTAAGTGAAGTGAAACTTGGGGATACACAAGACAAATCAAACTCTTGAAAGGGGTACGAGAGTTTGGAAAGATTGAGAACCACTGTTTTATTAGACCAATTTATGTTGGTGAAAGAGACAACAGACAAACTTCTGAGTTTACATAGAGATCTTCTTCTGAAAGGCCCATTTCACTTTGAATGGGATCTTGCAACATGTGTCAAGTCCTTTGTTTAACAATCTGTTGTATTTCCCTGTGACATTCTAAGTACCTTTCCCAGAACTGAAGAAGAGCTCTGAGTAAGCTCTAAATATTGTTTGGGATTTATGGGTGATTCATTGCAGTGCTGCAGTGAAATTACTGCAATAGATACAGTGTCTTTATGGCACTCTCTTGTCCTGAGATTACTTAAAATTCATTTGAAGCCATGATATGAAGGAAAAAGCTTTCCCAACACTGAATCAGACGTTGCCCTCTGTTGCACCCTGGTTAATCTACAGATGTTAATTGGAAGAGAAGTCAGAAGGATTGACCAATCATAATTAAGAGCAGAATCTGGCTCATCATGATTTATGCATCTAATTCTTTCTCGAGAGAGAGAGATGCTTTTCTTTTATTATTAATGTTATAGAGAATCTGCAACACATTTAAATATCAGCTAGTGGAGGCACAGCATCGTTAAAATAGTATTATAGCTCCTGCCAAGGATTTCTCTTGCCCAAAGCCTGTTTAGATCAGTTCTGTATCTCATAACCCATTGGTGCCGTGATATTCTTGTTTAGATTCTTTTGCACTGGCAAGTCTGATTCTGCAGCTGACTGTGTTTGTCTTGTCTTGGTCTTAGCAGTCTTAGAAATCTGCTTTTATCTATACAGGTGGGTAGTACAATGCTTACTGTCTTTTACTAGAATACACATCATGGATAATTTTGTGTTTCTGCTTGAAAAACACCAGAATACTGAACATTCAGGCCTGCCAGCATGTGAATCATGATGGTAACTCAGACGTTTTTTCCCTTTGTCATTCAATCCCTGACTACCCACACCTTTTAGATGCAGTTTCTGTTAAAGGCTCAACTATTTATATTATTTTTTGTGTTATGGTCAAAGCGAGGGTGGAAGAAAGCTAATGTTTTGTGTCAAGAGCTGAGGGAATCTCTGATCACTTTGTTACAAAAAGTTGGTTTTGAAATTATCTTTAGCTACACTGTGAAAATCTCTGCTAAACTTTTCTTAAATCTTGTAACTCTGGAACCAAATTCTGTCCTTAGTTATACTAGTATAAAATCAGAGATACTCTGTCATGGACTAACTGAGAGCAGGATTTGGCCCTTAGTGTTTTGCTGAAATATAACACACTAGCATTGGAAAAAGGATAATTCATTACGGTGCATCACTGACAATTTTTAGGTTTAGATTACTTGTTTTTTCTAAAAACTAAGCTCTAGGACTTATTTTGGGAGAAGTTCTATTGCATGTGTTATACAGGAGGTCAGACTACATGATCACAGAGGTCCCTTCTGGCCTTGGAATCTATTAATCTAGATTCATCAGTATGACTCATCAATATTAATGGCATCTGAATGATGAAATCCCTGCAAACCGGGCTGAAAGTATGCCCTCAAGAATTCTGGCAAATGCACTCCCAATGCTGAATTCTCATAATACTGTAAATAAGCTTTTAGCAGGATTAATGGGCCAAATTTTGCTCTGTGTTACATAAATGTAAATCTGAAAGAATGGGGTTATGCAACACAGAACAGATTTGGCCCAGCATCTGGGGACTTGTGTTACAAATGGATGTCTTATTCTAGCTGCTAATTTGTTAAATTATTTCTTCCACAGTAATTCTAATTCAGACAATACCCTTGTGATAGAACAGAACAGCTCAAAGTGAAAAAGAATGGTGGCTAGACACTTCTACATAGATTCACATACAGGAGAGGAAAGGGGATATGTTTAAAATATCAAGCTGTGGTAAATTCTGCATCAAACATTAACTCTTTGGCAAATGCTACACTCACACAGTCATAAGAAACTAGTTTATAAGAGGAATCATACTATTTGAACTCACTCTTTGCAGCAACTATTCTTATGACAGCTGCCTTTTCCTCTTTCCATTCAGTTATCTATATTAACAACTCTGTATCCTATGCCCTTTGTTTTCATTTTTTTACCCTCTTCATCTGCAGAATTGGCAGCTCCTGCACATACCTCTGCTCTTATTCTTCAGCTATTTTCTGACATTACCCACTGGATGCTAGCTTCTCTACTTCAGGGCATCCAAAAAGTCATGTGGTTACTAATATGTATATTGCGCCATAAGTCTATAAAGTAGAATGAAGTGTGTCCCACCAGGGCTTTTATCCCAAGTCTGATCACTTGGTAGACGTTTTCGGCATCCGCAGTTCCGAGAGGAGAGTCAGCCTGCTGCCTGCCATGCTAAACCTTCTCATCCCTAAATTATTGCCACAGGGGTCTTCACAAGAACATGAGGCAATAAGACCACTTCAGTCCCTTGACTGCCTTTTTAGAGTAGATAGATGGATTGTCCAAATTCTTGCCCTTTACCTAAGGCAAGGATGTCAAACTCTGATTTATCTCCCAGGTTGCAGTGATCAACCAGATGCATTAGTGAGTCCTCTAGCTATAAAACTGAAAGACTGTGGGCGTGAATGTGACCTGAAAACTTTTTTACGTATTCTTTCCATAGCAAAGCAAACACAGGTGTCTTCTTCATTTCTCTTGATGGCTGACTGCATTTCCTACAGGCTTTCATCTTTCCATCTCTGTGGGTCACTACTTTCTCTGAGGATGTGGTGAGTCCTGATGTGAATTTGGCCCACATTACAATGGGGCCAAACCTGCCATTAGAAGGTTCAATCATTAAAATGTGCTGGTATGCCTAATATAATACAGACATATATAATTGGCTGACCCAATTCATTTCCATGTTCCTATTGAACTAGAATAGTGATATTAATTAAACAGTCATTATGAGTCTCTGAATACAAAGGATATGACAGGACTGAATATTGACTTTTAATCAGAGAGCCCCTGAAAGTCATCAACCTATTTATAGGATTCCAAAATGTCAAGTATTCTTTTGAGCTAAAATCTTGGAATTTCACTTCATTCATAACGGGTAGCTGACTCTCAGAAAAATTAATCTTTGAACTTTCCATTTGAACCCTCCATTAGATTGGTCTTGAGCCCTGTCAACCTCTCCCAGGAAAGTCATGGAGAGGTGTTTATGTAAATTAAGTCATACTTGAAATAATGACTGCAGGAGAAAAAACTGCCCTTCCATCCAAAGCCTTCTGACTAGAGCAGTGGGTTTTGGTTCCAGTTGTCTTCAGAAAGGAGGATGGGAAGGATCACCAGAGAACTAAAACCAATCAGAAGCCAAGGCCCCTTTTCAAGGAGAATGGGGAGTACAGCTAGGCAAGAATTTTGGGAAATCTTGACTTTTTTTGTGAAATTGTTTTTCTGCTTTTCTCACTTATAGAATAGCTGACTTTTTTGTGTAGATTGTTCTGCATTCTTCAGCCACCTCCAGTAGGAATAAAGACTGTGAAGAAGCAACTCTAAGGTTAGAGGGTGGGATAAAGGAACTCCAGCAGAACAGAGGTCTCAGCCAGAACTCCTGGGAATCATCCTTTGCAAGCCCCAATCAGAGTAGCACTAATAACTCAGAAATCCAAAATACCTTTACAGTGTCATAGACTCATAGACTCATAGGTCAGAAGGGACCAATATGATCATCTAGTCTGACCTCCCGCACAAGGCAGGCCACAAAACCCTACCCATACACATTTATAACAACCCCGAACCCATGACTGAGTTATTGAAATCCTCAAAAGTGAGATTTGAAGACCTCAAGCTGCAGGGAATCCACCACAGGAAAAGTTCCAGACCAGAGATAGGACCCTAAAGCAAGAAAAGAGAGAGAAATATATTGGAACAAAAGGAGTGCCTGCCCTTGCCCTCCTCAGATGCATCTGGTCCCTCACCTCAGTCAGGAGCAAGGAAATGTTCACAGATGGTCAGAGGCCAACAACAGTTTATCTAATACACCACATCCTATACTCTACCAGATCACTCTTACGTGCACAAATGTTAGGTTTTTGCTGCTCATTCTTCTCTAAACATTAATGTGTGTTAGCCTGATGCTGGATTTATCTTCCTGAAGGGCCTACACAAGTTTCCTGTAAACCTATGTCTTTTGCTTAAAACTTTAATTACTGCCATCAAGGAAAGTGGATGGAGTCCCTCTGTATGGGGAGATTTTGATAGACCAGTAAAAGGGTGAAGGACATGTGATAGTGTAATATGATTATCATACTTGTTGCTAACAGCAGCCAAAATTGATAAGCCTTTCCGCAGGCCTCTGCAGTCTTGGCATGAGTAAGCCAGGAGGGAAGCGAAACCCCTTTGTCAACCTTTGCCTGACCTTGCATCCTCTCCCTGCTGCTTTGGTGGGATCTATGTTTCAGGAAAAGACCAATAAGCTTATTTATGTATGCCCTCTGGGAAATGTTTGTCCGGGCCTTGAGATATGTAGATTCTGTCGGAACACACCCAGTTAATTAAGTACTCTGGCAACCTTAGGTCTAGCTTTTGAAACTTTTTTTTTCTCTTTCTTGATGTGTTATTGTCTACTAACAAGGATAAATGGGGAGGGGGGGGGGCTGAGGTGGGAAGAGGCTTGAACTCTTTGGAATCTCTTCTTGGACTCAGCTTTGGGATCCTACAATGACAGCTGGAAGATCAGGCCAATCAGAAAGCTGTCGCTGTTTCCACTTGGAAGCCGCCCCAGACTTCAGTGATTATTAAGGGTTGAGGGTTGGGGTGTTTTACTAACCTGTTGTGGATGTGTGTAAGTGCTTGAGCCTAAGTAAAAGTATAGCTCTAAAGTAAGAGTACTCTCGTGTTGTGGTTGAGCCTAAGTAAGGTATAGCTTTGTAGTAAGAGCACTTTTGTGTTATACTGTTTCTAACAGTCCATCTATCAGCTGGATGGCCATGCCTCCCTTTGGCTTATTTCCTGAAACCACCTTGCACAAAGTAAAGTTACCCTGAACTTTGGGTTGGCAGAACCCCAAGTAACACCTCTGTAGGAGTTGCCCCTACTCATTGTGCATATCCAAATGTGGATGTGTTTGTGCTATTATCTGTTCGGGGGTGGTGTGTATGCTTGATTTAGATTATCTTTTGAAAACTTGTCTCTCAGTATCTGGAAAGAGTACAAGGCAATAGCATGAAAAGTCTAGAAGAGCTGTGGCTTTCTTTACTCATTAGAAATTTATCTAAGTAAACCTAACATTCTGTAGGAGGAAAAATGACTAGATAACAAAATCAAACCAGCCAAAAATCTGATCTCTGATCTTACAAAGATTTTTAGAGATAATATCTCTAGTATAGCAAAGAGATAAATACCCCACATATCCTCTTGTTTAGGCAGATGTGTATAATTTTACACTGTGCATATATGTTTTCTCAGACAAAAAATTTAAAGAGTTCAAGAAAAGTTAACATTTCTTGAAACAGTTGCTGTCTTGATGTTTGACTTAGTTTGTCCAACCTGCAAATGAGTAATTAGTAACACTGTCAAATAACCTCTGCAGAAATTTTTCTTTAGAAACGGTTAGTTAGGAGTTATGAAGAATGGAGTGGAGTGCCTGAAATGAGTAACAATATTTTAGAGTTAGCTCTCATTTAAAAGAAAATACATTTTCCTGATTTTTGTGTGTGTAAAATACTGTTACAAGCACACTAAGTATTTGCATATATACATGTATGTATGTATGGCTATGTCTATACTGATGGCAGCAAATTCGCTGCCATCAGATCGATGTCTCTGGATCGACTGAGCAGTCTTTGTAGACCCGCTCAGTTGATCCAGAAATCAACGGAGGAAAACCATCTCTGTAAGTGGTGCAGAGCAGTGTGGACAGCGCACGGAACAGACGCACCAAAGTCAACGGGAGATACGCAATTTTTTTACGTCACTTGCATATCTCCCGTTGACTGCCACCAACTCCAGAAGGTAAGTGTAGACCAGGCCTACGTATGTATTGGGCCTCTGTCCTTACAAAAGAACCTGTAAGTGGCAGCACTGTCTATTGTTATGGTTGTCAAACACATGCCATTCTATGACCTTATTTTCCAGTTACTTATAATTTTGCTAGACTTCAACCATCTGTGCTGAAATTTTCCAAGGTGTCTGCCTCAGTGAGAATGGTTCAGGAAAATTCCAGCCAAAATCGTTTAGTCATTCTTTAGATGGTGGCTAAGCAAAAATACATTGTTTTATCTATGTTAAGAAGGTCTAACAACTTTTCTTTCAACAGTTCTAGCACCCCTATGCTTTAGAGTAGGGACTTGAAATTTGGCCAGGGGTTGGGCTTGGTGTCTTGCCTTTTGCCACCCCCATGAAAATCCACCCAAATGTGGCCAGGTTACAAATCTTTGGAAAATTGCAGTTTGCACATGCTTAGGGGCAATTGCTTGGTTTGCTCTAATCCAGGGTTTAGCAGAACTTTCCCTGCAATTGCAGCTTTGGGCTGCTGTGAGCTGTGCCAGGTCTGGGCACGTGAACTAAAAATAGAGAGCCTGTCTCTCCTGTGCTCTCAGTGACCCCTTGCTGTGTCCAGTCAGCATGGAGGATGACGTGCCTGATTCAAATACAAAGGGAACAGGACAAGAGAGGGCGGGGAGAGTCGATTGGGATAAGGAGACTGGGGGGCAGGAGACGACAGAGACTGAGCAAAGATCCCAAAGAGAGAGATTGGAACTGGCAGCCAGTGGGAAAGGGGAATGTGGGAAAGAGTGGGGAAGCAACTGGAAGCCAGTGTTAGGGAAAGAGACATATTGGATGAAAAACGAGGGATGGAGGGAAAGTGGGACAGCCTGGACAAGAAGACTGGAACTTGCGGGGGGGAGACAGAAATGGGGAATCCAAAAGGATGAGACTAGGACTTGCTGTGCAAGAAGACTGTGACTAGGATGCGAATACTCATAAATAGGGATTGGGACTGGGTAATCCAAGACAAAGAGCCCGTGGCATTAAAAAAACAGGGCTGGGAAAAGGACAGGTTGGAGGGGACAGGGCAGAAAGGGTCAAACTTGTGGGGAATGGGCAGAAGAGTCTATGCTCATTAAGCATGCTCCTCTCTAGAGCCTGGATTGAGTCTAACAATGTCTCTGCTGTCAGCAAATATCTGTGAAACCCATCAGTTGTCTCATTCCCCATCAGTGCTGGCCCACACAGAGGGATGACATCCTGCTACTGCTATCAGTTAATTAATTAGCTCATGCAGAAGAAGTCTGCATGATTGTAGAGGCATCCTTAATTCTATCATTTCCTAACTTTTGAGTATTTGACTTCGCAACCTTAATAATATCTTTTAACATATTTTTGTGCATGTTTGTGTGTAATAAATATTAACTACGGCTGAAAAATACCCATGTTATCATTATGTCAGCATCTACAAGATATGGCGTAATTTGGTCATATTTCCTAGCATTTACTCTGTGTATGCTTTGTACCCAGTGTCATGTCAGTATCTGTTTTTGTAGTTCCTTGTCCACAGACAGAGAAAACAGTAGGTTGCATGTGGTGAAATGTATTAAAAGGACTTTCTAGCACTCCCCTCTGTAGTATCTGAGCATTGCATAGATTGTGCTGGATTGTTTTTATTGTGTCCTTTAAACTCTTTGAGACCACAATTGTGTCTTGCACAGTTCTGTATATAATTACAGCACTATAGAAATTTATCATAATAAATGGTGCATTGCAGTGGGCTAAATTCTCATGCCAAGTCAACCACTTGAAAGTGATTGGCAAAGGTGGCTTTCTCCAATCTTTCTGTTTCTGCAAATCATTTCTGGAAGTGACCAGGGGCCAGTTTGGATTGATGTGATTTAGAACAGCCTCAAGGCTGCTCCAAGTTACAGAAGCTTGTAATGGGATTCTAAGGGCCATTACATCAGTGGAGAGCACTGGAGCACAGAGTAGATTGGCTAATCTCTCACATGTCCTTGGTATACCCAAATGCTCAGAGGCTTAGAAGGAGATGATGAAGTCAGCTATATTGGCTCTACACCAACCAAGATTTTCTCCATACCAGAGTTATTCTCAACTGGTGACTTAGGGAAGGTTGGAGATCCCTTTATGCTGCTGGAGCAGTGGAAAGAGGATTTACAGTGTGTTCAGAATCTGGCCCACATCTTGTACTGATATTTGTTTTGTTGTTGTTGTTCCAACCCTCTCTTCCCTCCCCCCACTCCCCTGCTAGTTTTGCTGCTAAGAATTTTGGTCCCCGGTTATTCTCTGAACTCTGTGCCCTAGACAGTATGATTAATTAAATATGCTTCTCTCCATGTGTGTTCTCTACTAGAATGTCTTTTCTATTACTAGTTAGTATAGTCATCCTCTGCATTAATAGTAACGGAAGGGATCTAAATAAAAGGTCTACATTTTGCACTCTGCAGGCTGTGCAAGTCAGCTCAATGTACATCCTCTCATGTCCTTTATCTGTGTTTCATTGTCTCTAATGTCCCTGCAGCTTAATTTTAGTTTGCCCCGTACTTTCACCTCCATTACTGTGTTACACATGGGCAGTTGACTATGTGACTTAATCATATCATCCTCTTCCTGCTGTTTTACTTCAATCATCTCCAAGCTTTCTCCAGCGAGCTGGCAAAGGTATTTTCTCCTCCAGCATGGAAAGTGTGATCTAAAATGATATGATAGAATTGGAGTCCTGCATGTATACTTTTAATGATGTTCAGTGTAACTAGTCATCTGGCATTCTTTATAAAATCACCTTCATTATCTGCCTTTTTCATTCAACTCTCACAAGGATTGCCTATAGCATGTCATTGTCTCGCCATTTTGACATCACTGTGTAGGAGATCAGTAGAGGAAATGTAAGGCAGCGCATTCAGAGAAATCATTGGAACAAATGTAACATTTAGGAGCTGTGACACAACTGACAGCTTTCATGGTTTCTGCAGAAAATGAAACAAATGCTCCAGAACATCACTGATTTCATTAAAAAACTTTTTCTCCCCCAAACCAGTTTGCTGCGTCCATTATGTAGCCCTGAGGATTCCCATCTTCATTTTTCATCCTGAAGTCTTGTGCTCTCAAAACTTTTTTCCAGTCAAGGAGGACTTTGGGAGTTTCACAGAGCCAATGGTTAATCAGCCAGTGAGGTCAAAACTGAGCAAGCATCATTAAGTCCTGCTAGGATGGTGCCAAGGAGGAAATGAGTTCCCTTCTGCCCCAGCACCTCTCCCACTGGAAGGAACATCAATGAGGTCACAGAAAGGGGCAGAGAAGCCTCCCCACAAAGGGTCTCTCCACATATGGAGGTCCTTCTGGCCACTGGCCCATGACTTAGGTCCATGGTCTACGTAATAACTTGTTTACTAAATAATATCACATCACATTAAATGTGTACAATACAAATGGAATGCAGTAGTTAGGCTTTTCCTAGATATTTTTCTTATAATAAGAATATTTTTGCGACGTCTATTGGCAATAAAGACATCATCGCAAAACTTATTTGGCACTATGTCTGCTGATTGATGGCCACGAAAATGCAGCATATTTCATTTTCTTTTCCTAGACATGAAACAAACTGCTGATGCTCTTCACAGGGTGAAGCTGGCAACTACAAGACCAGATCTCAAGGCTCTAAAATGTACATTTCCAGAAGCTGTACCTGACGTCTGGCTGTTCCATTATTGGTCATTACACTTTTTCGAAGTAACCTAAATGAAATGGGTGCTGTATCCATTTGTGATTTCTTGCTTTGATGTATATAAACAGCATCATTATAACTAGATCTAATGGATCTGAATAATCTAAAAACCTGCCTTTATACTACTGAAACCTTCATAGTCTATTTCCAAAAGAGAATTAGGGCCTATGATTCAACAGTTTCAGTTCATTTAGTTTTAACTGTCTTCATAATCTGAAACACATAAACAAAATAATATAGGGAAAATTACTTTTTCAAAACCTCCATTAATTATACTAGCTATGGACTGAATTAAAATATTAACTCTCTTGATTGTAACCTCTTTGGCACCAATATGCAACCTGAATAGAAAGGCTGTGTTCTGTGGATCTTTGCAGGAGTTAGGGTTAAGTAGGTAATTGCTCATAGGTTTTAGGGTTGCAGCAGAATGGCTTCACTCCTTGGTGCATAATAGACATTCCCTTCATAATAGACAGTGGCCAATGGATTCATGAGGTTATGGATCTATTAACCCCATTCCCTCTTAACCGCACTTCTGAAATGCTACTGCATAATTGAGGAACAGGGAAGCCTGAATGAGGATATGTCTTCACTGATGGCAGCAAATTTGCTGCCGTCAGATCGATCTATCCGGATTGATTGAGTGGTCAGTGAAAAACTGCTCAATCGATTCGGAAGTTGATGCATTAAAACCACCCCCTCAAGTGGTGTAGCGCTGCGTCGATGGGAATGCATTTTCTGTTGGCGCAGTGCAGTGAGGATGCTGCGTAGAAGAGGAGTTATGAAGTTGACGTGAGTTACGCATGCTAAGTAGAATAGATTGCATAACTCCCGTTGACTGCTGCCGAATTTCCAGGTAAATGTAGACCTGGCCCCTGGAGAGCTCCATGGTATGTATGGAAAGTGGAACTGCACTGGATCCTCAAATCCTGTCCTGCCCCTCTTTCTGCAGCAGAAATATGTCCATTTCTACTAATGAAGGCCCTCTGCAACCATGAAGAATGAAATAAGATTTGGTCCCATATAAATATATTGTTATACATAGAAGAGTATGTCATATTCTTCTAAAGTGCAGAGGCAGGCAAGGGAGTAGGTCAATATAAATAGATCTTAGTGGCACTGTGTGTGATTTATTGGGCTGGTTTTTAACCCCTCTTGCTATCTGTTCTTAACAGACAGGTTCAACACTTTATCTCTCCTAGGGAAAGGAAGAATCTCTGGTATGCTTGCAAAAAGGCAGGACTGTGAAAAGATTCATCATCAATTCTGCAAGCTTCTTTCAGCTAAGAACCAGATCTGTCTGCATCTGGGTTGACATCGCTGGAATATTTCACAAGGTATCAAAGGGACACTCAGAAAGACAAGTCATAAGAAAATATTTGTTGTCTAAGAATTCCTAAAAGTGCCGAAAGATTTCTGTAATCACAGAAGACTGATGCTGGAGAAGGATTTCTTTCTCCAATGTGTTGCAGTCCATCATTTCCCCAGAGAAAAATCACACTCTGCAAGGGACTGAGCAATCTTCAGCAGGAGGATTACGTTCCATAATCAGCAGATTTACTGCAAATATAAATTTAATTTCCGGAGTTTGAAAGTACTGTTTTGCCTGAATACAGCTGTAATCTACTAAAGCAGTGTGAGGCATCCATAATTGTTAAAGAGAGGATGAGAAGTGGATCTAGAGTGTACATTGCTTTACAGTGGGAGGCTCTGCAAGTCTAATTCCCTCTCATGAATGACGTTTTAAATAGGAAAGCGGTCAATAGTAGCGGAGTGGGGATAGTAACTGCTTCAAAAGGCTATTTACTGAGTTCCTGCTTTCCCCTCTTGTAGCTGAAAGTTAGAACCTCTCTTCCTGCTGTGCATTTGTCTCCAGTCTGTAGTATCTTCCATTGAATTGGACACTGCTATTGAGTGTGTTTGGGCTCTTCTATTGTATATTTTTTGGGGATTGTCATTTACTAACATTTTTTAGTCCTGTTCACATAGAAATGAGAGCCTCATGATAGTAGGGCTATGCCAAATATTAATAATCAATAAAAAGTCAATGGAGCTACTTTGTATTTATGTTAGCAAAAGTGAGAGTAAATCAGGACAACCCTCTTTATTTTCCAGTTAAGGTCAGAGCTGTGGCATGATCCTCGTTACTGTGAGCTTTAATTTATAAACAAAGAACTAAATTGTGGCTGGTCCTGCAGTCCTTAGTGTAGGGCTAGAGGGCATAGGAAGTTTCTTTCACACACTTTTCTACCCAGCACATCTACTCAAAACCCAGCCCTGTCTGAGGCATTCAGCCTCCAAATATCCTGTTCAGGCAGGATGCAGCCACATTACCTTTGCTTGGCTGTCACAGCTCCATTAGGTCATCCTTCCACTTTTAGGATTTAAAGCCTTGTAATGTTGCAGATATTGAACATGGAAATGAGCTAATAAGTATTACATAGATATTTGGAGACAGAGAATATCTGAGTATTTCAGAAACATATTGCAACTTCATTTGAGGTAGCGAAGCGAGAAGGTTCAGGAGGCCAGGGAGCTTCCAAAAGTTTTGAAATATTTTCTCTTTCTGCCTAGCCATTACTTCTCGCAGGTTTGATTTAAAGGCTAAAGGCCATCTTGTATATTTATTATTTTTTACTTTTTGATAAATTGTTGAAAACTAACTCTTGTTGTTTTAACATTAATCACAGAATTATTGTTTGGAATTTATTCATTCACCATCTTATAATAAATATTCTGGAGTGTAAAAAGTCTGATCTATAGACTTCTACTATGAATAAATTAAACTGGATTTATGATGTGTATAGTTTGTTCTTCCCCTGATCTTTGGAGGACTTTGTGAATGTATAATGAAAAAGCTCATTTCTTATTATGGAATTCCGTAGGTACCATGAGATTATTACAGGAAGTATAAAGAGAGATGTATATTTGTTAGTGAGTTATTTTGCCCTTTTTTACATGGAGAAGAGTATCTAAAATTTAAGAAATACAAATTAAATAAAGCACAGCTTGTACATCTCACTGCATACGTCGAGGCAGGAGACAATTGAAGCATCTCAGAAAAAATGACGAGAGGCTAGGAGTAGTGACAATGAGCAGGGAACTGCAAAGTTTAGCAGAGAAGAACAGGTTTCAGGATCATGTCAGCTCAGCCCCATCCCCAATTTCAGGATGCTACGCTGCCCTACAGTGCAAAGACTCTCTAATCATGAGAATAAACAGATCTCACGTTCCCTGTTGGTCTCCAATATAAATTTTTATACCCTGGAAGAAGGGTCACGGATACATGGGGAGTCTTGACAGGTCTGGGTCTGTTGCAGTCAGAGGGAGGACGAGAAGCACAAAAATGATTTTGGAATCTGACTAACAATAATAAATTGCACCTCAATAACACCTGTTTGTGGGCCTCGGGTTTTTACAGGCATTAATGAATTTAGTCTGTGATATAGGTAATAATTATTATCCCCATTTTACATGTAAGAAAACTGAGGCACAAAAGTTAAGTGACTGGTCTCAGTTCATGTACAGCTCAGTGATAGAGTAAGGAAAACAACTAAAATCCCCTGACTCGCAAACCCATGCTTTACCTACAAGACCATTCCCCTTCTCTATTCACTCCCCTGCCCTTTATATTCTAAACAATAGTTTGCATAGCATAATATCCATACACATTTGTGTAATATCCGTGCACAAAGCTGAAGAGGAGATGAGGGTTGTTGACAGCAGATGAGGAAAGCCAGAAGCTGTGTGTGGAAGGCTAGCGATTGGACAGGACTGAAATGGCCACCAAGGAGGGGAAAGGAAAGATTAAGAACAGCTGAGAAGAAGTGGGAGGTTGTAAGGCAGAGTGGCCTCAGACAGCTAAAGAAAAGACATAAAACTGACACAACCTAATTAGACAGGAGGAATCTAGGGGGGGACTCTGCTTAGAGATACACAGGGGAGCAAAGAATAGTAAAATGAAGGGATAATACCCCCAAAAGGACTTTAAAGCAAGGGATCGCTGGCTCGGTGCCAGGCTTCTCCTCTCCTTGGGATTCTGTGGAGCCACCTTCATGGCAACTCTGCAAGCTTCAGGTTGCAGCAAGTAAATGACAGGGAATAGACACTTTGCACAGTAGGTTTTTCTCAAACCACACAGAAATGCCACTGGAAATTGGCCCTCGGAGTTAATGCTGCCATGAGCTAACCAACAGCTTCTCTGCACAGCTGGAATTTAATTTCACCCATCCCCGCAGATCCTGCCTTAATCAATGCCAATAGGAGTCTTGCCATTGACTTCAGTGGAAACAGGATGGGGACCTAACTGAGGAGAAGTTCAGAATCAGGGCAACACTGAAACCCGTAATTCTGGAGCGGGAGTTGGTTGCTGTCTTTAGAACATTTAGATTAAAATAGTTTAATCTATAGTACAAATAATTGAGCATGTCAAACCTGTTTTCTTTCTGCTCCAAATCCATGACTTTATACAGACATTCTAAGTAGAATGGGTAATTTATTTAAAGATTAAGATCACCCTGGCTTGTAACAATGCTGCAATTTTCCATTGTTTATCATACTTCAAGCTATTCTGGGTACTCAATGATGTCAGGGGTTATTTTTGTGTTTCACTATGAAATTCAGTCAGATTTATGACTTAAGGGTCACTTGAATTTACATAAATTATATAGATGACATGCTGTTCAAAATCTATTACCAAATCAGGAAGTAAATTGTAGGTTTTATAAAAATGTCTTAATTAAAAATTGACTTGTGCTAGCTGTTAGCTTCAGGGATGTACATGAAGTTCAAGTATGATAGATTGTTGTGCTCATTGAAAACCACAGAAAACAAAACAAGATTGAATAATGATGATAAAGAACATATTTTTGTTATTTTATTAATCTTGATATGAGGGCAAATTCTACTTGCCTTTCCCATATGAGTATTTTTATTGACTTTTGTGGGTCCAGTTGACTTTTTGTGGAAGTAAGGCAAGCAATAGTTGTCTCACGCTAAAAAAAAAAAAAAAAAAAAAAGATTAAAAACCAAAGGATGTGTATCTGGGTCAACTCTAGAAATATAAAAGAAACCAGCTTCATAAATACTCAAGTTATTTCTCCTATATGGTATACTCATTCCAGAACTTACCAAACTGGGGTAAATCCCACTATTATTAAAAAGAAAAAAACCTTGTTTCCTCTTTGCTCACCTCAACAATCTATATATTCATATCGTAAGAAGTATTCCTCAATAGATTGATTTGGGGGAAATAGTGGGACAATACGTAGCGTGTAATCCATATATTTGTGATGCCATTCTCAAAGATTTTAATTAAAATGATCATGTCTGAGCCTTAAATTATCATGGGAGGCTGGGAAAGTGAAGCAATGTGCCAAATTCTGCACTCTGTTCTCCTTGTACAACCCCAGTGAAATCAGTGGAGTTATACAGGTGGAATGGAACAGAATATGGCTAAGTATTCGGGACACCAGCACAAAGGAGCCCCGTGTAAACTATTTTCCTTCTGTTTTTGATACTCCTCTAAAAGTCTGACATTTGAACAAGGTATTGAATGGTGCGAAAAATGAAATATTAGCTATAGTTCATTCTCAGTGATACAATTATTATTAAAGCATGGTGGAATGAAATTGATTTAAAATTGTAAAACATGCTACTGAGCTACGAGTACTACTCGTACTGCCAGGTTCATATGATGTACAGTTTCAGGAAAAGGACAACTGCCAAATGAAGGCTTCCAGTTGACTCTGTAATCATTAGCTTTACTAATCCAAGAAAGTGCATGCGATAAATAGTGAACACATGTATAAAAGAAAAATCTGCATCTTGAAATTACATATTGTTCTACAGGCTAATCCTTGCAACTAAATGCCCCATATATCAGCGTCAGCAAGGGGCAAACACACCAGCAGCAGTATGAAATGGGTATTGAAATAATTTTTGTTCCATATACCAGAATGATCACTATTTGCAGTGATCCCAAAAACTTAATTCCACTCTATCTCTGTTTCAGTGTTTGTAGCCTGACTCTTATTAATCTTGATTTCTTACCATTTTACAAATGTGTGGCATTCCCTATAGACACTTCAATGCTATTTTTCTGAGACACCAAAAACTCAATAAGAGCAGCCAGGAACTTGCAAGCAGCCCTATAAAAACAAAACAGCAAGTGCAAGATCGAGTAAAGAAACACGTTGGTAAGATAACGTTTCAATGTAAAGCTTCTGCAGTGTTAGCGTAAATTTGAAGTGGTATGTGAAACATAAAGAAATTATTGCAGTTGGTCAGCAGTATTGACCCCGATCTGATCTTGTAGGTTTTATAGTTTGGGACAACTTATAATTCCTTTGCTTAAGCATGCTTCATGGAAGTTATGAAAGTTGTAACAGCAAGAACAGAGAACAAATAATTGGGTTATTAGGCTAAAATTTGGTAGACTACAAGCAGACGACTCCAGGTCACAAATTCTGCACTCTCATTCCAAGAGACAAACACGTAACCACAGAAAGTACAATGAATGCACCATAGCATTCTGCAAGAAGGAAGTTTTAGGGGGCTTTAGCAATCTGGTTTCTAGGCAATCACTACGTAGCTGGACTGTGGTAACAGATAAGAATTATTAAGATGTGCGATGTAGTTTATTAATAATCATGATTAAAGGCATAGTTATGGAAGCTGGGAATGCTACGCATGGATAACAGGCAGATATTAATTTTGTTATGGCCAAAAATTGATCAAATATGGTTGTGTATCTCATAGACTCATAGACTCATAGGTCAGAAGGGACCAATATGATCATCTAGTCTGACCTCCTGCACAAGGCAGGCCACAAAACCCTACCCATACACATTTATAACAACCCCTCACCCATGACTGAGTTATTGAAATCCTCAAAAGTGAGATTTGAAGACCTCAAGCTGCAGGGAATCGATCAGCAAACGACCCATGCCCCACGCTGCGGAGGAAGGCGAAAAACCTCCGGGGCCTCTGCCAATCCACCCCGGAGGAAAATTCCTTCCCGACCCCAAATATAGCGATCAGCTAAACCCCGAGCATGTGGGCAAGACTCACCAGCCAACA
>ML675620.1:55589215-55671528 GCA_007922155.1 Mesoclemmys tuberculata | reverse complement strand
GATGCAGGCTTCCGACAGTTTCCGCAGCTGCGACTTAAAGTAATTCCTGATAATTATCTGATAATTTACATCGAGAAGGGGTATAAGGAATCCAATCTATTTCCCTTTTTTCAGGTTCATTGGATCCCTTGGAAGGTGTAAACTGAATCAGGACCTCCATCCATTTACTTTTCCATCTATCTTTTTACTGAATGGTCTCCATAATGTTATAAGTATGCACAAAGCAAGGTTGTAAGTATAAATAATGCAAGAATCCACTTTGCTGTACTTATCTTATTCTTATACTTATGTATATTGATTTTCCTATGACTTCAATTATATTTGCCTGTAGTAACTACAGCCCATAAGTTTCTGTGTGTTCCATCAATTTTATCTTCTTAATTAACTCTAAATAGCTGCCTGAAAAAAGAACCTGTTGTCAGTGCCAAGTGCATGTTGCACCCCAATAAATAATTTCACAATTGCAATCATCAATCAATCTGCAGTTGCACTTTGCACACTACATTAATTAAAAGGCTTCTGATTTCTAGTGATGTTAGTTGGCTAATTCCTTTGCAGCCTCTCCAAGGTTTCAGATAAACAAATATACATTGATACAGAATGTTGGCATATTTTTTTCTGCTTTCTTGCATTGTATACTAGCAGCAATGTGAATCTAATACAATCTTGCAACAGTATTATCAAGGATTCAGACATCAGATAACTTTTTGGTTTCACTTTCCCACTCACTCACAGAGAAGAGCAGTAGAGAGCACCAGAGAGGAGAAGCAGTGTTTTCCATTTAATCCTAAATGTTCTTATTAGTGAAATGCCCCACTTTTCAATTCACCTAGCTTTGGTGACAACTTGGCTTTCAAAAATCATAATACAAGCAATTTTTCCATAGATGGTTAAGCATTAGCCAGTAATTAAAATGATATTGTAGAAGGCCAGTTTAAAAAAAAAATCAGAATAACTCTTGGTATATTTTAACTCTGGTGGGATTACCTTGTACTATTAAATTCATAATATGACTTTGACATTTTAGCCCAAGGAAAACCAAGACATTTAGCACTTTTGGTTCAGTAATCAGTAGTAGAACATCTGCTGCTGTATCAACTTCAATCTGTGAATTTTAATTTTTCAGATGGACCAAAACAGGACAGTCGTGAATTTCTTTTTGTGAAATCTCACTGCATACTTGAGATTTCTATAATTTATGGAATTGTAGACTGAGATTTCTCAGAATTTGTTCCAAATTTATGCCTATAAAATTTATAAAACATTTTGTATGAGTTGATAAGTGATGCATCAAAGGATATGTGAAAGGATCTTTCCAGGGAATGAATAAGTTTATGCTGATAGACTAGGTATGAAGTTGGCCCTTTCTCTCAAAGTGTAACTCCAGTCACCTAACTGGATTATTCCAGGGATGGATTTGACCCACTGGTATTAAACTGTGTGGACAGAGCCACTACATTCTTTCTCCTTTATTATATCACTCATATTTAGAACAGAGGAAAAGTAAAATTTCTGTTTGAATCCACTATTAATGACCAATTTGACTTTAAATAAGTAGCAAGAACAAGTTATCTAGCACAAATAAAAATAAAAAATTACTTATTCCAGTATTTTCCCCTGTCTTGGGGATAACAGGCATGACATTTCCCAGGAGAGGCCAGTTTTTATAGAGATACTAACCTCAAATTACTCTGAAATGAAAAATGGAAAAGATCTATCTGTTCTCTGTTAGGTTGTCTAGTTCATTCCCCATGCCATTCAGGTAACTGCATATTTTTCAGTGCTTTGTCCTGTCTTCTTTCGAAAGTGTAAGTAAAACTGGCACAGGTGTTTTTTTGCACTGTGTATATTTTAAAGTTAATGAAAAACCTTAGGACATTGATCTTGAATATATATAAGTGCCTTTTATTCCAATGGATGCCAGAATGCACAAAACTATATAGAAGGATCATTTCTACCAGAAATGGAAAAACAAAGCAGTTGTTTAACAGTACACTTTAACACTAAAGAACGGTTTAGTATAGGAAATGAAGTTGAAATTATGGGCAGGAATAAACCCATGCTCTTGAACATAGTACCAAAGACCATATGCAGCCAGAATCTTGGCCTTCCTCCTCATCTAAAACACTTCAGCCTCAGCTGTCATGGTTTCAATATGATTCGGAGGCAAGGGTCCCACCTAAAGCCAAACCCTGCTCACTTTTCTCACATGAATCCCATTGAAGTCAAAATTTTAACTATCTTGGCAAGATCTGAATTCACTGCATGCATAATACTATATGTATGGACAGAATTGGATATGCATTGTTGATTCCCCATTCTTTCCCCAATTGTTTCCCAATTCTTCCAGCAGAAGTCACTGATATTGAAGTCCGCCCGGTAACACAATTCTTCCACCCCACACACACATGTTATAGGTAGGTGCTTAAGAAGCTAGCCATCCTGTTCCCTAGTGTGATTTGATGGTCTGTAACTAGTATCCTGTCTTGTGCTTTGATTCTTAGAATATTGACCAATAACCATTCAAGATAACTTGCTTCTGGATTGTTAGTGACTCGGAAACAATGGTAATGACATTATTGACCTGGAGTATCACTCCCTCTCTCCTTTAATGCACTCATTCCTTCTTAAAAAAAAAACAAAAAACCTCTAGTTTGACTATAGTCATTGGAATTGAAGTGACAATTAATTTAGGGAAGTCCAGTGTTACAATAGTTCCTTATGGACTTAGAATCAACAAATTTCTGATCAAATTCAGAAAAAAAAATCCCAGGCAACGGATAGCTTTATACAGCACTGTACATGCCACATGCCCTCCTTCATTTTCTGAAGCCCTCTCCATGCATATGATTCACTAGCAATACTGGTACCAATATTGCATGAGACTAGTAGTATTAATGATGCCACAGAGCGATGCATTCTGGGATTCTGTACACATGCAGCCATCTTCACTACCCAGTGACTGTCTTGCAAATGCTCATACAAGTGCTTAATTTCATGCTTATGACTAGTTCCAGTGAAGGAAGTAAAATACTCACATATGTAAAAGTTAAGCATATGCGTAACTTTTTGCAGGATCAGGGCCTCTGTCTGAAGCAGGAACAAACAAACCCTCACCTTGCTGACCAGCTATAGGGATTTAAATCCAAGATCTACAGGTCAAAGAGTAACAATTACCCAAAGATTCCTCACAAAGCCCATCATTAGCCATCAACAAAGAATTTCCTACCCAGACTCATTAAAGAAAACAAAATAAAATCCCCTGCTCTCAGGAGCTTTAAAAAAAAGCAGAAAATAAAGATTTTTTTTTTGCAGACCAGGTTTATATTTACAAACACTCTAGTGCATCTGGCTTCGTTAGAGTCCTTCTGAGCTGCAAAAGCTTTTCTGAGTTGGAGTTGTTTGGTGTTATGAAAGCTTTTGTAGCTAAAATCCCTCTGATTTACAAAAGGCTTAAGAGGTCTGGATTTCCTGGTCCTTTCTCTCCCCACCATAATTCTTTCTGCCACTTAATGAGGTGACTCTGCATTCTTGGTAGACACTCTGCAAACTCAGCCCTAAGACAGAAGATGGAGTTGTTTTGAAACAGAAGATGAATATTGTCAGAAGTATATTAATGAGCTAACATGTCTACACACCCATGCAAGGAGTATAGGTAATAAGAAAACTGAACAAGAAATGTTAATTAAGGATGGAGAATATGGTGTAGCAGGAAGAACTGAAGCCTGTGGATGATTTTCATAACTAGAACGTCAATTATTGTCACCAAGAAGGGAAAAAGGGGCAGAGGCCATTAATGTCAAAACTATTTACACTGCAAGGGAACTAAAATGACAAAGAAAAAGGTGGCGAAATTCTTTTGGGAGAGAGATTGTATATATAAGAGGCCAAAGACTGAGTGCCTACAGATGCTTAAGGTCTCTGGCTCTTGTCTTGCAATGTAAGTAAGCAGAATGTTAATGGTTCAATAAAATGCATCCTGTTACATCTTAATCCTTTATTCCAGTCTTGTAATAACACAAACTAACACAGCCTTCATCTTGAAAAGAATTCACTGTTGTTCACCAGAGATTTGAACTGGAGAATCCTAGGCAAAGGATTGTCAGGCTGGGTAGTAATACAGGAAAAGTCCTTAGAGGGCTGATAGGGCTGGGACTGGAAAAAATATTTAAACCTAGAAGCCCCCTATTTTAGATAATGAAGGCATGGATTCTCAAAGGAGCTTTAGCAGCCCAAATTCCATTGGAGTTCAGCAGGATTCAGGTGCCAAACTCCTGTTAGCTATTTTTCCATCTGTAAAATGGAGATAATGACAGTGACCTTTGTAAAGCACTTTGAGATCTGCTGATGAAGAGCTAGGTATTATTATTTTATTTTGAAAATTTCAGCCAAAGCAAATATATCTTCATATTGTTGTTGTTCATCATTTGAGTTCAAAGATGACCAAAACATCCCTGATTAGTTTAGTTTCTGTGAATATGTGAGTGGCTGATCAGGCCAATTTAAGCTTTGAATTCTCTGTGGTACACTGAACAAAATATGCTGCTCTGGGTTACTTGATAAACAGCAGACATGCTGCTTGGATTACCTACCTGCATGAGAACCTCAATATCTGGCCTTGAACCTTGTCTTGCCATCTCATCCTCATCAGTTTCCTCAGACAGCCCATGTGACTGATTCAGCTTCATAATATAATGTCTGTACAACATCCAGGTTTCACATGCATACATCAAACTTGGCAACATGATGGCTGTCTAGACCTTCAGTTTTGTTTGCTAATAGTCCATACTCCACTGCATGTCGGACTCAGTTTTGGCATTCAGGGAATAGTCATCAGCAAACAGAAGGTCATGGACAGTCACTTCCTGTACCTTTGTGTTTGCCTGTAGTCTCGTCAGATTGAAATGCTTGTCATAAGTTTGGTATCTGATGTCAATCCTATTGTCACAGTTATGACAGGCATATGTAAGCATGGCAGAAAACATACTGAAGAGGGTTGGGGCCAACCCGTAGCCCTGCTTGACTCCGTTGATGAGTGGGAATGGTTTGGATGACTCACCATCATCCAAAATGCAAGCGACTTTGCCATCATGGAATTGCCAAACCACTGAGATGAATTTCCCCAGGCAACCGAATTTTGCCATGATATTCCAAAGGCTGTCCTGATTGACTGTATCAAATGTTTTTGTCATGAAAGTCATGTACAGGTTGGAGTTCTGTTCCAGGCATTTCTTTTGAAGTTGACGCGCTGCAAACACCATGTCTATAGTCCCAAGACCTTTCCTGAAACCATACTGACTTTGAAGCAGGAGCCCTGGTTCAATATGTTACACAAGATGAATCAGCAGAATTCTGGTAAGAATTGTGCCAACTCTTGATAACAAGAAGATGCCCCAATAGTTGCTGCAGGATTGTCTGTTACTTTTCCGCTTGTACAAGTGAACAATGGATGCATCCTTGTACTCCTGGAGTATAGTTCCTTGAGTCCACATTGACTGGAAAAATTCAGTCAATTTCAAAACCATGTGCAAGCCTCCAGCCTTATAGTCTTCTGCTGGTAATAGCATCTGCTGCAGGTGCTTTACCATTTGACAGCAAGTCAATTGCTTACACAGTTTCAATTAGTGTTGGGGAATCAGCAAGAGATATGTTGATATCAGTCTGGGTCAGTTGATCAATTGCCTCCTCATTAATAGATAATTATTGATTGAGGATCTGTGAAAGTGTTCTGCCCATATTTGCAGTATCTTTTCTTTATCAGTGAGCAGTGTGGTGCCATCGGCACTCGGTATTGGAGATGTTCATAATGACCATGGTCCATAGATTGTCCTCAGAGCTTCATAGAAGTTCTTCATATCATTTCTGTTTGGATAGAATGAATCTCATCTGCCTTGTTGCTCAGCCATGAGTTTTGCATCTCTCTACATTTGTGTTGGATAGTCCTCTTGACTTGACTATAGTGCCTTCTTATACGTTGAAGTCCTGTCTCCTAAACAGGAGTTATGGAGCTGTTGTTCCTCATTCAGTAGTCTTCCTATAGCAGTATCGTTTTCATCAAACCAATCCTAATGTTTATGTGTGATGGAACTGAGGGTATTGGATGCAGCTGATGACACAGAGTATCTAAAGAGTGCCCAATTTTCCTTGATGCTATTGAAGTTCACAACAATTGTTATTAAGTTGATTGTTCTCCAACAAAAGCCTGTTTCACATTCTCTTGTTTCAATTTGGAGATATTAAGCTTTTTGGGTGCTTTTTTACCTTGCTGTCATCTACTAGGATGTATCTGGGTATTCATATTGGAGACTATAAGCCTGTGATCATTCCAGCATTCTACACTTCTCATGGCCTTTGTCACTCTAACATCCTGTCTGTCTCTTCTCCTAATGATGACATAGTCAATGAGATACCAGTGCTTGGAGTGTGGATGCATCCAAGATGTCTTGTTACCGTTTGATAGGCAGAGATTGTATTGGTGATGAGGACATCCTGTTCAGTGCATTTCCTCAGCAGGAGGAACCCGTTGCTGTTAGATTTCCAGAGGCCATTTTTTCCAATCACACCTGGCCATATCTGGTAATCTGCACCAAGTCTAGCATTGAAGTCACCAAGAATGATGAGCTTGTCTACCTTCAGCACTTCTGAGTTAAGGGACCCCAGGTCTTTGTAAAATTTGTCCTTGATTGCATCTGGGTCAGTCATGGTGGGTGCATAGGCACTGATGATAGTTGCATACCTTTTACTAACAGTGGGAGTATTATTAGCATGAGTCTATCATTCACACCCTTTGGGAAATTTATAAGCTAGCTGACTAGCTATATTTTGATGGCAAACCCAACACCAGCTTCACGTTGTTCTTCTTTACTACTGACACTCCAGAAGAAGCTCCTTTTTTAGTAAATTGCTGTTCTTCAGCTGGCATGTTTCACTCAGGGCCACTATCTTGATGTTACATCTGGCCAGTTCTCTATCAAATAAAGCTGTTCTTCTCTCAGGTCTATGTGATATATGAGTTCATTATTGTGCACACATTCCAAGCACCAATGGTGAGTGCTGTCACCTTTCTCTTTTTTTTATTATATGTCTTTGTGTGATTTTTTTACTGCTATAGTGGGATCCACGGTATCCTGATCAAGGTTAAGGTGAAGCAGACATTGTTTAGGGCACATTTTTTAGCCCCTTCCTCATACTATGGAGCTGAGCAGTGTGATCCTAAATAAGACTGCTGAGTAAAGCAGGGAATGGCTGAATTCCATTGCTGCTTCAGTCCAGTGAAAAGTAACTCTATATCCAAGCTGCTTGTGTGCAGATGTGCAACTACAGCTCTCAGTGTATTTGCACTTGCTGCCTTGCTGCTCCCCCATCGCCACAGAACTTGAGGGGGGAGGAGTAGTTGATATCATGATTAGCACGTGAATTTGATTTAAGTGAGGGAAATTTGCACAGAGTCCTCCTCACTCTCTCATCCAGGCCTGTCTGAATCCAGTGGCATAACACTGTTGAGACATCTGGAGATCTGTCTGATCAAGTCCTGCTTCACCTGATCTGATGCCCTATGCTGTCCACACAGCTCTTACTATTCACCTTCACTGCTGGGGAGATAAACATATTTGCTTGACCGACTGGTCCACCAGAGAAAATTTTCCAGAGGGATCCAGGTGTAGCTGTCCACTCTGGTCAACAGTTGCAGTTAGTACCATCTACTGTTACTTACAGTAGCACGTGTAGCCTGACCTGTCTTAAGAGGTTCGGATCATTCTTCATCTTGAAATTCACTTCAATCCTGTTCACCAAGGGTGGTCTTACTAGAAGTACAAGATTCTGGATGACATAGTTTTGAGGGTCATTGTGACACATAAGCTTCTCCACCACAACAAGATAATGGTCCCAGGAGAGCATATCTTTGCATAAATAGGTGGGAGCATAATTGGTAAGAAAATTACATAAGAAAAAAGAAAAGACTAGTCTGACAACTAACAAGAAGCTTTCTTTACCTTAGTTTATTGCTGCTTATTATGCATTTATAAAATGAAATCCGCACTTTTCAATACAGTAAACAGTAAAGATGAGTCATAAATACATTGGGTTAGGAAATAAACATTTGTTCACATTTTCATTTTTCTTCTTACAAAACTGATATAAATTATTAATTAGGTTTCTTCTTGTCTCTGTCTTTGTTGCCCATGCTAATCTTAACAGGTAATGCAGAAGCAGTAGAAAAGACCCTTTTTTCTAATCCTTTAAGAAGAGAACAGAAATAATGATACAGTCGTCCTGATGAATCAAATTATCTGTGTTATGTTATTGGAGGGAGGTTTTGTCACAGTCAACTAATTTTTACAGAACAACGCATAGTTGATTATGGAACAAGTAACTGGAGGAAAAAAGAGGGAAAGAGGAAGTTCAAAATATCATGAATATGAGGTATTTCTGAAATAATCTTTGAAAGGTCAATGTAAATCAGCATACCTAGTCACTTGACCAAGTCAAAGGATGAGAGATTTGTCTCACCTAGGACTGTCTAGTACTAATGAATCATTTTCATTTGCCAGATACTTGTAGTTATTAATAACTAAACTAGTGGTTAGTTATTATTTTATTAAGCAAGAACGTGACTATGTTTTTATTCTCTTTGCCCTTACTATAGTGCTCTGGATGCCAACTTCCATAAAAGGTGATTAGAAACCCTAGTGGGTGCCATAAACAGAGGATATAAGTTAGTGTGCCACATTTACAACACATTCAACATTTTTTCTGAATGTTGTGGATAGTCTTTCTGATAGGTCAAAGGCCAGCAAATCATGATCTTAAACTGATATGCCAAACAAGTAGGAGTCAACATAGTGCAGGATCCCATTCCAAATGCAAGGGTCTGTTTCAGATCCCAGCTATCTTTCCCAATTTACAACTAAAAATAATTAGAGTGGTATTAATTTTATAACATTACCTGTCACATTCATATGATCTTCCAGATATTTTCTGCAGATCTTTGATTTCTGAAAATACTGAATACATAAGGTAATATTTGAAGTTTTCAGCCATTTGAAAAATGAAGAGGAAAATACCTACCTTACAGTTATCCTGTCCCTATCTAATATAAACATTTGTAGCACATAAATAAGAGGTCAGCTTATGTTATCTTCATGAGAAGTACAGCAAGAGCCACTAAGTTGAAGAGATGTTAACAAGACACTACACGGGGGACCATTTTCTGAAACTGTCAACACACCAACTTGTCAAGAGACAGCTGAGTTGTAAAATGCTCCAGTCACCATGGGAGATGCATCATACCATTGAAGCATGCAGATAAATTGTTTTTTAGCTCATGGAAGTTGTTATATGAACAAAATAAGGAAGTAAGATAAACTCACCAGTCAATCAATCAATTAATATAAAAACAACAGAAGGAATAGAGTCCCTTATGATATGTCCTTGAATATATGAGGCAATCAGTCTTTTCCAGCAATGTTAAATGTATTCCCTCATGGGTCCCAATGGATGCCATGCACTATGAATACAGCAATCAGCATAATAGGTGTCAGAATAATCAAAGTAATATGTGTCAGAAAGAAGCAATGAGTACATAGTCATTAAACAAATCTCCCAAGAGCTTAACATACAAAAATCTTTCCAAAAGGAGACCATAAAACAATTTCATTCTCAAAGTGATTTTACTGTGCAGTTTCAAGGCCAGAAGATACATATTCCTAAATCTGATGTAGTTCCTCAAATTTCACCATAAACAAAAATAGCTTTTTTTTTTTAGTCAAACCACACAATGCAGCATACACAATGAAGAGATCATGGTCAATATTCAAATCTCTCAAGTTAGAGTTGATGATAACTTTCATTGAAACTATGGATCACATCCCAGCTACATCAAGCCAAAATCAAGGCATGCCCCGTTTCATGCACCTTTACAGGAGAATGGAGAAATCTAGAGTCTGACCACCTATAGAAAATTATTCCAAACCATAACCAAAATGAAATACACAATTGCCCCATCTTCCCTGCCTTCCTCCCTGCCCAAGTGAAGCTCTACCCCAGATCCTTTGTAGAACCTTTGATAACCAGAAAACGCAGAAAAGAGAGCAAATCCATGAAGTCACTACAGTTTTGATATTACCAACCTAATTAGTTTGAAAGATGATATTATAATGGCTAGGCTAGGATGACAATTTGGGGAATATATGTACAATTTACAAATTGTTTTTGATTTTATGGAATTGTTGTGTCATTGAATGCCTCAGTACATGAGGAATCTTGTCAAGGCTGTCTCAGGTATATCCCAAACCAAGGACAAAGGGAGGGTGATTTAACCTTAAATGACTGCCCATTCAAACAAGAGCATTTTAGGACAATGGGTTAGCTGAAACTCAGAGAACTAGTTTTATCCAACTTTTCTCCAAGGCGCTGGGTTTCAAGGAGTGGAATTTTCCTAGATGCAGACCAAAGAGATTATGTGTTAGCACTCGGTCTTGAAAAACACAAACCCTGAGAAGTGTTTTTCCCAGTGTGGGTAGATAGACTTGCACTAGATCAGCTCATGCATGTACCTAAAAATAGCAGTGTGGATGTTCCAGCATTGGTAGGGACTCAGGCTAGCCATCTGAATCTAGTCCATTGAATCCCCTCTGGTGGCTAGCCCAAACCACTGCCCAAGCTGCTACATACACACTGCTATTTTTAGACACTACCTTGATCTGATCTAGGGCAAATGTGTCTAGCCAGGCTGGAAATAACAGCTCCCAGCTACAGTGTAAGCATACCCTGAGTTACTTGAAGGAACTCAGGGGAAGGACTCAGACAGGAAACAAAGGCACAGGCTTTTAGAGGGAGAGGATATATATTTTGTGGTGGAACCAGCCAAGGTCAAAGGAAGCTGACTGGAAGAGGGAGAGTGGTCGTCATACTTTGATCACCTACTGCAGCAGTATTGGCAAACTTTGATACAACAGTGGCCCCATTCCCATTAGACTTACAAAGATGAGGCCTGACAACAACCTCAATGCCTTCCTTGAAATCTTTGAGCAAATGGCCACTGCAGCCCAGTGGCCCCTTGAACAATGAACAGTTTTGCTGGTCCCATACTTAACTGGAACTGAGTAAATAGCTTATCATGCCTTTAGCTTCTGTCACAGCCCAAGATTATGCACAGGTCAAAGCACCAATCCTTGACACTCTGGACATCTCGGAAAAGATATTCCACAATCATTCTGGGAGGAACGGTATCCTTTCATAACATAACCCTGCATAGCCCAGAAACTATGAGATTCATGTTGGAGATGGCTTAGAAATGAGATGAAGACAGAAACCCAGGTGGCAGAGATGACTTTATTTGAACAATTCACCCAGATACTCCCCCGCTAGGGAGTGGAGCAGTGACCCAGGAGAGAGTGACACTTGACTAAAAGTCTGTTTGGGAACCAAACCCAAAGGAAAGGGCAGGGACACCCCACTGGAAAACTGGGGACAGCCCAGTATTGGGGTGATTTAGCTTTCTGTTTTAGAACATTTTGGGGCTGAGCCTCTACACTGCCCCATGAGGGGTTAAGATCAAAGGGACAATTAGCCATTAGGCTGGAGCCCACCTCAGTGGACACCACAAACAAAGACTTCCTTCCTCTGGGCAAACTCACAGCTGTGTCAGGGCACCGTGAAGTTCCACAACGGAGCACTGTTTCATCCATGCCACTATAGGGCCCTAATCTTGGTTGGGATCTCTAGGTGCTACTGTAACACAGTAATGAATTTTGCCTAAGAACTTCAAACTATCTACACCCGTGCAGAATCAATAGAATATTGGTAGACCATAAAGAGATCACATTGCAAAATCCAGCGGTCTTGCACCAAATACATTTTGTAAACCTTTAAAACTTTGACAAATCAGAGCAAATTTTCATCAGATCTTCAAAAGGCACATCTGTGAGTCAAGGACCGTCTCTCTGCCAAATTTCAAATTTCTAGCATCTCCCACTAACATGCCAAAGATGTTAAAAAGAAGTCACAAAATAATTTAAAATAGAAAAGTGTATGTTTCCACTCTCTTCATTCTCAAAAACAGCTGCACTATTTTGGTTCACATAAAAAAAAATACTTCTGTACTGTGAACAGCCAGGCCAAATTTCAGAAAGGAAAATATTGAAAAAGTTATCAGCAAATGGAAATCAGTCTGCAATTTTAACAATAGGCATCACCAAAGGTCAAATTACAGTCCCAGCTCACTGAAATCAGGGAAGTTACTCTATATTTACACCATCTTATCATGAGAGCAGAATTTGCTTTGTAAAACTATATTGGATTATAAGAACAGGAATACAGGGAATTAGGAACTATGATACCTGATCAGACCAATGCGCTACACAGTCCAGTATCTTTTCTCCAACAGAGGCCAGTACCAGATGCTTAAGAGGAAGATGTAAAAGCTCCATAATGGATTATTGTGAACTAACATGCACATGGGGAAATTTTCTTCCTAGCTCCAAGCAGTTAGAAATTAGTTGGCTTTTGTCCAGAAGCACGTAAGTGTATAGCTGGTTATACATTCTCATCCTAGCTAATCTAATAGTAGGGGAAAAAAATCACATAAATAGACTCATGGGGTTCTTTAGTTTTTAATGTGCATAATGCAGATTGCATGATATGATGTTTGGTTCTCACTGTTTCAGTGAGAGGAAGACTAAAGTCTGTGGAATTAGCAGAGAGAACAAGTAGCTTTTCACATGCTAAATTGTTCTTGTTTGCCTCAGAAATTGTTTCTTTAGGATATGGTGCTACTGTTTCTTGCTTCTGCAAATCAGATTTCTTGTCTCTGCTGCACTTTTTATCCGCTGGTACCCATTCCACCTACTTATCATTTCCTCCATACTTTCTTCTTCCTCTCAGCCCCCAGACATTCACTGTCTTTAGTTCTTTGAAGTAATATATATTTGGTACTGCACAATTCAGCTGCTGCAACTTAACTCTTATGAATTTCATGAGCTTTGAAGCATGTGTGTAACGTTACATGAAGCTCATATACCATTTCCATTATAAATGCCCTTTTTCAAAAAACTCCCAGAGGAAAAAAAGTCTCATCTTGATGCCAATGCCACAAATAATTAGATCTTTTAAGATTAAATGCTTTTTTTAAAGAGGTATTTTTTTAAAAAGTTACTTTGTCTCTTTTGACTGTCTTAAAGAGTCTCACCTGAGAAAAGTTTGACAAGCTCTGGGTAGTGTCAAACTTCCCATCTCTATGAGTCAATGAGTCATTGTTGTTGCATCTGGTGCTTCATTTAAGAAACTATTACACAGCAGCTACAAACATTTATGGTAACCCTTTCATGTTTATCAATCACAGTGGACCATGTTAAGCACAAGAATAATGGGTTTATCCTTAATCACTGCTGACTTCTCCATTCCTGTAAATACAACTGCAGAAAACGGTAAAGAGAGATCTTCCTTGCTCTATAAAAGACTTTTTCTTAATCAGGCAGCTGCAGACAGCTACTTGGTCAGACTTTCCGTATTCACAGTGTAATCCTTATGGAATTAATAGATTTGTTATATTTCGAGCATACAAGTAAACAGCATATGGCTTTGTTAATATCATTATGTCACAACACAATCTCTCAGAATGTAAACTTTTTTGAACAATTTCATTTATTTGGAGTTCACAGTAAAAACAAAAACAAGAAAACCTTTTGCATCTAAAAAACAGCAAACTATTTCGTAATTTTTGGTTTGTATTCCCATTTTAATAAGTACATCTGCGCATATTACCTTCCATAACAAAACCAAAGTGGAAAAGTAGTTGCTTTGTTACCAGGAGTTAAAAGGTCATTTCCCTTTGATGAAAAGCCTTTTCTATCAGGTAACTAGCTGTTACACGCCATAAAACTGGCAACCCTTCAAAAGGTTTTAGAAATTAAAGGCATTGTTTGAAGATAAAGAAGATAAGGTCATTTGCCTTATGTTTGGTCCTGCAAACCTTACTAGGTAACCCTTTGATATTTAAATGAAGAAAGCTTTCAGTTGTTTTATCTTTATACAACTAATGAGTACTGGCTGATAATCACTTTTAAAATTATCAGAAACCCTAGCTGAATTAAATTCTATAAAATACCGTGATATATTTCCAGCAATGTGGGGTTGCTATCATGTATCGCACATGGGATATGCATACAACTACAAACAATATTAGGTTCTGAGCCTCAGGCTTTCCCATTATGTTTTTACTCTGTTTGACAGACACTATTAGCTCAATAATGGCTGACATGATTGTCACTGTATAATTATGTTGCTACACTATATTAATTATTATAGTAGATTAATAAAACTGAATAAATAAACGATGTAAAATCTGTAACCTATTATTGGGAATAGTATGTCAGAATTAAACAAAGTTTGCATTAAATGTACAGTACTGTAAAATTTCCTTATGAACACCATTGCCAGGCACTACGTAAATGTATATTGTTCTTTGTGTAATTAACTGTGTAATTAATTGTGTAATTTATCTGATATGCAGCATATACGTCTCTCCCTGTTCTGTTTTTAAATAGTTTTTGTACTTTATGGGTTTTTTTTACATATTTTCTTTTTATGGAACAAGTTATGAATACTATTTAAATCGCTTGACATTTTCTAATACAAAGTAAGCATTTTCAGAAGGGTTGTATTTTCTCTATTTTGTATTATTAAAAACAAACCAAAAAAAGCTTGATCCCACATGCATAGTAAATATATTGCCTGTTAAGCATGCTTCAGAGTCCACAAAATCCCTTTCACTGTGTGACCTTTAAAATGACCTTGTTAATTGTTTATTTTAATAGCATTTCCATTCTTTTTTGAATACTCTTTAAAATTATATATCTCTATCAGCCTAACTGTTGCACAAAAGTATATGTAAACAGATTGTGTGTCTCAGTTTATAATGTTCATTAGCACAATATTCCCCAAATCACTGTCAAACGATTAAAAATCACAAAACTCTTACCTGCTGGAGCTGACCCAGTACAAAGATGCAAAGAGGAAATCCAAAGGAGGGAAGCAACAAGTACGTGATGCATATGGAAAGATATGGGCTGCTGCATGTTGTCCAAGATATATTTTATCCATCTATCTGCAGGTTTTTAGAGTTAACTTTTGAAATACTAAACTTTTGCAAGTAAAGACATCAATCAGCTTGCCTTTGTGTTTAAATCTCCCCTCACCCTTTTTTTTGGTTTGTTTTTGAAAAAGTCCACTCTTCTGGGGAGGATTCAATGTATTTTAAATTCCAACATTTCCAGGAGGGAACCCCTTCAGCTATAGACAAAGTGTTTGCATAACACACACACCCACACTCTGGTCAGCAGAGATTGTAACCAACACTCCAGCTGCTTACACTCCAGCTGCTCTACACACCCTCACACATAATACACGCGCAATCACACACACTGGGGGGGAGCAGCATGTATAGTCATTGTGAGGTTCTGTGACTTTAACTTTCAGCAGAAGGAGTTGGCCCTGGGAAATTTAGGGTTCTGAACCAAACACATTTACTTATGCAAGACATAAAGGGGAAAATATGAAATGCAGGTTATTCACATTAGCAGTACAAAACCATTTGTATGACAAATATTCAAAACTGTTATAATATTAGACTGGAAATGTTTTGTTTTTAACTTTGAGTTCCTTGAGGTTTGATTTATCCAAAGCTCATTTCCGATGAAAGCTACTCTATGCAGCACAAACAACAGTTTTCTTTGAAGGCATGAGGCCTGAATAGAGAACTGAAATTGTGACCATTCGATATTTTCTACTATCTTAGAGTGTATGTCCTACATTTTATTGTTTCTACAGTACTGAAGTACAATGTTTTAACATTAGGAGTGCTTTCCTTGTAACATTAGGACTGCCATCCGTTATGAAAATGAGATGTGTATCTCATGAAGTTATCCCATCAGCAGAAATTTAATATTAGTTAAACAAAATAAATGTAAACTAGATGCAAGCGTTACTTAAAAATAAAATAATCAAATTCTTTCTTAAGCACTGTTTTTTAAAATCCTTTGTCTCGTTTGAAATGTCATGGTTGCTACAGAATGGTTCTAATGTGCCACATATACTGTACTCTGTGAGCATGAACAATCTGTTCAATGAACAGTTAAGTACTGGCAGCTTAGTCTGTAATATGAGGAATTTGCTATGAAATTTCATGCTGTACACTAATACTTGTGACATAATTCATAGAATATGTAACATTTCTACCTGCTGTTCAATAGTTTCTATACCTATCTCTTCTTTCTTGTCTCTTTCTCTCAACCTTGTTTATTTTGTATATGTTATTTTAATTAATTGGACTACATCTCATCTGTCTTCTTAATGATATCAACTTTTATAAACTTCTACATTTTAGTTCAAATCAGGTTTACTGTAAATCAAGACAGAGTATTTTATTTCAAAGATAAACAAAACCAGTCATTTTCATATGTTGCAATGTCTCTGAGAAGGTTCAACCAATATAGGGTGGGAGATAAATGTATCCCTTTAGGAATCTCATCTCTGGCTTTGATGGGAACAGGATAGGGTCTTTTAAAAGTACCATTTGTAAAGTGATGAGTCACTCCTGTGCTGGGCTGCAGCCAATCTTGTCTAGTGACTCTGAGGGCAGGTATCTAAGCCCCACAGGAGAAACAGTAGCTCAGTCTGCTCATCACTCCAGGGACTGGAACTCTTGCTTGGTCAGCAGTGGTAACAGATTCCGCAAGCCTTAGCCTGCCCCAGCCTCACTCTTGCTCCAGCTCTGTTTCTAATCCTGCTCCAACCTTGCTTTCACTCCAGCCTAACGGCCATGGCTCCAATGACTAAGCCAGACCATGTGCATCATGGTGCAACTTTTGTCTCAGAGGAAAGCAGGTGAATTTCTTGTTTACAAGGTACAGGCAATGTCAGGCGGAGATCTCATCCAAATCTTCACCAGGAGATGCTTTGTCCCTCTGGATTAATTTCTGCTGCTGAATCTATGGGAGGTACAATTTCAGGAAGAGACTCCAGCAAGACGAACTTAACAGCAAATAGCTAGTGCAAGTGTATATAACAGAGGAAGGGTGAATCTTAGAATCATAGAATCATAGAATATTAGAGTTGGAAGGGACCTCAGGAGGTCATCTAGTCCAACCCCCTGCTCAAAGCAGGACCAACCCCAGCTAAATTATCCCAGAGAGGGTTTTGTCAAGCCGCATCTTAAAAATCTCTAAAGATGGAGATGCCACCACCTCCCTAGGTAACCCATTCCAATGCTTCACCACCCTCTTAGTGAAAAACTTTTTCCTAATGTCCAACCTAGACCTCCCCCACTGCAACTTGAGACCGTTGCTCCTTGTCCTGTCATCTGCCACCACTGAAAACAGCCTAGCTCCATCCTCCCTGGAACCCTCTTTCAGGTAGTTAAAGGCTGCTATCAAATCCCCCCTCATTCTTCTCTTCTGCAGACTAAACAGGCCCAGTTCCTTCAGCCTCTCCTCATAAGTCTTGTGTTCCAGCCCCCTTATCATTTTTGTTGCCCTCCGCTGGACTCTCTCCAACTTTTCCACATCCTTTTTGTAGTGGGGGGCCCAAAACTGGACACAGTATTCCAAATGCGGCCTCACCAATGCCGAATACAGGGGAATAATCACTTCCCTTGATCTGTTGGCAATGCTCCTTCTAATGCAGCCTAATATACCATTAGCCTTCTTGGCAACCAGGGCACACTGTTGACTCATATCCAGCTTCTTATCCACTGTAACCCCCAGATCCTTTTCTGCAGAACTGCTGCCTAACTCATCTGTTCCCAGTTTGTAGCTGTGCATGAGATTCTTCCGTCCTAAGTGCAGGACTCTGCACTTGTCCTTGTTGAACCTCATCAGATTTCCTTTGGCCCAATCCTCCAATTTGTTTAGGTCCTTCTGTATTCTATCCCTCCCTTCCAGGGTATCTACCACTCCCCCTATCTTAGTGTCATCTGCAAACTTGCTGAGGGTGCAATCTACCCCATCCTCCAGATCATTAATGAAGATGTTGAACAAAACTGGCCCCAGGACCGACCCCTGGGGGACTCCACTTGTGACCGGCTGCCAGCTAGACATGGAGCCATTGATCACTACTCGTTGAGCCCTATGCTATAGCCAATTCTCTATCCATTTTATAGTCCATTCATCCAACCCATACTTCTTTAGCTTGCTGATAAGAATACTGTGAGAGACCGTATCAAAAGCTTTGCTAAAGTCAAGGTATATCATGCTTTCCCCACATCCACAGAGCCATTCACCTCTTCATAGAAAGCAATCAGGTTGGTCAGGCACGACTTGCCCTTGGTGAATCCATGTTGACTGCTCCTGATCACATTCCTCTCTTCTAAGTGCCTTAAAATGGATTCCTTGAGGACCTGTTCCATGATTTTTCCAGGGATTGAGGTGAGGCTGACCGGCCTGTAGTTCCCTGGATTCTCTTTCTTCCCTTTCTTGAAGATGGGCACTATATTTGCTTTTTTCCAGTCATCAGGGACCTCTTCCAGTCGCCACGAGCGTTCAAAGATAATAGCTTGTCTGATTCCATTGTATAATCAGAACCAAATCCACTAGTAGAGGAATTTGACTCAAATTATGACTTCATTCCAGGACAGTGAAGGGATACAAGCACCTGTAAATTCAAATATGAGTTCTCCAATGAAACTGGAATGAATTTGCTTTCTTCTACCACAAAGTCTATGGAGGATACTGTGGAGGTACCTATGGGGACCTAACTACCTACCTAACTACCTGAAAAGGGGGTTCCAGGGAAGATGGAGCTAGGCTGTTTTCAGTGGTGGCAGAGGACAGAACAAGGAGCAACAGTCTCAAGTCACAGTGGGGGAGGTCTAGGTTGGACATTAGGAAAAAGTTTTTCAATAAGGGGGTGGTGAAGCATTGGAATGGGTTACCTAGGGAGGTGATGGCATCTCCATTTTTAGAGGTTTTAAGCTGAGGCTGGACAAAACTGTCGCTGGGATGATTTAGCCGAGGATAGTCCTGCTTTGAGCAGGGGGTTGGACTAGATGACCTCCTGAGGTCCCTTCCAACTCTAATATTCTATGACCACACAGAACCCGCAGAGTTAAAAGACAACATGCAAAATATGGGGATTATTCTTATAGTGGTACTATTGTAAAGACTAAAGATCTACAAATGATGCTTGCTTACTTATCTTTCGATGCTACTTGAATATGCAGATAAACACAGACAAGATATAGTTGCCAGTGATAGACATCATAAGGCCACTAGGATATCAATCATTTAGGTAGGGGAGAATGTACCCACTTGCTTGCATTACAGCATTGAGGGATGTAAATTAATGAAGAAACAAGAGGCAGGATACGTAGTTCTTGCTTTTGTTTTAGAGAACTTTGTGGCCTCCACATTTAGCAGACTCAGACAGGATGATTCTGCTGGATGGGACAGAATCATCCAGTAATTGGATGGGGCAGGCACTGGACAGGCTCATTAGCTGTTAAAGGTACTTGGGTGATTTCTATTGTGGGCAAGCAGCCAGGAAGGACACACCCAGAATCACTGTCAGAGTGGAGCCAATGGGAACTCAAGGGGAATGGGAGTCAGACTGAGAGACAAGGCCCAGAAAGGTCAGCTGTAAGGATTGTGTTTCAGGGACATTGCCAGCTGGATGGATTTGTGGTGTAGGCTCCCTCCGTACCCCACTGAAGAAGAAAAAGAGAACTAGAATTTGCTGCAGGCTATGTAAGATGCAGAATGACTTTGCAAAGATTCAAGGGGAGTTTGAATGAGACTGTGGGACCATCACTTGTTTCCTAATTTTATGACGCTGGTGGCCCTACACAGGGTTTGGGCACCATTCCCCAGAGACTAAAAAGAGTAAATCCTCCCAAAGAAGAGACTCAGGGACTGTATGTATGTGCATGATCCTAATTATATTTTGCATTTGAACTTGTGGTAGTAACAAGTACTAAAACTTGGGGAAACCTCCTTGGAAATGTTATCTTTAAAAAGTTGTCATTGACAATATTCTCAGGCGTTTCATGGGTCATAGGTATATTGTTATACATTTAGAGAGATTTAGTATTTTTTCCTTTAGAGATTTAGTGTCTTTTTTTGTTCTCTCAGAAATTTAACTCCTGTATAATATATCTATAGATATATAAAAAATTATCAAAAAGGTTAAACTCTGATTTGTACCTCAGTAGAGAGGTAAGCTGAGATACAAGAAAGGTGACACCTAATATTTGTATAGTGCTTTCCCCAAGCTCATTATACTTGTACAAAAAATTATAGACGAGATCACTTTAATGAGCAAAGTCATCATCCTGGAAGTCATTTTCTTCAGACCACTTGATGCGGTCCTATGAGTAATTGGTATAAATAGAAAGATATTGCACCAGCCCCAAACTATGTTAGTCAGTATTTTTCCAGAACAGCAAAACCAAATAAAGACTACAGAATTTAAAAAAAAGAAAAAAAAATGTTGGGGGAGAGGGAGTATGAATACCAAACTAGGAGCATTTGGTTTGGAGTAATAATGAAAATCAAGGCAGCAGTGGCTGGTTAAATAACAAAAAGACGGACTTCAGCTTGGAATATATATTTAATATTAAAAAAAAGTTGCTGCTAACATGACGTGCAACACCCTGACCATTTATTTTTATGTTATATTACTTTCTTTCATCTTTCTGTTTTTTTTGTCTTTAGGACTTGACCCTGTAATTGGATCTTTGCAAGTGGACCCTTATACCCATGGAGAGTTCAGTTTCCTATCTTTCAGGTGAGTGCCTTAATCAGTGAGTTCTGTAATATTCTTGAGTGGTAATGTCTCTTGTTGAAGCTATTCCACTATATATAAATAATTGAATATGTAGCAAGCTAGAGAGAGAGTGACTCTATAGTCCAGAGACTAGGACATTTACCTGAGAGGTAGGATTTGAAGTTGCCCTTCCTATCTCCACATCAGGCAGAAGAGTGAATTGAACCAGGGTTTCCCACTGTGTCTGTGAGTGCCCTAATCACTGGGCTGAAGTTTATGGGGGAATGCTGCCTTACCTCATCCCAGCCCATTTTGTGTGGATTTAGGCCTGTCTTGCCACCATCTTTCTTGCAAGAAATGCTTTAGATGTCTCAGTCCAGGAAGGTGTTCACAGCTGTGAGCCCCAAGTGAAGATAGGTGCTGCCCTCCAGCCTGAGCTTGTCTGGCTTCTTAAGTGGGGTAGGTTTTAGGTCACACAGTTCTCCTTGCCCTCTGCTATTGGCTAGCTTAGTTGGATCCTCACTCATCTTGGAGTCTTTTATGGCTCTCTTTCTTAGGGCCCTCTCTCTACCTTTGCATTGCATAGGGAGCCTGGGCACCAACTAAGGGCCATGCATTCTGGTAGGTGGCAAGGTATCTAAAAGTTAGGCATTGTACCACTTGCATCCCTTCATGGATTTAACCCTAAGCTCTTTGGCACAGAGGCTATCTCTTCCCCTGTGTTTGAACAGTGCCCAACACATTTTTAGGCACTAAGTATAAATAATAAATGCAATATATATAATAAAAACACAATATAAATAATAATAAAACTTCACATGTGAATAACTGTAGTAGGTGAAGCACAACAAATGGTAATAAGTTTCAGACAACGCACATATACCGTATAGGTCACTTTCCTGACTAGATTCTTTTGCTTTATACGTTCACTCAAGAATGAAAAAATATTAGATGTATTATTCTTTTCAGCTATGATAGATGTTCTTCTAGGGATTAAGTCACATATACAAATAGAAAATGAACTGCAGAAAGTTTATGGCAAAATAAGTGCATTTTCTAAACCTTTTATAGAAACTCATTGTAGCATAGGTTGTATTCAGGAACCTCATGATACAGTGTAGCTGGCTTTCCAAAAGACAGAAATTCTTTTTAAAAGTTAACATTTTTCTTCCTTCCCTTTATACTGATGATTTTAAATGTTTTTTATTGGTACTCACATGTAGTATATCATAATATATATATGACATATTACTACAACTCTATGAAACTGAACTGCTTTTTTTTTTTTTTTTTTTAGTGAATTTAGTGTCTCTGAAAGGTAAATTGACATACCAGTGAATTAAATTCTCCATTTATCCCCTGAACAAATGTAACATTGGCAACAGCAATGCAAATTTCTTCAAATTTCTTCTCAACAGCTCCTCCTACAGCACCTCAGCCATCAACCATAGATAATTTCTTTAAGGGTGAGGGTCATTCTCTCCTTAGGCTGTGAATAGTGATTTTGGAAGAATGCAAAACTACAGAGTGCAAAGGGGCTGTATTGCAGTTCAGAATCTGGCTCTAAACCATTTTTTGTAGTGGCAAATACTATAATAAACATGTTAATGTGTAGATGTAGTCTTCCCCTCTATTGTTTGGAATTGGACCTGCTGAAATATAGGTCACAGGCCAGATACTTCTAGCTATGGATGGAAGATTCTCCTTTACTTCACATGATAAGGGATTTGGCTTTTATACTGGTAGAATTTGAGTTTTATCCATGCTGTTGACATGAAGTTCTAAGTGGGAGGGCACAGCATAGTGACATACTGCATTCATTAATTGGGTGTGCTAAAGAGATGTATTCATTCCTAAATACAGATCTGTAATCTGGCAGCTAAATTATTAAGTATTTCCGTATCTTCATGCCTGCTGAAAATAGACTTTGCATTCCTGATGATGACCTCTGAGTATGTTGAACCAACAATTGTAATGCTAAAACCATTCTTCCTGTTGGTCAGCCTCAGCAAACTCTTTGACATCCAGCTCTGGGATGGAATTTTCAAAAGCACCTAGGCTTCTTGGGAGCATAAATCTGATTTGCATTGTTCATAAATCACTTTGGCCCTTTTGAAAATCCCACTCCTGTACCTTTAATAAGCTGAGTCAATGAACTACAACTGGCTCATCTCTGTTAGTGAAAAGAAATGTGAAACTGAATATCAACTGCAAAGCATTGACTTAGTCCACCCTGAAAAATAATTGAGACAAAAGAAGTCATGTAGGTACAGCGCCATATACTCAGCTGAAGTTTCAGTGTAGCTCCATGGACTTCAGTGGATTTTTACCGGCTGACAAGCTAGTCCACATAATTTAGAAAGTATAGATCCCAAAAGAGAACTCTGAAAGGACTCACAAAGAACAGAGACCTACTTAGGGCCTGATCTTTAAAGCCATATTCAGGCAAGTCTCCCATTCAGTTCTGTAGGAATTTTATGTACTCAAGGAATGCATTTTCAGGCATTTCATAAATCCAAACTTTTTCATCTTCCACAAAATAAAGGACTAGATTTATTACAGGATCTTTCTGAAGGAAGTGAGAATATTGGGTGCTCAAAAACAGTAGAAGCATTTTAAATATACTTTTGGTTTGTTTGAAAGAGAGAGATCTCTGGAATTTATTTTCTGTCCCTATCTGGGAAAACAGATGAAACATAATTATTAGAATAATCATTATTATAATTTCAATAACATTTATGTAATAAAATAATTTTATTCAAGTAAACTACCATTCCAAGTGTAAAATAAAAAAATGATAACTTTATTTTACAAGTTGATGAGTTTTAGAGGGGTAGCTGTGTTAGTCTGTTTTTAGCAAAACAGTGAGCGTCCTGTAGCACCTTAAAAACCCAAAAGATGAAGTGGGTTTCTGCCCAAGAAAGCTTATGCCCAAATAAATTTGTTAGTCTTTAAAGTGCCACAGGACTCTCTCAGTTTTATTTTACAAATCTATTTGACTTTTAAGGGCACCAGATAATAGACTGCTCTTAAATAACCGTTAGTAGTTCTATTCACATTTTTCACAGGTCTTTCTGAGGACAAGTTTCTTTTTTAGAATGCCTTATGCCATCTCCTCTAGCCTTTGATTTGTCCATTTTCTTCTTTTAACAACTTGTCTATTTTTGTGACCTCACCTGGGACATCTCTTTTATTGCCACTTTTTACTGTGAGAAGATTTTGTATTAAGTATGAAGCCCTTAGCTTCTAATATTTACCAACCTAAATCTTGTCTGTATTCAGGTGCTCGTCTTATTGCTAGTTCTTAATACCAATTTTTCTTCTTTATCCTTTGATTTCTTTTTTTTGGTAGTATTACTATAATCAGACGTAAGAATGGGCATTAGTCACCTATAAAGCACTGGACCTGCTGGATCAAAGAAAGCCTATTGCAGTGGGAGAGAATTTAATTATTGTTTTTATTTTTATTTTTAACATGGTTCTTAAACTGAAAAATATAGGTTACTGGCACCCTTATTCCAGCTAAATCTCAAACAAGAATTCATCATTATTTTTTTTGTAAATCACCATAAGAATGCCTATCTCTTCATGGGGCTGTCATCATATTTACATATTTAAATTTTATAGCATCAGTTTCACATTACTGGATCCTCACACGGCTTTAAAATAATATCCAGTAGAAAATACTGCGCAATTACCGACTAATTTAATATCCTAGCACAAACCCTAAGTCAACCCCACCCATTCTGCAGCTCAGCAGTTTACCCAACTCCCTGAAAGCCCATGAAAAAAGGTGAAGGCATAGCACATCGTACCTACCAGGGTATAACAATAATACTGATGTGTCAGTCTGAATCTTTTTATAGTTACCATTCCATGCCTAAAGTAAACATTTTTCATAAAGTTGGAAGGGTCTCTCATTCAAACGGGTTTTCTTTGGGAGCTGATATAGTCTGAACAAAAAAGGGACTATGCAGCTTCTCTTCCAATAATGTCTGTATATTAACTTAATTTTTCTGCTATTTGCTATTTTTGTAATTGTTCCATCACAGACAAACGCCGTTTCTATTCTTATGATTGAATTATCTGAAGCTGTACATCTAAACAAAACGTCTTTAACTGGCCAGATCCTTTTGGACAGGTTTGGCATCAAAGGAATGTAAATGTGCATGTTTCAACTGAGATGTACATTATTTCATTATGAAAACAAGACAGACGTACCATAGAAACGATCCAAGAAAAAACACTTCATGCTGAGTCAGAATTTCCTAATGTGTAGCAGACTGATGCAACATTCGTCAGATTGAATAATAATGCTTTCTACTTCTACAGCTCTTTTGATCTCTCTTTTCTGCTTTCAGAATGCTTTACAAAAGAAAGGGGCAAATCTTGGGCCCTGTGTCAAACCCAAGTAAACAGGCTTAGCGCAGGGAGATTCTGTGGCAGTTACCCAGGAGGGGCAGTAGGCTGCAGAGTGGCAACAGAGGCAATCTCTGTCCCCCACTACAGCGTTAGTGCTATAGCAGCCTCTGTAACTTTTCTGTGCATATGTGGAGATTCTCAGATAGTGTAGCTGTTACTGAAATTCATTGACTGTTCCCCTAGATCACCCTATCCAAAGACACTTCACTGGTGTAACAAAAGGAACCCTCCCTCTCCCTCCCCCCCATAAGCACAGCTCCGTGGCACATAGGGTCCAGATCCTCAAAGGTAATACCATTGAGAATCTGGACCATAGATTGCACATTCTGTCCGAGATTCTTTCATCCTCCATATTGCCTCTTTTTTGCCTGTACAGGAGGGCTCGTTGGCAGGATTTGTCCCATTAATCAGTGGAGTATCTTAGGTATCTGAGGTAGGTTTGTTTATACCCATCTGACAGATAGACACAGGGAAGAAAATGGCTATGTGACATTGCACAAAACCTGATTATAGAACACAGGAATCCTAATTCACAGGTCACTGATCTAACCTCTAGATCAGTGTTTCTCAACACTTTCCATACTATGATTCCATATTAAAAGAGAAAAAATTTCAGGACATCCTTTCCATCAACCATAAAAAAAGGAAGATGTTTGCTTCCATCCAACTAGTTTGCAACACCCATGTATTGAACCCACAATTACTACTGGGAACGGAGTCTCCCCAAAGAATTAATTCAGGCAACTGCAGTAAGGTACATGGTGCTTATGATTCATGGCATTGTAGCACTTTATGTCTAGTGGCATCCAGTAACAAAAGTAAAATTATTGATATACCTGATTTGTAACTCTATTTAAAATATGCTTTGCTTGCGTTGTGTGCCCTCTGATGCATTACAATCTACGCATTTTTATTCTGGCGTATGTCAGATTACATTGTTGTGTGGCCTAAAGTCAAATGGAGCAAATGCTTTGTTAAATAATTGGTCCAAGACTATAGAATGAAGTCATTCATCACCTAGTCATGATTTTATTCTGTTTCCAGTAAATTGTTTCAGTGCAATTTCCTTTAGTAATTTATCTTAAATCTATGATATTTGATAGCATCACACAGCAATAAATTTACTGTATGGAAAAGTTAAGAAAGAGGATCTACATGAATAACAAGGACATATACAGTTATGTTAAATAGCATTAAAATGTATAATGTATATAAACTCTTCTAGGCATAAGCCAGCCACTGACTGCCTGGGATTAGTTAGAACTTCTTGCATGAGCAAGTTATGCCATGTTAGGTCATTATGCAGTTTCCTGAACTTTGCCCTGAGACGTTCCAGATGATCTAAGAGTCTGATTCATTATGGCAATTCCTGTTCACATGGATTAAAAACACTAGTACAAGTTTTAAATTTGGGGGGAGTTTGGTGCCTAATTGCCATTTTAGGGACATAAATCCAAAATACAGATCCACAAAACCTCCATTCAGCTGCTGCCTACCCCTGTATGCACATAAATTCCCTAGGAGCCAAAGTTTCCACTGATAGAATCCCCTAGGTGCCTAAAAATCTGCCAGTGGGCATGTACAGCCACCAAAGTCCTGATGCCCAGCTCATGCCTAAGCCCTGGCAGGATCTTCAAGCTATGTGTTCTCCCATCTATCTCACCAGCAAGGCCTGATTGGAGGCCATCTTGGAACATGCCTACTGGATGAGGCCCTGCACAAAACATAGTTTGAGGAGGAGCAGGGATCTGAACCTAACTTTCTCACGGTCTAGGTGAACACCCTAACCACTGGACTATTCAGTCATTCTCACTCTTTCTGGCCCAGTGAATATTTAAATAATTTATGCAAAGAGCACCAGCTTCAACACGAGAGATCAAGGCAGCCTCATCCCAGAATTACCCATAGCCCAGTTGTCAGGGCACTCACCTGAGAGGTGGGAGACCCAAAGTCAGGTCCCCCTGCTCCTCTCAAGCAGCATGGATCTCCCACATCTTGGATGAGTGTTCTGGCAATTGGGTCAAAGGGGAGTACCACCTCCTGTGCTTTGTGCAGGGTCTAATCTAGTATACATGTTCTAAGATGGCCTTTGACCATATCTACCAGGTCAGGGCTTAAAGGTGAGATAGATTAAGATGTGAGTTAGGCGCTGAGCTGCTCATTGCTGTGAGGACTGAGGTAGTTGTGTGAACACCTACCAGCAGAAACTTTGGCACCTCGGGAATTTTGGCACATACAGGGTTAGGCAGCAGCTGGACTGGAGCTGGGGTTCAACTTTTGCACTTAGGCATATAAAGTGGAAGTTAGATGTCTAAGTCCCCTTTTTAATGCTACCTCTAATTGGCTTCAGAGCCTCAGGCCCAGATCCTCCAAAGTATTTAGACACCTAACTCCCAAGGAAATTGATGAAAAATCAAGTGCCTAAATACTTTTGAAGTTCTGATCCCAAGTATCATTGAAAAACAATGGGACTTACTCTCCTAAGTGCCTATGTTAATTCTGGAAATGGGCCTTGGGCTACTAAGTCATTTAGGTGCTTTTGAAAATGTTCCCCACAAAATAGTAACATTTGAAAAGGAATGTATCTGAGTTAATGGACACAGCATGTGTGTTTTCCATATGTGCTTTGAAAAATCTAGAAATATGAATCCTTTTAGCTAATAGTTAAACTTTTAAAAATGTTTTAGGCTAGATGCTTCAAAAATAACTTTCATTCTTTTTGCACTGGGGCTTTAAAGTTGTGTTCATGATCAATGTTATCATCTCATGGTCACCTGAATTCCATGCTGAAAACAATGGGTACAATGCGCCATAAACTCATTAGGAAGACCTAGAGTGTTGCCACAAGAGCTACAAAAGGTTATGTTACTATTACTGCATCACAACCAATGATGATACCATTTAATGTAGCTTATTTATTGATGCGGAGCATCTTTGGCGGCACTAACTTTTTAAAAGGATTGATTCTTTTTATATTATATGGTGTCTGTGACACTCTTTGTCTGAGAACAACATCCTCAGAAACTCCACATTCACCAGTATCAGGTAATTATGATATGTTCTGTACAAGGTATGCCTTGTGTGGTTTTATTTTAAAAGTCTTGATCTGCTAAACATTAATATCCTGTTGGATTGTATCTGCTACCATAGTATGTGAAGTTATAAAATATTGCTGAAAATGCTACAAAATCTAGTTGCAAGGTGGGAAAGTCCCACAAACAGCCTTTCAGGCATAACAATGGAGTGGCCAGACAGCCTTAATGGCTATTTCTCACCCATTCCAGGATAGATTCCAGTAACAGGGATTGTTTACAGTGGAACTTCACCACCAAGCATATACACAATGAAATATTCATTGACCAATGAGGATGACCCCCATAGTTAACAAGCACTGACTGTTCCAGCAAGCTGGAAAAGACGATAAAAGAAGGAAAGTGACATCATGACTTGTCTTCACTCCCTCACAGCTGGTAGAAACGGAAGAATGACAAAGAATTGTGGACTGGAGGAGGGAGTTCCAGGTGGGGAAAGCAGTCTCTGCCTGTGTGAATTGAAAATTTGTAGCCTGCTTGAACCATCTTTCAGGATGAGACATTTCTAGATTCAAATCCTGTTAAAATTTAGATTGTGTTCTTATTTTTATTTTTTTAACTATGTCTAGTTTTTTTACACTTGCAATTTATAATCACTTAAAATCTATTTTTCTGTAATTCATAAACTTTTTTATGTATTATCTTAACGAGTGTGTTTTTGAACTGAAGTAGCAAGAAATCTTAGCTCAGGAACAAGAGCTGATGAATGACTTCCTCTCACAAAGGGGGAAGTGGACTTATTAATGTGTTTGTGCTAGACAAATCTTTGTCTGGCACAAAACGGTTTTATCTCAGGGTGTGTTCCTGTTTGGTTAAGCTGGGAGAACTGGGGGCAAACTGGCTGGGACTTGTATCCATGTTTGCTTTGGGAGCATTCTTTGTAATTCAGTTGTATGTGGTGCCACCTGCTGTCGGGTTGGGTGATAACAGGGTCTGGAGAGACTTGTCTGTGTGTTATCAGCCAGAGTATAGTGGAGAGCTGACCTCAAGCTAAATAGTTGATGAGGTTACCCAGCAGTTCCACACCAAGTGGGTTCTGCATTCTGTCACTGTATCACCTTCCGGATAATTTTAAAAATAGAATCTGTAATAGACTGTCAATTTCTAATTTTTAATTAACTTAAAAATTGTTTAACGTATGATAGGCTGAACACATTAGTAAATACCTGGGTTTCACAATAACAAATTTTCATATCCTCACTTGTTTCTTTCTTTCTTAACAAATGAAATGAGGATATTGTTAGAAGTATGACACTTCATATTCCCTGAGTTTTTACTTTGAGTTTTAGGTTTTAAGGAACCCAAAAACTTTTTAAAAAGAGAGCTGAAACTGTCCAGTTTTGCTTGGTTTTATGCTGAAACCATATGAATCTTCCAGTCTACATAAGAGTTCCCTTCCTAGCACCATTTTAATTGAAGAGGACTTGCCAAAAACTCAGCCATGGTTTAGCTGAAAGGTTCCCTTTCAAAATAATAGAAAAATGCCCATTTGAAAGGTTCTGTGGGACAAGAACCTAGGTTTGTAGAGCCTGGAGCACTTGACATTCCCAGGTTGCCAGTTGGAAGCCATGCATAGGCACATCTTTGGAGTACTGTGGAGATTTGGCACTGCAGAAAGTACCACCCAAAGGGTTCAATACAACAACACCGTGTGGCCTTCTGGTTGGCCCAGGCTCAGTATTTAACCCTGAAGAGTGGCCCAAGAAGTTGTCTGGTCAATCATGCAGTTTTCTAGACCGCTGGGATTCCAGAGCTCACCTTCTTTGACGATCTACAGTCTCTGACCCCAGCCTGACTCTGACTCTTGCCACTGATTCCAGCCTGGTAGCTATCTCTGATTTCTAGGAAGCAACCTTGGCCTAACTCTAACCCTGGCTCTTGCCTACTGATCCTAGCTCTAGTGATTACTCTGATCCCTGCATGCTAATTACTGCCTCGTGACTATCTGTGACTTGGTGTCACCAGCACCAAACTAAGCCAAACTGCCTATGTTACAGTTTTCCCAGACCCCTTCCACCTCCTGAAGAAGCTACTTAACAGGGATTTGGAAGGGTTGGGTCTATCACCATCCATTGAACCCTTTCAGATCTGCAGACGCATGTTGTTCAACTCCAAATGGAGACTCATGGGCTACAGGCTCAGCTTCTAGCAGAAAACCAGACTTTCCATGAGCAGTTATCATGGTCCCAGGAAGAGAAGGCTGTGCTCCAAGCTGAGGTAGGGCCATTGCCCTCTGAACTGGGCTCTGCTACCTGAGCATTTTGAAGGGGACCACTGGAAGTTCAGGGGGTTTCTGAACCAATGCCATCTCCTTTTCCTGCTCTCCCCTTGAATGTAGCCCACTGACCAGGCTAGGTGATCAGCTAGGTGATCCAGAGAAGTGCTGAATTGGGCTTCCCCTCTGCTGGAGCTGGTTAGGCCTAGTTCACTGACTGGAATACCTTCCTTTGATTTTCCACAATACCTTCCACAATTTTGAGGGTATATACTTTCCTGAGAGGGCATTAAGATGGAGCCCCAGAAGATGGAAGCCATCCTTGACTTGGCAATGTCCCAGTACCCCTGGGAATTGAAGCATCTTGTAGGCTCTGTGAATTTTTACCAACTGTTCATGCCAGGCTTTTCAGGGCAAAAGCCCCCATGACAAACCTTCTACACAAGGCTGTCAAATTTGTTCTGGACCCTGAAGCTCACCATGCCTTTGAAGAGTTCAAGACCACTTCCACCATTCCAGCACAATTGAACCCAACAGCTGCCTCCTGGATGCAATAGATTCATCAATTCCAGGAGGAACTTAAAGACCACCTCAACAATGCAAAAAAGTATGACATGTGGTATATGCACTGTCAATATCAGGGAAGGCCCAGCTCTTACAGGAGGCCAGAATGTCTGGCATGAAGCAAAACACCTCCCTATGAACAGGCCACCCTGCAAGCTAGACCACCACCTCCTTGGACCATTCCAGATTTGCTAGTAAATCAACCTGATCGCCTTCAAATTGCAGCTCACTTGGTCCCTTAAGAGACATCATATTTTCCACATATCCCTCGTGAAGTCTAACACAGAACATATCTTTCCTGACCAGTCACAACAGCTGCCCCTGCTAGTCCAGGTCCAAGCTATCCTCAACTCTAAACTGAAGTATGTGTGTGGGAGAGGGAGAGAGCTTACCTCCTAGATTGAGAGGGCTGTGCTCCTGGGAACCTGCTGCCCATGTTTCATCAAGAGCATCCAGACATATGAGGCCTGGTGATCCCCCCCCCACACTTCCTCCAGGTAATGTAAGGATCCAGACTCCTAGAACCTGGGTCTGCAGAGCCTGGGGTAATTGACATATCCACATTGACACAGGGAGGCCATACAGAGTCACATCCAGGAAGCATTGTGGAGATTAGGTGCCACAGGAAGCACTGCCCAAAAGGATCCATAGTAACAGCAACCTGTGGCCTTCTGATTGACCCATGCTCACTATTTCACTCTGTAGGGTGGCCCAGGAAGTTGTACAGGTAATCAAGCAGACTTCTGGCTTGCTGTGACCATAGCTCTCACCTTGCTCATTGATCTCTGGTTTCTGACTCCAGCCTTACTCTGACCCTGACTCTTTTCTATTTATCCTGGCTCTAGTGGGATAAATACTCAGATCTTTGTTTGCTGACTACTACCTTGTGACGGGTCATGACCTGGTGACACCAGCTCAGCCACGGCCACTGGGCCAGATCACCGACACTTCAGTCCCTTACACCTGCTTTGGGGCTTTGCTATGAAAGTTCCACATGCATTTACTGTAATGCACAATAAGCCAAGAGGATGAGACACAAAAATTGGTCATTGCAAAGCTTATTTCCCCAAAATGAGCTGCGCAGAAAACACCAAGATGTTAATACAGGCCAAATTGCCATAGCTTTAATCACATCGATCGTTCTACTGGAGCTTCTCAAGAGTAAGATCTGACTCCATGTAAGCAAGTTTCTGAATCTGGCCTGCAAGTGATGCATGATCCTGAAACATTTCAAGACTTTTATACCATCTTGAAAGAAAAAGTGTTACGTATCCATTAGATACATTGGATCAGGGTCACACAGCACATCAGTGGCGAATTGTGAATCGAACCCATGGCGAGCAAACCAAAATGACCTGTCAAGGATTTCTGGACTACCTTCAGTGTTTCAGCTATGCTTACAGTTTGCAAATGTCATTTTGTGATTAACTGGAAATAACTACGGAATGGCCAAATATATTACCTGGAAACAGGGCTGCGGTAAACTTTGATCACAGTTAGAAAAGAATTATTGTAAAAACTTCCAGTTAACAGTAGGTAAACAGTTAATGAGAAACATGTAAATGAGGAACATGTAAATAATTAATTCTTCCTTCAGATCGAAGAAAGACTTGTTTTTGCTGATGCTTAAAGGTCTCAAACTGCAGGTTGTTTAGTTTTTTTAAAGCAGGCATTGGGCAGCCAGGCTTTATATAAAAGGAAATAAAATGTTGCATAAATAGCTTTATTAGTGCTTGTAGTCAGTGGGTGTGGTCTCCCTTGGACAATGACAGGGAGAAACAGGCTGGGGCTGTGGGGGGTGGAGACAGAGACTGCCTGTCCGCCCACCTGGAAGTGAGGGGGCAGGACAGGAAGTATAAAAGAGAGGCCCAGGAGCTCACTCAGGGACCAGCTCCCAGAGGGGAAGGACGTACTTCTCCATCCTCCAGAACTGCCTGCAGCCTGGTACGTGGGTGAGCAGGCAGGGACCTGGTACTTGGGTAAGCGGACCACGGCCTGGGTGCTGGCGACTGAACAGCACTCGGCTTGGTACCCCAAGGTACCCCCAGAGCCAAACATCCTGCTGGGCCCGGTGGCCCAGAGGGGCCAAGATCAAGAGGAGCTGCTGGACGCAGACAAGGAGTTGGCTATACCAGGGCCAGACCTGGAGGAGTTGCCCTTGGAGTCACCAGAGGACGAGCTGGAGGAACTGCCCCATGCCGACCTCCCTGATGAGCTGCCGAACCTACCACCCCCCGACGAGACAAGGGGTTATAAAACCTTGCCCCTGGGCGATTATCCCAATGAGGACAAGTGGATGGCGGCACACCAGGTACTCAAGGGATAGGGGGCAAGAAGTAGCCCAGGAGTGGGGTTACCTGGTCTGGAGATTGGAGGACTGGACAGCGAGTCAGTGCGTTGCGGTTGGAACCCTGCTGACTCTGTGGCATACCCCTCTGTCACGGATAGAGACCTGGGCTGGGACGCAGTGGAATCGGGTGGGCCTGCGTCCCCCTCCCCCTTCCTTGATCCCCCTGAGTGGCTTTGAACTGTGTGCTGACCTGCCTGGGGCCATTGAACTGTGTGCTGCCCATTGGGGCTCGGGATATTGCCTTAGGGCTGTCCCGCCTGAGCCCGGAGACTGTTCCCCTGACCTGGGCTTGGCCAACCCCTGCCAGGTCAGGGTAGGAAGTGGGTGTGGCCTCCCTCCGACACTGACAGGGAGGGAGGGCCACCCCCTCTACTGCTGTTATTCTCAGAAAAGAATATTATATTGGATGGACTACAGCAAGTTACTATGATAGTCTCAGGAAGCCATATGTAAATTGAAACTTACCAACAAGCCATAAGTACCGTATTTTAAAAAAAATAAACTTTGCTGTAAAAATATTTAATAAGAATAATACAAAATGTCTGAAACTGCATGAATGGATATTCAAAGCAAGTTAGCTGTTCAAGAAGGTCTCACTTTTGTAATTGCATTATAAACTGTGTCTGATGCCTCCCTGTGACTTTTCTTCAAGTCAGTGTCATTTAGAAAGTAAATACTTTTTCTTATACAAAGACTGTGCAGAGTCATCCCAGCTTGAAACTAATTCAGGTCAAAAAATAGGTAGTGCTTCCGGAGTGTGCAGAAATAACAGGCTAGCAATGTATCTACGAGAGTTTCAGATCTAATCACTTCAAATTTAAACAGATAATAAGTATCTCTTCTTCCCACAGTATTTGCTAAATATCTTGGCGATAGTATAAATATAATGTTTGACGTGGTACTAAATAATATGATTGCTCGTTTAAAAAATGCTTATTCAAAACTAATCTGTGCATAGATCTGTCAGTATTTTTTTACAGGTTCAGAACAAAATTGCTGAGAATACTGCTTTCATAGTAACCATTGTTGATGGAAATCACCATGAAGTACAATAGGGATACTTAAGCATATATCAACAGTGGGTTTGGAGAAGGGAACTAGATTTCAAAAGAAGCAGCAGCAAATATTTCCTTCCTAGTTATTTTCTATACATAAAATAAAGGATCAAATCTTTAAAAGGCCTTTTTATGCATTTTAGTAAAAAATAATCTTTGCTTCATCAGTTACACAAAAGAGAGCCTGCTGGTTCATCTGTTGCTGAAGGAGACATGCTCCTTGGATAGTTGGTACTATTAACTCTCCTTTATATACAAGGAAGATGAGTTCAGAGGAGAGACGCTTTCTTAGAAAAAGAAGATAAGTTTGGCCCAATCAGTGGGAGTTAGGTTCCTATGGATCTTTTGAGGATCTGGACCTTTGTACTTAAGGTATTGAAAGAAAGCTTCAGTTATCCTTTAGTGTAATTTATACCTCCAATAAACAGGATATAATCTAATATATATATATCCCCAATCATTCATGCAGAAAAAAATTCAAGTTAATCATTTATGGCTGTATTTGTTCAGCCCTAGATTATGTTGGCTTCTACTGGAGAAAGCCAGGACTAAGGACCCCAGGAGACATAAAATCAGCCCAATAAGGGAACTGCAACAATGGAAATTATCTGTCCTGCTGTGATGTCTGTAGTCCCAAAATTGGTAGGTGCTAGCCGCACAGAAGGCAGGGCCAGTAGCAGCATCCTATGAGGCCCTACCTGTAAACTAAAGCTGCCATCACCTACTGTAATGCAAAATGTCTCTTTTTCTACATGGGAAGGAAGGGACACCATCTCTCTAATAGAGGCCTTCTTAATTAGTATCAACAATCTGTTAGATTAAATTCTTATAAGCAGGAGCCTGCAGAGGCAATTAATGCAGATGAAAGAAGGTACCTGTCAATAGCTGTTCTTTATGTATATTGCCTGTGCAGATCCACATGACTCATCCCCCTTCCACACTTCAGTCATTATTTTAATTCTTGGAATTTGTAGAAGGAACTGAAGGTAGCTAGGGCCATATGCTGCTTTTTATCAGCGTCATAGATTCTAAGGCCAGAAAGGACAATTTTGATCATCTAGTCTGACCTCCTCCTAACACAGGCCATAGAACTTCCCCAAAATAATTTCTAGAGCACATCATTTAGAAAAACAGCCAATCCTGATTTAAAAAATTGAGATAGAGAATTCACCACAACCATTAGTAAATTGTTCCAATGGCTAATAACTCTCATCATTAAAAACTTGCACCTTATTTCCAGTCTGAATTTGTCTAGCTTCAATTTCCAGCCATTGGATCTCATTACACCTTTCTCTGTTAAATTGAAGAGCCCATTATTAAATATTTGTTCCTCATGTAGACTATAATTAAGTCTATCAATATAAGACATGTTTTCCAATCCTTTAATCATTCTCATGGCTCTTGGATCCAGGATGGAATTCTTATATGGCTCCAGTAGACGGCTTCATTGCCCCTCCTTTGGAGGGAAATCACTTGTTTTAATTGCAAAACTACCTACATCCAAACACATCTGGTCTCCTCTAAGTTTTATTATTTATGACAGATATAATCATGAAACTGAGGTTGCAGAAAATCATATACACTATAGCAACAAGTCTTGCAACTTCTGATGTTTCTTGAATGAATAACTTTGTGTTATTCACTTCGAGTCTTTGTCATACACTATTTACCACAGTTAGGCCTTGAATTTCCAGAGTTCATGTGGACAAACACTCATGTCTTAGCAATGGATCAGTAGAAAGAGTAATAAGAGCCACATTGGGAATCACATTAATGCATTTTTCATGGAGCACAATTGCCACAGTGGGCCTGCTTCCTGCACAGAAGAACTATGGGAGAGGCTCTTTCCTGTCTTCTTAACTCTCCTGCCCCTGCCAGTTCACTCCTTCTAGCTAGCCTTTATTAATCATGTGTCTTATATAAAAAAGCAACCTATAAATTTATCAGTACAGACTGTTAGTCAAAAATAAGAATTAGGCAGCTAGGGTTTGCCAAAAGCAATGTATCCACACATTCAAAAGCAGACATCTTGGAAATTTGACATACTTTCCTCTCTTATTACCTAATGCGTCTGCTATAGAAAGTCCAGTAGATGGTAGTGTTATTTCAACTACTCAGCATAGCACTCTATATGAAACAACAAGCCGAGTTAGAGTAAATGTGTGGAAAGTTGCTTTTTATTTTACAGAAATCTTAGGGTGGCACTTGCAGATCATCACCTCGAGTCTCCTAATATCCCTTCTTGTAATAAAAATTATCTACAGGTATGTCCAATCGGTAATTGGCTCATTGAAAAATAACCAAGATACTAAAGTCTTGCCTCTGACAACAACAGCAGTTGCAGATTCTCTATTTCACACAGGAAGCCATTGCAAACAGAAAGCAATTCACATCCATTTAGCAATGCAAAATAAGATATTAAAATGTAAGACATGTGGGCATGAGGCTGCCTTAAAATATACAAAAGATTTTTTGGGTAATATAAAGCAATTTATATGTAAAACCTCTGTAATCACGAAAGTGTCTTAAATACAATATTCAAATTCCAGTATTAAAAGCCCTGACAATGATAAATCAACATACTAAAAGCATGCCTCTCACATCAGCAGATGTTCTTTGCAAGGGAAACAAGATTCTTAATGTGGAGTTAAAATAGTGGTGAGACAAACAAGAAAAGTAACACGTCTGGCATATGTCACTTGCAGCTATAGTATGGGCACTAAGAATATACATAAATAGCAAGCAGCACTGCTATAAGTAGCATTAGGCTCTATGGTGACTTCAATGGGAATACCCAGTTGAAGTATTGGACCCAATTTGACTTAACTCCTTACTAGTCAGATGGTGAATTCTCTCCACCAATAAGGTCTAACAGGAACAATTTACTAATTTTTCATCCTATTTTTACCAAGACCAAAATCATTTCATTTTCAGACAATTACACCACATATACTAGCTCATTAAATAAAAAGAGTCTTTGAATTATATGTTTTTGGTGTTGGCAATACCGCGAAGCAACAGAAATGAAGTGATTCCACTGTTCAGTAAGAAAGCACTTGTAGAGCAGGCTCCCAAACAGAATTGGCAGCTTGTGCACATCCTACACCAGCCCTACATGTCCCTGCCTGAAAGGGAGTTTGGATGGGGGTAGATGCAATGATGCAATTCCAGGAAAGCCATCGTGGATCAGACTAGTAGCCCAAGATGCGCCACATTTTAAAAATTGTCTCTAAAGCAGCGACACTGAAGCTTTAACAGCTGAAGTGCCAATTTGTTATCAAACAGTCATAGAATTGCAAAAGAATTAAAGATATAATACAGCATACAGTTTATCAGAAAATAATAATTAAGGTTTTATTCTAATAAAAGTTCAACCATTTTTGCCAAGTATTGCTAATTACAAGAAGTTTTATAGTATTATATAGCAGTCCCAGAACTCTAGGGTCTTTGAAATCCCTGTCACAACAGAGGTTTACAATTATCACAGTTCTGTTCCTAATTTCAGTTACCATGATTATGATCCATTACAGCAACATTCCTAAAGCCAAAGCAGAGTTTTTCATTGATTTTCACTGATTTTCAGCACAAATTGAGATTCACCCTTTATGAACGTATGTTTCCTTGTGTCTCCCTGATTTTATTTTTTACCTTTCCTTCACCCATGGGTAGCTGCCATATCAGTGTTAAAATGTCACATAACATTATAGTTAAAGTTGAGAAGAAAGTCATATGGATACCTATGAAGACCTAGGGCTGAGTATATCTAGAGGCTTTTCTTAATCCTGTGTCTGAAAAAAAGTTCCAGAAAAGAATTCACTAGGGCCTATGCCCATACCATCCTGAATTGCAGTGTCATCAGAAACTGGATCACTACGTGGACCTTCAAAAAAAAAACCCAGGGTAGAACAAGAAGTGGTGATAGTACTTTAGTAGGTAGCACTCTTCCTTCTGAGAGTTGGTCTGCATTAGAAAAATCCACGCATTGGGTACCTATAATATTTCCATCCAGTAAAACGAGGATACAAATTGTAAATGCTTGCATGCTGCTGGTGCTCGCTTAGTTAAAGTGTATGTGAACATTAGCATTTTCATAATGTGCCAGTATTCACACTTGCAAAGTGAAGACAGCCTCTGAAAACTTAGACCCCAACGTCAAATTTTGCTCCTTCTAATCTTTCTCTGTGAGCTGTGATCATTTTGGTGATGGTGTAAACAGATTAAATATTCTGCATCAGAGGTTTAACAGTGGTTCAGGAAGAGTCCACAGAAATTGGAGGCAGAAAAGGTCTATTACATTGGGTCATTCTGGATCAGTCTTGTATAACACATGGGGTAAATGGGAATTTTATCACTAACTTTAAGGGAACAGAACTGGGCCCTTAGTTCATTCCTTTGTCAATGGAGTATTATTCCCTATGGGGCATTTCATAGTACTTTGTCCAGTTTAAGCACTCAATTTAGCAAATTTAGCTTAGAATTATGCCAAAAAAAAAAGTTTAAATAGTGCATGATAGGCTTGGAGAAAGAAAAATAGCTAGCAATCATATGTCGTTTTCTATCACTGCCTTCTACTCTGTGGGAAGCTGTGTAGTTTAGGGAGATTGTGTGGTCTATCAGATAAAACCAATCCTGGTAACCAGCTGAGCCGCTGAATAGCTGTATAATTTTGGGCAAGTCACTTGACCTCTTTTTACCTCACTGAAGCCAGCTGGAAAATTGGATGAAACATAGGACCTCAATGAAACCTGGATGCAGCATCCATTATATTTCCTGGATAGGTGAATTACATAGCTTAATATACCATATTTGTTGAGCTAACACTTGCATATTGTATCACAAACAAAAATTCTATATGAACTATTAATTCCTGAGGAAAAAGAATGCATCCTTTCAGTTTTTGGCTCTATTTTGTATTAACAAGCTCTCTTGTAGATGCCTAAAACAAGTGGTTAATAAAATGCAAGATCACTATTAAAAGTTTAAGATCCTCTCTTTACACTTTTAGTACTTCTAACAGGGCTATTCTGGGAGCAAAAGAAAAGATTAATATAAAGGCTACACCTAATATCACAGCAGGACACTTAAAAACACTATCATAGCACCATGGTCCTACACACAGCCATCACTTTTACCATGGCAGCAGAAATGAGGGCCTAATCCAGGCCATTAATGCACTTAAACACGTTGAGAGCTTGTTGGATCAGTACTTATGACTAGAGCTGTGCAAAGGATGGAAGTTGTTTTTTGGAAAGGATTTCAGTTTTTCAAAATCTGGCTTCTTTCCAAATCAGAGCAAAACCCCAAAATGTCAAAATTCTCTGCAAGGATGCCACCAGGAGCAGATGGTATTCACCCAGAGTTCTGAAAGAACTCAAGTATGAAATTCCAGAAACTGTGATATATAACCTATCACTTAAATCATCTTCTGTACCAGATGATTGGAGGATAGCTAATATGAAACTAAATTTTTTAAAAGGCTCCAGAGGTGATCCTGGGAATTACAGGCCAGTAAGCCTAACTTCAGTATTGGACAAATTGATTGAAACTAAGAACAGAATTTTCAGACACACAGATAAACATGATTTGTTGGGGAAAGGTCAACATGGCTTTTGTAAAGGGAATTCATGCCTCACCAATCTATAAGAATTCTTTGAGGCAGTCAGCAGGCATGTGGAGAAGGGTGATCCAGTGGATATAGTGTACTTGGACTTTCAGAAAGCCTTTGACAAGGTCTCTCCCTAAAGGGTCTTAAGCAGTCTTAGTTGGAGTCCAGCAGAGGGCACCAAAAATAATTAGTGGCTGGAGCACAAGACTTATGAGGAGAGGCTGAGGGAACTAGGCTTGTTTAGACTGCAAAAGAGAAGAATGAGGGGGGGATTTGAGAGCAGCCTTTTAACTACCTGAAAGGGGGTTTCAGGGAGGATGGAGCTAGGCTGTTCTTAATGGTAGTAGATGACAGAACGAGGAGCAATGGTCTCAAGTTGCAGTAGGGGAGGTCTAAGTTGGATACTAGGAAAAGGTTGTTCACGAGGAGAGTGGTGAAGCACTAGAATGGGCTACCTAGGGAGGTGGTGGAATCTCCATCTGTAGAAGTTTTTAAGCTGTGGCTTGACAAAGCCCTGGCTGGGATGATTTAGCTGAGGTTAGTCTGGCTTTGAGCAGGGGGTTGGACTAGATGGCCTCCTAAGGTCCCTTTCAACTCTAATCTTCTTTGATTCTATGATTCTAAGCAAACTAAGCAGTCCTGGGATAAGAGGGAAGGATCTCTCATGGATCAGGAACTGTTTAAAAGACAGGAAAAAAGAGTAGGAATACATGGTCAGTTTTCAGAAGAGAGAGAAGTAAATAGCAGTGTCCCCAGGGATATGTACTGGGAGAGACCAAAGCCGTTCAACATATTCATAAATGATCTGGAAAAAGGATAAATAGTGAGGTGGCAAAGTCTGCAAATAATACAAAATTACTCAAAATAGTTAAGTCCAATGCTGACTGCAAAGTTACAAAGGGATCTCTCAAAATTACATTGGGGGTTAGGTTGGCTTACCTAGGGTGCTCAAGGGTGTGAATTTTTTCACATTCCTGAGCCCCACAGCTATATCAATCTAACTTTTGAGTGTAAATTAGGCGTAAAGCATGTAAATCAACAGGGCCACTGCAATATAATTAAGATAATGCAAATCTTCAGGCATAGACAGCATTGGAATACAGTTATAAGAGATATTCACTTAAGTTAAGAAATTAGTCAGAGATATGTAATATTTGTGGATCTTCTTAATCCCAAAGAAATAAGTAATAACTTGGTTATACATTGTTGTAGAGAAATCAATGTCTGCTCCATATTCTATTACAACGTAAAGCAAAGGTGTCTTTAATTCTGTTCTGCTCATGAGAACTAACACCAGAAGACATTAAATGCTGTGCCCCTTATAAAGCAACACTGCTAGCAACTGTCACAATTAGAGCAAATTTATGCCCTGGTCCTCCAAATATTTGTATATGTGCTTAACATCTGATTGTCTACATGTTGCTTTCAATGGGACTGCTTGCAAGAAAAAGGTTAGACATGTGCCTAAGTGTTTGCAGGGTCAGGTCCTTATTGAAGAATTGAACATTTTCAAAATTAAAGTATTCCCAAATTATTTGCAAAGTTATCTAAGATACATTTGTACCAAAATGTCGTTTGAATTCTAACAGAAAGATATAAAGGAAAAACTGAATGGTTCCAAAGAGTAAACAGTCTAAGACAAACACCACGTATTGTTGCCCTGGTATCATGGTCAAATTCTAGTTGATATTGTTTGGATTTCTATTTTTCAGTTCTTCGGGACTGTGCACTGTGAAAGTGGTTCTGTTTGTCCCCAGAGGTAGACAAAGTGATTACTATTTATTTAGTTAAAAAAAATAAATTCATAAATCCTTCTAAATGAAAGGCACTATCTAAATGTAAGATCATTATCCTATTTGATTATATGGGTTTCAACTGCATCAAAATCAACCTAAGACTTTTTTCAATTTGAAAGTTCTAAGGCTCTATCCTGAGAACAGCTAAGCTCCTCCAATAACAGGTTATATTTATGTCAGTGGGAATGGAAGGCAGTCTCAGGATTAGGTCCTGAAGTAATAGTGTGATTCACCTAATGGGAAAAGAGAGAGAGAGATTGGTAAGGGGAATGGGAAAGATCAATTTTTTAAAGGATCAATTTTCAAGTCACAAAGGTTTTTAGCCACAAGAATCCCGTAATACTCACTGGATGTCATATAACTCAACCTAACTCACCATTTTCTCTTGACTGACAGATATTTTATTTCTTCTTTGTTTTGCTTATTGTTCTGAAGACTATTTAAGCTGACGTCTCTAAATGCTGCACTCTGCACTGGAATCAATGATTTTTTTTAAACACCTTGTCACTGCATATAATCAGAAATTCCAAACTTTCCCTAATAGAATAAAAAGAGTGAGAAAATATGTATACAATAGCTGGCCAGGGGAGAAAATACTTGATTGACTACTCAGACTTGAATGCAGATGATTATAGACATAATGAGTATCCTTAGGAGAGAGTTACAACATTACTATCCACTATCCTGAACAAGAATGTGATTAATAAGTGCTGCCCACAGAGATATATGCTAAGGATGTCTCATCACATATCAATGCATCCTGCCCTCAATTACTGGTAGAGGGAATGAATGGGGGGGAGGCAAACCCTGACGTAAAAGAGACAAAACGTTTTCAATGCACAAAAAGAACACTATGAGGGTTGCACAGTCAAGCACACAAAAATGAGGAAATGCCAGATTTTCAGGTGCCTGAGGATCCCTACCTCCCTGCTCCTAGTGCATTATGATAGTCTTCAATTGTATGTGATTATGTTTTTCCACAGGACCCCTTCGTTCCTCATTCAGTGCACAGGATGGACATTGCTTACTGAACAGGTAGCTACTTGATATTTCTATTATTCTCATCCTCATTATTCAGTAAGTGGCTCCATGCATTATTTACAGCATATCAGTCAAACCCTGCACTGAATAATGAAAACAAAATAATTTCAATATGGGTTCTTTTCTATGGTGCTCCTGCTGTAGTATTTTTGTATTTTTACAAATGTTAATGAAATTATCTTTACACTAATGTGAGGTGAATTGGTATTAATAACCTCATTTTATATATGGGGAACTGAAGCACAGGGATCAAGGTTAAAATTGTCAAAAGTGTCAGTTAATTTTGGGTGCCAAGTTTGAGATGATGGGGCCCTGATTTTTTGCAGAGTTGAGCATTTTTATGTTCCGAGTAGAGCTCCTATTAACCTCAGTTGGAATTGTGAGTATTCAGCATTTCTGCAAATCACACCCTAGGGGTCTCAAATTGGGCATCCAGAAAATGAGGAACATACATACAGTGATAATTTGTAAAAATTTTGGTTCATGAGTCTTGCCCAAGTGTCGCTGCATTTTTTTTTAATATAATGGGGAAAAAATTCTCTTACATCTGTATAAATGGGAGACTAATTAGTGTGTTAAAGGCCTCATTCTCCCTTCTTTTATACCAGCATAAATCAGGCACTGAATTAATGATGTTACACCATTGTAAATTAAAATTTTGTGAGAAGCAAATGAGACCGTGTAATGGGACCAGCACCCGCCTCTTGTGAGCCTCTCCTTCTGGTTGAGTGTGAACCTGCTGTTTCTTAATTTGGAATGGGGTGGCACCCACCTCTCACGGGCGCCCTCCCCAGTGGATGGTTTTGCTGGTGGTTCCTCAGTGACTCAGCCCTCCAGCTGAGTCACACATACTGTCTGCAGATGGAACAAACAAAATAAACTGCTTCCAGTGTATATGGTCTTTACTTTCCACCAGGGCTTCCTCACTGGAGACACTGCCTTCTGCATTGTCCTACAGAGCCCATCGCGATACCTTCAGTTGGTGTGTCCTTTTCAGTAGCTCTCCCTTGGCTCGGCTTTTAACCAGTCCAGCATATCCGTACTCTCACTTGATCTGTCTAGGTTCTGGGCTCAGTCCTTAGTTGGTCTTCTGGCCTCTGATTGGTCACTCTAGCAACCCCTCTGATTGGCTGCTTCAGCTGCAGCCACTTTAGGCCACCTAGAGGACTTTTCCTCTGCTCTGTTCTGGGGCAGAGTGAGGCAGGGCCATGAGGTCTCTAGCAAGGGGCTTCCAGACCTAGTGCACCCCATCACAGTCTGTAAGTATATTCACCCTAATGCAAAAGACTCACAGAAAGCTCTCTACAACACTTAAGCCCTCCTTTAGTGGTACAGAAGATCTTATGTAGGTCCTCTCTACTGGGATACTTTTAATAAATTTTAATGCCAGAAAAGACAATTATGATAGCCAAGTCTAACCTCCTGTGTAACACAAGTCATAGAATTCTACCTATCATGTGGGTATGTCATGAGGGCATACATTGCTATGTAATTATACAGCACTGACTGTTTATTACAGGGACTTTTCATCTGTCTTAATTTTACAGAATTATAGTATGTTTTGGTACTTAAAGACCGTAAAAACATACCTTTCATAGGAATTGTCTTTGGCATTATATTGTGCTCCAAAGACCATTTCCATGTAACCAGTCAGCTGTGATATTGAAATATATGTTGTTCTTCATGGAACCATGAAGGCAGTAAATGGTGGGAGGCAGAATGGAATTCTACTTGTTTGTTTGTTTTATTTGCATTATTAATTAGAGTTGATTGAAATTTTTTAAAAAATTAATTCTACAGATTTTGAAAAGGAATGGTATTTCTTTGTATTTTAAATTTTTTAGGTAAAATGTTTACTAAAAATGTTCAAAATGAAAGGCTTTTGGTTTTTCATCCCCTATCTGGCCCAATGTATTAGGCAACCTTTGAAAACATCTGTTGGATCAGACTTGATATGTAAGATAGGCAGTGCAATGCCTAGTTTGAGGATCCTGCAGTGGCTTAGATGCCTGGGCAGCTAGACTGAGGCAACTGTGTACATGCCCAGTGACAGATTCTTAGGCATCTTTATTAGCAGAAACATAGGTGCTGAACAAATTTAGGTGTCGGTAGGGTTAAGCAGCAGCTGATGTGGGGATGGAGTTTGAGGGTCTAAATTTTAGTTTTAGGGGCCTACTGTGGCAGAGAAGTTCCTAAATCTCTTTATGGATCCAGTTCAAAACCTATATTCTACCTAAGAGTCCTTTGCAGACTTTTAACTTTGTTCTACCACGTTTCATTTGTTTAGTATAAAGATATTTATTACGGTTGGTAATGTCCAGTTCATAATGGTGTTGTATCTGGTCTGGAGACATTACTGGCATTGTCAGGCACTGAGATCACAGTGCATTGGTTACATACCATCTACCATGTGGCACACTGCATCCATCATTTTCACTACGACTTTACCAAGGCAAAAAACCAGCATTCTTTGCACAGCTTCTACTGGAATGCAAACATTGGCTCATGACACCAGATACCCTGAACTGGTACTGGTGTTAGCTGTGTTGGAAGAGTGTTAACTTCCAACTTCCCTCACAGCTGGAACTTCTGTTTCATCTGGTTGAACTGTGTCATTTCATGAAAAGTAGGAATTCATAACACAGAAAATGCTATCAGGGAACAGAAACTTGTTAGTATATGAAGAGATTACTTTGGACTTGAGTTATCTAGATGTATACAAGTGCTTCTTTTTCAGAATCTGCAAGCATATATGGTTTTACTTGGTGACTGGACACGTCCTAGAGAGGATATTTGTCCTAAGAAATGATAAATACAGTACAATATTAACAACCTTAGTCTAAGTAAAGAATAAATACATGAATAATCCTCAGATAAAACTATTAACTTTGTTTCTTCATCAGTGAAGGCCTACCCATACCACTTCTTATTCACCGTCAAAAAAAAAATCCACCAAAATATTCTGTAAAGAGATAAGGTATGTAGGTACATCCTGCACTCAAAGGTCATTAAAAAAACTTTATCAGTAGATTTGATTGCCATCAGACATTAATCTAGCACAGGCACTGTGACCTGGGGCAAATCACCTCGCCTCTTGGGTCTCCATTTCCTCTTATGAAGAATGGAAATAATAATGCCACCCCAAAGGGATATTGTGAGACCCCATTATTCAGTCAGTTTGAGGATGGAAATAAAATGTGAGAGTGATTTAACTGATTTGAATGCAACTGTAAAGTGTAAAGTGTTTGTAAAGTGTTTTGAATGCAACTGTAAAGTATTTTGTTATTTTCACTCACATTACATATTTGATTTCCTAATTAAAAACAGATTTGTATGTGGTAATTTATGTAATTATTTATGACAGAGAATTTTTGATGGGGTTCACTACCAGCAAAATATCAGATGAGACTGAATATGGTTTTGACTTTGTAGATTAACTCTTAGATTAACCTTCATCAGTAAAGTTTTGGAAAGGCACGAAAAGAAGTGTATACTGATAAGACTTAGGTAGAACAAATATTTACTGTGATAACATGCTCTCTAAGTAGCCTCTAGCTGAATTTGTTCTCTTTCTTCCAAACTAGAAAATGTATTTGTTTGTTTATTTTCTTGGTTGCTGTGTTTTAATCTCTGCTCTCTTATTGATTTTTATTTTTCACTGTCATCTGGATTTCTCTGTATCCCCATTTAAAATACAACCATTAATTCACTCCCTCCTTTTTCATGCCGTGGTATGTACTGCATCTATCCAGTGAAGCAGCGCTCACATTTATTAGGGTCAAAATCTTGTGACTCCCATGGCTTCTGAGATATTTTGTGATTCCTCTTGCATCCCTGAAAATGCTAATACTGCTGCTTCACTAAGGTTCAGCTTTACCCCTTGGCCCATCCTGTGGATGTAAAAGTCTTTGTCAGCAGCAGAAATAAGGCAGTTCTGCTATGCATGCTGGGCAGATTGCCAAACCCCTCCATACCCTGTGGTGGAGTTGTACTCCATTGGGGCACTCCACTCCCAAAAGATTGGCACAAGAGTGGATGCAGAATTAAGGGATCAGCTGATGGACCCATCAGCCATTCCCACCCCCTTATATTACAGTAACCGGTCCAGAGAGACTTTCCTATGGCTCTGTGGCCTGGCATGAATGTAGGACTCCTCTCTTGCTTTCCATTTATTCACCCCTCTAATATTCACAAGTTCATCGGCACACAGCTCAGGATTTTGTGATTGGACCAAGATTTGACCCAAAGTGACATTAAAAACAGGCCCAGATTCACAATGGGACTTACGCGTTGCAATGGTTAGCATCAGAACGCCTAACTTTTAGATGCCCAGCAAATCACTGGAACAACACAGCGATCCACAAAACCTGTTCAGTGCCTATGCTCCAGATACAGTGGATGGGGAGAGAAAGGTGCCTTAGAATGTGAACCACAAAAGCCAGCATGCTAGGTCACCAGCTGCCTAAGCTAACCAATGAGAAATGCAAGGAGAGGGGTGTGTCCTAAGACCCCTGTGCATCTCATGGACATAGGTACTTAGGTGCCTGCCTGCAGCCTAGACTGAGTTCTGCTTGCAATCCACAATGGGGAGTCCCTCTCCTGGAGTCAGGTGACTTAGCCACCTAAGTCATTACTTGTGAGAAGGTGCTAGATGCTTGCCTCACTCCACACAAAATAGCAGAAGTAGGTGCCTACCCAGTAAACTTTAGCCCAGTGCTTGGGGCACTCCCCTGGGATGTATGAGACCCAGGCTCATCTCCTAAGGGAGAGAAAGGCTTTGAACAGAGGTCTCCCACTGAACTTATGGCTACGCTGATCTGGGACTCTTTCCTGTTGAAGCAGCATGGCAGTATATAGTCATTGGGTCTGACAGAGAGTGACATTGAGAATGATTCTGTATTCTAGTGGTTAGGGAACTCACCCGGGAGATGGGAGTCAGCCCCAGCCCCCCACCCCCCACAATCCCCTCTTCTGCAATGAGCCCTTTATTATTCAGTCACAGTAGAACAGCTTCAGCAAGAGAGATGGAGGGAGATGCACATCAGATCCCATAACATATCCCATAGCTCAGTGGTTAGAGTACTCTTCTGAGAGCTAGAAGATCCTTGTTCATAATCCTTTCTTCCCCTTAGGCAGAGAGGGGACTTGAACTATGGTGCAGGTGAGTGTTCTAACCACTAGGTTAAAAGTTATAATGTGAGCATCATCTCCTTCTTTTCTAAGGTTTTCAATTGGGACCTGATCTGGTAGGTGGCCTCTGACTACACCTACCAGATCAGGCCTAATACACATGTTAGTTGAACAAACACCTATATTCTCCCAGTTTGTGGATTGCTCTGGGGCTTAAGTAGAAGATAGGTGTCCAGATGCTTAGAGTGAGACTGCAGCACGCATGCCCAGAGACAGAATTTAGGGGAACTTTTGCTGCAAATACTTAGGTGTCAAGTGAATTTAGGTGTTTACAGGTTAGGTGGCAGCCAAGAAGGAGTTTTATGGATTGCAATGGAGCCTAAAACTGGGGGTTAGGTACCAACACACCTTTACGGCTCTGGACCTGATGGACTTGAAAAAATGGAACCCCAAAGAGTTAAATGACTACCAGAATTTTCATGTACAAACATGTTATCTGATGCTGGTCCATGCTGGTGACTGCATATGGCACAATTGCTGTTTTCTCTTTATGAGTGCTGATGGTTTTAGCCTTTCAGTTCAAAGTGACTCTGATTTTCATTTGTTTTCTTAATCTTCTGGACAATGCTGATATATGCTCATCCTGCTGCTTGGAAAAACTTAGGGCCACAGGGATTTAAGAAAAAAAATTAGCCTGCTTTTGGATTGACTAAGTGTTGATTTACATTATATTTCCTTTGCACTTATCTCTTACAGTGGTGATAATATTTATTCAGCAGGACCGTGACACTGGATCAAATTTGTTATGGTTCTTTAGGCTGCTGTGTCTTGTGAATGATATTAAAGGACCTGTGAATGGAGGCACTTTGATTTTATCCCTGAGGATTTTATAGCACCAATACTTCATATATAGAACACCATGCATTAAACTATCTTTTCTATGGCCCTGATTGAACAAGGTACTTAAGCATATGTGTAGTTCCACTGAAGTGCATTGGGTCTTAATTGAAAAGCCTCTGTCCATTAATTCTTCAGTTTTGCAGTTGTATAACTTTGCAGTTCTAGAAATGTTATATTTCTGCTTGGCTCTTGTTCCTGCTTGGCTCTTGTTTGTTAAGTCCAAGTACTATTATGCTTTGTCAAGATGTGTCTATTTTGGAATCTGATCCAAGTTTAATTCATTTTGAAACAATTGCTTCTCCATTCCAATGACCTCTGAAGTTACTTGCTTCCATCAGCTAACCACTTTCTTTGTGCTCAAGTGACAGAAGCGAAGTTTCTCCCAATGCCATAGTCAAATATGAATTGGTTAAAACTGTTTACTCTTGTTTTAACAGTCATCAGATTTACAGACATTTCTTTTGAGTGTCACTAATTATCTTATTTGGTCTTTGAGATGCAAGGTCATTGTACAGTACCCTTCTAGTAGGATCCAGTGTCATCAAATCAAGAAATACGAATCCAACATGATGTGCAATTCAGCATGAGCTATCACCTGCTCACAAACACAGTTTGGAAATTTCAAAAAGGATGTGTTTTTTACTTTCAAGTAAAATCATAGCTTTCAATGGTACACTAGTAACAAACCAAAGGTCATTGTCTGTCTTTAGAGACAGTGAACCTCCTTTCCCCATGACTTGTTTTCCTGTATGCTGCTGTCCCATTCATTTCACATTCCTTCAATGGTTTTATATGTAAATCAGCCTCCATTGTGTTATCTTATGCTTAATTTACATCCACCAGAGACAGGTGAATAAACATCCCTTGTCTGACTGGAAAATCTGGTCTTCCCCCTCTGCTGTGATACAGAAATAAGAACATATTTCCAGTATACGTATATAACTTCTTATTTAGTATTTATACATACATTCCACAACAGAAACATTGACCAGTGTGACCCTGGCTTTCATTTAAGACCTCACATGCTATTCTTTGGTGACCCAGAATGTTCTTACTAGAATCCGGATATTCTTGTAACTCCTTTGCCAGTTGGCATTGATGTGTTCTTAAGGTCAGAGTGTGCATGTGAAAAGCCAGGGGGCTACATAGCTACTAAAGTTTGTGAACCCCCATGAGTGATGTTTTATTTAAATATTCTAATGGCATACACATAAGTTTATGGTCAACACACCCTGCCCCAAGCTCCAGTAGTGGTAAGAAACAGAGATAAATAACATTTAATATCTCTGGCTTGGGTGGGTGCTGTGAGGTAGCTGGATGCTGAGTTAAGCAGGAGAACGGAGGACAACAAGGTGAGTAGCTTCTAAAGCAAGTGGGGCAGTTGAGAGTAGGTGATGGTTGAGGAACCTGCAAGGTGGGTATGTTCTAGGGTTCTTAGATGGAACCGCTGAGGTATGTGGCATATTTTGGGGCTACTGGGATACATTGGAGATGGGTAGATGCTGGAGGTAGTCGCTGTTGAGGCAGTTGGGGGACAGCGATTGTAAGGATAGGTGGATTTTGGGGCACCTGCTGAGTGGGTATGTGTTGGAATAGCTTTGGGGAAGGAAGCTTTTGGTGGGTGCCTGGGGGTGTTTACTGGGGAGGCCCTTCATCTCCATGATGTCTTCAGTACAGCCCCGTATTCATAGTTTGACCATCTTATGCTTATCTTTAAGGCCCCTACCCTTATCCACATTTAAGTTTCTCTTAAATATCCACTTCTGCCACTGACAAGTAAAGAGAAGTGTGTGTTTAACTGTTCATTCCTCACCATCACAGAAAGGAGTGTGATGCTCATGTAGAAATAACACACACAAACTATAAGAAATGTGTGACATTTTTGTGAAACATTTGTGTGCCTTCTAACGTGGGCCAGAGTATAAATAATTTAAGGCAAATTAAATTCAATTTGACAATGTCCTTCAAAATCTGCAGAATATCTTTTGTGCTTCAGTAACATGAAACTGGCCAAATAGGGGTTTCCCCTTCCCTTCCTTGACAACACATTATCTCCATAGTTACAAACCATGCATGGCAAGTGTGGTGGATATAAACTCCAAAAATAGGGGTTTACAATGGATTTGCTGACAGACCCTTAATGGTTGCAGCCCTAGCCAACACTGCTATAATAAAGGGATTTATCTTGGATTAGAGTTCCTGGAATTAATCATTAATTGGATTAATGAAATGTAATTCATCATGCATGCCAACCTTGCTTTTTTCTAACTTCCTGGTCCTTTCTCCTTGGAAAAGTCATCAAGGAAAGATCTCTGTCTGCTCTGGGAAAGTTCACAAGCAGTTTTAGGATTTATTTAATTTTACCTTAACTTCAAATCTCTACAGTGATCAAAATTCCCTTTATTCTTTCCTTGGACACCTTTGTAATTCTCCTGTATATAATATTTACAGTAAGTTTGATATTTTTCAACCACTTAGGTTACAAATTTAATCCTGATTTCAATTCCTTTGGAGAGCTATAGAGGGAATAGAAATGTCTTCATTGTGTTTCTCCCATTCCCTCCAGTGTGGAACTCAGGAAGTATTTAATTCAGCAATGGTTTGTTGGTGAAATAGAGTACATCCTATTAAAATCTGTATTTAGCTTTGGCACACTGACAAGAAAATACATCCCAAATACTAGGAGTTTGCATTTTAACATCTCCTTTGAAAAGCACTACATTTTTTATTCTCTTCCTATCTTTTTTTGCGGAAAAATTATCAAATATTTACACAGAGAGTTGTAACTTCTATTCTCAGATAAGCTTACTAATTTATACCTTTGAGAAACCTTTTCATTGAGTATGTACAGGTCAAATGATGGAATTCTGAAACAGTAACAGTAACTTGGGTTAGCTTTCAAAAGTTGAAAAATAAAACCAGGAGATATCACTCTTTTGGACCCATTAATAAATACTCTATGTCTGGTTAGAGAAGAATACTTAACTTAGCAAGAAGTCTGAATGAGAAATGAAAATGATTCCTGAATCTTAAAAGTTAGCATAATGGAAAGATATATGGCTAGGCACATTTAAACTCTTTGGCCCAAAACCCTCTGCTCTCATCTCTTGATGAACAGGGGGAAGAATGGCCACAGACTCTACTTTATAAGCTATTTCACTCAAAACTTCAAATAGACCAAAGCTCTGAACAGAAAGGTGCTCTCTGCCATCATCTATTGCCTAACAAGAAATATGAAAACAAGGGTTCATCTGCATAAGCTTTCTACCCAGAATTCTTCTAGTGGCACTTTGGGAGCCACCATAACTATACACAAACTCCAAATCAATTGGGTACTGGACCTGAACTCAACACTATAAAGAAGGTGTTCTTGATAGTAAGGATTTTGTTTAAAAGTGTGAGATGAATCTGATGTTTCTTAACAGAGGATCTTACAGTGTTGAGAGGACTTTTTGATAGGATACAATGAGAAATAATTTGGGGGGGGGGACTGTAGAGAGAGAGAACTCGTTGCTGAAGCTGCACAAGATAGCTGCTAAATGAAGTCTGGTGAAGTTCCTTTCAACCAATCACTAAATAAACCTGAAATCACCAGAGGTAGTGGAGCCTCATGACAGGACCAGGAAGCACTTCCTGAGGGACTGGAGATAGACCTGCCTGAGTGTGCCTAGGATTCTGGGACTGTGCTACTTGCTGACACCAAACTGTGAGTGGGGTTTAGGAGGTGGGAAGAAGGCTAGATGTAGTAGTGGACTTAAGCTAGTGGTGTTTGTTAGTTTTAAGAGTATCTCCGACCTATTTGAATTATGCCCTTGTTGCTGGTGATAGCAACGGGCAGAAAAGTTACACACTGTAGTGGAGTTGAAACTAAAGGGAGTTGAAACTAAAGGGAGTTTTGCGTGGAAAACTTTTACTGTATAAGCCACATAATCCCCTCTGCTAAATGGTGCAGATAGGAGAAAAATGAATTTAAAAGAGGTGGGGAAGGGACAAATGGCTCTGTTTCAGCCTTCTGGTCTCAGAAACCATGGAAGCCCTACCCCTTCCACTCTGATGTGGTAGAGACTTCATGAATGCTCCCCTCTCCTCCTCCTTGCATTGCTTAAAGTTTTTTCCTGTGTAGCACTTAGAAGGGAGCCCGGCATGCTATGTATGGATTCTTTGTACATTTCAGATGGAAGTTTCAGCATGGGGGCTGGAGGTTTTCCCTAAAATCAGAAGGCAGATAACACATTTTTCGGGGGGTTAAATATAATTTTTAAGTCACTTGTGATTTTTTTTTTTGAACACTGACTCATTGTAATGCTTGGGGGACTGTCAAGCATTCAGAGTTATAATGATCCCTTTGTTGACTCTAAACATATTACAAGTAACCAACAAGCAAAGTCTATCAGGAATTTCCTAATACCACATTACAATATGGGAAGGCCGAGCCCCAGAGCACAGTGCAAAGAGATTCTCATAATGGACACAAAGCTTTATGTTATGATAGTCGATGATTTTACAATAGCAAGGCCTTGGTTTGAATGCTGAAAATTTTCATCTGAGATGTCAATGGTACAAGCTCTGGGATGCTGTGTGGCCCTAGGAGGTGTATGCTAACTTAATCAAATTGTTCCAGAAATGGACCCCATTACATAACACAGCTGAAAGCACAGCTAGCAGAGAGGTCAGTCCAGGTACAGTTCCTGGATTCTCTGATAGATGAAGTGGATGTCAATTTGAGCTTGGGAGCACAGATCAGAACTGGGGGGTATGGTATGTAGTAGTGTGGTTTCTAACATTCTTATTTATAGTGGGGCTGGTTTGGAGTGTTTACTGCCTTACTCATAGTTTCATCAGTTTTGTAATGAACACTAGAAGTTCATTGGGTTTCCATTTTGTTCTACAAACCTTTGCCTTTGGGCTTTAGGTACAGATGGACTTGAAACTCTGGGGCATTGCAAAACACTGCCAACTGTTACAGTTAGTATAGACTGGACCAGCTACATAAACTTGTGCAAATTGAACCCATTAGATTTTACATAGCCCTAATTAAAGGAGTGGTCTGTCTTTCAGGACACTGAACTAAACAGTTGGTTTGTTCCAATCTGACAATTGCTGCAGCATTTTGTATATTAAATGAGCAGATTTACAGGGTAATTATGAAAATAGCCAATGTTGAGTTCATAATAATAATAATGTAATCTATCATGTAGTGTGCATGTGTTTATATCATTGTTGTCTAAGAGGCCAGTGTAAGTTTCTGGTTTATGGAGGCTAAAAGCTCTCTACAATTACTGATGTGACTTCAAATATTTGCCTTTTTATGGCCTGTATTTTAGCAGTTGATGATTCCATTTCTGACACCATCCACTTTGGGAGACAACTGTAATATCTGTTTGTGCAGTCACAGAGTCAGTGGGATGGTAACATTAATGTTAAATTGTCAAGTCTGGCTTCAAACTGTGCATGGAAATTTTGCATGTGCACAACCCACCTTTGTGTATGGAAATTCAGGTAGTGAGACACCCAACCAGTGTGTACAAATCCCCATTTATGTGCTCGGATGTGTGCATATGTCATGTATGCATGCACAAAATCATGCTTCTGACGGTAGCTGGCAAAGGTAAGGGATAAAGCTGCTATTCCACAAGTCAGTCAGCCCACAGTTCTTACATGTTATAAAACTTCCCGCTCTTCTGAAATCCTTGTAATTTTTTAAGTACAGTTCTTTGAGAATAGAGCCTATACTTCATTCTGAATTACTTGTTTTTCTTGATTCCTGTCAAACTTTTATTGCCATGTTAATATTGTATTTTGGCATTAATACACTATATACAATATCATAATTTATGTTCACATACATCTATGCAACATTCATCTTCAACTTGATGCCTTACTCTTTATTCTCTGTTGTTTTTTTCAGTAGCCTTTCCGTGCCAAATGTTGATCAGATGCACATCAGATGAGATCAGAACTTTGTTTATAAAGAATGAGTTTCAATAACCCTAACTCCCTAACTCAATGGGAGACTCCATCATTTTCACCAAAAAAAAAATCTTTTCTTTGAGCCTTTAGGGTGGAAATTTGAAAAGTATTGGTGTATCTCTGCTCCCACTACTTGGAGTGAAAGCACTACTTAGATTAAAATAATTGAAAGAGACAGGGATTATTTTTTTGCTCTCTATTTGCATGGCAGCTAGCACAATGGGGTCCTGGTCCATGATTTAGGATCCTAGGCATTATTGAAATACTGTACTAATAATAACCACAACATTCACGTCAATGCTAAAACTTTCACTGACTTCACTGGGAGCAGAGTTAGGCCAACACTGATCATTTTTTAAAATCTTACCTTTAAACTTTTTTAGTTTGAACCATTGTAGAACTCTTTGTCAACACAGTTCATTGTGAGTTGATCTGAACATGTCTGGGTGGCTGCTGTGAAAGGCAACAGGATCTCATAAATGTAGCAATGAAAATAATTTCTGTCCTTGGTTTGACACCCAGAAAGAACTGATTGGCTAAATCCATGTCTAAAATGAGTTATGAAAACTGAATTTTGAAACAATTCAGTTGACGTGGTTAAAAGACGAATTTTATAGACTTGGAGAATGCTTGGGGAAAAAGCAGCATTATTCAAAAGGAACAACTTGGAGCTTTACAGATTACATTTCCTTAGTGTTTTATGACTGGATTATCTTTCTGAAGAGAATAGTTTCTGCACAACTGCAAGAAATGTGTGGGATTCTGACCGTGTGATACAGCACAAAATAAATTATGACATGTGCCTTACAAAGGTGTGAATACCACCGTATTAAAGAAAAAGCTTATTACAGATAATTGCTTGCTCTGTTTATGCTGTTTCTGTAGAACTTGGGTAAGCAATTTAGGTTACAGAGATTTATCACAGTTTTCATGAAGATGTATGAAACTAAGAAACTGCAAGCTTTTTTTAATCCACCTATAAATCATTTTATTCATTTAATTTCTCCCTGTATAAATTTTATAGGATCATATATAAAATGGAAGTTAAAATTAGTACGTGCTTTCTGACAAAGAAGATATTTCTATTTTTTTCACTAGTTTGTCACTACTGTGTATAGTCTCTTTTGATATATATAAAAAATCCAGCAGGTCTACTTGTTAAATGTTTAATGCTATAATTAAAAAAAAATATTTTTGAAGGAAATTCAGTGGTGGTACAGAATATGTTTCTTATATTAACAATGCATTATATAACAATTATATAACAATGCATTATATAGGTTGCTGAGTCTGAATGAACTATGGACAAAACCCAGGAAATGTGGCTCAGTGGGGTCTGAAGCGCACATTCTTTTGAATACTAAACTCGCTGTACCATGGTGGGGAAGGTTCATGCCTGTGGAGGGCAGGATTTTATTTTTATTTTTTTGCCTTTGTCAGGCTAGGCCTGGGGCAGGCAGCTTTAAATTACAGGGATCCATAGGAGATCTGGCCCCGAAGTCTCAAATTGGAAATGCTAAGCCATTAGATTTCGTGGAGCAAACTTTCCCTTACTGGGAGCCCTTCACCATTGTTTATGCCACTATAAATAAATGGTGCATTGGCCCTGTTCATATTAATATAACGATTGGAGTTATAAAGTATTATGATACAACACAGAAAAATGTGTTTTCTTGTGACTCAAACTATTGGGGGTATAATTATTTATTTTATGGCTACTAACACAAAGTGAATTATTTTCCTAGCTGTGCAGAAGGAGGGCACGAGGTAATAGAGGTGAGTGGAGGGAATAGTTCCTTATCTGCATCTCTTTAATTTTGGCCCTGCCATACTGAAGCACTCTTAGCAATAAATATCCTAGTACTAAATATTATCACCGTGTTTAATACTTAAAAGCATATACAGCAAAACAATGGTGTAAAAAAATACAGAATTCTTTAAAACAGGCCACTTCTCTTTTGCTTAATCTTTACCCCTTTGCCGCATGTGGGAAAAATCCTATTCTCTTTGCTAATGGCAAGACTCCCACTGACTTCAGTGGAAGCAGAAGTGAACCCCAAACCTCTTTCTGATTTTCTGTTTTACCCTTTGTAGCCCTCATTTCCCATATCTCCTTTCCTTTCTTCATTGTCATCCCCTTTTTTGTTATTTCTCATATAGGCCCAGTCCTACTCTTTTTGTAGTCAATGGGAGTTTTGTTGTTGATTTCAGTGGGAGCAGGACTCCTAATTTGTAAATTCCCAAGGTCATGAACCTGGCATCCTATCAGTCAATAAATGTCACGAACATCTATGGCATTGAATAAATAATAATTTTGAGTTCTAATTCTTTTGATTACCCATTTGGATGGGGACATTGTTACACACATTGCTTTGTTCACATTTTTATTTCTGAAAAATCCAGTATGTTAACTAAAATGCATTTTAAGTTTCCTGTCTGTGTCCATTAGCTGTCTGCATATATATAAGTAAACATACATATATATACATATATATATATATCTCAAAATCAAACGATCTTTGCAATTTATCTAATAACTAGCACAATTCCAACTTCAGAAACAAAATGATCTCATCCTTAGGGTTCTGTTTTAATCATAATTAGAGATACGTTGGGATTAAGATGTCCAGTTGCCCCATGTGTTCTGTATAAGATATGCAAAGAGGAACTGAGCTGAGAGAAATGTAGCACAGCTTCTAGGAGCTGAAGCATATGGTGGCCTTTCTTTATCTCACCTTTGTCTTTAAACAACAAGAGTGTGCAATTCAATCTCATTGTATAGAACATAGTTACAGTGACTACAGGCCCCAGATGGGGAACTCCATCAACTGGTCAAATACTCTTTAGTGTCTAGCTATTAGTTGGCAGAAAGATAAATTTGGTAGAACCTGCCTTTATTCTGAGCTCTTCAGGACAGCTCATTTTACTTTTTCTTGACAAATCTTCCAAGGTAGAACTTCCCAGAAACAGCATCTCATCAGTGACGGTTGTTTAGGGCTTGTCTATGCATGAAAATTTATCCAGAATAAAGTAGGTTGTGAATTTAAAATGGACTAACTATTCCTGTTTAACTCTATGTGTGAACTTGCTTATTCCTGAATAAGGGCATCCATATGTGTGATTATGTTCCAGAGAATAACTCCCTGTGTACACAAGCCTGTAGTGCAGCTAGGTTAGTCTCTGCCTATTTTGTTTTGGTAGCAGATATTCCAAGTTCAGGTTGAGAAAAAGAACACCAACCTAATAAAATGCAGACCCGACACAGAGAGAACAGTGTCTTACTACTAATATATGTGGCTTCCGCCGCTACTATATCTGAGTACCTGAATTATAGTAACTCTGTATTTTCTCTCCAGGTCATGTACTCCAGGGACCTTTATAGATACTTTTCTCTATTCCCCTCCTCACTTATTATGGCTTATCACCACACCAATGCTTGCAACGGGAGACTGAGAGCTCTGACCCTCTGCTCATACTCTCCCATTTCCAGTTGTACCATGGCACCCTTTTTGATCCCTCCTTTCCTATGGGATCTACCTCTGCATCTCTTCCTCCCCAGAGAGTTAGAAGAGTTCCACAGGTTTGCTTTCAGATGTATCCCACCATTTGATAATCAGTACCAGATCGTTTCTGCAGTCCTTATGCGGACAAATCTCTCAGGGAACCTTAGCTATGTTCTGTTCCATATTGATACCTACATTTTGAATTAGACATAGCTCTAGAATCAGCAACTGAAAACTGACTATTGGTTTCTATCTTTTTTTTAAAAAGGTACTTAAAAAGTTCAGTGTCATTTCATTATTACTGTCAAAATTATCTGGTGGTAAACTCAGATAAAAAGCACTTATTTGCTCTGTGATTAAAATTGTGAAGTATTAGCTTGCATTTTAAAGCAGTATATTAACAAAATTAAATTCTAGGAGACTAATGTCTTTTATATTTTGATGACAATTATAAACATAATGTAATTTTGCCTGTTTTTATAATTCCACTCTTTACTACCTAGGGGATCTGTAGAATTTTTTTCTCAATATTTCTGACTTCACATACTTTAAGCTTGGGAAAATAATATGCTACAGTACTAAAGTAATTTTCTAGCTGATAGTTTTAGTATTGTCCTCTTATTTTCTAATTTAAATACAAGTATTACGATAGTAAATTTCCATACCAGTTCAGACGAAGTGTTAGGCCTGAGATAAGCTCACCTTCAACTGATCTATCCTGATTGAACTGGTTTGGTATAGACAGTGGGTTGTTTATTTCTACCTATTCTACCTGTTTCTGCATACCACAACAAGAACTCTTGTTGGTGAAGCTATGTAGGGTGCCACAGGATATTATAGTTCTTTTTAGCAATGTAGTGGTTTGTGTTGATGGTATTCAGACCCTTATCCTACAAAACTGGCATTCCCATTCCCTTCCTCCATCATTTTCCCCTACCTAGTGCAATTGTCTAACTGGATGAGTCTTGAGTTATAAGAATTGTGCAAAACCTAGAAACTCTATAGAATGGGGAAAAGGGTGAATTAAAAAACATCCTTATTTATGTTACGGTAGTGTCATTATTAAGGGAAAAGGGATTCCTTTGGGGACAAGCTACCATCTTCTTCTCTCCCTTCTTTTCATGGCCAAATATTTTCCTAAACTTGTGGGAATTTGACTGAAGTATCTGAAGGGAATATGCAAAGAAAATAGTGGACTTGAGCCCAGAACAAACATACTAATATGAGAGGTCTCTGTTCAGTGTAAATCACCTTGTGACCAGGTATAATGGTGCTCTCGCCTGGCATGTAATGGGTTACTGGGTTCATGGCTGAACTTAGCAGGGTAATAAAAGGTGCGGCTGGGGTAAAGGAGGCTGTCACAAGGAAACACTGTGGTTTGTATCTTCCCAGCTGCCTACAGCTGGAAAGGTCTTGGCTGGCTATTGCCTAGTTATTTGAGTTGATCTGGGTTTGAATTTTAGGTCTGGAAATAAAGCAATCCTTAAGTAAAGGCAGGTGATGTGAGTTGTTGTGGGGGTTGTTCTTTTTCCTTCACTGACTGGTGATTCTGGAAAGTGGCTTACAAACCCCCAATGTGGGGTTCCCAGGTTCCATCCTGGAGTCTCCATAAGGATTGAGTAGTTGTTGTAGTTGTGCTATTTTTCCAGCACAGGCATTTGAGCAGCTTTCTTTATCAGGCACAGAGAAGGAGGACTGTGTGTTGGAGGGGGAAGGAAACTTTCGCTCTGCTGATAATTTTGGGTCAAATTCTGGCCTAGGAAGGGCATGTGCACTCCCATGTGAAGAGAGAAATTGGTCTCTTCTCTTTGAATCAACTATGCACCCTCTTTTCCCCACAAAATCTGAGTCTTTATGTGAGATATTTTGGTAGTAGTGAGAGAAGAGCTGTCACAAAACATAGTTTCTAGACTAGCTTGTTTCTAGTTTCCTCTGTGCGTGTCTCTCTCTCTCTCTCTCTCTCTCTCTGGATTTTATTGGTTTCTGTTTTTCCTATTTCTATTTCTTCATGCGTAAACTACAGAAACCTGCAGTTTTTTAATAGGATGACAAAGCCCTCGCTGGGATGATTTAGTTGGGGTTGGCCCTGCTTTGAGCAGGGGATTGGACTAGATGATCTCCTGAGGTCCCCTCCAACCCTAATCTTCTATGACTCTATGATTCCTAACACACAGAAATCTGACTTGAGGGGGGGAAAAAGTGTTATCAGAACACACTTATTTAGATGGTCCTTTTACCAGTTATTGTGGGAAGATCATTAATTACTTACAGATATGGAGTAAAGTGATAGAGATGCACCTTTAATGGAAGTCAGGTCTTGTAAATATCCTATGTATCTGAGATTTTATATTGTGCTCCTTTTCTTCCAGTTACCTCATTTAGAGCCAGTCTCCCTACAGACTTTGATGAACAGGCCTGGATCCTGCCTTTAGCCCCGTGGGGTGTAATTTTCTTAATTTCTTCCCATATGAATATATTTGGTAGTGCCTCCACCCCTATTCACTTTTTTCTGGCAGGGTCACCAAGGTAGCTTGGAAGGAAATTCTAACCACAAGGTAATCTCCACTTACTTGGCAGATAGCTGGAGACCTACAAGAAATAACATAAACACACAATATACATTCAGCAGAGTAATTATATTAAACAAAGTAAATGTAACAGGATATAACACTACTCTCAGGATCACCTGCACTTACATTGCTCCTGGGGAGGCATCTCACTTCCTATTGGTCAAGTTAGCTCTTCTTCCCAGGCTTTTACTTGTCAGTCATTTGACTCTAACCCCCTCCTTTCTCTGACACTGTTTCTTCTTTGAGCAGGAGCGCTGGTAGCCATCTAGAACTCTTCTATTCTCTCCTGTGCCAACAGGGCCCCTATTGCTCAACATAGTGTTTCTCCCTCTTGGTTGCCTAGCAGACTCTGAGTTTGCCCTTGACCCCCACTTCCACCCACAGACAAAGTGCCTCTCCCTGAGTTCCAAGAACAGAGACCCAGGAACCAAGCAAGCTCCTTGAGGGTTACGTATTTCTTTGCAATTTTCCTATTGGTATCTATTTTTATTGTGTATTATTATTTTATTAACTATCAGCAACACTGATAACTTCAAAGTTCAATTAACAAAACAAACTTGAGAATGTTTTCAATGTACATGAGGTAACGTGAAGTGAGTAATTTTGGACGATTATTGTTTTATATATAATTTGGATTAATTGCCTGTTTATCACTTGTATCCGACAGATTATTTTTACCAATAAACAAAGAGTCCTCTTGTATTATATCTTAAGTGGTTCTGAAGTGTTCTTTACCAGTCAATTTCTGAAGAATATCCTATACCCCTGGTTTGGCAACTTCTGAGTGCAGTTTCTGACATACCTTTATATATATCGTTCAGGGAAGAGTTATATTAAATATTGTGTATCGTCTCTGAGGAATGGACCCAAAAATGAACCACAAATCTGAATGTCCCAAATTATGGATGATGACTGATTCTGCTATGATCACTTCGTCACTATGGATTTGGGCCCAATTTATAACCAAAATTGGAAGAAGTCAGACTGCTTTGAGAGGGGGAGAGACAAAGACTGTTCGGAACTTGCCTATATTTTGCAACATGTTTGTAGATTTCTTTTTCTTTCCCATTTTTTGCACCTTACTTGAAGCAATTGCACAGAAAGGAGGAGGCATTCCAAACAGGGACTCCATCTTTCACATACGCTTCAGATATATTAAATAAATAATACCTCCATTACTAGTGTCTCAGTAGGATGATCTTTCGCCCATGTACTCTAGTGTTCAGGAAGCCATTGTACCTCCCGTTACACTCATGTCTTCTAATTTTTGAAAAGGTTAACATGGTTTTATCACTAACAGCCACTTGGTCATTGCAGAGGCTAACAAGCCATGTTGGAGACATTAGTCAGGGAGGCCGAGGTATATACCTAAATGTCTCGCTCAATTATAATGAGTTGTTCTTATGCTGTGATCACTACATTACCACAGCTGTGATTGAAAAGACACATTTGTTAGAGAAGAGTGCAATGGGTTCAATCAGCTTTGGGTGTCTGCCATCACTGATGTGTTCACCTATCTCCACGCCATCTGGTAAGTTTAGTGGTTTGATTGCACATGCCATTTTGTGAAAAGCATGATGCTATTCTGTTCTGTGCTGTTGCTTTTCCTGTGTTCACTGTCCTCCTGTTGATACTTTCTTAAAACAACATAAGGACGGCAAGTGACATAATGAAGATATTAACCAAGGCTTACATTGTCAAGTCAGAGCCTTGTTCGTTGGGTATCTGATGAACCTAAATATTTTGAAGGGAAAGATAAGGAACTGTTTGGGTCAGGTACCCACAGCTAAATTATGGTTTTATATGGAGGTTGCTAAAGTGTCTGTTTTTATTTGTTTAAAACACTCTGTTTTGTGAGCATCAAAGTGCCACATAGCTATGCTAATGTGTTTAGATTCCTATACAGCCCTCATGACTAAGGCATCTGGGTTAGTTAGCAGCTAGGGACTAGAGCTGGGGTCCACAAAGGGACTTCAGCATTGCAATGTCTAACTTTTACTGCCTAGAAAATCACAGGAACAACACTGCAATCCCCAGAGCTTGAATTAGGCACCAAGGCTCCCTATACAATCAATGGGGGGAGATAGGTACCCTAGAATGCTATCCACAAAGCCATCACACTAGGTAGGGATCAATTTAAGCTAGCCGATGTGAGATGCCAATGAAAGGGGTATGTCTTAAGCTGTGCCCATCTCAGGTGCCTAAGACTGGGTTGCAAGAAGGCACCTATCTTCCCTAGCAATCCACCACTCCTCCACCTAAACTGAATGTGTGGTACCATCTGGTAGCATCCATCTGTTCAGAGAATGACTAGATCTTCACAAACTGGAGGAGAAGGGGGGAGGAGAACCTCCCTTATAATCTTTAGCCTAAGGGTTAGAGAAATCACTCTGCCTAATGAGGGGATGGTATTTGAACAGGCATCTGTCATCTCTCAGTTGAGTACCCTAGCCACTATGTTATAGAGTCAATTTCACTCTCTCTCTGGCCCAACTGATTTTTAATTAAAGCTGAATAACGTCAATAGGAGAGATTGAAGAAGACCCACGTCAGAATATCCTATAAAACATCTAGTGGTTAGAAACAATTAATCCTTCACTTTTCTTTTCCATTTAGCTTATCCCCATGCCCAAAATCATGGAACTGTTGTTTGCTGCCATTACATTGTTTGCTCTGCTTGTGTGTTTTAATCCATTTGCCCACCCTATGTCTGTTATCTTTATTTCATTAGTAAGATTTTTCATGGCAAGGACATTCTTCTGTGTTTGTCCAGTGCTTAGCACAATGGAGTCCTATTCTTCCTTGGCTCTTAGGAACTACTAGAATAAGCATGATTAGCAATAAGTACCAGCCAATCTCCTCAATTAGCAAAAAAGTGACCCTGTTCTCTTGAATAAGAAGAATAGAATATAAAGAGTGAAAAGACTCTCAGTGTTTGGATTTGAGCTAATGTGTGACTATCTAGCATTTCAATAAGGCATTCTGCACCCGGAACTTCATGAGGGAGCACAGAGATTGAATATGGTGGACCTAGATTGGCCTGTTCTGGGGAAGACATGGAGGAGGCAAGGGAGGAGTAGAGTCTTCTTGGAGTAGTGGAGGGCCCAGAAGGAGTATTGTGGCCAGTCTCCTGCAGGATGATAAGGTAGAGAGCAGTGGCATACCCGGGGGTCAAGCCTATATTTGTGCACCTCCCCCCCCCAGGCCTCATGCCCTCTGCACAGGGCAGGAGGGGGTACTGGCACCGCCCCCCCCAAGCTTCCCTGGGGAGGAAGGATCTGTACCTGCTGGGGTGGGGGCAGGCATGAGGCTTGGGGGGGTGCAAATGCAGAATTGGCTCCTCCGCCCCCTCTGCACATACCCACTGCGCAGCGCCTGCTTCCCTTGCTGCAGGCCCGCAGCCTGGCACTGGTCCGGATGGGGCGGTCACACCTCTGGGTGTGGGGATGGGGGTTGGGCCAGTCCTTCATGACATGCAGCGGGGGAGGTGCCCCTCAGATCCTCCTGCATCCCCCACCCATTGTGAAAGGCTGGCCCGGTGCACTGCCTCCCACCCCTTACCCGCCACTTCAGCCCCACAGCCTGGCGCCGGCTCGGATGGGGTGGCCTCATCCCCCCAGCCTGTGGGTGGGTGGGCATGGGGGGCCAGCCCTTCAAAATATGTAGGGGGCACAGAGCTCCTGTGTCCCCCGCTTCTTGTCTGTTGTGAAGGGCCGGCCCAGCGCACCCCCACACACACAGGGCAGCACCCACGGGCTTGATCCCCCTCTCAGTCTGCCACTAGTAGAGAGGTAGATGACACAGGAAAGGGAAGACAGGTGCTGCTCATTTTACAGATGAGGAAATGGAGACACTGGCAAACAGTGTCCTGCTCAAAATCACACTGGAGCTTTGGGGCAGTTTTAGTAGCAGACACCAAATTTTCTGTCTTTCAGATCTGTACCTTGGTCACAAGTTCCTCCTTTCAAGGAACATATTATGATTCTGCAGGTATGTAATTTATACATGTGTGCTCAGAGAAGTAAAATTGCAATGAATATGGTTCATGGGGCTATGTTGTTTTTAAAGAATTAGGTTTGATAGGTACGGTTTAGTAATAGTTTGAAAATCAAATAATAAGTGACAGTTGGCTGTTACATAGGGCTTACCTCTAGTATTGCATTGTAGCATTCAGGATAGCTTTCTCTTTTTCTGTATGGTTTATTGTATTTGTAAACGAGGCTAAACAAATATTACAAATCAAACTGGCTGAACTATATTTTGGTATGCATCCCTCTACATCTCTATTTGAAAGCTATCACCTCTATTTACATAAATTCCTTTCAGTTTTCAGAACTGTGTATTGTAAGTAGAATATAGTTGAGGTGTATCATTTAAAAAATCTAAAAATATTAATATTTAAAATATTGTTTAGGTAATTGTTTGAGCAAAAGTAATAGAAAGTGTTTGATATCTGCAAATTACACTGCTTTAGCAGAAGGGTGCACATTTTAAATGTTACAAAAAGTTCCACATCAAATTTTAAAATATATACAGGGGGTGTAATTAAAACTCAACACTTACCCATCATTATCACACAACACCTTCTCAGATACCACAATTAATGTCTATTCTAAATATAGGGAAATACTGCAGTATCTAAGATAACACTGTGACCTTTTTTAATGGCAACAATTGTAGCAAATTTCAGATTGAACTGTTGTTAACACTTTGGATTGAAACTCTGATATTTTACCAGCCCATAAATTAGAATAGACACTTAGCATTCCTGCTATACAGAATTTGGATAGTTATTCATTCTAATTGCCTCAAGATTCAATACAACTTTTTAAAGAAGACTAATGAAGTCACACAAAGAATAGAATAATTGTATCTAATGGTTAAGCAAAGATGTGAACTGCATCTGCTGCTGTTTTGGGCTTTTGATGCCTGCTTTTAATGACACTTATTTGTCTTCTAACAGCAGCAGTTTAAAAAACATTAAAATTTCCCCTTCTCAGTGTGATGTCATTAAATTGCTCACCTAAATAAATAAATAAAATGCCAAAGTTGGGATGAAGCCTAAATTTTTTGAACAGCAGATACATTTTTTTAAACTAAATTACTTTATTAGAAAGATACCATGTTCATCTCTTTGCTTTACAAAATTATGTTGAAGAAATAATGGTTTTAGTGACAGTTACTTAATCGAGATAGTCTGATGTGTATTTCCAAATAAACTTTCTTGTACATTTTGAAATTGGAGCAAAAGGTATGCCTTTGCTTTTGGATTAATGTAAAACTTAACATGAAAGTTTTTGGTAAAACATTCTTTTTTAAATTTCTTAATTTAACACAATTGTAACTTTGAGTGCTTTAATAGTGTGGACTCTTCTGGTGCTAAATATAAAGCACTGGTTTTCAGATGCTGACCTCTCAGTCATTTTACCGAACCAAGTGAGTCACATTGAAAATTGATGTGACAACATCCACAAACAAAGTGAAATTTTAAACAATCAGTATGGTAGTTTTCATTGAAGTCCTCAGTGGTGTAAATGATTGTAAACTGGAAATTATTGATTGTTGCAAGCATTCAGAGACAGCGTAGAAACAGCCCATAAAGGGTCAAAGGATGGCTCGGCTTATAAGTGTGAACAATGTGAGTTAAAGTGTGTACAAGGAGCCTTCCCTCCCACATGCACCCCTGGCGTGGGGCTAGTCTAGCACCACCAGTGGTGTTCCACTTTTCATGTCAGTCAGCTGGTCTAGTTTTGAGAGGGAGAGCATGATTCACTCTGTACTCTTCCAGAGGAGTTCTGCCTGAGTCATCTTTTAATCCCCTGGAGAATCCTACTGAGAAGCAGCCCTGGTAGGGCTCAGTGGAGTCAGTGTTTTAAAACCACCATCTGGTTCAAAGAATTCATGCCCCATTTTTATGCTGGCTGGTAGTCTCAGTAACAATGTCATGTCTTTACTACAGGGACTGGTGACATATGGAGTGTTTTAGCATATCACTGTGCTTGATGATGGAGTTTTGTAATGCCTATCATATACTCGCTGACCTTATGGCAGTCTGAGATCAGAACAGAATAAATAAATAAAACAAATTGACAAACAGAAAAAATTAAGCAAAGTAATGCTATTTGAAACTATGGTTTTAATTATCACTTGAGGGAGGGGGAATGGAGGGGATTTTTAAATACTATGGGCCACCTTCCATTGATTCACCCTTCATGCATCCTTGTGCAAGCCACTTTGCTCCAGTATAACAGCGGTAGAGCAGCTCATACAAAATGCAAAAGAACAGCTATTACAAGATAAATAACAGGCTGTCTGCTACCACCCAGCCCTACGGGTCACCTTTAATGAAGCACTGGAGTCCCTTAGATATATTATCAAAGAGCTAACCCAGAATTAAATGTCTAACATCCTGGAAAACACAGCCCAAGAGCTACCACTATAATTATTAAAAGAACCGCTTCAGCCTGTCAAATAGAAGAAGCAGGAGGCAGAGGCAAACTTTGAACAACTGTAACTATGATTTAAGATTAACAGTAGAACACCTAGTGGTACAAAACCTTACAATGAATGCAAGTACACAGTCTTCACCACCCTCCCCTCCACCAGAGCAACATCAGTATCTCCTAAAACAAACCATTTCAGGTAGGGAAATTGTGCACACCAGTCATAAATTGAGATACTGTGAATAGAACCTCCATAATATTCCAAATATCTGCTCAGCAGGCAAAACAAAACACTACCATAAACACCAATAATCTCTCAAAGGCACAGTACAGTAATAAGTGTGCCTCTTTTTTTCGAAACATTTTAAAACATTAACTAATAATCCTCTCAATGCCAATAATAGGGTCTGTGTTGTTTTAAAAATGAAGGAAAACTCAAGATGAAAGGCTAATAACTGACTTTACAAAGACCACTTAGGGAGTCAGTTTCCGAATGAGCATTAAAAAGCAGAAGTCTATGGCTCTGCATTCTATGCTCAGAACGGATGATCAAAGAATGAAGAGACCATTGCATTAAGAGGATAGCCCTCGTCTCAGATGAGATGGTCCATCTTTTTACTGATCCTAAAAGGGGGCCTCCATAGCAAAGAGAAGCAAACATCTATCATGAATCCAAGAATGTGTTAGGTTCAAAAAGGCATAGAGCCGTTACTTTGCACTACACTGTGGGTGTGTTATGACTCCATACATGGCACAATCCACTCAGGGAGGCTCACCCTAGGACAAAGGTGATGTAGAGCTGATGCAAGGATACTACACACCTTCTCTGATGCTAGGGGAATGGCTAGCCAAACAAAAAAAAGGCAAAATTTTGGTGTCTGTACACAATATTGATGTTAGGCTGCTTTTTTCAGCCTCTTGTGGTGGTAGAAGGCTAGAGTATATTAAATCAGCCTTCAGCTTGTTTTAATATAGCACAGGGAAACATCCATGCATAGAAGGACAGAGGTTTTTTTCAGGTGTACTGAGCCTATAATTATGTACAGAATTGCCTTTTCCCCAAGCAGAAGTGAGTCAAATATAGAGGAATATTTGTCTATACCAGGGGTTGGCAAACCGCGTCTCCGGAGCCGCATGCGGCTCTTCAGCCGTGGTAAGGCGCGGCTCCGGAACGCGGCTCCCCTAGTGACTAGGGGGCCAGATCAAAAATTCTTCCCCTAGTGTGAGCCCCCACTCTCCAGCTCCGCCGCCGAAATTGACCAGGACAAGTCAATTTCACGGCGGAGAGTGGTCTGAAGTGCTGGCTGCTGGGGTGCAGTGTGTTGGGTGTTGGGTGCTCCATTCATCCGATCCTAGCCCGGCCCCTCTGTCAAATTTTAGAATACATTGTGGCGCATTGTGGCCCCGTGAGTCAAAAAGTTTGCCCACCCCTGGTCTATACTACTGAGCTCCCATTGACTAAAAGAGATCAAATAACTCATTGGTACTGTGACAATTTGGGGAACCTGTCTATGCACAACTTGACAATTGATTCTTAGATCTACACTCGTTAACATTTTTATCAATGACCTAGAAGAAAACAGAAAATCATCATTGAGTTTGCAGATGATGAAAAGATGGAGGAGTGGTAAAAAATGAAGAGGCCATGTCACGGATCTAGAGCATTCTGGATTGATTGGTAGAGCTCGGCATAAGCAAACAATATGTTCTAGGAACAAATAATATAGGTTGTACTTACAGAATGGTGGACTCTACCCTGGGAAGCAGTGACTGAATAAAACTTGGGAGTTATGGAAGGGATAATCAGCTGAACATGAGCACCTAGTGCAATGCTGTGGCCAAATTGGCTAATGTGAGCCTTGGTTGTATGAGTTATAATCTCTAGTATGAATAGGGAAGTTCTAATACTTATGTATTTGACACTGGTGTGACCATTACTGGAATATTGTGTCCAGTCCCAGGTGTCTACAGTTCAAGAAGGATGTTGATAAATTGGAGAGTGTTCAGAGCAGATGGATGAGAATGATTAAAAGATTAAGAAACCTGCCTTATAGTGATAGACTCAAGGAGCTCAGTCTATTCAGTTCCATAAAGAGAAAGTCAAGGTGCCTTGATCAGTGTATAAGTACCTATATGGGAACAAACATTTTATAATGGGCTCTTTAGTTTAGCAAAAAAAAAAGGACCTAACAAGATCCAGTAGCTAGAAAATGAAGCCAAACATGTTCAGACTGGAAATAAGGTGCAATTGTTTAGCAGAGAAGATAATTAACCATTGTAACATTTTACCAACGTTGTGATGTATTCTCCTACACTGGCAATTTTAAAATTAAGATTGGAAGTTTTTTTAAAAGATATGCTCTAGCTCAAGCTGGAATTAATTCAGGGAAATCCTATGGCAGTGATACTCAATAGGTGGCCTGCCAAAGCTTCTTGTGTGGTCAGCCAGCTCATCTTAAAAAAAATTATAATTAAATTCACAAACAGTGATGCACAGCCTATAATTTACCTGTGACTTCCTTAGTAAGTAAATTACTGGATCTTAAGTTCTTATGGTAGCTTCAGCTACAATTGAGATAGAACATTTTTTCATTAGTGATGGAAATTGAGCCAAAAATGAATGTGAGTGGGAGTAAATATTGCAAAGTTGCCTGCAAAACTGACCTTCTAATCCAAACTGGACAGCAGTTTTTCTTTTTATTGTGCCACCTCAGTTAAATGCAAAAACTTTGTGCTTTATATGCCAAACCACTGTGTCCATCTGCAAAGTCATCAACGTGAGGCACCACTTTGAATCACAGCACAGTAAGTTCAACATGGCCTCCTAGCAATGTTGCAAGATGTGAAAAAATTGAAAATCTGAAGTCTTAGTATTGCACTTCAGATGTCATTCTCATAATATCATCAACTGTACAGGGAAAAGCAATAGATGCTACTTTTCAGATAATGTTGGAACTAGCTAAAAAGAAAAAACCTTTCCTGGATGCTGAACTTGTGAAGGAGTGAATGTTGGATATGCTGGAGGAGCTATTTGCCAGAGACAAAAACAAACATGACATTGTGAACCATGTGAAGCAAGTTCCTCTATCTGATTCCACAACAGTGTGAAGATTGGCAGTAATTTACGAGGATTGTTTGTCAGCACTGCTTTCCGATTTAAAAAATGCCAAATACATGTCTCTTGTAGTGGATGAACCAAGTGATTTAAGTGACCCTGCCCAGCTAGTGCAGTTTGTTAGATTTTATGATGGTGAAATTTTCAAGGAAGAATTGTTGTGCTTAGAAACTTATACTATCGGAGAGATTATTTTTTAAAAGGTAAAAAGGCTTTTTGAAAAAAATAGTTTGGATCTGCAGAAAGTAAATTTGCTTGTTAGAGATGGAGGTCCCTCCATGACATGGAAAGAGAAGGGCTTTGCTTCATGTCTGGCAGCAATACACCCTTCATTAAATACACTTCATTACATCATTCACCAGACAGTCAGTCCTGTGCAGTAAATTGTCTGAGGACTTGAAAAAAACAATGGGTATCATGCTGAGATTAGTGAACTACATAAACTCAACTTCTAGCTTGCAGCATCATCTTTTTAAAACTTTTTTACAAGACTTCAGTTGAATACAGTGACTTGTTGCAGCACAACAATGTTTGCCGGTTAAGTAGGGAGCACGTCTTACATAGATTTCATGCATTTCAAACAGAAATCATAGAATTTCATTCAAACCGCAAGTTTGAAGAATAGATGGCTATATTCTGGCTATCTTGTAAGGGTGTTCAGATCAATGTACCTCTGTGAATCTGGGTTTTCTACCATAAACATTACAAAAAACCAACACCTCAATTGCCTGACAGAGGAGCATCTTCACCGGTGCATGTGCCTGGCCCTAGCCACCTACAAATCACTCTTCACAAAGTTTGTCAGAGAGAGTTGATGTCACCTCTCCCTCTAGAGATTTGCCACAAACGCAGGTAATAAGGTTGACTTATAAACTCTGTTAAAAAATAGAAACACTAATACTTATGTTGCAGTAAAGGTATTTCTTTATTGGCAGCTGAAGTTTTTTTATGATTATTATTTTGTCAGCCTTCGGCGCAAAGGGCCTGTCTCTTGTCATGAAATTCTCCCATTGGCCCATGGTTTGATCTAATTGAGTATCACTGTCCTATGTTCTCAGTTGAGCAGGAGGTTAGACTAGGTGATCACAGGTGCCCCTTCTGGCCTTATTAATCCATAAACTCCAGTTAAATGAAATCACTGTATCATGGAATGCCTCAGTCAGCCACTGACTTGTTGCCAGGGCTATAGCATATCCCTCACAAACCAGGTACAATGGTGGGTTATTAGAACTTATTGGTCGCCTATTCAGGTGGAAACGTCTTGGGACAATGGACTGGCTGACACTAGGAGAACTAATGCCTCCAACTTCTCTGCAGGGAGTGGAAAGTGGAAAATCCCCAGCAGCAGAACAAAGGAACCAAGAGTTGGTGGTGGGATATGTAAACCCAAGGGACCTCACAGAGCAGGGAACAGGAAACTTTGGGCAAGGCAGGGGGGTATACTTCTATAGTGTGTGTGAGAAGAGTGTGTGGGAGTGGGATCCTGTTTAACTGTGGGACCAGCAAAGGTCAAAGGAGAGAAGCTGACCGGAAGCAGAGAGAAAGAGACTATTTGATTTGTGGAAGGAGCTATGAATTGGAGGAGAAAGGATCCTGGATACCTCAGAGGACTCTGTCCTAATCCCAAAGAACTCTTCAGAATGATGAGTATGTGGAGTCAGGGAAATGTGCACAGTATTTCCATCATTTTGTCTAGATCTGTGTATCTGACACTAAGTAAAGAGTATTTTGTTTTAGAATCCTATGCATAATATCTGTGTCCGTTGGCTTCACTATTCTGTGCCCAGTGGTTCTAGAGCAATTTTTATATAGGGGGTACTGAGAGTATTGAAACAAACTGTAAACCCTGTACATGGTGGAAACTACCTCAAGACAGAGGGCGTGGCAGCACCCCCAAGCACTCCTAGTTCAGCACCTACGCCTGTGCCCCTGAAGAGTTAAACTGCACACCCAGACACTCACATTTTGGAGTTCTGGGAAAGGGGGTGCACTAGCTATTGGGAAGTCTGAGGGGTTAGCACTGGTCCTGAAGGAGCTAGGGCAATTCAGCTTCATGATCCTGTTTCGATGAAGGGATAAGAGACAGAGCACCTGTGTCCAGGAATTGTGCCAGGAAGGTAGAGGAAAGAGAAAGTATTGGAACCTGCCCAGAACCAGGAAATCTTAAAGGACATCAGGGCTCAGTGGGCTTCAAACACATTCTGGGAAGTATTCAGCAGGGGGTAGTCTAGCAGGGCTCTGTGTGTGACAAGTACATTTTCTGATGCTCTCAACCATAGAATCCTTTTAGCACCCTTAACAACATCTTTTGCAATGCAGCAGCATCCATGGCTATGACATATTATTTTACATTCACTTATCCAACTCCCCATCACACACAGAAATGGAATTACATACATTCTCAAATGCCTCCCCTTCCCACGGTAGTAGAAATTGTTTGTCAAATGAGCAAAATGTAATCTTGCAAGAGTAAATTAAAAAAAAAATTGTCCTCTTTAATAAAGACCAAACATCATGCACACAATATAAGACATCAGGTGAATGCATATATTTTAAAAAGTACTTTTCATCAAGCCATATACCTAAGCATTTTATGTGGCTCAAGACAAAACAAACCTCTATCAATAAAATTACAAGGCATATCACAATTCCCAACAGATGCTTTATTGAATTATTTAAATACATGACTCTCCTAGCACCAGCCTATGTCACTGCTACTCTTCAGGTGAAACCCTCTTAAATGAATATCAAAGGAAGGACCTGTTGCAGCAGTAGATTTACTGTTATGGATTTAAGAGGTCTCCACTGTATTCACATTATTTTATTACCATTTAGCACATTCTAATTAAAAATAAAAAGACTTTGCTGACTTCCCCTGTGCATTCTGAAATGATTTAACTCTGAAGAGAAAGAGCAAGTGACAGATCAAAAGAAAATGTTAGACTATAAATTACCTACTTCTTTGGACATATGGACTATTCATCAGATACGAGGTTGAATACTAGTTAAGTTTCCTTGCCTTTCAAACATCCTAATTCACCCAAGTCATTTTACACACCATGCAATACATTCCCATGGCAGTTATTCAGGGAATTATTTCTCCTTAAATTGAAGGACGCGATCCCCCATACTAAGCATGTCTGCTATTACCCAAGAGCCCTGTGGAGCTTTCAATTGCATTTTTATTCTCAGCCATCTTCCTAAGACGCCAGATCCAAAGCTCATTGATATACATAGAAAAACTCCTATTAACTCCAAGGGTCTTAGGTCAGGCCCTACATAGGCAAGCTCTCTGGTACAGCACGGCCAAGATATACAACAGGAAGGACTAGAACTGGAGGTGTTATGTGAACTGACTTTCTTGTTCCCTCTTTGGAAACTCAGCTCTATTTGTTCTCGAGTAGAACGTAAAGGTCCCAAGAGAGATCAGAGTCCCATCATGCAAGCCTCTAGAAAGAAGCAGTCCCTGCCCAAGACAGCTTACATTCTAAATAGTCAAGAAAAGGGTGGGAGGGGAAATGATTTGCTCAAGGTCACAGCAAGTCAGTGGAAGAGCCAGGAATAGATATCAGGTCTCCTAAGTACCCCTCTACTGCCCTATCCTTTGGGCCATGCTGCCTCTTCAAAGAGCTCCTCCTGCAAAGAGATTCACAGGAGCAGGCCCTTTGCATTGATATCAGTGAAACTCCAGGCAGAGGTAAGTGTCTATGCTAGTAGATTTCTTTGAAGACTGGAGCACTAGTCTACAAATTTAGTGGGCTTGGGACCTCAAAGCATTATCCAAGTTTCCTTTTCCTTCCTTTGTTTCACAGCTACTAGCAAGCTGTAGTTAAAAATAAGAAATTACATTTTCATCTTACTGCATAAAGTGCCTGATTTATCTAAACATAATTTCCCCAGTTTATTGTTTCTCTTTTTCAAAAAACAAATTCTCTTTAAACATTTAATGCAATGTGGCATCATTCTTGTCAGTGTTCATCACTAACAGTACTTCACTGTGATCCTTATTGCCTTTTTTCTTCTTGTTGATGAGTCTTAGCGTTCAGAAAAATGAGGGTCCAATTTCCACTGGGTAGATTCAAGCAAACTCCTGCTAGGATCATCTTAGTCTTCCCAGCAAAACTGTGTGTGTATAGCTTACTGCTCTCTAGCAATGCCTAGAATTTACTCCAGGCTGCTGCTTCTGGGTGTTGTTTTTCTGGTTTAAACAAACATCAAGTCTCTAGGGACAGAGATTAATATTCGTTCACAATGTAAAACCTTTACAGTTCTGTTTCACTTGTACTTCTAGGATCATCCTTTCACAGCACAAAAACAGGAGTTGGAGTATTGTTCTTTGAAAGATTATCCTTTTTAATGCATGGTCTTTCCTTAAAACTCTGTTGCCTATAGTTTCCCTTTCCCTTGGCTATAAGGAGTTGTTTGGTGTCAAGCCCAGTTATGTTTAAAAGTTTCACCTGTAGCCTCAGAACATGGAAAATGGCTGAAGGGAAATTTTCTAAAAACAAACATCCTGTCAGCTAGGTGTTTGAAATGGTGTTCACTCATGACTTCGAGGGGATTGTGAACCAGGCCAAAAAGACTCTTGAGGAATGGAACTCACTATTAGGAAGTCATAGGGGCCAAGAGTTAACCATCTAAATATTTGATCCTTTTAAAAATAAATCATGTTATCAAGCGTATCCAGAGTCATAATTAATTACTACAAAGTTTATGGAAGGAATATTAAATCTTGTGCTTCACAACTTACACCAATTTCTAACTACTAGAAATCAAGATGAGATCTATGAATGGGGCAAATTGTCACACATCTTCCTTCTTCAGGGTTCTTACACCTTCCTCTGAAGTATCTGGTGCTGGGCACTGTCAGAGATGGGATGCCGGACAAAAATGACCTCAGCGATTCCTTTGTTCCTACATTAATATAAACAGTTCCTTTAGTGTTTAAAAATGGGAAGTTTTCCCTTCTTCCTGATCTTTTATACTGCTCCAGATGCTTACACTTTCTCCCAACCAGCATATGGAGACAGAACTAAAAACTGATATTAAGAGAATAAAACTTTCCTTTTTATAGAACAACTTTTATTAAGTGGAATTCCAAAATGCTTTACAAACTACAAGCCAAATTCTGCCACTACTTACAATTGTTTGGATCCCATTGAGCAGTACAGGCTTAGAATGTACACAAAGCACTTCACTTACCAGTGAAATGTATTGATCTCTGATGGAACGAGGCCACCTTTCTCCATACGCAAAACTACTCCAGTAATTTAGGATATATGAGGAATAATTGCTCCAGTTTTAACAGTAAGAATTTAGGTAGGCAGAATATAATTACCCAAGATGGATTTGACTGTAGGCACCAGGGTGATCACTACTACTTTGGTGAAAAGCACTATTGTTTCTGTAATAACATTATGGAAGGATTCACCAGATGGCTTCATTACACGTGGTCTTGCAAGTTCTTTTTCTGAGGGTCCAAGCAAATTTCTGAAAAAAATGCTATATTGTAGTATTTCTGTTAAGCAGAGGTCCCTTGAGAGAAGCTGTTTCAGATAAAGCAAAGAGCAACCTTTCCATTGTTTCTCTGTATTTGAAGGCAGTTCTTGCGAGACAGTTGCTTCCTGGGAACTAGCCATTGATGTGTGGGGCTGAGATTCCTTGGAAGAAGGAATTGTCTGCCTGCTGTTAATGAGTGCCTCTGATCCCAGGTGTATATGTTTAAATAAAGCTAGTTACACTCGGAATATGCCTTGACCCCCACATCATTGATTTATCCTCATGGTGAAGTCAAACTGCCAAGCTTTAAGGGCCACTTCCTGCTCTCTTTTACACTATAAATCACTGGAGTTTCTCTGAAAATCAAGCAAATTACTCAGGTGCATAAATTTGAATGAAAGTGCCCACTTTGGAATATTTTGTCCATAGAAAATGAGGAGACTTGTTCCCATTGTATTGTTCCCCACAAAAGTAAAATGTGGATTTTTCTGGGGTTTGTTTTCACAGAATTCATTTATTTCATTGGAAGTGAGTACTGTAGACTGATGGTTGTCAGAAAGATGACAGTAGGGCTTGTAAGTTCATATTACCATAGTCATTGCATCAGATCTTATAAATTTAAGCTACATACAGCAAGCACAAAATATCAGGCTGAAGTGATTTAAATTTATGAATAGACAATTCTGTTCTTCAGATAAAAAAATTCCTAACAATATTTTATTAGATAACGAGCACTCATTTTGTGGTATTTACTTTGTGATTAAAATACAGATCGCACCTTAACCAATTCTGAGCTTCATTAAGGTAAAAGAGCTTGATGATGTTCAGTGAGATGTAAATAGGAAATCATTAAAATTATTCCATAAAGACAAAAGCATTAAGAAGCACTAAAACTGCATTTGACTGAAATGTAACTAAATGTTTCTAATTTTAACCTAGTAAAACAAGCAATAGGTTAAAGTAAAAACTAGGGCTATAAGGACCCAGACTAGTGAACTAGTTCCTCTGCCTTGTGTAAATAAAACTTTACAAATTGTTAGACAAGAGACTTTAATTAAAGTCAATTAGAGAGAATAGAGATATAAAAAGTCAGAGGAAAAAATAGAACTGTAAGGCTAAAATACCAAAAAATCTCAGTAAGTGATGAGCATACCTGCAGCTCCTACTGAAAGCAAAAGGAACTTCTGAAAATCCCCTTGCAAATCTAGCAACTGCAAAAGTCTGGGGTGAAATCCTGACCCCCATGTAACTCAATGGGAGTTTTGCCATTGACTTCATTGTGACCAGAGTACCCATGATTCCTGAAAGTCAGGTCCTAAAAAAAAGCACACGTAAGAATCAAACACTAATCCCACAGCACTACATCATCTGATCCTACTGCATTTGTTTCAACCAAAAGGATAGGGATAAACACCTAAGTGGCCTCCGATGGGAGCAATTGGTGCTCAGCACCAGCGAAAACATACCACTTACTTTGGTGCCTAATTACACATGTTTAAGCAAGTCTGAACTTTCTGGCCTATGCACCTCCACACTGTTCTTTCCCCACAGCAGCATAGATCTGTAGGAGCATTGCTGAGATATGTAAAATAAAGGGACATTTAACACTAGTATTGCAAACTTTAAGTATTCAAAGACCATGAGTCAGGCCTCACAAATCACGAGACTTTAAAAACTAACACATCTGCTTTTTTTTTTAAATTGAAGGCTAAGATTCTCATATAATGGCATGACTCCAGGAGTACAGCTTTAAGATATCACAAGAGTAATGAAATTGCATGAGAAATTGCAAGAGCTGGCAACAATGAAACACACACAAGTTAAATTTTAAATATTTTTGCAGATAAATTAATGAAGTCTCACTGGTAAAAGAGAGGAATATTAGGCCCATTTTAGTTGATTCTGTTTGCAGTTACAATGGTATGAATCCAGAGTGATTCCAATAAAGTCAGTTTACACTGGCATAACTGTGAGTAGAATTTGCCCCTATAATCTTCTTCATTTGTAGCCAATTAGATATGTTTCAAGAAGACATGGACATTTTACAATACATAAAGAAATCTCATGTCTCTTATTTAAACTGCTGTTTATATTGCACCAGATTCCTTGCTCACACCATGAGCAGCCTCCTTTTGTTCAGTGAGGCTACTTGCACAATACGATATTACTCAACTCAAGGGTTGAGGCAGAACCTGGTTCACTAATTTTGATTTTTTAGCTCACATTTCAAATTGTTTTGGTACATTTACCTTTTTTCCCTAAAACTAAAGTCTAGTGGGATTTTGCAGCAGGGTAGGGAAGACAAAATGAGGAGGGTATATTTGGATCGGTTTTTTTGAAATATAAATACTGATGTTCAATCCTTTATCAAATTAGACACAGGCATATTAAGTGCTGAAATTAAGGCTCACAAATTTCCAAGCTGTTTAGAAGAGCTCCTTTGGGCCCTGAAACGAGCCATAACTATAAAATATTTGGAAAATGCTGTTATTAAAAACTATTGGTATAATTTATCCACAGGGAGATTGAATAACATGCGTGTCTTCTTCTGTTCCTTTCAAAGCAAACTGGTGGTGTGATTCCAAACTCCACAGATTGTGCTAAATTCTGGCCTAATGCAGGCCACCTTACACATGCAAGCAGACCCAGGCAGTCTGGTGCCAGGCTTCAGAAATGAAGCAAGATAATCTATTAATTTTTTATCTGCAGGACTGTCAAACTGATGTACAGGCATGGTGATGTGACAAAGGAGGGGGCAATGTACCTGAGGATAAATCTCTAGGAAACCACTCTAATAGAAAACATATATTATTCACAGAAATATTTTGTAATAATACTATCTTGTTAAAAATGACTGTCATGGGTAATGTATACAAGTCTGGAAGGTTCCTCATATCACAAAAGATTAATTTGTGATTATTAATAGGATAATAAACAAAGAAAATAAGATAATTGGAAACTCATCATTAAAGGGAATATTAGGCACAGCCAGAGAAAGATGAAATGGGCAAGATGTTACTGTGATCAAGAAAGGGCATCACTGATTCAGAATGGCAATTTAGTATCATGTGCCTTCTTTTGGTGGAATAATTATCTACATTTATGTTTAGGTATTCTTACAGTACTTGATGACTTTGCAGTAAATTAAATTGTTCTTGATGGATAAATGTAAACAAATGTTTGGCTAAATCTAAAACCAAGGCTTGGACTGCTGAGAAGACATTCTTAAATTTCTAACATCAGTTCCAACTTCTTAAGAGCACACTTTATCTAATGATTCTCAATATATCAGCCCCATCCTACCTCCACACATGAATGCTGTTTGGATCATGTTTGTAACTCTTGTATTGCTGAGACCAGCAATAAAAAAAATATTGCTATGAGTCTTCATCCTCAATAAAAATGTTTCCCAAAGTGGAGAACTGACTCAACCCATATCATAAGGGCCTACAGACATAAAAGCCCTGTATTCACCCCAGTTTGTGGAGCTGAAGGAAGTGAAACATACAGATTTGGACTTGAATAGCTGGCTCTGCAGCATTCTATCCTTACCTTACCTTACACAATGTGGAAATTCATCTGCTGAAGATCCATGGGCTGGGTGGTAGTAAAAGGGTCCTTCACAGAGATGCTTCAGATGATCTGACACTACATTTCAACTTTCAAAATGAGCTAGGTTTAGTTAAGTTATAACTAATCCAATTTCCAACCCACACAGAAACCAGTCTCCAAAATCTCATGGACAGTTTTCCCAAAGCCTACCAAGTCTTTGGGCTTACTGTAAGTTTAAAAAAGACTAACATAATGTGCCAAAGAGCTGAAGAATCACCCTCAATAAACATCAGTAATTCTGAACTTGAAGTGGTGAACAAGTTCACACTCCTGCAGTCCACTATTGCAGACCACATTCCACTGGGAATAGAACTCAACGTTAGCATTGGAAAAGCTGCTGCAACAATATCTAGACTGCACAAGAGGGTATGGCGAAACAGTTAACTGACAGAACACATCTGTGTGTATCATGCATGTGCTATCAGTTCACTTTTGTACAGGAGTGAGACATGGACCTTAGAATCTCATCAGGAAAAGGCTCAACAGCTTTCATGTGTTATCTTCATTGAATTTTTGGAATCTCCTAGAGGGATAGAGTCACCAATACTGAGGTGCTCAAGCGAGCCAGCATACCCAGCATGCAAACAGAGATGCCTCCATTGGCCTGGGCATGTGTGTCAAATGAATGATGGGCACATCTCAAAGGACATCCTCTACAGCGAATTGGCCTCTGAAAAAAGACCTAAAGGATGCTCAAAATTGCATTTCAGGGATGTGTGCATGCGAGACCTCAAAGAAATGGACATGGATATGGATAACTGGGAAGATCACAACCTTTAGAAACAAGAGCTCAGAAATGGTCTCCAAAGCTATGAGAGGAAGCAGTACAGCTTAGCAGAGGAGAAAAGACCTCACAGAAGACAGAGCCCAAAGGGTTGAAACACCACCTTTAAATGTGACAGAGATTGTCTCTCTCTCTCAAATAAGTCTCTTCAGCCACGGCTGTGGCCGCCATAAAACCAATTGAGAAAATATATTTACCTCTCAGGGGTGCATATCCATGGTCTCTCAAGTATGAAGGATGCCTACTAATCCTGGTCCAATTTTAAAATGAATGCTTAGTTTAAAAATTTATTCATTTTTAAGGGTACTATGTAAAGGTTTCAGGGTAGATAGCCACTATAGCTATGGTTTTGCATCTACCATAGCATACTAGGGTCACTGAAATATCTATTTCCTGTTATTTGTTGGAAATATGCATATAAAAGTAGTGTAGCATATTCCTTAAGTTTTTTTGCTGGCATCAGAGAGCAGCAGAAGCAGCAGAAAATACTTTTTTTTTTTTTTTTTAAAAAAAAGCTTCTAAATATACAGTAAAAACAAGAACAAGTAAAAAATGAGAAGCAGGAATGAATTCTGAAAAACAGATTTTCTTAGGGAACATTTTATTTTTATTTTTTTAAAGAATATCCAGACTGCAAGGACATTAAAATAAAAATTGAGCAATTTCGTGACGATAACAAAAAACAATGCATGAGCACTAAAATCCATGCTCTACATAATGAAAAAAGGAAGGAGGAGAGAATGAATTCAGGATGTCTTTTCAGTGGTAACTATCTCAAAGTACCAAGTAAAATATTCTCATCACCATCCACAACGCTCATATAACTTATAACAACTAAAAGAGAGAAACTTCATTTTGTTATGGATGAAATCTATGGGTACCTTTTTCACCACCAGTTCACGTTCACAGTAAATCAATTTATTGAGGGATTCAATTCATCGGAAATATTTGTTTTTTGTAATCTTCAAAGCAGATGATGATGGCTGGAAGTAATATGTAATAACGCACAGATCATATTGATTTCTAGGATGTATGAGATGACTGGGTCCTCATACCGACTAACACATTTTACTAATGTGTGTGAGTTTTTGACCACTTACATAAAAAATTTAAGGTCTAGAGCCAATTAAATAACATGGCTCTGATCAAGCGAAGCTCTTAAACATATGCTCAATTTTAGGTATGCAAGTAGCCCCACCAAATTAATGGAATTACTCATGTACTTAAAGTTAAGCATGTGCTGAAATGCTTGGCTGGCCTGCAGCTTATGGAAATGACATGAAAAAAGACCAGATGAAAAGTATAGGGCCAAAATTAACTTTGATATAAGTGGGGTCAGCTCAAGAAAGTTTCACGCTCCAGTGATGAAAATGGCTGTACATTTGTAGCAGTCTGTAAATTTCTGGTGTTGCATGAGAGAATGCTAATATAAATAAAACAAAATCCCACAGTACACTACTGTGTACCAGTAGTTATCAAAACCAATTTGTTTTTACTGTCACACATAGTACATAGCCCCACAGCAAAAACTTTAAGTTCTTAGTTTTTTGGAGTATTTGAGTCTCTTAAAAAAAGTTTATATAATTTATCACTGCAGCCAATTAGAAAAGATATTGCCTGATTTAAAAAAACAAACAAATCAGAACATCAATGTGGATTTCTGACTCCCACATGTCCCTATAGCTTAATGAAAAACAATGAAGAAATTAAAATCAGAATTATTCTCCAATCACTCAGTTTTGTGGTTGTGGTTAACCACAGTGGGGTCATTTACGGAGTCCGAATCCTGAAGTGACGAAACCGACAACTTCTCGTGGTGAATCAACCCCGCGTTCAGCACGCAGGGGGCTTTTATTACGGGCGTGTTGCCAAGCAGATTACATCATGCAT
>ML675620.1:55551112-55584215 GCA_007922155.1 Mesoclemmys tuberculata | reverse complement strand
GCAATAAAACACAGACACATACAGCATTTGAACAGATAGCTACAGCCATGATAGCAACACAGTTTGGCTGGGCAAATCATAAAAATAAGAGGATGGAAGACATTTCAAATCATTACCAGGTTTGAATCTCACCTTTATCTCCTTACCAGGTAATACAATGTCTTAGTATCTCATGAATATTTTTTTGGAAAGGACCAAAACCAATGCCAGCCATTAAGACTTCTATGTAAGAAGCACTAGAATGCTGCAGAATCCTCAGAATGGAAAGAATTTTCTGTTATCAAGCCACTATTGTCAACCAGATTGATTAGCTTTCTGATACCCATACTACATCGCTGGACTCAGTAATACTGTAAATATCTCTTAAGCGTTTACAAAGCCTCAGAAATAATTAATGCCCATTGGTATAACTTCCCTTTCAAATGAAATCTTAAAAACATTCAAAACAGTAGAAAAAATTGAGTTTTTGTGAAGGCATTTGCTTAGATCTATTTTTCTTCTATAATTTCTCTACTTTATATGTCTTCTGGGCTGTTCATCTTCATAGAATTTTGTATTAGAGAAGTAATTAAAGGTTTTAGATTCCACATGAAGATTGTTAGATTACAAGTAATAAACTAAAACCAAGCTCTTAAATAATCGAAATTATAGGGATTTTCAACCTCACCTACTGTAGTTCTTCTTTTATTACTGATTCTATTGTTTCTACTATTTTGAGATATAACCCTAAATGAAATAAATCCATTTCCTGAATAAGGCTTACTGTTAAAAAATAATTTGAAAATGAAGTTGAAATGTTTATTGTTTTGCCAAGATGCATATCAGAAATTCTTATTGCAAAGGAACTAGTGTATGTCTTCTTCGAGGAGTAGAGGAATAATTTTTTTAAGTAAATCCCAAATCACTTAATCTATACCATCATTTTGCCCCCTTTTCCCTAATCTTTTTTTTATGATAAGAAAACCCCAAACCCAAAGCTGGGAGAAAAAAGCTAAGAACCATTTTCTTTGAACCTCTGCACAGTACTTTAAATAAGAGTTACTTATTCACACAGGAAGCATTTTCACTCAGTCATCACCACTGGCAATTTTGCTGATTTAGAAAAGACATGATTGCTTTTGATGGATCAGTCTGAGGGGTGTGCCAAACTGTGTTTTGCTGTTAGGTTTTCTGCTTCAATTCCATATCCCAGGGCATTAAATCTTCTGTTTTCTAACAGGTCATAGTCCATACTCTGCTCTTGAGAAGATAAATTTTCTAGATGCCAGTAAGTGAAAGAATGAAGACACTGCTGTGTCAAAAATCATTGTTGGATACCAGTGAGTTACATTAACAAGAGAAAAGCAGCTAACAGGGTATTCCTAACTGTTAACCTTCATGCACAAAGGCCTATGGAACAGAAAAGTGTCATCCAGGCCAAAACTGGTAAAGACAATATCACGAAGACAAATGGTCATGATGGAACACAGAATTTTTCACCACTGGATCACTGCTTCAAATCCGTCCAAAAGTTTCTAAAATTAAAAAGATTAAAGAATTTAAGTTGCTGAGAACCTGAGACTTTAAGAAATTTCAATGCTAATTATCAAAGAAGACTAAGTAGTGCTGGTATTAACCTCAGAAACAAAAGGGCTTGTAAAAGGACAGAAGGAATAGAAGCAACCAAACATGCAGTAAGTTTACTTCTCCTAATAAGGCAACAAAATCAGAAGTTTGATCCAAGGGGCAAGGGAAGAAAACACGAGTGGGGAAATTTATCATTATTAATAGCAAGAACACCTGTACGTATCAATATCACTTTTTGACCACATAAAAATATTGACACTATGCATATGTTTACATTATAATTAGACATCTATGGCTGGCTTGTGCCAGCTGACTCTGGCTCATAGGGTTTGGACTAAGGAGCTGTTTTAATTGCAGTATAAACGTTAGGGCTTTGGTTGGAGCCTAGGCTCTGGGACCCTGTGAGGTGGGAGGGTCCCAGAGATTGGGATACAGCCCAAACCTGAACATTTACACTGCGATGTTTTCACTGCCAACATTCCTATTTTTCATCCAGTTCTATAGCTGTTTAAAAAAACCCTGAGTTTTGAAAGCCTTCAAAAATTATGAAAAAGTTGTTTCTTAGTTGCACACTAAGTGAACTGTGTGAAGTTGCACACAGTTTGTTTGTTTTTTCTTTCTAGTCTTGACTAACGTTGGTAACAGGTGGAAAATTCAAAACTGCCCAAGTGACTACAGAGCACAAGTCCCCTACTGACTTTTATTTAGGTGCTTTTGAAAATTCTATCCTTTGTGTCACTTATAATTTTTGCTATGTCATTGGCGGGGAGAGAATGAGAGAAAGAGAGCTCGGGAAACCACACATGACACATGAGTCACTTCTGGAATTGAATCCCAAGGAATTATGCAATTAAATGCCCACATAATTTTATGCATAATTAGTATCACTACACATGGATGTGTAATATTGTATAATATGGCCATTCTGGAACAGGCGGGGCTTGCTCTCTGAGGAAACTGCGAGTGATCACCTTCCAGCTGGACAAACTAGCTGCCAACCCTCCTTTCGGCGCAGGTGACTTTCTGATTGACTACTGCAGTTGAATAAGCAAAGCCATCCCACTAAGTATCTGGCCAATGAGAAAATGGTTGCTAGGCAATTTTAAGAGTTTAAGCCGATGGGAGTAGGGCCAGCTGTCGGACTTGGTGCATACAGCTTCTCCCCTCCCCTTCCTGTGGTGGAAACGGAGGAACAGAGGCTGCCAGGGGCTAGTGGTGTGGTGCTGACCTCCTCACTCTGATAGGAGTCTGAGCCCAGCTGATGTTATACTTGTAAAAGAAAAAACTAGCAGGATCTTATTCAGGGGATAAGGTAATACGCCACGTTGATTGTGACTACAGAAACTTCAGAACGCTATTACAGTCACACACACGCACACCCAAAGAGTTCTGCAGGCAAAGTATAGTTACCAGCCTATGTGCTGCTTCTACCGGCCTACTGGCCAAGTAAACTGAACACAAAAGAGAGTTGTGACACTGTCAGTCATGAACCGATACTCCTGACTGTTTGCAGAACAAACCCAAAGTCCCCATTTTCAGACCCCATTTTTATAGTAGTCATTTCCCATGTAGGTTTATGGATTCTGCGGTGTCATGCTGCTTTTTCATCCTGGTGTGGTTGTTAATCTCCCACTGTGTTGCAAGCATGACTGCTTCTGTTATCTCTCTCACACTATGTCTTGTTCCTGTCCTGGGGGTGGATCTTTCCATACGTTGGGGTTATTTTTATCTGCATTCTTTGGCCAACAGAGTTGTTAAAATTATTTAAAAAATATCTTCACTTCCTTTTTGTTGCTATAGAAAGTTAGGGCTGATGCCTCCTCACTTTTTTATTACATGCATACTTCATTCACTCTTCAAAAATAAGCTAATTAATACAAACTTAAAAGAAATTTAAAAAAACACTAATATAAAGTGTTCATCTCAAGCAGAAAAACATACAAAATATGTTAAAATGTATATATCTAATTTTAACAAATAACTACATTTAACAAAATTCATCATATTATAAACAAAATTTTACTAATACTTCTATTTCAACTGACACTGAGGGAGACTAGTTGGCTGGGTTTGAGGTTAGAGCAGCCTTCAGAGGATCAGGAGTTTCCCTGGATGGCTGGAAGGGGGGCAGCTGAGTGGGCTGGGCATGTATGTTGTCAGTGGGGGAGCAGCTGGCTAGGCCATTGTAATGCACTGGGGAGAGGAAAGAGCTGGTTGGCTCCAGATGGAGGGAACTGGGGAAGGATGCTGGCTGGGGATAGGAGAGGCTGGCTGAGGACTGTAGGAAAACAGTATGTTTTTGGTTCTAATTCATTATAAAAAGAATTCTTCATTTAACTAGTCACCTATTAACAGCTAGTTTTTAGTTTCACAAACACACATGCTGCGTCACATTAGCATCAAATGTTGTAACTGATGATAAAGCAGTTTGATGGCTTTTGTAATAAAATATGCTATATAAATACAAATTCATGAAAACTTGCCCCTCATATCTCTCTAAAGAGGCTACATTAGTGGTGTTCAAACTGTAAACAAAGTAACAGAGTATTTTTGCACGATTCGCATTTCTTGCTTGCTTTTTTATTTCTGTGCATAATTCCCCGGGTTGTATGCAAGACACTCTGATACTGCAATGATGAGGGCACTAAGAGAACCTATACAGAATATAATTGTTCAATCTCTTTTCCATTCAATAAATGTGTTAAATAGCATGGGTTCCAGTAGAGAACCTTGTTTGCTCCCTTCTGTTAACCTTTTGCCATGCTGAAAACTGACCATTTATACCTTCTCTTTGAGTTTGAAAGAGCTGGTGGTCTTAATCTGTTGTTTACTGGACAGATGAAAAAAAACCACCATCATAACTGACACCCTACAGGACAGAATTAAAGTAATATATGTAGCCCAAACTTTGGCATTTCCTGATTTCCAAGTTTTCTAGTTTGCAAACTCAATGTTCTCTTCAATTAAGGCCCCATCTAAAGGCCCCATTGACTACAGTGGGTTTTGGATTAGAACCTTGGTTTTCTTGTTAGAATAAAAATTATAATTTAGTTTCTGGTCCAATAAACATAATTAGAGTCTTCATTCCATTTTTATTCCAGCTTCACACAGGTAAAACCCTTTTTTAGACCAGTGTTGGTTAGGAATATACATGGGTTTATATTCCCAATTCATTGTTAGTGGAAAATCCCCATTTGTTGGTTACTGTATATAATTAATGAGTTGTAGAAGGGTAATCGCCATTTTGGAAAGGCGAAAAGACAGCTCAGACTCCATATTGGATGTCTTCTTCCTGAACTGTTCTTGCCCTTTTTGGTAAAGTCGGGAAAGGAAAAGCAAGAAGGATTTTGCCTGGCAACAGAACTATATAAATTACAGTGACACAGTCAGTTCAGGGCTGTCTGCCCTAAGGGCAGCAAGGTGTTGTCAAAAGAAGGAGCAGTTAGAGAAGAAAAGGAGCCTCTAGAACAACACCGTGGACAGTCCCCACAGTAGAAGGTCAGCTTACTTACCTGCAAAGGTTCCTGAGTCCATCATCGGGCTCCTGGATTCCAGTCTCCTCGTCCTAGGAGGTTGTGAACAGCACCGTAGGAGGGAGAAGACAAAACTTAAGTACATCACTCTAACTTTGGGTGTGGGTTACTTGGTTTTATTTTGGGAAAGGACCTGGAGTTCAGCTCCATCTGTTAAATCCCTGAGTGATGCCTGTTCATTGTTTATCCCTTAAATAAATTGTTCTTGTTCATTTATTTTGATATTTATTAAATTGACCAATATTAGTATTTTATCCACCTGAGTACTCTGGTGACAGATACAGAGGCGGATCTTGACACTAACCTATTTTAATTGTTAGTGGGAGGGCTTTGTGTCACCCATAGAATCCCATTATTTTCCCCAACGCCAGCAGAATTTTGATTGAGTAAAAACTGAGTATGAACTTCAGGATTTGGTCTGTTACATTTTAATTGGTCCTATCTTGCTACCATGCAGCATTATTTTTGCCTGCATAGTTGAGGCCAATTCAGATGTCGGAAATCAGAGAATGTTTCTTTAAAGAAAATTTTCATCCCACTTCACATTGAAACTCATTTAGAATTCAGAGGCAGAACTGGAGGAGTAATTCACAAGTTACTTGCATCACAGAAAAGTTAATTTAATTTGCTAGTAGCCTGATTTTCATGCAAGAATACCAAGATATCTGATGTGGCATTCTTTCTGTGATTTAAATTGTTTCCCCAATTCCTGCAGTGCTGTTTGTTTTACTAGTCTTTATGGTTCGATCACTAAATCATGAGGGAAAAGAAAAAACTCATATCCCTTTAAAAATATCCAAGAATAATTAACTGCAAAAAGAAACCTTTCTGCTACTTAAGGAATAATCATTAAACAACAGTGGAAACAATAGGCTTTTATAATTTAAGTTCCATTTGAAAGACTCTTCTGATATTTGCTAAACTCATCAGCGCCTGGCTTTATTTGTACTTGACAAATCCCAGTTTTGCTGGAATTGTCTTAGATTTCCATCTGCAATGGGATGGACTAGGCCCAGAGGCCGCAGGGTCCTGCCACACTTGTCCCAGGAAAGGAGCTGTGAATCTAAGTCCTCTGAGCAACCTAGAGAGACTGTGCAGGAAGCAGCCAATCAGAGTCCAGGAGGGCCACATAAAAAGGAGCTGCAGAGCTACAGATAGTCATTCAAGGCTGGAGGCAGAGTTCTGATGGTGCTCCTAGCTGGCCAAAGGGAATTATAGCAACACAGACAGCTCAGTGCTGGCAGGGACTGAGGGAGCAAGAATGAGCTCCTTGCTGGCTGCTAGGCCTGAATCTAGAAGAGCCTTGAGATAAGGGTGAAGGATAGGTGAAGGCTGGGGCTGTGGGGAAGTGGCCCAAAGAACTGAAAACAGTTTCATTAAAGGGCTGTGGTGATGTGTGGCTGCTATTCTTAGGGTCCCTTGGCTGGGACTCAGAGTAGTGGGTGGGCCCAGGTCTTCCACTCACCCGCCTGTAGGCCACTGGGGAAGTGGCCTATAGTTGGACAGTGATAAACCTCCAAAAGGTGATCTGAACTACTTAGTGGCCCAGAGAGAGTGAAACCATTGCCTCCAGGGAGGAAGCCCAGGGAGGCTCAAAACCAGGGCTGGGACTGTTTAAAGACTGTAGTCCCACCTGACCAGAAGTAGACCTAATGGGGGGTGGGTGCCATACCGTTACACCACTCTAAGCCCAAATCCCACTAAACTTTCTCCATGCCCTGGGCTCTTATAGTTGACAAAGGTGTCACCTTTCAACAGCAAAGGTCTCTCTTGTGGATGCTCTGCAGGCTGCAGAGGTTGCTCTGCCTCCTCTCAGGGCTCACTGGACTTTCAAAGCTTATGGGGTGGAGGGAAGGAGAAGGGGCCTGAGACCAGGGGTTGACTAGAAATGGGACTAGAAAGATGGCAGGGCAAAATGGTAGATGGGAGTGAGGCAGAGAGATGGAATGTAGAGAACTGAAAGTCAGAAAGGGAAGGACAGAGATCTTGGGATAGGGGGGAAAATACAAGGTGGAAGAGACCTGTACAGGGGGGTGCAGAGGAGAGGACAACGGGAAGGACAAATGTCTGGGGAAATTAGGATTAGGATGAAGAGTGCGAAGTGGAAAACAAACATAGGGTGGAAACCAGAAACATTGGAATAGAAATAGGGGCACAAAGTTATGGAAGGAAGCACAGGGCATGAGATATGACAGGAAGCAAGCAGCTGTGGGCTGAATATTGGGAGCACAAGGACACAGAACTGGAGAAAAGAGCTAAAATGAGGCCAGAAATTGGCACGCAGCTGGTGGTGGGTAAATACAGAGATGAGGAAATTTGAAGGGTGACTAGAGAATGTGTAGTTTTCAAACTGTCTGTGATTGCACAAATTATATAATCACAAGCATGCAAATTAGCCTGCATGGTTATGTAAATGCAATGCAAATTTGACTTCCAATATTTTGAGAGTCTGATATAAGCATGCTTGGAGATAGACTATCAGCAATCAGGCAGCAACAGGCATACAGCTCTCCACCGCAGGGTTTCTCAACCTTTTCCTTTCTGAGGCCCCACCCCATCTGTGCCACAATAGCTGTTTTTCTGCATATAAAAGCTGGGGCAGGCATTATGGAGTAGAAAGCAGGGTAATTGCCTGTGGCTCCATGCCACAGGGGACCCTGGGAATCTAAGTTACTCGGACTTCAGCCCCACTGCAGTGGAGCTCAGACTTTGGCTTTCTGCCCTGTGCCCCAGCGAGTCTAACATCAGGCCTACTTGGTGAACCCCCACTGAAACCTTCTTGTAGATTCCCCAGGGATCTGTGGACCCTCATCTGAGAACAGCTGGTGCACAGGCTAGCCGAAGGGGTGAAATAGGAAAGAGGAGTACTTAGGGCTGGGAGTGTAATGGATTGTACTGGCCCTTAAAGAATAAGGGGTGGCATGTGTTCCAGGTGTTGAAATGAACAAAGGCTCAAAAAAAATGTCCTGGTGTAGAGAAAGCAGTCCCATGGAATTAGGAGTTGGATGAGAGGACGCTATTCTTTAAAGGACCCAGTATTAGGAGCCCCATAGTGTAAGGTGTGACAGAGCTGCTCGCTCTTCCAATCAACTGGGAAGAATTTTCTGGAGGGGAGTAGTATATGAACTGCCTTCTCCCCCTGAGCAAGAGGAGACACTGAAGGAGAAGGAAGCCAGGGCCAGGGGCTATGTTCCAGACAGAAGGGGCTGGGACTGGTGGCTTCCAGTGCAGCAGATTGGCAGAGGAAGAACTTTGGGTGTGGTAGAAGAATGGAGCTAAGTATGAATGAATGAATGAATGTAATGGGTTGTACTAGAGTGAATGGGTGAGCTTCTTTGTCTGTTTGGTTTTTCCTTTAGCTTGCCTAAAGTTTACAATGTGATCTGTTGATGATTTTGTATTTGGGGACTATTTGGGAGTGGGTGCCAGGGGACTACTAACTGCAAGATGAATAGGTGCTGCTATAGGGTGTGAAAGATGAAGAGGGAAACAGTGAAAAAGGAGGAGTCTCATTCAGCCAAGCCTCCCCCAGCCAAGAAACAACAATTGGAAGAGGCGGTTGTTGGGAGGCTGGAGTGTGAGTAATACTAGACTGTATTATACGGTAGCTACTATAGAACACAAGCATAAAAGGAAATAGGAAAAGCTTAAAAACGATATTATAAAGCCCTGATAATAGGTTAGTTTTAGAAGAGTAATGTTCATCAGAATCACTAACAGCTCTCTACCTTTCAGAGCTCAGTAGTATCCAAGCATTCTATTTGAAAATATGTCCCTAGAAAACATTATAATTTGGTTACCATGTCTTAGTCCTGCCATTGTACATAGTTTTCAGTAATATTTTATCCATTGAACCTGCAGTGAAAAATCACAATAATCTGTGCTATAAGCTTTCAGCACTTGTTGTTAGACAGTTTCACTGACTATATTGTGGTGCAATGTCTGGGTTTCCAACACTAGGGAAAAGTTTGCATAAATATAAAATATATATGCCATCTGTGATGGGTTTTTTTTTTATTTTACAGAATGAAAATAATTCTAGTCTTGTAATTTTTTTAAAAAAGGGAGCTTTAACTTACTGACCAGTGTACCTTTACTGGGAATTACATAGATAAACCCCTAGACATCACATAAAAAGATACTCCTAAGTGTCAGCATTAAAACCATGAAAACATGTCAGTTCAGCTAAGACTGAAAATTCATTCTTAGGTATTCCTGCTGTGCCTTCATACTGCAGCACATTAGTTAGTTACACAGTGAACTCAGACTAAAACAATAGTTGATACTGTTTTAAAACCCCCCCCACCAATTGAAGATTCTTTTTTAAAGTAACAAAGATATGGTGTGAATTAGTACACCTTTGCAAGTGTGCAAACACCTGCACGTGCACTTTTAAAGAACTATACCTGTACTTCTCAATAACAGAATCTACCAACTATACACCCTACAGGGTTGCTCAAAAAATATCTTTGCTGGCATTTAGGCAAATGCAAAAGGATGTCTGCCTTAGGTGCCTTGAAAATATGATGTATAGAAGTATGAAAATATGTTGAAAAAGTAGAAATATGAAAATATGTTGTATTCAGTTATCTGTGAACAACAGATTAGCTGAATATCAAAATACATTTTACTAATCCAATCCGATCCCCGTAAATTCACAAGGCTTCATGAGCCCTTCGTTTCCACCTGTACCACTTACTTCAACATGAGTGTGCATACTAAGATTCTGATTCAATTCCTACAGGAGACAATGGGAGCCTTTCCATTGACTTCGGCGGAGTTGGATCAGGACCGTCCCTATTTTGACTTTTTTATTCATATTATGAACATTTGGAATTGATTCCTTAAGCCAAATTTGAAGTTTCTGATTTGTAATTTTTGTGGCATATGAAATCTTATTGTGCCAATGAAATCTTACTCAGGTACACCAGAAGTACTTGTATTGTCATGTGTGGGCTTCCACTTTCATTAATATCCATATGCATAGTGGTTAATTGACTTACTGCCGACATCAGTTGAACTATAAATTTTAGCTCAATTTGCAGCAGTTTCTGCTAACACACAGTAGACATAGATATCCTGGAACTTTTGACAAAGAAAAGCCTCGTAATTTACTGCCAGAGCATGTTTTGTTCTCAGATTCACACAGTGGTGTTCAACTCCAATATTCTATTCTCCATCCATGTAATACCCCAATGTCTATGGCAGCAGGTGTTCCATGCATGCAGGGATGGCAGAACTGCAGTTTCTATCTCCACTTAAAATAGAGCTTTCCCCTAACTCTTCTCTTACAATTTCCTTATCCTGCAGATAATTATTTATTTTAAACCATTTCCTCTTTTCTGTCGTTTTTCATCTTTGTTTTCAACTAGTTTAAAGGTGTTAAGATTGATTACATTCTCTCCATTACTTCTTAGCCACCATTTGTCACTGTTGTGGGAAAACATCAAAATGAAGGCTACCTCTATTAAACAGGAAACAATATAAATTCCTTGTAATCTGTCCTTGTATAAGGAAAAAAGGAACCTTTCCCCTATGCCCAGATTTGATTTCGCCACATAAATCCACACGTGCCCATCCTCTACCTACACATCATTTCACACTTGCTAAAAACTTAGTGAAATGCCCAGATCAGCAAGCAAACTGGTGTAACAAACATTTAAGAAACTAATGCATTTTAGCTGGTGAAAGAAACTATATTTAGCTCTCTGATGCCAAGTCTCATTGACATGCAATTCATACAAGTTCAATTATGTCTCTGATAAAAACAATTAGAAATAGAACTTAAAAGTATGGATTAAAAGGTTTGAATACTTGGAGAAAGTGATTTTAAAAAAAATATTAAAAGTAAATGACTTTTTAATTCTATGTATTCATCAATTTGTAAGTTAATGAAATTAATGAAGCAAGAAATGAAATGTAAATGCCAGAAGTTTGCACTCCTATATTTAGTTTACTTGCCATAAGCAATCCCAGAAAAGGCTGTTGCCACCAATTAAAACTAGATATAATAAATTGCCTCATTACAATTGTATTTCTATTAGATATCCCCTACATAATTTAAAAATATCTTACATATCTGCCCGAAGGAGCACTTTTTGGCCAGCATGAGGCTGAATGCATACTGCAATTTTGCCCAGAATGAGTCTGAAAAATATAGGATTGCTATTCAAGGTTTTTTTTCCCCTGTAAATATCTGCCCTGATTTCTGTATCAACATCATATTGTAATGAATCACTTGAGAAGTTAAAAGAAACAACATAAGGACACTGGGGGCAAAATAGAAGTTTCCAGAAAAAAATGTGCTTGATGGTTTTTTCTTCCTCAAGAGACCTAACTTCTTATTCCCAGATTTAGGCTCCAGAATCCCATTTTTAGGTGCCACTGCAATCCATGAAACTCCCGTTAAGCTGCCGACTAACCCTGCAGAGACCTAAACTTACTCAACACTTAAGTTTTTCCAGTAAAAGATCCTATGTGCCTGTGTTTCTGCCTCTGGGTGCACACACTGCTGCCTCTGATACCTAAATCCAGAATGAGCCATGAACCAGAGTAAGATAGATGCTTCTGCATCTAATTTACTGCAGGTAGGTGTCCTCAAGGCCACCTAGATTTACACAAAGCAGCCCGGGGAAAGGGAGGAGGAGAAATATGATATCCGTTATAATCTTTAACCTAGTGGTTATGGTATTCATTATCCAGCAGGGATGTGGGAGAGATCCAGTTCATGTCCCCCCTCAGCATGATGAGAAGAGCTTTGAATTGGAATGTGCCATTTCTCAGATGTGTGCTCTAGCTATTGAACTACAGAATATTGTGATGTGGGCCTCACTGAGTATCTCAAAGTTGTTGCACTTTAATTAAATTGTAAAATATCAACTGGACCAGAGAGAGAGTGAGAATGACTCAGTGATCTAGTGGGTAGGGCATTCACCGGAGAGGTGGCTGGTCCTTATTCAAATTCCTGCTTCTTATCTGGTAGAGGGAGATTTGAACCAAGGATGTCCCACCCCTGGTGAATTCCCTAACCGCGGGTCTAAAGGTTACAAGGGAGGTAGTCCGCTGCCCTGCTTTTCCCCCTGGCTGTTTTGTATAGCTCTAGGCTAGGGCTTTAAACATGCCTACCAAACCAGGGGGAAAGTCTCAGGGAGAAAGTCTTGGCTTTGTACTTGAAAGCCCGCAGATTCTTTGGTATAGTAGCGTGGATGTGCTGCAGTTACTTTTCTATCAATGGTGGTGTTAAGTAAAAAAAAAAAAAAAAAAAAAAAGACCACTGGTGGCTTCTCAGGTGCCAAGCAGAGCACTGGGTGTGAAGTCATTTATCCATAGAAGACATACAATATGGACAGCAGTAGTGCAGATTTCCACGTTTCCCCTCAAATGTGCTTAACCAATCCTGTGAAGGCATCATTGAAGGGTTGAGAGAGTAGTTCAGTCTCCATTCTCATTTAAACCTTGGGTTCTCTGCTGAGCTTGCCAATAAGGATGTTAATTATGCCTGTTGTGGTTATTTTTGTGTAATATGCACATGTAAATTGGGTAGTATCCAAGGCTAAAATAGCAAAAAAAACAAGTTAAGAATGACCTGGATGAGTTACATATCTTCAAGTCAGCAGGACCTTATGAAATGCATCCTTGAATACTTATGGAAGTGGCTGAAGAGATCTCTGAGCCATTAGTAATTATCTTTGAGAACTTGTGGAGGATAGGAGAGATACCAGAGAACTGGAAGAGGGCAAACATAGTATCTATGTATAAGAAGGAGAACCCAGGGAATTACAGACCAGTCATCTTAACTTTGGTACCCAGGAAGATAATGGAGCAAATACTCAAACAATCAATTTGTAAGCACCTAGAAGAAAATAAGGTAATAAGTAACAACAGGGGTTTGTCAAGAACAAATCATTTCAAACCAACCTAATATCCTTTTTGACAGAGTAACAAGCATTGTGGAATGGGAAAAGCAATAGATGTGATATATCTCAACTTTAGTAAGGTTTTTAATACTATCTCACATGATCTTCTCGTAAGCAAATGATAGAAATATAGCCCAGATGATCTGACTATAAAGTGGGAGCACAACTGCCTGGAGAACTGTACTCAGAGAGCAGTTATCAATGGTCTACAGTTGAGCTGGAAGGGCATATTTAGTGGGGTCTTGCAGGGAGCTGTCCTAAGTCCAGTTCTATTCAATATCTTCATAAGTGATTTGTATAATTGCATAGAGAATACATTTATAAAGTTTGTGGACAATACCAAGCTGGGAAGGGTTGCAAACACATTGGAGGACAAGATCTTAGAAACTGGAGAAAGGGTCTGAATTTAAAAGGATGAAATTCAATAAGAACAAAGGCAAAATTCCACACGTAGGAAGGAACAATCAGTTGCATACTGTGGGACAGCTAGGGCAGAGGGCAGTAGGAAAGTTCTAGAAGGGCGCTATGTAAGTGTCAGAATGATCTGGGCTTTATTTTGTATAGACTAGCTAGAATCAGTACAGGGTAATTAGAGTCAGCTGACACCAATTAAGGCCCCACCCAGGTGCCTATAAAAACCATCTACTCCTGAGAGGCAGGGTGGGAGTTGAAGGAGTAGGTGTATGGTGAGCAGAGGAGTGTGTGAAGATTGCAAAGAAGAACAGAGTACAGTGGTGTGTGGAGTCGTGGAGAAGTACAGAACAGAGTGCAATGGTGTGTGGGAGTGAGGTGGAGTCCTGAAGAAGGTACTGAGTTCAAGAAGACAGAAAGACAGAGGGGGGAAAGTAGCCCAGGGGAAAAGCCTGCAGCTGCGAGTAAGGTGCCAGCAGCACAGAGCTGCTACTCAGAGGGCCCCTGGGCTGGGACCTGGAGGAGCAGGTGGGCCTGGGTCCCTACCCCCCCTCCCTGGGAAGGCGGGCTAACCGGCGACACCCTGGCCCTCTACGAGAGGCAAAAGTGTGAGACCCACTAGGGTCAAGACCCACTAGCCACAATACATACAAAATGGGTTATGGGAGTTTGAATCAACAATGTAATACTGTTGCCGAAAAAAAAAAGAATGAGAGAAAATCATTCTGGAACGTATTAGCAGGAGCGTTGTAAGCAAGACACAACAAGTAATTCTTCCACTCTACTCAGCACTGATAAGGCTTCTGCTAGAGTACTGTGTCCAGTTCTTGGCATCATGCTTTGGGAAAAATGTTGACAAATTGGTGTAAGTCCAAAGGATATCAATAAATAAATAAAAAATTAAAAAAGGTCTAGCAAACATGACCCTGGAAGAACGACTGAAAAACTGGATCTATTTAGTCTGAAGAGAAGACTAAGGGGGAACATGATAACCATCATTACGTACGTTAAATCTTGTTACACAGAGGAAGGTGATAAATTGTTCTTCTTAATCACTGAGGTCAGGACAAGAGGTAATGGGCTTAAATTGCAGCAACGGAGATTTAGGTTAGACTTAAGGAAGAACTTCTTAACAGTAGGGGTAGCTAAGCCCTGGAACAAATTACCTAGGGAGGTTGTGGAATCTCCATCATTGGAGTTTTTAAGCACATGTTAGAGCAGTGGTTCTCAACATGTGGCCCAATCAGCATATAGCTGCAGCCCATGTGACATCCTCAGAGCCATACAGGTAGTATTGGATGGGGCCTACAATGGAAAATTGGTTGAGAACCACTGGGATAGAGAACCACCAATCAGGGATGGTGTAGATAATACTTAGTCCTGCCTCAGTACAGGGAACTGGACTAGATAACCTATTGAGGTTCCTCCCAGATCTACATTCCTTTGACTCTATGCCCACAAGACAGTGAATAGAGTCCTAACACAAGTCGCATAAGTCATTAAGTAGCCATCAAATGTTAACACTACTAACCTAGGGCTTCATCTGATCACTTATAGATGAAGAATTCTGAATCAGCATGAATTTGCAAGGCAATTCAATCCCTCAAAGGTACTTATAAAATAGGATTTTGTCTGAAATAAGATGTAAAATATTCACATACATTCAGGTTCTTTATCTTCTCTAACAAATGTTCTGCTAGTTGAAGGCTTCAGGAATATCAATTTTATTCAAATGCCAGATCTAAATCTTTTCAGGACAATTTATTGTGTTATTTGATTCTGCTTTGGCAAAGGCACAGTAAGTTTCACTGTGATCAGAATCCTCTTTTGTTTCCTGCTTAACCCCAGATACAGTAGTTTAGGGGGAAAAGAAAGATACTGTAATCCACGAAATCTCATATATCTTCTCTGACACTTCCAATATTCTTGTTTTACCTCTCAAATTGTCAGCTCTGATGCCTTGTAATTGTGAAGCATTACAGTCCCAGATGCTTCCATTGTGTTATACTGAAAGTACTTTCCAGTACATCCCCATCTGGTTTCTGAAATCCTACATTTGAATACATAGGTGGTGTCTCCCACACTAGACTTTTGGAGTACATCAAAATATGCATTTATAAGTCTTTGTTCTACTCTTCATCTTTCTAATATGGTTTTGAAAGCAACTTACTTTTCTTATCTGAAAGGTTCGATAGTTCAGCATTACTCTTAGAATCACTACCTAATATATCAAGACATTCCAGCCCAGGGTCATTGTTGTGAACTCAGAACTTCAGATTACTCGCCCTTACAACCAAGGAGTCAAACTTTTAAATCTCGGATTGCTATCATAAACTACAGTTGGGATTTATGACTGAGCTTTTCCTAAAGTTTGCATATTAATGGTTCTTCTGCGAGAAACTGAGCTTTGCTACTGAAAGCTTCCTACTGAAAAAACAGCTGGCTGGATTGTAGAGTGACATTTTTACACTTTAGAAAAGTTGTGCTGAGCCACTTGGGCACTTACATGTGAGAAGAGGAATTGTTGACCACAGTTCTCATCCCAGAGCTTCATGTGATCTCTTAGATATCCTGGAGCCAAGCCATTGACCATCTTGAAGATAAAGACCAAGACTTTGAACATCACTCTAGTTTGCACTTAGTCCATCGCACATCACTGCATCAATGGTGTGGGAAAGGGTGCAAATTGAACTTCATCTCTGTACCAGATACAATAACATGAACATCCCTCCTATTCAACTAACATGTAATACAAGTTCGTTGGGCATCTCTAGAACAAAGGGGATAGAGTATGATAGTGAATTTGGGCCCATATTTTTACTTTTTTATTACACAATCTATATACTTTTTGAGTAAATGCTTTGAATATTTACATGCACATGGTGCATTTAGCATGGAAATGAGTAGGATAGACGGGAATCTTTTCCCTTTAGTTCTAAATATCTCCAAATATAGCAATTTTCAAAAGGCTGAATCATAATGTAATGGTGTCATAGAATCTAAGGCCAGAAGGGACTACCAGATCATCTAGTCTGATCTCATGTTTATCACCAGCCACCAACACCGCTTAATGCCCACACACTAAAACTAACAAACTATTATAGCCCACAGGAGACTAGATTATTATGTGCTACAGGCAGAGAATAGGAGGGACCAATGTGCACCACAGCCCAAGGCTCTGCAATGACAGGAAAATGACTGAGATATACCCAGATAATGCTGACAAATGACCTGTACTAATGACCCCTCTAATGACATACACTGAAAAGGAAGGTGAAACCCTGCATGTCTTTGACAATCTGATTTGGGGGAAAATTCCTTCCCAGGCCCATATATGGCAATCAGTTAGATCCCAAGCATGTGAGCAGGAATCAGCAAGTCAAGCACCAAGGAAAATTCTTGGCGCCACCTCAGAGCCCAGGCTGTCCCCATCCAATGTCCCATATCGAACCATGGTTATCCTTGATGTTTCAGAGGCAGGAGATTTAAAAAACAAAACAAAATGAGTATACACTGTAGTGGAGAGAATCCATTCCTGAACCCCACAGGTGACTGGCTGAAACCCTAAATCATGAGCTTTTAGGAACATAAGCTAGAAATAAGTCTCAGGGTTGTTAAGCCCTGATCCCTACCATCAGAAGCAAACTGTCATAACTTTGTCCAGCTCTTTCTTTGTTGATCAGCTCCCTTTTCCATTCCCTATAGGCTCTCTGCTTTCTCCTAATAACTGTTTTTAAGTGGTTATTCTGTATCTGGAGCCCTTTCTTAAAAGTTTTTTCCCCTTGGTTGGGATACAAATTTCAGATAGTTTTTTTATAATGGTTTTGAAGAAATTGCAAGCCTCCTCTGCATTTAAACCCTTGAGCTCTTAAGTCCAGCTGACTTCTTTAACTAATTCCCTTAATTTCCCAAAGTCTGTCCTTTTGAAATAAAAAATCATATCTGATTACCTCATTTTGATTATCTTTCCATTTAATTTAAACTGTATCAGTGTATGGTTGCTCAATCCAAGATTATTTCCTATGACCAGCTCTTCTATGATGTCCTCACTACTTACGAAAGCCAAGTATAAAATTGCATCACCTCACCACAATTTGAGGAAGAAAGCTGTCATCTATCATATCCAGGAATAACAGTCCTACCAGTATTTGTAGCATTTAGTCTCCAATGTATCTCCAGGTGTCCTATTATGACACAATTCCCAAAAATATTTATCTTTCTAATATTATTAAAGGTATCTCTACCCATATCTGAGACTGACCTAGGGTCTGGAGCAGACCCCAGCTGCAAGTCTTACTATCTGACCATACTTCAGATTTATCCAGAGAAATACATAAAATCTGCAGTCATTTTAGTCATTCAGGAAAATGCCTATAGTATTCTCAGGAAAACTGCAGGGAAGAAATAAATAGACATGGGAGAATGTGTTAGAGTAAATTTGATCCAATAGAACTGAAACAATCAAAGTTTCCTGTTATGGGAAAGTAGCTTCTTTAGATATTCAAAAACACTGGCACTAAAATAAGATATGGTTCATCCATAAATTATAGTGGTATGTGTGGAAACACTGGATAATAAACCAGCCATAAATACCTCAAGTCAATAGCTTTAATACATAAAAGTGGTCTGGTGAATATTTATTTTCAGTTTAAAGGGTGGTTAGTGGGAAGAACATCTTTAAGCCTGCGGTTTGTAGAGGGAGACCTAAGAGAAGAAAAAAGATTATACAGGAGACTGCAGAGAATGGTTATTGAAAAGTGTGAGAGAGAGAGTGGCAGAAAAAGTAAAGTGAGGCTGTAGAAAACAGAAAGACAAACAGGAGAAAACTTCTTTAAAGCTCACTGGAGGATTGGGAATTAAAAATGAAAGTAGGGTGAAGGAAGCAAAGTCAGGAAAGGGTGGTGGTAGGGGAAAAGAGCCTGAAAGAAGAGGAATAGACAAATGAGAAAGAGTTCATCAAATGCAAAGGAGCAAGAGATCTGTATCTTCAGTAGCTTCTATTGGAGAGAAATAAATAAGTTGAACAAGAAGTAAAAGTATTGATATAATAAAGAGCCTTATACAGAAAATTAATTTATTTGCAATTTGATTAAATCCTGGAATATTGGAAACTAGCTATACTTCTTATTGATCTAGATACTTTCTTCATACATAATTTCTCCTACATCTATTTTTATAAAATTGGTTATTGCCATAAGTGCTGATCGGTTCTGACAATGATTGTGTGATATTTCGATGTAGTCTGTCAGCTGAAAAGAAAGACTTGAAGCCAAAGGAAAGATTTTCTAGATTTAAACTTTTATGGCACAAGAATTTGATTGCACATACCAAGTTGTGTATCTGAATATTGTACACAAGCTATGACTCTTTGGTAGGTACTATAATATCTATTAGGCATAACAACTCAACATTTAAAATATTTGTGACTTGGAGTTGCCAACATGTAGTAATCTTTCTATATGAGCTATGCACATTAATTCCCTTTCACTGTAAACTTGCTTCCCTCTGGGGAAAAAATGGCTTGAGAGGATGCTAGGTGAGTAAACACATTTAGCTCTAGCTCTAGGTCTAGGTCAGGCAGTGACTGGAAGCAACAATAACAGTGGCAGTAAATTATTTCTAGCACATATGTCACATATTCCAAAAGAGTAGCTGGCAAACATACCCATTCCTTGGGCTTCAGGCTCTGCTCTGCTAAAGTTGCAAGAAAAGCTTGTGTCACATATCTTATCTAGTTTAAAAGAGCCTTCTTATGAATATTTCCTTCTTTCCAAATCCTTTCCCCAGATAAATCAATTGAAATCTAGGCCTTAGGTTTTATTTGTGCAGGTATTTGTTTTTCTGTGCATTTTTCATTCCTTCTGATTTGCTCTTTTTCTGTGTTGGCATGTGAACTTGGAGAGCCCTCTTCACATGAGATTTGAGAGCTGGCTGAACTGGAGTTTTGCAGCTGAGGGTGAGAGTCTCTTTCTATTTTCAATCCTAAACGAAGGACACCAGAGGACAGGACTGTACACACAAAGCCCTGTAGTTGTGTTATGTTTGCTGTCCTGAATCCAGGCAAATGTCATATGAAATTTGAAACACATTCTGTTTTTCTTTACTGCTATAACAATCACCAACACTAGTAAAACTGGTTCAAGCACAAGTAATTTTATTGGAAAATTATCAACCACACCAAAATAACTAGAGACTAGTTACCAGGAGACTTGCAAAGTCTGAATTACCATTAGCTACTTGAGTAGTGTACTCATTCAGAATATCTTAGTCTGCATGTAAATCTACGGATTAGGTTCTCCTGTACTAACTCAGGAGGTTGTTAAACAACAGCTACTAAAGTTGAACATTTTTAAATCAGCAGGTCTGCAAAAATTGCATCCAAGAGTTTTAAAAGAACAGGTAGAGAAGCTCTCTGGATCTTTAATGTTGCTATTCATAAGCCTTAGAACACTGGGGAAGTTCTAGAAGACTAGAAGAAAGCTAATATTGTTCCAATATTTAAAAAGGGTAAACAGAAAACCCAGATAACTATAGGCCTATCAGACTGACATTGATCCCAGTAAAATAATGAAATGGCTGGTATGGAACTCAATTACTAAAGAAGTAAAGGGGGTAATATAAATAACTCCAATCAACATGGGTTTAGGGAAAATAGATCCTATCAAACGATGGAATTACAAGTTTGGATGATAAAGGTAGTAGTGTTGATGCAATAGATATCTATAAGGCATTTGACATTACCACGTGATATTTTGATTAAGAAACTAGAATGATTATAACAAAATTAACATGGCACACATTAAAGGGATTAAAAACTAGCTAACTGACAGGTCTTAACATATAATTATAAATGAAGAATCATAACTGCATGGGTATGTTTTTAGTGGGGTTCTACAGGGATTAGTTCTTGGACCTATGCTATTTAACAATTTAATCAATGACCTGGAAGAATATACAAAATCATCACTGACAAAGTTTGCAAATTACACAGATAGGGGAGTGGTAAATAATGAAAAGAACAGGTGCCAGAAACAGAGCGATCTGGGTAAACTGGTAAATTGGAAACAAGCAAATTATACGTATTTTAATACAGTGACAAGTAAAATCATATATCTAGGAAATAAAAATATAGGCCATACTTACAGAGTGGAGGCAATGAGTCTGAAAAAGATTTGGGGTTCTTTTGAATAATCAGTTGTATGTTAGCTCCCACTATGCCACTGTGACCAAACAGGCTAATGCTATCTTTGATGCGTAAGCAGGGGAATTTCAAGTATGAGTTGGAAAGTTATATTAGCTCTGTTTTTGACACTGATGTGACTTTCTGTGTGAAGTTCAGGTGGTCACAATTCAAGAAAGTTGTTGATAAATTGGAGAGGATTAAGAGAAGAGTCAGGAGAATGATGAAAGGATATGAAAACATGCCTAATGTGATAGACTCAAGGACCTCAGTCTATTTACTTTAACAAAGAGAAGGATAAGGGGTCAAACAGTCTAAAAGATCCTATCTAGGGAACAAATATTTGATAATTGGCTCTTCAATCTAACAGACAAAGATATAACAAGATCCAGAGGCTGGAAGTTGAAACTAGACTAATTCAGACGGGAAATAAGATGCACATTTTTAACAGTAAGGATAATTAACTATTGGAATTGATTTACAAACAGTTGTGGTGGATGCTCTATCACTGGCGATTTTTAAATCAAGCTTGGATTTTATTCTAAAAGATAGGCTCTAGTTCAAAGAGGAATTAATTTTAGGAAGTTTTATGGCATGTGTTATGCAGGTCAGACTAGATGATTACAATGTAACCAGCTATGAATAAAGCTGGCTGGGAATTTTCTGACAAAACAGATTTCATTGGAAAATGGTGATTCATTGAACCCAAAATGAGTTGTGGAAACTTGTAGAGTTCAATGAACCTCAGACAGGACTTCATTGGTAAGCTGCCAGGTTCCTGCCATCTTGCCTGATGGGCTTCTGGAGAGCACATGCTTCCAGGGCCTGTGGCTGTAGGGCTGGCCCACTATATGAACCCTGAGCTTCCAGAAGGCTGCATGTTGGGGCTGCCCTAGAGCTGCAGACCGTGGAAGCCCTGGTAGCTGCTGACTGAAATTGACACGATTCTTCTTTTTTACTGCTTATATTCAGTGGGAGACCGCAGTGAAATTTACAAGAATCATAGCAATTTCAGGGGAGCACATTTAATTTCAGAAACACCAGGTGTCAATTGTTTCCAAAACAATTTTTTTTTAAAATTTCTGGTTCATGAGGAAAATTTTAAAAAATTGTTATTTTTCCTCCAAATAATTTTGAAATTCTGATATTTCTTGCACACCAGAAATTCCTAGTTTTGGCCAGCCCTAGTTATAAATGACTATTTTCTTTAAGAAACAAGCTTTTACTTTCTTTTAGCAGACGTATCACCATTTACAGTTCACCAGCATCAGCTCTTGATCCCTCAATCCAAACCTCTTTTGCTTCTGTACTTCAAAGTGGTCTCTCAGAAGAGTACTTACAGTCCCTCTTAAAGCATATTTGGGGTGGCATTCTTGCTTTATCCTTATCTCTGATCCCACTCAAATAAGCATGGCATTTTTTTTCACGCATCTCAGGAATCCTTTTCCATTTTGAACTCACGCAGCCTCTTCACAGGCCCCATCCGATCATGAACTCTCTTGCACTATGTCTCAGAAATTCACTCTTCAGTGTCACCCTGGTATGTCCACAAGTGGCTACCATCCCACTCACTCGTGGCTGTTGTGACTGAAATCCAGTTAGCATTTTCTGTCAACTGTTTGTGGCAATCTGCAGATCATCTGAAATACTTCCCTAAAAATGCTATGCTGGGTTTCCCACTGCCTTTGTCTTGCAGTTTCTTCCTAGTCATTGAATTTGTCTGCTCTGAAACTGACAGCTTACATACTGGCTCCGTTTCACTTTGCTGAACTCTGTCTTGGGGCTTGTCCACACATCATGTTAGTCTGTACCAGAGAGATGTAAATTCTAGTGTACACTAGCATGTCATGCATAAACTGACCTGTGCAGACCCTGCTGACACATTCATGTAGTCTCATTTGACAGACCTATGTTAACGTGCACTAAGAAAATTTTAGTGCGCACTCCCAGGGTCCATGGGGGCCTATTAGAGTGCGACATGCTTGTACTCACTAGTATTTACACTCCTCTGATGTGGGCTAATACATTGAGTAGGCCACACTCAGACTTCCTTCTAGTCTTGTTCACATGATCAGCAAAATGATCAGCAACTATTCTTTTCAGAAATGTATTTCTTTACAAATTGTTTAACAGTTGCTAACTTCCAACAGAAGTTTGTCATCACATTCGATTTCATTTTATTCTAGCCCTTCACCCCATTTCATAGGCTTTGTTGACACTGGTTATAATGGAATCTGTAATTCAGCACCACACAGCTTTTTTAGTCATATCAATGATGGAAACTGTTGCATAGGCAGGCCTCAAGGGTTTTTACCATCATGTTATCTAATCCTAGTCCTTGGAATCTTTTTCTTTGAACTAGGCAAAAAGGGAGATGGTGTTGGGGCCTATTTTATGGTTCATTTTTTTATGAATAGATTACTAGGTATCTTTTCACTTTTCCCCCTACTTTGTCATTTCTTGAATCAATACAGTTCTTTTTAACAACATATATTTATTCTTACATTTGTTATTAAGATGAGACTTCAAACTATAGAGTGGCTAATATGTCTGTCCTTGAGAAAATGTCTTCCATAATCAGCACATAAAATATATTTTTCCAAAGATAACCATTTTTTTGTGTCCTGCCTTATGAATAGATCTTGGGATAATTAAAAACTGAGTTTTTAAGTAGAGATTTATAGCACATATTTATATAAAGAACAAGGTCTTAATAAATAAAACATCACACACATCCTTGAAAACACAAAATAAGAGAATAGCAAATGACTTAAAGCAAGGTGAAATCTTAATGCAAAAGCTATGTGTCTGTATAAAAATATTAAAACACACAAAACTTTATAGCTAATGTCTTTTTGCTTTTCTAAGTTACGTGAGTATGAAAAAGGGATTTGTCCTTGTCTTATTAAAAAAGCAGGCCCGAGAGGTTATTGTTCTGAATTATAAATTTTGTTGTATTTAATAGAACAATCAGCAACAAAAATGTGAGCTACCACAAACACAATGATTAAGAATATGATAGAATGCATCTCTTAAAACTCATTAGAAGTTAAATTAGGCTAGCAATAACTGAAATAATATGAAGTGTGATTGCAGCATTATTTGTATTATAATGAATTCAGATTGCGGTAGGGCTGGTAAGTTAGGGAAAGTAAACAGAAGTAAAGTCAATGACTATATCTCCCCAACAATTGAGCAAGTGTGCCAGCCATTTGTGCAGTGGGTACCCCTACCTGAGTTACAGTCACACCTTCAATTACAGTGTAGACATACCTTATGTCAGTCCAGAAACTGAAACTATGACAGAATGCAGCAGTTCACATACTGAGTCACGTTTATTAGAAAGGACATCGTCTGTGCACTGGCTGCCTAGTGGTTTCCAGGTGGAGGTTAAGATGTTAGTTTTGATTTATAAAGACCTTTATGGCTTGTACTTGCCTGAGAGAATGCACCTAGTGCTTACTGACACAGTTGTGACTGGTGGAGTTGTTCAAACTGAAGTCTTTCCTAATTTCAAAGATCAGGGTTTTCCATAAGGGAACCTCAGCTTTGGAATCTGCTCTCTACCCCTGACTCACAGTCCTATGTCCCAAATTGCTTGAGTGTGTTGACCTATTTATTTGAGGTTTTGGAGAAGCAGGGGCTTGTTGCTAAGTGGGGTTGGAGCATTTATTTGGAGGTGAGTTTAGTTGCAGGCTGCCAGTGAGGTTAGCTATGGGGTTTATTAGAGCTGGCTGGAAACAGCAATTTCTATTTAACAGGAAATCCTAAAATTTCCAACAAAAATTTGTTCCAAATAGGGAAAAAAAAATTATAATTTCCCCGTGGAATCAAAATTCCAAACTTTTATTTTGATAAAGTTGAAACAACATTTCATGTAGTCCTTTATTGAATGTTTCTGGGGCTCCTCTTGCTGCCCACTAGTGACCTAATCAACCTGGAGATCCTGGAAACCTTGGCTCCAAGGCGCATAACTAACAGGGCATCCTGGAAGCCCAAGGGAGCCAGGGAGACCTGATTGACAAGCCTGGGATGTCTGGGAGCCCAGGCTCTCTGTCACCACATCATTCATTGTGCCAGGCCAGAAAGATGGAGACAAGCAAATTGGTTTCTGATACAATCCTTATTTTAAAATATTGTTTGCATTTTATTGCAGTGGTGTCACTTCCACAAAAGAAAAGACATTTTAAATTAATAATTGGATTTTTAAAATGTGTATTGATTGATTGATTTTATTTTTTGCACTGTGCATAATTAACGTGTTGAATTCATTGCCACAAGATATCAGAGAAGCCAGGATCTTAGAGGGACTCAAATGAAGGATTAAGCATTTAGGTGGATGAGTGTCACGCTGTCTGGTATGGTTCACGACCATGAGTGTCTACCTCAGGACAGACCACCCAAAACACAGGAGACTCCCCAACTGGTAGAATGCTCTATAATTAGATTTCACCAATCCAGTGACAAATGTGAACTCCTGGATTACTATAACAGTGTTATGATGGAGTCACAGCCAGTCCCTTGAGACTCTCCAGCCTATTTTATCACCCAGGCAAGCTGAATTTAGTGATAAATAGTCGTTTACAGCAAAAATCACAAAATATTCGGGTTGCTTTCAGTCCCAAGAAACCAGTCACTTATCCCACATCAGTTGGTACCCTAGATCTTACACCAAAGACAATGCCTGTAGCCAGTCCTACACTAAACTGTCTAAAGGTTTATTAACTAGGAAAAAAAACAACAGTTATTTACAGATTAAAGCAAGCAAACATACACACAAAAATGAGATACCATCTATGATTCCTAAAGATTCTTAAAGACAGAGATGTGGTAATCTGCCCATTCAAAATGTCTTTCTGACAGAAAGTAACCTCTTGGGATCTCTGCCTTAGTTTAATGTCTCTGGCCCTGTGAGAGTTCAAACAGGAAAGGGATGAAAAATCTTCATGTCAACTATTTTTATTTCCCTCTTCCAGCATTTAAACTGATGGGACAAGGACTTCTGTACATACTTCTCCCTGGGTGAATGGGAGAATTAACAAAGCTTTTGTTTTATGATGGTCCACTTAATTTTTGATAGTCCCCTTGAATGGGCAGGGGAATAATTCCTGTGCCCGGGTTCACAAGTTCAGAGCAAACATTTTCAATTTATGAAGCAAAATGTATATATTTCCTTATAGTATGGAATACTGACATTACACGTGAAATTAATGCATGCAGCAACTTATAAGCATTTCACCGAATCTAAACACCAAATACATTCTTATAAGGACTCATACCTATTTTGAACCAAACTAACAAATAGGTGATCTGGTTTGGTTTCCAGCTCTAAGTTTGTCTGTTCTTAGCTAATGCCTGTGACCTTGGCCAGAGCCGGCACTTGGTTTACTGTCTTCACAACAAGGACAGACGTTATTATATTGGAGAGGATGCAAACTGTAAGGGATATGAACGCTGATGCCAGTGGTCATAAGTCACCAGTTACGTGAGAGTGATTAGGAAGAAATTCCTCTTATGGGTAGGTTATTCCGCACTAAGGAGATTTGTGCACTTTCCTCTCAAGCAGCTGGTACTGCCAAAGAGTTGGACACAGGACACTGTGCTGCTGGACCACTTGCCTGACAATGTCTGTGTTCCAAGAAATAAAACCAAAAAGCCCAGAACCATCCTTAAAGGCCTTGTACTCCTTTCTGTCACTGTACACTTATTCTGCGTACTGCAAATTCTGTTAAAGTATATTAACAAAGTAAACATCAAAAGGCAGACAAGGAATCTAATTATCTTTTGTTGCAAAGCACCATATGTTTCTTTTGACATCCAACAATAGAGTGAAGAGCGTCCATATTTCAAATGAATCTTTGATAAAGATGAACATGAAAGAAGAAGAAAGGAAGATAGACTGTTTTTACTACACGTTTTTATCTTGTCAAAATATTTATTTCTCAGCGTACAGAAGGGTAAATGAAAACAGGTGATGTGACTGTCACTTTTATGTTAGACATCATTTTGCATCCAGCTGTGGCCCTGGGGAAGTTGTATTTATTTATTTATATTTGGCACGCTGATCCAGTTACAAAAAAGACAAGATATTTCCACTGACTCTCTGAAACAAAATGAAAGCTAGAAATAAAAACATCCGTTGCATTCATCAGGGATATTTCCTTTCCTTTGGGCTTAGTTTATAACTCCTAAGTGCTTTCTTGCAAAAATAAAGCAATAATTTTTAGCAATTGAAGATAACTGATGTGGAGCTGTCTTTACTTATTTAAAAGGAATAAAGCCAGCACACATACAGATCCAAATACTCACCCCTCTGTATACAGTCTGAGTAAAGCAATCTTGCAGGGGAGACCTATGTAGAGGCTGTATGTGTATTAGTGTTGGAATCCTCCCTCAATCCATCATTAGTGTATGAGACTCCTTCAGGGGATAGAACAAGCTCTGTTTTGTATGTGGGGAGTTTGATCGCTAGTTCATACAGTTCATAAACCCACTGGCCACACTTCCGGCCTTCTCTAACTAGGGGCTGAATCAGCAAGGCTCCAGAGGTAACTACAGCAGAGCACTGCGCCATGGTACACAGGGACACAAAGCACGCTTGTATGGTGTCTGCCCTCCCCTCCCCATACAATGGATATGGAACAGGGCTGTCGTGTTTCAGGCACTGTGTTTTGGTGGCTGAGGAAGAGGGACAATATTTAGTATCTAGTAAATGAAGAAGGCATGAGATATCAAATTTAAATATTTAGTTTAAAACATTTCAATTCCTAAATCTTTAATGTTACTTATTAAAAAACATCTTTTCATAACTAGACCCTTTTTAGCTTTCAGAGATCACAAAAGGTATAAGGAGTCCTTTCAAATGCAAAACATCTCATAAGAAGATTGAATCTCCCATATAAATGTCTTTATTTTTAAGAATATAGAGTGTCAGTGAAGACTATACTGAAATCCTTGCTTATTTTTCCTTCCTTCCTCATTCACAGGTTTTAAATCACTGCTCTGATTTATGCTGTAACATCTCTTTAATTTTTACAGTTTTTTTTCTATCAACAACCATTAGCTACTTAAAATATGGCATAATTTGTCTTGTACTGCCTAACCTTTAAATAAATTAAAAAGAGAGTTGGATAAAAACAGAATTTAAAGGATTAAAGATAGAACAAAGAAAACAATTTTAGATACTTGGCTGAAGTTCAGTTTTACTCAGTCGCCGCCTAGAAAGAAAATAGAAACCATTTGGCACATCTGCAAGAAGTAATGATGATTTACACATGCATCATCATCATCACTGTTTCAGGAAACCATCACAAGCTCTTCCAGGTGATTAAAACAAGTCTGTAGTTTTAAATTGGTACTTGAAACAAAAGCAAAATAATGGTTGAGTCATTTTGGTGCCAGATTTCCCTCACAATTTTTTCTCATTTTCCAGCCCAATCCTGCAACTCTGATTTACCTGGGGTGAAATCATGCCTTCTTGAAGTCAATGGGAGTTTTTCCATTGACTTCTGTGGAATCAGGATTTCACTTACAAAGTGCTATTGAAATCAGGGATCACGTGTATGGATTGCAGGAGCAGGCCTTTCATCTCAGTTGCCTATTTTATATTATTATTGACGTGATGTTACCTATTAATTGCAGGTTGTTTATTTGTCTGTGCCCACTGTGTATTTTTAGGTCCCTCCATGCCTCTCATCTCAGCAGAGACTGAAACCCTTTCTGTACCCATAACCGCACTCCTACCACACCACTCTGTTATCCCTTTTAACTGGATTGATGTTACATTCCTTTCAGAAGTAGTAGGCAGTACTTCCCCCTCCCCACACCAAAGAAAATTAATTATAGCAGTAACTTTAGATTTTCTTAAACATATTAGGCCTTTAATATTTACTATTGAGTTAGGATCTAAAAAAGATAAATTATACAGACAATATAAACTGTTAAATATTTAACCGCATCTCTTCCAGTTCCTCAAAAGATCTGGGAAGCAATTCTATTCTATTATATTCATTACAAAAAAAAAGTAGGATTATTTTAAGGAATTCATGGATTTTAGCTATGAATTATTCTGGTGGAGTCCACATCTTCCACATATAATGAAGACTGGGCCAACTTCTGCTTTCAGATAAATTCAAGCTAACTCCATTGACTTCATGACTGGTTTGATTGAGAGCAGAATTCTAGCACTTCCCTTGGGAGATGCCTATTTTTTTTGTCTCTAAGAATTAGTTCTGAAAGGTCAGACATATTCATAGTGTGGTCCAGGAACCATCAGTCATCTCTGGAGCCTTCCTGTAATCTTCAGAATGAAAGATTTGGGACTTAGTAAATAGGAGGTGGGATGTTGAAAAGAGAGGTGGTCAGTGAAAGGATCTTTCTTAAACAAAGTGGTCCACAGACTGGAAAAATTCTGAACCACTGACATAGGGGAATCCCTTTTTCATTTTCTCTCAGGGAGGGAAATGGTGGACATAATTCCTGAAGAAGCATTTTATTAAATCATTTAAACTGGATAACTTCTATTTCTCCAAAATCCTTCAAGTTTTCACCTCTCCACTTCAAATGTATCGCTGAATACACAATGTAGATGTAAACAGGGTCTGAATGAGCTCTCCCCCGCTGAGCTAGCTGTGCAGGGGGGAGGGCGCAAAAGTCTTCATGACCAGATTGCATTTGCATGAGCACACTCACCTTGCATAGGGGCTAGGCATGATGGGGCTGCTTTGCCCAAATGATCATTTTGGCTGGTGTTAGTTTACAAATCACTTTAGTGTTAATTGCAGGGGGAATGAAACGTTGTCCCCTTTATTGTATGAACTGTCCTTATATTGTTCTGATGGAAGAGTCCCTCTCATCTGAACAAACTTGGACACCGCCAGAGCCCTGTAAAGTTTGATAGGGGGTGAGGGACAGGTATTCCTGCCTGGAAGTGTGAGCTGTACCTAAGTGCCCCAGGCATGGTTTTACTTCCCTCTCCCATTGTTCAAAGATAGAGCTAATTAAGTTCCCATTAGGAGTCTTTTGTTTTGTTAAGTGTTTGCTAGAGCTGACATCATCTACTGTGGGGCAGCGCTGAGGTTTCTCCACTAAGAACTGACAGTCACAGAGAGCTGAAATCACTAAGAGCTGAGAATCACAGAGCTGGCTGGAACCTCAAGAGATGGCGCTGCAGACGTCATAGCAGAAGCAGGTGATAGCAGAAGGGGATGGCGTCCAGGCAGCAGTTAGCAGAGTAGTTTTCAAGGCGGCTAGTGGAACTGTTGGCAGCGTGGCTGGCAGAGCAGCTAGCAGAGCACAAGCCACCACCAGGGCAGCTAATAGAGTAGGAGGCAGTGCAGCGGGCAGGGTGTCTGGCAGAGTGGCGAACGGTGCAGTGGTGACGGCCAGCAGGTCAACCAAGGTCCTTTCTTCCTCTCCTCCCCCAGAACGGTGGGAGGTGAGCCCAGCAAGATGCACCTCCAAGGTCACTGACCAAGGACAACAACTATGAGTGCGGGTCTGGGGAGAGGAGAGGGAGAGGCAAAGGACGTTGCCCATTGTACTCTGGGATGGGGATTTTGCTCATGGTTTTTGAGTAGATGAATCCTGCTTGTGCTGTTTTCCCAAGCGGATGCTGAGTTACTTCCTTTTATTAAAAGGTCTTTTTTCTACACTCAGACTCTGCTTCCTAGAGGGGAAGTATTGCCTTTTGGAGGCACCCAGGTGGTGGTGATTAATTTCCCAGGTGACTGGGTGGGGCTTGAGCTGGTTCTTTTGTATTTTTGGAAAGGAACCCCTAGGTATTGAACCCAGCCCTGATTGCTGCCAACTCCACCTGGCCTGAAGGGCTATATATATCATTATATATCATTTTAACTACTCCATCTAGTTGATGCTCAGAATACTTCTTTTAACATACAAGTTTGAGGGTCTTTTCCTAGGATTTGAGATCAATGGGCAATGTCCCAGACAGGGTTGGTTGGGCTTGAATGCTTAAGCTTCTTTCACATGTTTCCTTAATGTTATCATATACAGCTAGAGCTAGGAAGAAGTAAATTAATTTGCCAAATGGTTGCATATTGCAGGTAGATTATTCAGCTCCCCCCAGAGGAACCAAATTCAGAAGTTCTCAGAATTAAGCAAAACACAGAGTTAATTATGATAGGCCAACACAAGAAATTTAAGTCAGACTATTTTTTGGTGACTGTAAAAATAAATAAGGTAAGAAAATAGGAGGACAAGATGGGTAAGGAAATATCATTGCTGAACCAATTTCTGTTGGTGAAAGAGACAATCTCATTTGGGAAAGATACTCAAGCCAGGTCTACACTACAGACATATATAGGTATAACAGACATCATTCAGGGGTGTGAAACATCGACACCCCTAGTGATATAGTTATACCGACCTAACCCCTGGTTTACACAGCAGTATGTCAACTGGAGAGCTTCGCCTGTTAACATAGCTATTGACTGTCAGGGAGGCGGATTAACTATGCGAACCGGAGAAGGTCTGTATCATCACAGTAGTGTCTTCACTGAAGCGCTACAGTGGTTCAACTGCAACGCTGTAGTGCTGTATGTGAAGACAAGCTTTCAGAGTGTCACAGCTAAATACGAGGTAGAACAGATGGTTTAGCATAAGTTATTAACACATATTTCAAAGGACCATTAAAGGTGAAGTGGCCAGTTAACGCCTCTGCAGTCATAGGACAAAAGAGGGAGGATTAGTGGGTTACAAATTGTTGTAATAAACCATAAATTGAGAGTCTTTATTAAGTCCATTATTTTAAATGTCTAGCAGAGTTATGTAAATTCCCAGTCACGTCCTTTGAAAGTGTTGTGCAAGATTCTTTGAGGATGAGGATTGAGTGATCAGATATGGAGTGATCACTTTGTGAAACGTGTTCACCTATGGGTGACATGGTGTTTTAGTCTTTTATCATTTTTATGTATGAATTCATTTGAGAGTGTAGTAATTGTCTTGTTTTACCCATCTAGTTATAACTGGAGTATGTAGTGCACTGGATAAGGTACACAACGTACTATGATACATCTGTGTAGGATCCAAGGATCTTGAAAAGTTTTTTTGTAGAGAGTATTGATCATGGTAGCAGTGGTGTTATGTCTACAGGTTTTGCATCTGTTGTTGTGGAAGGGTTTAGTGCCACTTTGAGTTTGAGAGTCCTGGTCTGTGAGGAGCTTGCTTCTGATGATGATATTGGAGAGGTTATGTGATTGTTTGAAGGCCTGAAAAGAGGTGTCAGGAAAGACTTTTGTCAGGATGTGGTCTCCATCAAGTATGACACATAACTTTTTAATGACACCTCATATAGCTTCCAATGTAGGTTGTAGGTGATAACTAGGTAGGTGCAATCAGAGGTTTTTTCCCCACATGTTGTAGCAGGTTGTCTCTGGATATTTGGGTGGCTTATTCCATGTTCTCATCTACATATTTGGTGAAGTGTACTTGTTTGCTGAAGCTGGGTTAAGGTGTGTATCTAGAACTTTTTCATCAGAGCATATTCTGTGGTATTGGAGTACCTGGCTGTAGATAACAGATTTCTTGGTGTGCTTGGGATGGCTATTGGTTCTGTGAAGGTAAGTTTGGTGACCAGGGGGATTGTTGTGAATGGTTGACTGGAAGGTTCCATTATTGAAACTGTGATGTCTAGAAAGTTGATGCTATTGTGGGAGTGTCCTAGACAGAGTTTAATGGATGGGTGGTAACTGTTGAAATTGTGGTGGAAATGTATGAGGGAGTTTAAATTGTTTGTCCTGTGGATGAAAATATTATTGATGTATCTCAGGTATAAAATTGGTTTTGTGGTGCATTTTTCTAGAATTTCTTCCTCAAGGTGGCCCATGAAGAGGTTGGCCTATTGGGAGCCACTGTAGTACCCTTAGCTGCTCCCATGGTTTGGACAAAGCATTTGTTGTTGAATATAAAATTGTTATGGATGAAGGTGAAATGGATGAGTTTGGCAATGTATTTGGGGTGGATATCTGAGTGTTGTCCATTGTCTTATAGAATTTGAGGCAGGCAGCTATGCTGTCATTCTGAGGAATGTTGGGGTATAGAGAAGTGACATCCATGGTGGCAAGGATGGTGTTATGAGGGAGATTGTTAATGTTGCAGAGTTTGTGGAGGAAGTCAGTTGTGTCCTGGAGGAAGATGGCCCTTTGTTTGGGGAATGGTTTGAGGATAGTTTCTATGAGTCCTGATATTCCTTCAGTAAGAATACTATGGTCAGATATGATGGGTCTGATTGGGTTGCCTTGTTTGTGGAGTGGGTTTGTGGGGAATGAAGTTGTAGAGTTTCTCTTGGAGCTGTTTGGGGGAATTATTTGACAATGCCCTTAAATTCTCACACAGAAAATGATAAAAAAAAAACACCATATCACCCAGGAGTAAACACTTTCACAAAGCGATCACTACATCTCTGACCTCTCAGTACTCATCCTCAAAGGAAACTGTGGTAATTGTTTTACCACAGTGGGGTCATTCACGGAGTCCGA